>JAFBJZ010000411.1:0-1200000 GCA_016785225.1 Psettodes erumei
TCTGACCAGTGCCAGGGCTCTGTTTTTGATCTCTTTAGTTTTCAGTGAATACACAATAGGATTAACGCAGGGTGGGATACAAGAAGCCAGTGACAGGCTCAGCACACGCTGGTCTGGGTCAATGGCTCCCAGAAAAAACCCGACACTGAAAATGGTGATAATAGGGATGTAAAATATAGTGACAAGGATGATGTGTTCAACACAAGTGGCTAAAGCTTTGATCCGACTGTCCAATGATTTCATCTGGAACACCGTCACCAAGATGCTTAAATAAGACAGAATAATGAAAGAAAACGGTCCTACAAGGATCAAAACAGAGAGAACAGAAGCTGCAGACCACTGCAATGTGAAGTCGTTACAGGCGAGTCTGAACACAGGTGCATAGTCACAGAAGTAGCTGAACACTGTAACAGAACCGCAAAAAGAAAGTCGAGTCATTGAGCCTGTTGAAAATGCAGTTATTCCAAGACCAAAACACCAAGTCAGGCCGACAATACAAGACATGTTCCGCACTGTGTTGATTGAGTTCTGGCGCAAAGGAAAACATATTGCAATCAACCGATCATATGCAAGTATAGCAAGTGCATATGACTCCAATGACACAAATGAATAATATATATACATTTGTACCAAACATAAGTTGAATGGAATGAAGTTGTCTTGAATGAGAAATATCTTTATCATGGTGGGAATTGTGCACGAGTTAAAGACTAAATCAATCACCGCGAGGTTGAACACAGCCAAAAACTTTGGAGTGTGTAAACGGTGATTTAAGGCAATTATGCAAATCACCAAACTATTGAACAGCACTGTTACCACATACACAAAGGCCAGGAAGATGAAGTAGCCTCTGATGTAGGGAAATGACTGAAATCCAATGATATAGAAGCCTGGAGGATGAATGATGACAGAGTCATTTAAAACAGTCCTGACAAAAGACATAGTTGTGCTCCACAGACTGGAGGTCAGCCTCTGGACCACGGTGCGTAAAATCTCTCCAGTCTGAAAAACAGGAAAATCATATCACACTGTACATTAGACTTCAATATAAATGCTATAAACCGTATGCACAATTTTCATGCCAGTTCAATGACCACAAGTAAACTAGCAGTATATTACATACACTTTCAGTAAGTTCAAACGTGTTCATGTGCTCATTAGAAAGAAAAAAGTCAGACTGTTTCATACCTGAAGCTCTGTTGCAGATTGTTCAGCAGCAGCTGTATTTGATGCTGCATCCAAACGCTGCAGGCATGTCTGACTCATGGTCAGTGTAAGATATACTTTCCTCATTGATCTCCAGAGATTATTTTGATGCAGAGAAAGTAACTTTGCAGAGTCCTATTAATGGCATTAATTTGATCCACTGAGAACAGGATTATAGCTTCCTCTGACTGATCTTCTCTTGCCTTCAAAATAAACATCTAATTTTTGTTTTTGATAGCAATTTAGTGAGTTTAATGTCATTGAACTTCTTTTTAAAAACATGCAACTTTACTGAAAAAAGCAGGTCAGCTGAGACCATTTCTGAAACAAAATCATGATCTTCAGACTCACAAAACCTCAAATAAGCATTTGAGCTTTATTAGATATGAAATATTTACTTGTTATTCTGTGCTCTCTGGCATTTATGGTTTTCCCTCCAATGATGGTGGGGAAGTTCCCAGGGAAAGCAGCAAGCTCACAGGAAGCAGAGATTTGTGTATGTCCATAACATAAATCTGCTTATGTGACACTTTCATTTCACTCACTATAAAACTATGGAAATGACAGAATGTTTAGTTGTTGCAGTTTGTACAAATCAAGCAAAGAACATGGTGTTCTTTAACGTATGTCCATAATTAAACAGCCTGTGGCTCTTATGGGCCTAATTTGTAAAGCCAACACCAGAGATGCTGGTTAATGACCTTTCCTGTAACAAACAGATCTTTCACTCTTTGAACATGAGACTAATTAATCTCTCTTGCACTTGTTTATATTTAATAATTAAAATATCAAAGTGAAAACTTGTTATTCAAAGTGAACTTACCAACTAATGATGAGCAGCATAAGAAAGTCTTCTCCATTTCACTCAGCTGTGCTTTTGTTTAATAAAGTGGCAATAAGTTCTCACCTGCTCCAATTTTAAACTGATTTAAATAGTCTGTGATACACTCAATGTTGGTTGACAAGTCACAATTATCAGCCAGCTCTCCTCCCGACACTTGAAAATCAAAGCCAGGATTTTATGTGGCTGCTTGTACTTTATTTTCATCATTGTGATTAAATCATGTCATTGCACCTCAACTTTGTGAAGCAGATCTTGAATGCTGTGTTTGAGAGTTCAACTGGGTGCAGACTTGGTGAGGATTTGCTGCCGCTTCATCAGTTGTTCTTTCCTCGCCTTTTGGAAATTCATCATGCAGTCTTTGAAAGTCTGGACCTGGTTCTGGCACGCTCGCCAGTCCTGGTGTTCAGCCATGCACTCTTGCACAGCATAATGTAGCTCAGCGCAGCCAGTCTGGGATATCATCCGATCCACTGGATCATCCTCGTCGTCTTTCCGGCTGCGGTCATGTGGTGAGGGAGACGCCATCCTGCCTCAGTGCACAGGGCTGATCGGGCAGTCTGCTCAGGAAAATGCAAAATGAATAATTCACTTTCAATTCAGTTATGCGAACAACCACATGTGGCTGCTCCTTTCGCATGCCTTTGCTGTCTAGCTTCTTGGCAGTCTTAGCAGTGATTTAGCTCAAAATTATACCATAATCATATTTTATGAAAAGCTGTTATGAGTCTTTGTGGTCGTTGTCTGTTGTAGAAATCTTTCCTGTCCCACATCACTCTTTTATAACTAAACTTCAGAATATATATATATATATATATTGCACATATTTCTTTTTAAAAAAAATAATTATATCGTTTGTGCAATATAAATCTGTCCCACATTTTAGGCAACAACAGTGGCAGAAGGTAAACACACTTACTCAAGATCTGTACTGTGCCCTATAGTTACAATTTGAAGGTATTTGTACTTCACTTGTGTATTTCCATTGTATACAACTTTACACTGTAACTCCACCGCGTTGTACTTAGTCCAGCACACATGAAGTAATCACACTCACTTTCCAAACAGAGATAAAACATGAAGCATACGATTATGTAAAATGTCATGATGAAACGTGAACAGTTAAAATGAGCTCGACCAGTTGCACATTTACATGTTTACGTATTATAGTAATATTACTACCTTCCGTTCGTCCTTTAACAAAAAAAACGTAGATTTTTCCCATAAGTGCCAAAACCTTTGCACACAACTGTATTGCAATCTGAAAGTTGGTATAGTACGTACGTTAAATACATTTCACGTTAAGTGTACTTTATTCGTAAGTTACGTACTTTACTTAAATGCTAGATTTTTAATGCAATGTATTTACTTGTAATAATTTGTTTTATTATTTAAATTGCAGTGTTGCCACTTTCGCTAACGTGCAGTACATATAAGAATGCGTACCCGCATATATCTAACATCAGCCAAGACTGAGTAAGGTAACCAGCAGCGGACACACTCGTCGGGGTCATTCGGTCGTGCTCACTCGGCTGCAGCGTACGCACCTGAGACGAGAACGGGGTCAGCCGCCGCAAACGTTCGCGTTTCCCTTCGTCGTCCTCACCTGTTTATTCTGTCAAAGCGAATCTGTCCGTCGAATTACTGACACGAAGATTACATAACCTGCACGACCCGGGACTCTTCATGACCAACACAGACACTGTTCTGTTGCGAGTTGACCGTTAACGTGGGGGACACGTTTGAGCCAAGGACGAAAGTGCAGCAGTAAAATGCCTCCGTCGATCAGATAGCGTTTCCGCTGCACAGCGAGAGCGCAACAGATGCGAGAGGCCGTTTGGTGCATATGTCGGTGCAAACTCTTAGGGAAACTACACTGTTAAGGCGGCCGACGAAATACTCGGATTATGGAATAATGATTAGCATTAATAATAATGTATTTTAAAGATTTGGTGACCTAATGCAACATATATCTAAAACTTCCAACAATGCATCAGGAGTTCTTATCCTGGAAACTGTATGTTTAAAATTTTTCATCACATATGAAAAACATCAACAATGAGCAAATAAAGAGATCAGGGTTGAAGGGTGTGTAATTTTTGTTGCTTCTTTGGTCATTTTGAATTATGTCATATCTTATTCTTTGTAAATGTTATCATTTTTAAACACTGGTCTATATAACGTGAATAACAGACCATGAAGAAAAGGGTGATTATAACTAACTTCAAACAGGAGATGATTTTGTTTACCCAACACAGGCAAACGTCCTGTTTGACTGAATTGCCAAAAAGAGAAAAATGAGCCACTGAAATGAGAATTATTTTTCAGACATTATCTTCCAATGAGAAAAAGAAAGATAGTCGTTTTTTATTTTAAACACTTTGAACATTTAATTCAAAAACGTGAAATGACTCAACTCATACAGGCCTCTGCCATTGAGACCTTGATTCACATGCTTGTGTACAATTATATGTTTAGTCTACTTTTTATTTAAAAACTAGGAAACATGGCTACATGGTGACCCCACATGAAATGAACAGATGGGATGCAACAAGCATGTAAAGCACAATGAGAAAATGTTATTGAAAACCTCTAAAAGCATGTACAGTGAAATCACAAAACCTCACAATTAACCCTTTGAGGTTTTCCTCACCATTTTTGTCTGAAAAGAAATCACAACAAATTGCAACAAATTTTAAGCAAGCGATTTTACAGGTAGCACCTTTTTCATCACAAATTGTACCCTGTTGAAGGTCTTATTAAATCTATTTTCACAAAAAATGATTGAAAATTAAAAACTGTCCAGACTACTGGCTTTTACCCAGTACAAAATTTTAGGGCTGGAATTTATGCAGTTTTTTCTTAACTGTCCAATATTTGTTCCTTTATTGGTCTGTCCTAATTTTATTTTTTTGGAGCAGTGCAAGGACTCTTATTTTGATCTCTTTAGTTTTCAGTGAATACACAATAGGATTGACACAGGGCGGGATGCAAGAAGCCAGTGACAGACTCAGAACACGCTGGTCTGGGTCAATAAGTCGCAGATAAAATCCAACAGTAAAAATAGTAATCAGGGGAATGTAAAATACAGCAACAAGAATCAAATGCTCAACACAAGTGGCCAAAGCTTTGACACGACTGTCCAATGATTT
Source organism: Psettodes erumei (assembly GCA_016785225.1). Lineage (NCBI taxonomy): Eukaryota > Metazoa > Chordata > Actinopteri > Pleuronectiformes > Psettodidae > Psettodes > Psettodes erumei. The sequence goes on from JAFBJZ010000411.1 coordinate 5,200, forward strand.
CATCCTGAACACCGTCACCAGGATGGTGACATAAGACAGAAGAATGAAAGAAAATGGTCCTACAAGCAGCAACAAAGTAAGCAAAGAGGCCACAGACCACTGCATTGTGTAATCATTACAGGCTAGTCTAAACACGGGTGCATAGTCACAGAAGTAGCTGAACACTTTGAGGGAATTGCAAAAAGACAGTCGAGTCATTATACCTGTTGCAAATGCAGTAACTCCCAGAGCAAAACACCAAGTCAGGCTGACAATACAAGACATGTTCCGCACAGTGTTGATTGAGTGCTGGCGCAGAGGAAAACATATTGCAATCAACCGATCATATGCAAGTATAGCAAGAGCATTTGACTCCAATGACGCACATGAATAATAGACATACATTTGTACCAAACATAAATTGAATGGAATGAAGTTGTCCTGAATGAGAAATATCTTTATCATGTTGGGAATAGTGCACGAATTAAGGATTAAATCAACCACTGCAAGGTTGATTACAGCCAAAAATTTTGGAGTGTGTAAACGGTGATTTAAGGCAATTACATAGATCACCAAACTATTGAACAGCACTGTAACCACATATACAAAGGCCAGGAAGATGAAGTAGACTCTGATATAGGGAAATGACTGAAATCCAATGATATAGAAGCCTGGAGGATGAATGATGACAGAGTCATTTAAAACAGTCCTGACAAAAGACATAGTTGAGCTCCACAGACTGGAGGTCAGCCTCTGGACCACGGTGCGTAAAATCTCTCCAGTCTGAAAACAGGGAAATCATATCACACTGTACATTAGACTTCAATATAAATGCTATAAACCGTATGCACAATTTTCATGCCAGTTCAATGACCACAAGTAAACTAGCAGTATATTACATACACTTTCAGTAAGTTCAAACATGTTCATGTGCTCATTAGAAAGAAAAAAGTCAGACTGTTTCATACCTGAAACTCTGTTGCAGATTGTTCAGCAGCAGCAGCTGTATTTGATGCTGCATCCAAACTCTGCAGGCATGTCTGACTCATGGTCAGTGTAAGATATACTTTCCTCATTGATCTCCAGAGATTATTTTGATGCAGAGAAAGTAACTTGGCAGTTTCCTATAAATGACATTAATGTGATCCACTGAGAACAGGGTTATAGCTTCCTCTGACTGATTTTCTCTTGTCCTCATAGTAAATGTGTAATTATTGTTCTTAATAACAATTTGGTGAGTTTAATGTCATTGAACTTCTTTTTAAAAACATGCAACTTTACTGAAAAAAGCAGGTCAGCTGAGACCATTTCTGAAACAAAATCATGATCTTCAGACTCACAAAACCTCAAATAAGCATTTGAGCTTTATTAGATATGAAATATTTACTTGTTATTCTGTGCTCTCTGGTATTTATGGTTTTCCCTCCAATGATGGTGGGGAAGTTCCCAGGGAAAGCAGCAAGCTCACAGGAAGCAGAGATTTGTGTATGTCCATAACATAAATCTGCTTATGTGACACTTTCATTTCATTCCCTATAAAACTATGTAAATGACAGAATGTTTAGTTGTTGCAGTTTGTACAAATCGAGCAAAGAACATGGTGTTCTTTAACGTATGTCCATAATTAAACAGGCCGTAGCTCCAATGGGGCTAATTTGTAAAGCCAACACCAGAGATGCTTGTTAATGACCTTTGCTGTAACAAACAGATCTTTCACTCTTTGAATACACTCTTTGAGACTAATTAATCTCTCTTGCACTTGTTTATATTTAACAGTTAAAATATAAAAATTCAAGTGAAAACTTGTTATTCAAAGTGAACTTACTTACTAATGATGAGCAGCATAAGAAAGTCTTCTCCATTTCACTCAGCTGTGCTTTTTTTAAATAAAGTGGCAATAAGTTCTCACTTGCTCTGATATCAAACTGATTAGGAAAGTCTATGATGCACTTAATGTCGGTCGATGAGTCCCAATTATTTACAGGAGTCTGACACTGAGACCTTGATTCACATCCTTGTGTAACATGTGTTTTGTCTTCTATCTATTCAACAAGTAGGAAACATGGCTACATGGTGACACCACATGAAACGACCAGTTGGGATGCAACAAGCGTATAAAACGCAATGAGAAATTAAAGGTTATTGAAAACCTTTAAAAGCACGTACAGTGAAATCATACAACATAGTTTTATAAGTAGCACCTTTGTAATTATCAATTTTGAAGATATTATTGAATCTATTTTCAGAAAAAACCCGACTTAAAATCAAACATATCCCAGTCCACTGTCTTTTAACCCACTGCATGAGTCTTTAGGGCTGGAATTTTTGCAATGTTTTCTTAACCCTCCAGGGTTTGTTTTTTCGTTGGTCTGTGCTAATTTTATTTTTTTGGAGCAGTGCAAGGACTCTGATTTTGATCTCTTTAGTTTTCAGTGAATACACAATAGGATTGACACAAGGCGGGATGCAAGATGCCAGTGACAGACTCAGAACACGCCGGTCTGGGTCAATAAGTCGCAGATAAAATCCAACAGTAAAAATAGTAATCAGGGGAATGTAAAATACAGCAACAAGAATCAAATGCTCAACACAAGTGGCCAAAGCTTTGACACGACTGTCCAATGATTTCATCCTGAACACCGTCACCAGGATGGTGACATAAGACAGAAGAATGAAAGAAAACGGTCCTACAAGCAGCAACAAAGAAAGCAAAGAGGCCACAGACCACTGCATTGTGTAATCATTACAGGCTAGTCTAAACACGGGTGCATAGTCACAGAAGTAGCTGAACACTTTGAGGGAATTGCAAAAAGACAGTCGAGTCATTATACCTGTTGCAAATGCAGTAACTCCCAGAGCAAAACACCAAGTCAGGCCGACAATACAAGACATGTTCCGCACTGTGTTGATTGAGTTCTGGCGCAGAGGAAAACATATTGCAATCAACCGATCATATGCAAGTATAGCAAGAGCATTTGACTCCAAAGTCCCAAAAGCATAGTAGAAAAACATTTGTACCAAACATAAGTTGAATGGAATGAAGTTGTCCTGAATGAGAAATATCTTTATCATGTTGGGAATAGTGCATGTGTTTAAGATCACATCGATTACTGAGAGGTTGATTACAGCCAAAAATTTGGGCGTATGTAAATAGTGATCAAAGGCAATTATGTAGATCACCAAACTATTGAACAGCATTGTAACCACATAGACAAATGCTAGAAAGATGAAGTAGACTCTGATGTAGGGAAAAGTCTGAAATCCAATGATATAGAAGCCTGGAGGATGAATGATGACAGAGTCATTTAAAACAGTCCTGACAAAAGACATTGTTGAGCTCCACGGACTGGAGGTCAGCCTCTGGACCACGGTGCGTAAAATCTCTCCAGTCTGAAAAACAGGAAAATCATATCATACCATATATTAGACTTCTTTATAAATGCTACAAATCACTTGTATAATTTTCATTCCAGTTTAACTACCACAAGTAAAGTAGCAGTATATTACATACACTTTCAGTAACTTCAAACATGTTCATGTGCTCATTAGAAAGGAAAAAGTCAGACTGTTTCATACCTGAAGCTCTGTTGCAGATTGTTCAGCAGCAGCAGCTGTATTTGATGCTGCATCCAAACGCTGCAGGCATGTCTGACTCATGGTCAGTGTAAGATATACTTTCCTCATTGATCTCCAGAGATTTTTTTTGACACTGAGAAAATAATTTAGCAGTTTCCTATTAATGACATTAATTTGATCCACTGAGAGCAGGGTTATAGCTTCCTCTGACTGATCTTCTCTTGTCCTCAAAATAAACATCTAATAAACATCAAGTGAAAACTTGATGCTCAAAGTGAACTTACTAACGATGGGCAGCAAAAGAAAGTCTTCTCCACTCCGCTCAACTGTGCTTTTGTTTAATAAGGTGACACCTGCTCTGATATCAAACTGATCAGAAAAGTCTGTGATACACTTAATGTTGGTCAATGAGTCCTAATTATTGGCCAGTTCTCCACCAGACACTTGAAAATCAAAGCCAGGATATTATGTAGCTGCTTGTACTTTATTTTCAGCATAATGAATACATTAGGTCTTTGCACCTAAACCGTGTGAAGCAGGTCCTGAAGAATCAGTTCTGCAGCATAGTGAGAACACAACTGATGAAGAAACAGTTTATTTCATAAGTTGTGGCAAACTCTCAAAGAAAATAAACCTTCAAGATCACATGGCTGAGTAAATGCTTTAATTTATGGGATAATAATCTTTGTTAATAATAATGAATTCACAAGAATTGTTTCTCCAACAAGAACTGTTCCCACAAACATCACTGAATATTCAAGCTGGCCTCCTCAGGAAAATGGATGATTATGACATCAGAATTATTTAGAATTATGGCATATTTTATTCTTTGTAAATGTTATCATTTATAAACACTGGTCTATATAATGTGAATAACAGACCATGAAGAAAAGGGTGATTATAACTAACTTCAAACAGGAGATGATTTTGTTCACCCAACACAGGCAAACATCGTGTTTGATTGTGTTGTCAAAGAGAAAACTGAGCCCTTGCAATGAGAATTAATTTTCAGATATTATCTTCTAATGAGAAAAATGAAAGATAGCTGTATTGTTTGTTGTTCTTATTATATAACATCTTGAACATTTAAGTAAAACACATGAATTGACTCAAGTCTTACAGGAGTCTGACACTGAGACTTTGATTTACATCCATGTGAAACGTGTTTTGTCTTCTTTCTGTTCAACCACTTGGAAACATGGCTACATGGTGACCCCACATGAAATGAACAGATGGGATGCAACAATCTTGTAAAGCACAATGAATAAAAAGGTTATTGAAAACCTCTAAAAGCATGTACAGTGTAATCACACTACCTCAGAACTAACCCTTTGAGGATTTCCTCACCATTATTGTCTGAGAAGCAAGTAGTTTATAAGTAGCACCTTTGTAATTATATATTTCGAAGATCTTATTGAATTGATTTTCAGAAAATACACACTTAAAATCAAACCTATCCCAGTCCACTGGCTTTTAACCCACTGCATGAGTCTTTAGGGCTGGAATTTTTGCAATGTTTTCTTAACCCTCCAGGGTTTGTTTTTTCGTTGGTCTGTCCTAATTTTATTTTTTTGGAGCAGTGCAAGGACTCTTATTTTGATCTCTTTAGTTTTCAGTGAATACACAATAGGATTGACACAGGGCGGGATGCAAGAAGCCAGTGACAGACTCAGAACACGCTGGTCTGGGTCAATAAGTCGCAGATAAAACCCAACAGTAAAAATAGTAATCAGGGGAATGTAAAATACAGCAACAAGAATCAAATGCTCAACACAAGTGGCCAAAGCTTTGACACGACTGTCCAATGATTTCATCCTGAACACCGTCACCAAGATGGTGACATAAGACAGAAGAATGAAAGAAAACGGTCCTACAAGCAGCAACAAAGTAAGCAAAGAGGCCACAGACCACTGCATTGTGTAATCATTACAGGCTAGTCTAAACACGGGTGCATAGTCACAGAAGTAGCTGAACACTTTGAGGGAATTGCAAAAAGACAGTCGAGTCATTATACCCGTTGCAAACGCAATGATTCCTAGAGCAAAACACCAAGTCAAGCCAACAATACAAGACATGTTCCGCACTGTGTTGATTGAGTTCTGGCGCAGAGGAAAACATATTGCAATCAACCGATCATATGCAAGTATAGCAAGAGCATATGACTCCAAAGTCCCAAAAGCATAGTAGAAAAACATTTGTACCAAACATAAGTTGAATGGAATGAAGTTGTCCTGAATGAGAAATATCTTTATCATGCTGGGAATAGTGCATGTGTTTAAGATCACATCGATTACTGAGAGGTTAATTACAGCCAAAAATTTTGGAGTATGTAAATGGCGATTAAAGGCAATTACATAGATCACCAAACTATTGAACAGCACTGTAACCACATACACAAAGGCCAGGAAGATGAAGTAGCCTCTGATGTAGGGAAATGACTGAAATCCAATGATATAGAAGCCTGGAGGATGAATGATTACAGAGTCATTTAAAACAGTCCTGACAAAAGACATAGTTGAGCTCCACAGACTGGAGGTAAGCCTCTGGACCACAGTGTGTAAAATCTCTCCAGTCTGAAAAACAGGAAAATCATACTGTACATTATGGACTTCTTTAAGGGCAAATAAATAAAATGCACGATTTCCATGCCACTCTGATAACACACATTAAAGCTTAGCAGCATTCACAAAAATACTGTATATGCGAAGTAAAGTGAATAATGTAGGAGTGTGCTATACAAGTCAGTCAATGACGCTCACCTGATTTTCTGTTAAATATCATCTGGCATAACTCTGTCTATGTTGACTCCAGCAGCAGCATACAGATGGCTGCATGTCTGCCATGTGGAAATGACAATTATATAGTCCTCTGACTCATATCAGTGGTCTCCTGATTGATCCCCACAGATTGGTTCCTCTCTGGGGATAACTCAGGAGATTACTTTCAACTGAGACTGAAACACTCATTGTGCAATATCCTATCAATGAAATGAATCTAAACCGGGGAGATTGTGGCTACAGGTTATTTATTTTGATCAAGCTTTTTTGACTTTCAAAGCAAACATAACATTTTTATGTGACTGCTTATTTAAAGATACTTGGAGGCATAGTAAAATAAAACTCAACGAATAAAGTAAAATTTGTCATGGAGAGTTTCTCTGATGGTCCAAGAACTCAGTTGAAGTAGTTGTTGATTAAGACAAATGTTTGAATTTAAATGTTTAATCTGCAAAGTGCAAGCACAAAGTAGCAGAAAAGTAGGGTACTTTAAATTGTAATTTGCACAAGTTAATGAATACATTTTGACAAAATAATGTTCAGTTATACTCAGTGTCAGGAAACAGTAATACAGAATTATCACAAAGACCTATTGGTATCTATCTGGTATCTGGTGCCCACAGATGGGCCTGCTTTTATTTATTTACTCTGCTCCCGGTACTCCGGTCTTGCCAGAATCCTGTGGTCTAGTCACTTTTGTTTTTAATCATAAATCACGTGTCAACAATCTCTTTTGTGACAGAAGTGTAAGAAAAAACAAAACTTTCACTTTAATGAGGCACTCTCGACCAGTGCAAGAACTTACAGAACATTTTTTGAACTTTGAATATGATGACATGTGTATTGCATAATGTTCCCCGAGGATGCATTTATCATTAAACAGGCATTGGTGAGCAGAAACAACACGATTCTAATGAGCTCAATTTGTGTTGCCATCACCAGAGAATTTTGGTTAATGACCTTGTCTTTAACAAACAAATCTTTTACTGTATAAAATTCCAGCTAATTAATCTCAGTTGAGCCTATTAGGAATAAAAAACAATTAAAGGTGGAGGGGAGTAGGTGTCATTTCATTAAAATTACAACAGGCCGCAAGAGAATGGCCAGAAGTTTTTGCGTTGAAACTGTCACACCCTTGACACAGTGTTCTCTGACTATCCATTGTTCAATTGTTTAAGCCCTAACCTACTGGTTCTGCTTTATTTTATACATTGCACTTCTGCCTGAAGGCCTTAGAAACACTTATTTTCATTTAGACTTCAAACTCACTGATTACCGTACATTCAATTGTAGACTTTTAAGTTTCCTCTTGTGACTAAAGCTTAAAGCTTAAAGCTTGGTTTACAGGACATGTCTCTTTTCAGTAAATATCTTCTTTGTACTTGTTGTATGTTGTCTGACACGGGGCTCATTTGACTCAGATTCAGATGTACAGTGGACGCTTCCAGGGATGTCTGTAGCTCACTGAGCCACTTAAGTATGTATTTCATCATAAGTTTTAGGTCTTTGATTTTTGATTGTCATTCATTTGACATTTTCACCCTCATATTTTTTTTAACTGGGTTTGTGTGGTAATTGGGTCATTTCATAGTGAGGGTCATACAATTATGCATTTCTCTCCTCACCTCTTTTCTTTGAGTGCTGCACTAAACTGGAGGACTCAATGTTCCTGTTTAAGTGGTCATAGTTCATCCATCCATTTTATCCATCCATATATTTTCGAAATTTCAAAAAGCATGGAAGCATTTCTTTCTAATCTAATTTTGCAGGATATAACCACAGAAGAATAAAACAGTCAGTCAGTCTGTGATTGGAGGGCTCTGCCCTTTTCTGTGGTGTAATGAACCTTTGGCTACTTTGACTAGAAAATGTATCTCTGATAATGCACAACTAGCACACTGACTTTAAAAAACTTTGCAAGTATCCCAGGTAAAACACAGTAAATAGAAACTATGCTTTATCATGCAATTCAAGATGGATATAAATGTGAGATACAATTACAGAAAGTCAAGAATTTTATTCGACAGGAGCCCTTTGGTAAAAGCAGTCAAATCTAAAAATGTACATTTACATTCAAACACAACTAAGTATAACCACTGCTCAACTAACTTTAACGTTAAATCAACCCTAAAATCACGTTTTTCTAACTGGACATGACTTTTTGTCTGAAATCTTCTCCAATTAACTGGTCTTGAGTCAGAAATTTGTGTTTTTCTCTGTTATGAGTTAAAACACTCACCATATCACTTTAGGATGAAAAAAGAAAGTGTCAAGGGTGAGTTTTCATTCTCCAGACCAGTGCCAGGGCTCTATTTTTGATCTCTTTTGTTTTTAAGGAATATACAATAGGATTAATGCAGGGAGGGATGCAAGAGGCCATCGACAAGCTCAGCACACGATGGTCTGGGTTAACACCTCTAAAAAAAAATCCAATTAAGAAAATACTGAATATAGGAATGTAAAATACAGCAACAAGGATGAGGTGCTCAATGCAGGTGGTGAGAGCTTTCATCCTACTGCTGACTGACTTCATCCTGAAAACAGTCACCATGATGCCAACATACGATAGAAAAATAAAAGTAAATGGGCCTGTCAAATTGAAAATACTAGAAGCTGAAGCCACTGACCACTGTAATGAGTTATCATTACAGGCGAGTCTAAACACCGGTGCATAGTCACAGAAATAGCTGAACACTCTAAGAGAATTGCAAAAAGAAAGTTGAGTCATTACTGACGTGGTATATGTTACTCTCCCCAGATTGTAAACCCAAGTCACACCAACAATACAAGACATGATTAGCATTGTGTTCAATAGGTTCTGACGGAGAGGGAAACATATTGCAATCAGCCTGTCATAGGCAAGTATGGCGAGAGCATATGACTCAAGAGATGCAAAAGCATAGTAGACAAACATTTGTACCAGGCATAAATTGAATGGAACAAAGTTGTCCTTAAAGAGGAATGTCTTAATCATGCCAGGAATAGTGCTTGTGTTCAAGATCACATCGATCACTGCAAGGTTGACAACAGCTAAAAATTTTGGAGTGTGTAAGGTGTGGTCAAGAGCAATTATGTATATCAATAAAATATTAAACACTACTGTTACCACATAGACAAATGCTAGGAAGATGATGTAGACCTCGATATAGTAAAATGTCTGAAATCCAATAATATAGAAGCCTGGAGGATGAATGATGACAGAGTCATTCAAAGCAGTCCTGACAAAAGACATTGTTGAACTCCACAGGCTGTGTGCAGGAGGTCAGTCTCTGGGTGACGATTTGCAAAGTCTCTCCAGTCTGAACAAGAGGAAAAATAGTACATCCAATCACTTATTACTCTTAACAATCACATACTTAAAACCAATTCTTGTACATTAAGGTTATTATTGTTATATACTGAGTCAAACACAGGACAGAAGACATACGCTATTGATGCATCTGTTTTGTTGAAGAACATCATACACAGCTGCTGGATGCTGACACTGATTGTCTGCATGTTTGACCTGTGTACAGTGGAAAAATATACCCTCCACATTAATCTCCAGAGATAACATTCAGCCTTCTAATTAAGAATAAGAAGGATGAACAATACAGTGGTAAGCCATACCCTATTACTGAAGTTAAAGATTTATTCACTGAGAGTATTGTCTTCCAACTTAACTTGCAGATAAAGATTGTTATACTCTTTTGTTGTTCTGATAGAAACATTAAACATAACATAGTTGTTGGTGCTCACATGCTGTCATGATCACACAAAGAGACTAGATTATACTGTCCTGACTAGGAGGCCAGTTTCATGGCAGGCAGCAGTGACACAGGTAGATTTGCCCATGATGTAGTTTAAATGGTAGTTTTAGTAAGTTTAGTTTAGTTTAGTTTAGTTTAGCTTTATCTCTTTTCTTCTTTTAAATAAATCTTCAATACTTGTCTTCAATCTTCAATAACTACTATACAGTTAAGGAAACTTAAAGAAATTTATAGTATTTGTCCACTTGTGTCACACTATGACATCATTTCTGTCATTTGTGGGTCAGTCACTTATTCTTCAGTTAAAAACCAAGGAAGACATGTTGTCCATACATTGAAAGCATGAAAGTAATAAAGTTTAATAGCATTTAACATATAGCATCAAAGTGACAATGCCACAGGTCGATGTGTTCGACATTTAACATATATACTGTATGTGTGTATATGTGTCATATATTAGTGTTAGCTGTTTCTGTAAAAATTATGTAAGTATGACAAGCACATATGTCATTTATGTCATTAATAATGAACTGTCAAAGTAAAAACAAAACTTTTCTGACACTTGAAACACTTCTGACACTTTTTCTGACGCTCAACACAAGTACAAGATCTTACAGTTTTGTGAACTTTGTACAAAGTGAATTAACAGTCACAAACACATACAATGTCATGTTTATTGCATAATGTTCCCTGAGGATGCATTTATCATGAAACAGGCAGTGGTGAGCCAAAACAAAACAATCCTAATGAGCTCAATTTGTGTTGCCATCACCAGAGAATTTTTTGTTAATGACCTTGTCTTTAACAAACAAATCTCTTACTCTATAAACTTCAGACTAATTGATCTCAGTTGCACCTATTAGGAATAAAAACAATTAGAGATGGAAGGAAATAGGTGTGGGCGTACTTTGAGTGTTTGTGCATGGCCATAATTTTGTGTAAGGCCATCATTTTATTCATATTGCACTTGTTTTCAAAACGCTGCAAGAGAAAGGCCAGAAGTCTTTGGCTTGACACTCCACCAAGTGTCCTCTGACTACCCATTGTACAATCATATAAGATATTTAAGCTCTAACGTAGTGGTTATTTTATGTTTTGTACATTGTACTTCTCCTAATGGTCTTACAAACACTCATCTCCATGCAGACTTCAAACTCAGTTTACCACTGTTACTGCACAGTTTTATTTATGTTTTTTTCCTTTTTATGTATGTCAAGGAAGCTTAAATATTACAAAATACATTTCAGATGAGGCACAACTCGCACACTGGCTTAAACTCTGCAGGTGCCTCAGGTAAACACACTAATAGAAACTATGTTTTATGAGGGGTTTAAATATGGGATACAGTAACAGAAAGACAAGGTGTTTATCAGAGAGCGGCCTTTGCAGTAATAGAGTAATAGCCAGAGCAGTAAAATCTACAAATATCACATAATTACATTCAAACACAACCAAGAATACTTTATGTCTATATAAATCATTAATATATGATAAGAAAGGAATTGGGAAGGAATTGTATTTTTTCACTTGTTCAGTTTTATATGTTTTTAAACAATGGCAAAAGATAACAAAATACCATTAAGGTATTGGTGATGAGTCAGACAAACAGTGACATGCACAAGACACACACACACACACACACACACACACACACATTCATGATGGACAGTTACGGACACTATTTAGGGACATTATATAGACTGCATTCATTTTCTGGAGAGTGTGGACAGTTTCATGGCAGCAAGTCAACACATTCCAGATTTCTTTTGAATTGAATGGGTTGCTGTCAAGGGTGTGTTTTCATTCTCCGGACAAGTGTTAGCGCTCTGTTTTTGATCTGTTTTGTTTTCAGTGAATATACAATGGGATTTATACAGGGAGGAATGCAAGAGGCCAGTGACAGGCTCAAGACACGCTGGTCTGGGTCAATGGATCGTATAAACAGCCCAACTAAGAAAATGCTGAATAAAGGAATATAAAATATGGCAACAAGGATGAGGTGCTCAACACAGGTGGTGAGAGCTTTCATCCTACTGCTGACTGACTTCATCCTGAACACAGTCATCATGATGCTGACATAAGATAGACAAATAAAAGCAAAGGGGCCCATCAGATTGGCCATACTAGAAGCTGAAGCAACAGACCACTGTAATGAGTAATCATTACAGGCGAGTCTAAACACCGGTGCATAGTCACAGAAATAGCTGAACACTCTCACAGAACTGCAGAAAGACAACCGAGTCATGATTGTAGTGCTATATGCTACTCTCCCCAGATTGAAAACCCAAGTCACGCCCACAACACAAGACATGATCATCATTGTGTTGAATAAGTTCTGATGCAGAGGAAAACATATTGCAATCAACCTGTCATAAGCAAGTATGGCAAGTGCATATGATTCCATAGATGCAAAAGCATAGTAGAAATACATTTGTACCAGACATAGGTTGAATGGAACAAAGTTGTCCTTAAAGAGGAATGTCTTAATCATGCCAGGAATAATGCTTGTGTTCAAAACCACATCGATCACTGCAAGGTTGACAACAGCCAAAAATTTGGGAGTGTGTAAATTACGGTCAGCAACGATAATGTACAACAATAATATATTGAACACCAGTGTAACCACATAGACAAATGCTAGAAAGATGATGTAGACACTGATGTAGGGAAACGTCTGAAATCCGATGATATAGAAGCCTGGAGGATGAATGATAACAGAGTCATTTAAAGCAGTTCTGAGAAAAGACATTGTTGAACTCCACAGGCTGTGTGCAGGAGGTCAGTCTCTGGACCACGATGTGCAAAGTCTCTCTGGTCTGAACAAGAGGAAAGCATTAAATGTTATCACATTATTCAAAACAGTTGTATACTAAAGGAAGCACATAATCACTCATCCATTTAGTTTATTAAAACCATATTTTCTTATTCTGAATTATGAATACAGCACACTATTACAGTTGAGTAAAAAGCAGGACAGAACACATGTGCTGACACACCTGTTGTTCAGGTCATTGTACACAATGTGACTCCACTTGATGCTGACACTGACTGCTTACATGTGTGAGCTCTCTACAATAGAAAATATACCTTACTCATTGATCCCCAGAGATAACATTCAGCTTTCTAATTAAGAATAACACAGATGAATAATACTCTAATCAGTATGGACTGTTATGTTTATCTTCAGGAAATGTAAAGAGGCATGAATCATCATGCAAATGATTTGTGTAATGACAAAAATGTGTAAGGAATAAAACAAAATTTAGGGTTAAGGTTAGGGCAAAATTTTGTGATGCTTTTGCATAAATGTACAAGACTTTTTGTGAACTTTGTACAAAGTGACTTAACAGTCACAAACATATATGATGAAATGTTTATTGCATAATGTTCCCTGAGGAAGCATTTATCACTAAACAGCCAGTAGTGAGCCAGAAGAAAACAATGACCTCAGTTTGTGTTGCCATCCCTAGAGAATTTTGGTTCATGAACTTGTCCTTAACCCTTAACAAACGAAACTTTTTACTGTATAAAATTCAGGGTAATTAATCTCAGTTGTACCTATTAGGAATAAAAACAATTAAAAAGAAAGGGAAATTGTTATGTTCGGTAGGTGTTTCACATGGGGGCTGTACCCTCTTTGTGATGTAACTGACCTTTGGAGCTGCCTCAGCTTAAATAATTAGTAAAAATGTATTTTTGATGAGGAACAGCAAGCACACTGACTTAAAACTTCTTTAAAAGCCTCGAGTAAACACAGTAACCAGGTCTTGCACCAATCAGCCACAACATTAAAACCATCTACCTAATATTGTGTGGGTCCCCCTTGTGCCATTAAACAGCTCTGACCCATTGAGGTGTGGACTCCAAAATTCCAGTTGACGTGTCCTGTGGTATCAGAAACCACGACATTGGAGCGCAGGACTTCAGATCCTTTAAGTCCTGTAACTTGGAAGTTGGGGCGTAAACAGATCGGACTTGGTTGTCTAGTACATCCCACAGATGCTTGACCACTTCAAGATATGAGGAATTTGGAGGCCAAGTCAACACTTTCAACTCCTTGTTAATTACTCAAAACATTCCCGAACAATTTCTGCTGTGTGCCAGGTTATATTATTGTGATGAAAGCGGTCAGATCCATTAGAGAATACCACTGAATTGAAGGGGTGTAACTTGGCCTACAACAATCTTAAGGAAGATGGTACTTGTCAAAGTAATATCTACATGAATGCCAGGAACCAACCTGCTTTTTTTGGAGGTTCTCTGACTAAGTCATCTCGCTATCACAATTTGGCCCTCGACAAGGTTGCACGGATTCTTACACATTTTTTCTGCCTCCGACACATCCTTAATGACTGACTGTACATTTACTACATAACATATCTCACCCCATGACAGGTGCCAGTTAAACACAATAATCAGTGTTACTCAGTTCAACTGTCAGTGGTGTCTGTTGTTATGTCTGTTCAGGGGTATTTTTAACTTACAATTTAAGAGGCATGCAAATGTGAGGTAGAGCTACAGAAAGTAAAAAAAAACTTTACCAAATATAAGTCTACTGGTGACAGATAAGGGCCACAGCAGTCAAATCTACAAATATCATACGATTCATACACAACCAAGTATACTATTTTTGAGAAATATATTTTATTTACATGTTAAATTAGATGAGTGTTTGAATAATGGCAGAATATCAACAACATGACAATTAAGAAAAATATATTAAACAGTAAGGAATAAACAATATGACTGGAAATGTGTGCAAAGTTGACCATTTTTAAATCTTGAGGAGTAATATAACAGCAAAATAGGCCCTTTTTGTCTTTGCGTGCACGCACGCACACACACACACACACACACACACACACACACACATGCGTCTTTAGGCCACATTTAGGAATATTATATAGACTCTGCATTTATTACCTGGAGACTTACCATTTTCTTAACCACTGCCCTTGTTCTTCCTCCACCTTAACCACGAACCCAGAAAATAATCTTTTCCTAGTGAGACATGACTTTTGTCTGCAATTGGACAGTGCTTCTGCAATAAACTTGTCATAGTCTGAAGTCTGTCCCTAAAGGTAGCTTCCAACAGAGAAACACACGCACACACACACACACACACACACACACACACAGTCTTGACAATTTCATGACAGTGTTAAAAAAAAACATCCACAGATTGCTTTAGGATAGACAAGAAGTTCTCATGGGGTTATTTTCATTCTTCGGCCCAGTGTCAGGGCTCTATTTCTTATCTCTTTTGTTTTCAAGGAATATACAATAGGATTAATGCAGGGAGGGAGGCAAGAGGCCAGCGACAGACTCAGCACACGCTGGTCTGGGTCAATGGATCGAATAAACAGCCCAACTAAGAAAATGCTGATTATAGGAATATAAAATATGGCAACAAGGATGAGGTGCTCAATGCAGGTGGTGAGAGCTTTCTTCCTACTGCTGACTGACTTCATCCTGAACACAGTCACCATGATGCTGAAATAGGACAGGAAAATAAAACTGCAGGGGATTATCAGATTGGCCATACCAGAACCTGAAGCAAAAGACCACTGTAATGAGTAATCATTACAGGCGAGTCTAAACACCGGTGCATAGTCACAGAAATAGCTGAACACTCTAAGAGAATTGCAGAAAGACAACCGAGTCATGATTGCAGTGCTGTATGCTACTCTACCCAGATTGGAAACCCAAGTCACACCTATAATACAAGACATGATCATCATTGTGTTGAGTAAATTCTGATGAAGAGGAAAACATATTGCAATCAATCTGTCATAAGCAAGTATGGCAAGTGAATATGACTCCAGAGATATACAAGCATAGTAGACATACATTTGTACCAGACATAGGTTGAATGGAACAAAGTTGTCCTTAAAGAGGAATGTCTTGATCATGCCAGGAATAATGCCTGTGCTCAAAAAAACATCAATTACTGCAAGGTTGACAACAGCCAAAAATTTTGGAGTGTGTAAGCTGTGGTCAGTAACAACTATGTATAACAACAGGATATTGAACACCACTGTTACCACATAGACAAATGCTAGAAAGATGATGTAGACCTCGATGTAGTGAAAAGTCTGAAATCCGATGATATAGAAGCCTGGAGGATGAATGATGACAGAGTCATTCAAAGCAGACACGGGAGAAGACATAGTTGAACTCCACAGGCTGTGTGCAGGAAGTCAGCTTCTAGATCACGATGTGCAAAGTCTTTCCAGTCTGAACAAGAGGATAAAACTATACATTTAATCACTTCTTACTCTTGCATTCACATACCAAAAACAACCACATAAAAAACTGTGAATTTAGGTTTAAAAAACATATTGTGCCATCTGAGTGATGGATATAACACATTGTCCTAATTTAGTCAAACACTGGACAGAATTCATTGTTAACAATGTAAAAGCACCTGCTGTGTTGAAGATCATTGTAGACAATTTGACTCCATGTGACGCTGACACCAATAGCAGCTACGTATCAACTGCATGTCTGACCTGTGTGCACTGGAAAATATACCTTTTTCATTAATCTCCAGAGATAACACAAAGCCTTCTAATTAAGAAGAAGGATAATTTAAACTTTAATGAGCAGTACTTCTTTACTGATGTTACTTATTTATCAACTGAAAGTATTCTGTCTTGTCTTTCAACTTCACTGGCAGTTAAAAGATCTCATTTTCATCATTGTTTTGAATTTTGTTGTGAGAGTGAGCCTTGTGCTTTTGTCTGAATGTGCTTTTTGTTAATTGGACCTGGTAAAAAAAAAATAGAACCACAATACAGTTGTTGGTTTGGTGCTGACATGTTTTCAGGCTCTGGGACAGAGTGTAGATGTAACTGTTCTGACTAAGCGACCAGTTTCATTGAGACATCAGAGTTACAGGTACATTAACATGTAATAATATCGCTGTCATCGCAGTTTTTATGAGAATGTGTAAAACTGTTGTACATCACTCATGAATTTTAAACTCTTCTTACGTTGTAATATTTGTAGATTATGTGTTGCCATCTGTTTATGCTTATAGGCACTGCCCCCTTACAACATCATCCTGTCTACATGGCTGACTCATAGATGGGATGATTGTTTATGAAGGCCTACCTGAGGCACCTGAAAGGCCTTTTTAGCCAGATATCTGGTCAAATAGAGGACATTTGTTTTTACCTTGAAAATATATGTCATGATAAGGGAATATATTGAGTTCTAAGTTTTCAAACTGCAAAATAACAAGATGCTGCGGCATGGCTGCCCACTGCTATGGGTGTGTTACTGCACCTAGTTTGTGTGGTCTGGACTCAAGGTTGGGTTTAATGCAGAGGTCAAATTTTCTCTGTGTGTAATCCTCTGCATATTGCTTTAGGATGGAAAAGGAATTTGATGAGGGTTTGTTATCATTCTCCAGAGTAGTGCCATGGCTCTCTTTTGAATTCTTGATTTCATACAATAGGATCAAGGGCAGGTGGATCACTGGTTGCTCTGCCTTGGAACACTTTTACACAATCTTGCCATGATAATTTGGCCCTCATCAAACTCACCCAGATTCTTACACTTGTCATTTTTCCTGTTTCCAATATATCTTTCAACAACTGACTGTTCACTTGATGTACCCAACCCCATGATAGGTGCCAGTGTATGTATTCAGTTCACCTCTCAGTAGTTTTACTATTATTTTTACCAGACAATTCAAGAGGCATGAAAATCTGAGATACAGTTACAGAAGGTCAAGGAGTTTAGTAGACCAAAGTCTTCTTCTAACAGATAAGAGCATGAGCGTTCAAATGTATAAATATCCCACAATTACATTACTTTGTATTTAAATTAGCCCACAATATATATGCTGAAAGGAATAGAAATGTGTATTTTAATCACTTTTTTGATTTAATGGTTGTTTGAATAATGGCAGAATATCAACAGTATGACTATTAAGAAAAACATATCATTGAATAATAAGGAATAAACATGACTTTAGCAATGTGTGGAGATTTGAGGTTCCCACAACATCAGGTAAATCTAGACCAAACACACACACACACACACAGATGTTGTCAGTTTTGGGAACATTACATAGACTCTGCATTCATTTCCTGGAGCCTCACCCTAACATTAACCATAACAACTTCTTATCTAACCCTGACCATTGACCCTAAAACCAGCTTTTTCCCAATGGGATATGACTTTTTGCAGTAATTAGACAAACCTTCCCTGATTAACTGGTCATTAGTCTGAAATTAGTCTCAAAGGTAGCCTGTCAGAAGAACACACACAGACACACACAAACTGTCTTGACATTTTCATGACAGTGTCAAATCCCTCAACACATTACTTGAGGATTGAAAGGGAAGTCGTCAAGGATGTGTTTTCATTCTCATGAGTAGTGTCAGGACTCTATTCTTAATCTCTTTTGTTTTCAAGGAATATACAATAGGATTAATGCAGGGAGGGAGACAAGAAGCCAGCGACAGGCTCAGCACACGCTGGTCTGGGTCAATGGCTCGTATATATAGCCCAACTAAGAAAATGGTGAATATAGGAATAAAAAATACAGCAACAAGGATGAGGTGCTCAATGCAAGTGGTGAGAGCTTTCATCATACTGCTGACTGACTTCATCCTGAACACAGTCACCATGATGCCGAAATAGGATAGACAAATAAACGTAAAGGGGGCCATGAGATTGACCATACTAGAAATTGAAGCATAAGACCACTGTAATGAGTAATCATTACAGGCGAGTCTAAACACAGGTGCATAGTCACAGAAATAGCTGAACACTCTGAGTGAACTGCAAAAAGACAGTCGAGTCATTATTATTATGCTATATGCTACTTTACTCAGATTTAAAGTCCAAGTTGCACCTAAAATACAGGACATGATCAGCAGTGTATTGAGTAAGTTCTGATGAAGTGGGAAACATATTGCAATCAACCTGTCATAGGCAAGTATGGCGAGAGCATATGACTCAAGAGATGCAAAAGTATAGTAGACATACATTTGTAAAAGACATAGGTTGAATGGAACAAAGTTGCTCTGAAAGAGGAATATCTTTATCATGCCAGGAATAGTGCTTGTGTTCAAGATCACATCGATCACTGCAAGGTTGACAACAGCCAAAAATTTGGGAGTGTGTAAATTTCGGTCAAAAGCAATTATATACATCAATAAAATATTAAACACAAGTGTGACCACATACACAAACGCTAGAAAGATGATGTAGACGCTGATGTAGGGAAACGTCTGAAATCCAATGATATAGAAGCCTGGAGGATGAATAACAGAGTCATTTAAAGCAGCCCCAGAAGAAGACATAGTTAAACCCCACAGGCCGTGTGCAGGAGGTCAGCCTCTGGATCAGTGTGTGCAAAATCTCTCCAGTCTGAAAAAGAGAAGAAAACATAACATTTAATCAATTACTCTTTACAATCACATGCTTCCAACAAACACATACAATTTGTTAATTCAGTTAATTAAAATCACAATTTCTCATTATGAGTGATGAATATAACGCACTATTAACTATAACTATTAACTATAACTGAGTCAAAAACAGGATAGACCAACGCACGCACTTCTTGTGTTGAAGATTGTCATACACAATGTGACTCCATTTGATAATGACACCAGTAGCAGTCAATGACTGTCTGCATGTCTGACCCGCGTACAGTTGCCAATATACTCTCTTTATTTATCCCCAGAGATAACATCAAGCCTTCCAATTAAGAATACCAAGGATGAACAATACTTTAATGAGCAATACTTTATTACTGAAATGAAAGGTTTATCCATTGAGTGTAGTGTATATTGGCTTATCTTCCAGATGAAATTCCTCATTTTTATTTTTATAGTGAATTTTGTTGTGGGTTTGGTGCTGACATGCTTTTGGAATCAGAGACAGGGAATAGATATTACTGTCCTGACCAGGAGGCCAGTTACATTGAGACATCAGAGTCACCGGTAGATTTGCCTGTGATGCAGTTGTCATTGTACTTCTAAGAGACTGTTTAAAGTGTTTGTGTTTTACTCACAAATATTTAAAGTCATGGCCGGCACAGCGCTGTCGTAGTTAGCACTGTCACCTTATAGCTAGAAGGATCTCTGTGTGGCGTTTGTGTGGTCCCCCACTGATAATAGTTGTGCTTGTGAGTATGAATGGTTGTTGGTCCCAATATCGCATCCCTGTGACAGTATAATAGATTGCTATCACTATATAAATATCTGTAATTGACTTGTCATAGACAAGTCTATCACTCTCATACAACATTATGCAATGTACATTTCTGTATACCAACACTGTATTAGCTTTTAGGGTCTAAACAGCTGATTTTCAGCATTGTGCAGTGAGCATTGTAAAAAATGCAGTGCCAAAAGAAAGGGCAACTCTGCTTCAAAAAAATCCAAACTATTACTTTAAAATGCTACTGAGATACCTGAAGGGCTTTTTCCATCAGAGATTTGTAAAATCAACAGTTTCAACAGTTTAATGTGATCAAGCTTGTCCTACATTCAAACCAAACATTGCATTTTTATTGAACTGCTCTGTTAGAGATACATGGAGGTGTTGTAAAATTTATTAAGCTATAATAACATATGTCATTGAGAAAGTTTCAGAAAGACTAAAACTTATATAATCAGTAATGAAGATAGATGTTTGAATTCAGCAAATATAATGTATGCAATACAATAAAATTGTGATAAGAGTATGTTTCAAATATCAAAATATGTGCATCACAATAAGGGAATACATAGGTTTTTGCATTTTTACTCTGCCAAGTGACCAATGTTGGGGCAGGGGCATGGCCAACAGGCTGAAGACTTATGGGTGTAGGGAGTGTATGAACATCACCTTTCCTTCTTTCAATACCCACCGCTCAAGTGCCCTTGAACAAAATCTAACTCCCTAACTGTTCCCCAGGTGCTGTAGTATGGCTGTCCATTGCTCCTAGTGATTGAGTGTATTCCCTATTCATGGATAGATTAAATGTAGAGGACAAACTTCCTATTTGTGTAATCCACCACAGATTGTTTTAGGATGGAAAACGAAATTAACAAGGGTGTGTTCTTATTCTCCAGAGTAGTGCCAGGGCTCTATTTCTTATCTCTTTTGTTTTTAAGGAATATACAATAGGATTAATGCAGGGAGGGAGGCAAGAGGCCAGCGACAGACTCAGCACACGCTGGTCTGGGTCAATGGATCGTATAAACAGCCCTACTAAGTAAATGCCAAATATAGGAATATAAAATACAGCAACAAGGATGAGGTGCTCAATACAGGTGGTGAGAGCTTTCATCCTACTGCTGACTGACTTCATCCTGAACACAGTCATTATGATGCTGAAATAAGATAGACAAATAAAAGTAAAGGGGCCCATCAGATTGCCTATAGAAGCTGAAGCCACAGACCACTGTAATGAATAATCATTACAGGCGAGTCTAAACACCGGTGCATAGTCACAGAAATAGCTGAACACTCTCACAGAACTGCAGAAAGACAAGTGAGTCATGATTGCAGTGCTATATGCTAGTAATCCCACATTGTAAACCCAAGTCACACCTACAATTGAAGACATGATTTGTCGTGTGTTGAATATGTTTTGACGAAGAGGAAAACATATTGCAATCAACCTGTCATAAGCAAGTATGGCAAGAGCATATGACTCCAGAGATGCAAAAGTATAGTAGACATACATTTGTAAAAGACATAGGTTGAATGGAACAAAGTTGTCCTTAAAGAGGAATGTCTTAATCATGCCAGGAATAGTGCTTGTGTTCAAAACCACGTCGATCACTGCAAGGTTGACAACAGCCAAAAATTTAGGAGTGTGTAAGGTTTGGTCAAGAGCAATTATATACATCAATAAAATATTGAACACAAGTGTGACCACGTACACAAGTGCTAGAAAGATGATGTAGACACTGATGTAGGGAAACGTCTGAAATCCAATGATATAGAAGCCTGGAGGATGAATGATGATGGAGTCATTTAAAGTATACCTGGGAAAAGACATATTAAAACCCCACAGGCCGTGTGCAGGAGGTCAGCCTCTGGATCATGATGTATGAAATCTTTCCAGTCTGAAAAAGAGAGAAACAGTCTTACCACATCTTATTTTTCATGATCACATACTTCAAAGAAATACATAAACACTCATCAATTTAGGTTATTAAAAACATATTTGTCACATTCTAGTTCAAGAATATATTGCGAAATTATAGTTGAGTCAAAAACAGGATAGAATACATGCACTATTGATGCACTTGTCTTGAAGATCATACACAATGTGACTCCATATGATGCTGACACCAGTAGCAACTACTAACCGGCTGCATGTCTGACCTGTATACGCTGGAAAATATATACTCTTTTTTAATCTCCAGAGATAACATCCAGCCTTCTAATTAAGAATAACAAGGATGAATAATACCCAACTGAAGCATACGTTATTGCTAAAATTAAAGATTTGTACACTGAGAGTCGTGCATTGTCTTCCAACATAATTAGATAGATGCAGATAAAACTTCTCAATGTCATTCTCATTCTCATCACAGAAATAGATGAATGATGAGAGAATTGCAAAGACAGTTGTTCCAGTTGTTCCTGTAATGCTTGAGATATAGGGACTAGTCCTTTGTTCCTGCGGTCAGCATGTGCCTCATCGCATCCTTTAAATCCTGAAAGCTGCAAGTTGGGGCATAAGCGGGTCAGACTTGGTTTTCCAACACATGCCACAGATGCTTAATCAGACTGAAATCTGGGGAATTAAGAGTCACACATTGACCTCCTTGTTGTGTTCCTCAAGCCATTCTTGATCAATGTTTGCAGTATGGCAGGGCAAAGGGCAGTCCTTGCTGCAATATTTCTTGTGTGGGATTGGATAATGTGAGCCAGCCTTTTCTCCCCCATGAGCATCAATGAGCCTTAGTTGACGATGACCTTGTTGGTGATGCACCAAGGTTGTCCTTCCTTGAACCATTTTTATACCAGGGATATCTCATAAAACCTCCTTCATGGAGGTGCTCTGACCCAGTTGTCTTTCCATCACAATTTGGCCTTGGTCAAAGTAGCCGAGATCCTTACACCTACCATTTTTCCTGCTTCCAATACATCTTAAAGGACTGACTGTTCACTTGCTTCCTTATATATGCCACCCCATGACAGGTGCCAGTGTTATGATCATTAATAATCTGTGTTATGTAATACAGCTATCAGTGGTTTTAATGTTATGGCTGAGCTGAGGTATTTTTAACGTACAATTAAAGAGGCAAATAAATGTGAGATACAGTTACAGAAAGTTGAGGAGTTTATTAGACAAATGTCTTCCTGTAAAAGATATGGGCCAGAGCAATCAAATCTACAAATACCATACAATTATATTCAAACACAACCAAGTGTACTTTATTTCTAAATAAGTCATAACAATATATGGTATGAAAAGAATTGCAACATAGGGTTAGGATTAGTGATTTTATTCACTTATTAAACTTGATGGGTGTCTAAATAATGGAAGAATATAAAAAACACCATTAATAAAAACATATCATTGAATAATAAGGAATAAAAATAAGACTTCAAAAATGTGTGGAAAAGTGACCAATTTTAAACTGCCTGAGCCAGAAAAAGGCGCACACACATAAGCTATGGTTACGTGTGGAGACAACCTCAACTCTGCATTCCTTTCCTGGAGACTTAACCCAGCATTAACAACAGCCACTACTTGCCTAACCATGCCCAGGACATGACTTTTTTCCATAATCAGACAAGCCTTCCTTGATTAACTACAACAAAGACACAGATGCACACACAAACAGTTTTGACAGTTTGACAACAGTGTTAAAACCCTCCACACATTACTTTAGGTTTTACATGGAAGTTGTCAAGGGTGTGTTTTCATTCTCGAGACCAGAGCCATGGCTCTATTTTTGATCTCTTTTGTTTTCAAGGAATATACAATAGGATTAATGCAGGGAGGGAGACAAGAAGCCAGCGACAGGCTCAGCACACGCTGGTCTGGATCAATGGATCGTATAAACAGCCCAACTAAGAAAATAGTAACTATTGGAACATAAAATACAGCAACAAGGATGAGGTGCTCAATGCAAGTGGTGATAGCTTTCACCCTGCTGCTGACTGACTTCATCCTGAACACAGTCACCATGATGCTGAAATAGGATAGAGAAATAAAAGTAAAGGGGCCAATCAAATTGGCCATACTGGAAATTGAAGCATAAGACCACTGTAATGAGTAATCATTACAGGCGAGTCTAAACACTGGTGCATAGTCACAGAAATAGCTGAACACTCTGAGTGAACTGCAAAAAGACAGTCGAGTCATTATTACTGTACTATATGTTACTTTACTCAGATTGATAATCCAGGTTACGGCTAAAATACAGGACATGATCAGCAGTGTATTGAGTAATTTCTGATGAAGAGGAAAACATATTGCAATCAATCTGTCATAGGCAAGTATAGCAAGAGCATATGACTCAAGAGATACAAAAGTATAGTAGAAATACATTTGTAAAAGACATAGGTTGAATGGAACAAAGTTGTCCTTAAAGAGGAATGTTTTTATCATGCCAGGAATAGTGCTTGTGTTCAAGATCACATCGATCACTGCAAGGTTGACAACAGCCAAAAATTTGGGAGTGTGTAAATTGCAGTCAAGAGCAATTATGTACATCAACAAAATATTGAACACAATTGTGACCACATACACAAATGCTAGAAAGATGATGTAGACACTGATGTAGGGAAATGTCTGAAATCCAATGATATAGAAGCCTGGAGGATGAATGATAACAGAGTCATTTAAAGCAGCCCCAGAAGAAGACATAGTTAAACCCCACAGGCCGTGTGCAGGAGGTCAGCCTCTGGATCAGTGTGTGCAAAATCTCTCCAGTCTGAAAAAGAGTTAAACAATTATCATGCATTACTCTCAACAATCATATACTTCAGGCAAACATGTAAACACCTGCATTTAGATTATTAAAAAATCAGGATAGAATAAATACACTGCTGATGCACTTCTTGTGTTGAAGATCATCATACACAATGTGACTCCATATGATGCTGACACCAGTTGCAGCCACTGACTGTCTGCACGTCTGACCTGTGTACAGTTGAATATATACCCTCTTTATTAATCCCCGGAGATACCCCACTGGTCTTCTAATTCAGATTTACATGGATGAACAGAACTTTATTGAGCAATACCAAATTACTGAAATTAAAGATTTATCCACTGAGAGCAGTGTATTTTCTTTTAACTTAACTTCCTAATTACTCTAAAATGTCATTGATGTTTTTGTGAATCTATCCAGCGCATAACTCTATCTCAATAGTAGGAAAACAGTCGTAGTTTTATAAATAACACTGAAACACACCCAGCAATGACTGGAGCAGAAATGTTAACTATCTCCACATGCATACTTGAGTACAGGCCTTTACAGGCCTTCTTGCCTTTAGCATTTTTCGTGATTAATTAATTTATCATTTTATCAGGCAACATAAGGAATTTAGACTGAATGTATGATCTCAGGTCCATAAAATATTTGTTGTTGTTTGGCGTTGACATGAATCCATCTTCGCAGAAGGAGACGAAAATGTTATTGAGACGGCAGAATCACAGGTAGATTTGCCCTTTATACAATTCTGTCATCGTTGTTTCAGGAGAATTTGTATTTCACATATTAATATTCAGAGAGCTGTTACTTTGTCGATATTAGTAAATTGTCTACCTGAGACATTGTGCCTTTTAAGTCAAAGACCTGGTAACAAAAACCTCTTGACTCGTCAGGTCCCATAATTGTCCTAATGGAAACCAGAGGTGGTTCTGGTCTTGATTTTTTTGCTCTCTTGTGATTAGAATGAAGATGACATGGATGTCACTTAGAGAGAGAGAACTCCTAGCTTGCGTAAACTAAATTCTAAAGTGAATGAAAAACAAAACATGTCAACATGTCTGATCCCCTTTGAGAGTGCATTAATTGTCCAACATTACATAACTGCCCTAGACAAAAAGACTTTCTCTTGCATCTGACACCTTGGAGGCATCCTAATGAACCAAATGTAAGATTTCATCATCTGCAACTGGTTCTGCTGCTGGTTAAAGATCCTGCCTGCAACAACCAAACAAAACTTTTGCCAGTTGAACATTACTTAATCTCTCTTGTTATTTATTATCAGGTCTTGGAGTCTCTACCAGCTTTTGCCCAAGTGCATGTCTTTAGAATTAACAACTTATTTCTTTCTACAGCAAGGCTTGTGTCTGGGGCTTCATTAAACCTTTAACACAATAGCTTGCACAAGTCGGCAATTAATAAATGATCAAAGCTGAGATTGGGAGAAGATCATTGGACTCCCGTATTCAGTCATGACTAATAGAAATACACTTTATTCCCTGTGACTGCACACTTTTTATAAATGAAGACATACAGTAGAGTGCAATAATCGGTATATACAGTTAGACAAGGCTGTTGTCACATAAAAAGTAAAAAAAATGTCCATACTTTGCATGAACTTGGAGCACATGAAGGGACTTAACAACAAAATATGATGACACTATGAACAGTGTTCCCTGAAGGGGCTTTTATCACTAAAGAGGACACGGTGACCCCCACAAAAGGATCCTGCACCGCCTTTTTGACTCCTGGGAACTCTGCTAATGAGCCCTATTTGTGATGTCATTACCAAAGGGTGCTGGTTAATGACCTTGCCTGTAACAAACAAACCTTTTACTGTTCACACTTAAGCCTAATTAATCTCATCTGCATCCATTAGGAGATTTTGCACTCTTGCAATTAAAACAGGAGTGTAATGGGTAGGGCTGTACACTGATATTAATGAGTCATTAGGGTTCTTGAAGAGCTCAAATAAACCCCCTAATTGTCGCATCTTCTCCAAAGGGCTGCCGTCTCAGCCCTTACACACCCCAGATGCCCTTTCTGAAGTCACTTTTCTACAATTAGTGGGCCAAGTGTGACAAACAGTAAACTTTAGGTCCCAAACTTTAGCTTGTGTTCACAGTTTACTTGCTGCATTGGCGCACCACACAAACTTTGTACAGCAGACACATACACCCAAAAGCTTAATTATACTTGTTATAAATAATACCTCTTCAAATCAGTGAGGGAGTCAGTGCTATAAATTCTTTAAAACCTTTTGTTTGATTCATGAGTATAAGCAATCTTCTCAAACATTAAACCTGCTCTAAAGTTATGTGAACAAACTGCTAAACTGCAGTTGTCACTTCATGTTTGTGTCACATAAAAAGACCAGATACACAACTTTGTGTCATGCATGAATTGAATGAATGAATTGTAACATTGCCTCAAAATGTATCACCTCTTTGACATAGTGGCATTATCAACATCCTTCTCTCTTCTAATGAACAAGGCAGGAGATTAATTAGGCAAACGTTTCAACAGTAGAGGGTTTGTTTGTTTACAGGCAAAGTCATTAAGCATCATTCACCGCTGATGCCATCACAACTGGGACTCATTAGAGAGACTCTTATGAGTTGGGTCATCATGTCTTTTCATGCTTCCATGCAGGTTGAGGCCGGAGAAATTATGTTTTCTGGTTGTCCACCTTCTGAAATGTCATATTGTATTTGTGACTTTATTCAAATTTGGTGCAAACATTAACTTGGATTCAGGGATGAACTAGGGTTTTTTTGTAGTTTTTTTTCTACAAAGGTCAAGGTCACTAAGGCCATAACTCAAGAATTCATATGCTAATTATCAATTCTCCCACAAATGTTTTAAAGGATAAAATGATGAAGTAATAATATTTTACATCCAGACAACTGAAGGTCAGCTTCACTGCAACATCATAATGTTCTGCAAAAACACTTTTTTGGCCGTCATTTAACACCATATCTCAGGACCAGAAGGGTAGACTGTGACCATATTTCCTGCGACTTGACTGCTTGGCAGAGGCATACACCTGCAAGGTGGTAATTCTGGTTTGAAAATAAAATTAATATAAGTTGTAAATTCAAAGGGGACTCTCATTAAAGTGTCAGACTGCCATACAAAACTAAAATTAATTATGTCCAAAACGAGGCCATAACTCATAACATAATTTCTTCTAGGTTTCCTGCAATACGATTGTACTGTTCAAGCCAATCTGTTTTTAAATAGTAGACTAACCTTGGCTAACTTCTGAACTTATGTTGGGCTTGAGTTACATAGGTTACTGGGTGAAACATGACTGGATAGAGGGCCCCTGGTAAAGCAAGACAGAAAACAGAACTGAAATGGTATGTGCAGAGAGCTCCAACGGTAGATTTTAAAGTTTCAGGAGCATCGCTAGCAATTTACAGCACAGGTTTTTATGAAACAGCTGGCCCCAGGCTTGACAGGAGGAATTCAAAAAGAATGTTCTCATTGTCAGAGTATAAAGGGTCACCGCAAATCAGTATCATTGTGTGTGTTAAAGATTTATATGAGAGTAAAATTTGAACAAACTTCTGCTGGTTGCTGTTAACTAGCACGGTTTATGAACTGCCCAATCTACATTTCACTTATCTTGACATTGATTTATCATTCTTTTCACTCCAAGGGGATTAGATGAAAAATGAATGCTTGTGTTCTCTCTACTGAGAGCTGACATGAAATTAATGTCTCTTGGGGTGTGACGGTCAGTGATGGTGGCACTCAGCTGTGTGAGCTTGAGCACTCTCTACCTTCCATTCAACACTAACATCTCCCAAAGCCGCACTTTGCCAAACAAGCTTTATCGTGTACATAATGTGGTGAGGGCTGTTCCTTCCTACCCTTGGCCCACAGGATAAACTGTATATCTGTATACCTCTGTCATTAGCAGATTTGCTGGCTGATCTTGCAACTATTTCTGTTTTTGTCAACTACGAATAAAAGGCGGATATTAATTTTAATCGCAACAGATGCCAACACAGCATAGTTTTGGGTGTTATATGTGTTGGTAGTTACATGTGGGGATGGGCAGTCTTATAGAACAGCAGTAGAGTAACCATAACTCAGGGTAAAAAGTTTTGGATAACTGAGTGAATTTAATAACTAACACAGTGCATCAAGATAATTAATTACATTGATAACAACAACTTACAAATCTGGTATTAACCATAAAGCTGTCCTGCTCATTGATTGTCTTTTGAGGGGCACTAAATCTGTTTAAACCATATGACAATATCTCTGATGGCTGAGAAGCCACACATGCAAAGGAACATGAAATGTAAATGTATGTATGCAAGTATGGTTTCTTTTTCCAAATTAGCAGCCCTTGTCTGTTCAGAAGTCTATCAACTAGCCAAGGTTCACATGGAACTTGGATTTGGAAATTTAACCAGGCAGTGCATCTTTGAAAGTCCACAATTCCATCACAGAATTAACCTGAATATTAGAGAAAATCTACATAGTACCATAAAGCACAGCTTTCTGCAGTGGTCAGCAAAGTGGGTGAGCATGGCGAAAACACTGCAATAGTGAGCATGTTAAATTCTTTAATGAACTGATTTGTTACTGCAGTACAGTGGTGCAGCGAAACCACTGCAGTGTCCTTGAGCAAGGCTTTACCCCTCAAACTGCATCAAGGGCAAACAGGTCAGACTATGGTTCTCCCTGACATTTACCAGGTTGTAATTTTTGCTGCAACTGTCAGACAGGTGTTAAGTGAACCCTTTGATAATGAATTAGGTCATAGTTTCTTTTGCCCCCATTGTGTTCAGTGCAGGTATAGAAATTTGGTGATAGCACCGCCATGTGGCCAATATTTGTGATTGGATTTTTTCTGCAAACAGGCGTGTAACATCAGTGAGAAAACCAGACTCTACTGGCTTAATTAACCAATAGGATTAGGGTTGGAAGACTTGGTTGGAGAGATGAACCTTGTAATATGTATTATTGTCCATTTAAGGAAACCTAAAGTCTAGGATAAGGAAACAGACAGTGTGTTCCTGAGCCTGCTTGGCATTCACTTAGATGTGTAAATTACAGCATGCCAGTTGATTTTCTGCAGCTGTTTTGTAGCCAAATGGCCACACGGAGGCAGTGGATGACAGATTTCAATGGCATAGGCCATGAATGGTGCAATAAATTACTGAGCAGTCATTTGCACACTGACTGATATAATAATGGTTCTGCTCTACAGAACAAAATAAACTGCAGCCCAACGTCAGACCTGTATGCATTGTTCAGTATTCTGTTGTTATCAACATAATTTGTCAAGTCTTTCTTTCTGTCATGATCGCGATACCCGAGTGCGATAAAAACTGCTCCATGCATATATGCTTCACAGAACTTAATATTCAAATGCAAATATACATATGAATATATAATGGGGAAAGTAATGTACTGCAAAGGCATGTACTGTGGTTGCAAATTGAAATTCAGGTTGGTTTGAGACTGCACTGAGAGGAGAGAGCTCCAGAAGCTGACAGACAGGTTGTCAGAGCAGATGCTGGCCAATGTTATGACTGGTCAGAAGACCAGCAGCTTCTCTTGAGTGAAGGACGGCATGAAATATTCAAACTGCTGAGACTGCTTTTTTTCACATGCATTTGAAAGAGAGGCTGACAAACACTACTCAGACTCACTGGCAGCTAATTAGCGGGGCTCAAGTAGCTAGTGGTGTGATTAGTGGGAATGAGATTTAATGAGCACTAAACACTTCAAAGTACTCACAATAAATAATTATTAAAAGGCATCTAAGATGGTGCAGCGCTAAAAAAAAAGTGTGTTGTTGCTTTTCTCAAATGTTCCACACAAATGTTCCTCAGAAAAATGAGAAAATGATTTAAAATCTAAGTAAGAAATGTAGAGCTGTTTGTCTCATACAGTATAATTCTGTTTAGAAACACAAGCATACAAATGTTGTGCACACTTACTCTACAAGGCAGACGTGACAGCCAAGACATTACCTATAACACTTTTTTAAACATCAGACTAGGTGAGAATTTCTTCTTATATGAACATGAACACCTTCTTAAATTGGACAAAGTATAGTGGTTTAGGGCCACTGTTTCAAGTAACCTGGATTCCTAAATAAATGTTCAAAAATAACATGGACATAATAGTAATAGTCATTTGCATGTCATCTGTCATCTGTCTTTCAAGATGTCATGCAGTTTTCAAAGTCAGCCACAAAAAGTGTGCTTTTCTAAAATTTGCTGATGTGCGTGGCCCAGTCGTAGTGCACCTAAGTTGTCTAATTATTCATTCAGACATTGATGGAGTGATTTTCACTTATACTTCCATCTTGTCCTTCACAGAGCAGTCCAGCCAGCAAAAGTTTAATTAAACCACTCTTAGCACCAAAGCAGTGGCCGACAGCTTGTAAAACTGCTGTGGATGAGGCTTTTATGTCATGAAAATGTCATCGTGTTCCTCACCAAGTTTGCCTGTGATGTGAAGCACCCGCACTTGGCCATATTAAGGTCGAGAGCAGCAGTTTCAGCCTGGGGGTCACAACCCTGCCAAGGGGTCGCATGAAGATTAACGGGATAAGACATGCGTTTTTCCCACAGCAGCCCTTTCATTTTTGTTTTGCATTATTTTGTGCACCTGTGCCCATGCTCGAAGGAACATGATTGAAATTAACATGAAATCTGAGGAATTAATGTTTGTCTTACAGTTAATGTCAGAGCCTGCTCTCTCTTTCTCGTCACTTCATCCCATATTGTGCTGACTGTTTCTTCTTAGAAATTGACAGACAGGTCAGCAGTCTTCATTAGGTTATAGATCTTAGACATATGCATAGCTTGTTAGACAGAATGTGGTCTCCCGGTCATAGGCCAATCGACGAGCCAACCGTGTTTATCTGCAGTCCGGGATGAATCTAAACCCAGGGCCAGACTGTAGTTGTCCTCTTGAAAACCTAATGTGCTCTTGATCAAAACCTTCATGGCCTGTGTGCTTAGAGGTGAGATAAGGGTTCACAGCATAAGATTTAAGTACATTGGTTCCCATGGTTTGTAATTCCACTGCAGAGTAGAAAGAAAATGGAAATATTCACTGTACAGATGGAAGCTGGGTGTGCCACATGCTTTAATAACAATCTCCCCAGATGTATATTATTTCAGTCTTGCACAATACTTTTAGGATTGTCACTGTATGGGAGCTTCGGATGGATGAAGTAAGTCAACAAAACAATATAATGACATGCCTAATCCCGAGGGTGTGTTTATCATCAAAGAGAACAGAGTGACCTTGGACAAAAGATTTACTTTTTGACTCCTGGGAGTCTCTCTAATGAGCTCCATTTGTGATGACATTACCACTAAAAACCGGTTAATGACAAACAAATTCCTGTAACAAACAAATCTTTTAATATCTTTAAATATTTCCTTTGTACTGTGGAATACAGTAAAAGGAATCTTGCCATATATTCTATTTAAATTGTCCCTTTGTAATAGTTCAATACATCAATAAACTGACCAGACCGATATTTCTGCCAACATTAGCTAATTGCAGATAAGTTAGTGTATGTGTAAACTGAGAAAATTGCAGTGCTGAAATGCCAGACAAGGTAGGAGGTAATTCACCATTAACCATTACATAGTTTGTCCAGCAGAGAGCAGTGACAAGTTGATCTTTCAAACTTTAAAATGTCCCACTCAGTATGTGTTTTGTTATAATATTAATTTTACAAAATAGATATGTAATATCTATCATATATGTAATGCTAGAGAAACATGTATATCAGTACCCAAAAAATATTGAAGTCTGAAGTTTTGATACGACTGAAATAATCTATAACCTAAAACATATTCCTTCCTTTGTGAATGGGTTTTAAATCATTGTCAAGTTGGTCAAGGGAAGGTTCATCTTCAAACCTCTGTTCCCTGTCCATGCTGCTCCTTCAGTCGGTCCCCCGCGTGACGCACAGTGCCACAGTACATTCTGTAACACCCGGAGGAGAAGTAAAAGGCAAACGATTCAGTCCTTGAGCATCATGAAGTGTCCTACATTTACCCCTTTTTCATTCAAATTAACAGCTGCTGCCTCCTCCTCTCCTTCCACACTTCTGTTAACAATGAATCAGAACTCCAATAAATTTTTGATTGCTATGACTGTGTGCTAAAGATTTTGTGCAGGACACTGATAGCAGAAACAAATCACTTCATGCCATATATTTCCCTTTTAATCGAGCGGTCATTTACAACTTTTCTGTTGCCTTTGAGCTCACATTAAATATAAAGTTTTGCTGTTGTACAATGAAACACAACCCTCATCTGCTACTGGACATTGCAGAAAGTATAACTCAAGCAGTTTCAAATCATAGTTTTGACCTTCAACCTCCGCCTGCCTACAGCAACACCTCTCCTTCTCCTCTCTTACAATGCCAACCCCCTTCTCTTATCTTCACAAAGCAGCAGGGGCACCACCATCAATCAATAACCAGTAATCAAAATAGCAAACTCATTTCCATGAGTCACATCATGAATTTCTTACTTTCAGCGTCCCAGGACACCAAGATCGCCCAGGCAGGTTGTGAATTCTTACTTACGTAGTGTCGTAGTGCTGCTGCCTCAGTTCACAGCAGCTAGTGATGCATGCATAAAGGTAACCATACTTATTCAATCAGAGGTTGATGGGCTGTGAGACATCATGGTGGAAATGTTCCTCCAGAGGAAAGATGGAGGCCATTTAAAAAGTATCCTGAGGTTCAGATGCTCAGATATGATTGAATTCCCTGATAGCAGCAGCTGTTCAACAATAAAGAAAATATTTTCACATTCATTTCAGACAACTCCTCTAGTTTTTAGCCACAAACATTCACATAGACGATGAGTCATCGTTTTGCATACGGCAAGGGCATTTGGAGCCTGGGCCGAAGAACTCTAATGAATTTTTCTCTGCTCCCCTTTTCTTTATCTTTCCTTTGCCGTTCTTCCCTTTTGCTGGGCTCAGCTTAAACCCTGTCCCTGCATCCTTACAAAGTCACTCAGCTGGATAAAGTCATTTACCTGGATGAAGAGGAGTGAGAGAGGGGAATTGACAGAAGGAGGAAGGGAGGGTGTAGGGTTGAGAGGGAAGTCTTTGACAAATTGTGTGTTTGTGAGGAGAATGTGGCAAAATGGAAGATGAACACAGAAATGTGGCAGGGAAAAGTGAAGTGCATGGAGAGTGCAGAAAGGAAGCCTGAATACTCATACTGTATTTTTAGTCAACAACAGAACATTGTGTTGTTTCCAGTAATGTTTCTGCTTATTTGCATCTTAAAATCCTTAAGATCATCTTTTTGTTCTATTTTCTCCTTGTACAAGATTAACATGATCATCTTCGTGTCCTCATTTTTACTATACTGAACACAATGAAGTTAACTAAACAAAGCGGGTTTACATTGTCAGTGAGCATGTCCTTGCTGAATGCCTCTCAGAGTCATTTATGACTATACATTAAGTGCGTGATGTCAAAATGAGTTAATTCAACATATTTTTATCCTTGACCACTGCCGTCCATGTGATGGGGTTCATCTCCCCTGCCTCTGGATACAACATGACAGTGTGTGGTACGCTGCCATGTCACCTAACATAAGAAGTGACAGTGTCTCACATTTTGATGTCATTATGTAAAGTCAGCTCATACCCTGCTGACGAAGTGAAATACTTGCATCAAGAGAGGGAAACTTACAAGTCTATCTATCTATGCACATATCTATCATTGTAATATGGTGAAAAGAGCAGAACTACCTATTTATCACTAGTCTTCTGGGAGTACATATTTGTCGTACTACCAGACTGTCGTATTTCATTATTTGAGCTGATCTGACTTTGTGGCTGCTAGTCATCATCACACTTTGTCACATCATGATGTTCTCACCTCACTCTTAAATCTGTTCATGTTCATTATGATTTACATATTACAACATAAGAATACATTTGCTCAAGCCGTCTCTCACTTTGAGAGTTTAGATCAGGAGACGGACAAATTATGACTTGTTTATGAACAAAAAGTTGACTCAAAAATCTTGATTGTTGTTTTCCAATCATCTATACCTTGACTTACAGCAGCTGAACTCTGCTACTGTGAGTTTATGTCCAGGGCTTAAATTATCTCTCTCTCACTCTCAGACACACAAAGAAGACGAAAATGTTTTCATACTTGACCTTGGTTCCAAAATCCTTGTGATCATAACGCAGACCCTCATTTAACACAACTGATGAGCTCTGGGCCAAAGAGAGGTACTGACTTCACAGGTCAATCGTGATTGTCCAAAGTTTATTAGTCACAGTCATGATGAGATTAAACACTGCAAGTCTCCGCCAGGCTTTCACTCTCCTGTTTGTACCTTTTCTGCTGAGCCCAGAGGTGGTTTGATTGTACAGCACTTCGGTCAACTGGTGTTGCTTTAAATAAACTTGACTTGGTAATGTGGCATCTTACTGTAGTGTGAGTCACACAGAGCAGACGCACTGACTCACACCTGCTTCTACCAAATATACAATTTTATTTATTTTTATTTTTTTTACAAAACAAAACAGGGAAACATATCCTCTGTACGTCTGGCACAATGCTGCGTGAAGTCAACATTTCCTGACAGTGATGATAAAATGCACTGACGTAAAGAACACTGCTAACTCACCATTTTGATTTGACCTTTTATTCATGTTGTGGTTGGTTTCCTATGCCTACAACAATCGCATGCATGTTTAGATTTTGTCTCCTCCTCCTTTTTTTGTTTGTATCCTTCACCATTAAACTGACCTGATGTCAAATAATACAGAGCTACTTCCAGATATGAGACTGTTCATAAAGACAAGACATGCATGTTGATGATGAAACATGACAGTTTACCCCAGCATCACCCACTTGCACAAACATGGCACTCGGACGACCATGTCAGCCTCTTTTCCTCATCTCGCCAGTACCAGCCTCTCTCTCTTTCACTTTTCACTCTCAGTCACTTTGCATTATGTGCCCCCCCACCCCCCCACCCCCACCCTAGATTAGAAACAGAAATACCTTCTTCTCCTTTGCAGGGGTTTCCTGGATGAAGACTATTGAACAGTTTACAATGGCTGTAGTTTTCCATACTTAAATACTTTTTCCTTCCAGCCTTTAAAATAAGAAATCCTATATAACTTTACCATATATTCGTCTCTTGATTAGTAAGATAAATAATACTAAGTTAATTTGCCTGTTGACTGTGTAAGTTAACATGATGCACTGAAAACATTCCTCTCTTGGGGAGATTATATACAATATCTACAATACTTCTCAGGAGTTTAAGCATTCAGTTGTGCAAGATGAACTAATAGTTTCTTACAGTCACTGAACTGTCTTTGGCTCCGTGCATATCCCAGAGTGAGGGGGATACCACTTGCAGTGTCAAGGCCAGCAGCTGGAAACGATGCAACTTGTTTTAAAAACTATTGATTTTGAGTTTGTCAGGGAATGCTCTCCAGTCTCTCGCCATCCCTGCAGAAACATTGCCACCCCCCACTACACGGCACTGGTCCAGTGTTTCAGTAGGTTAAACAGCCACGTTGGCCAGTCTCGGGTCTGAGTCCTGCTCGTAACGGTAATGGTAGACCTCCATCTGGTCTCGGCACGCCTCTCTGATGTTGTTGAGCCACCGTTTAATGCCTCCCCGGTTGAGATAGAGCACCATTAGAAACACCACCCCGATCAGAGCCAACACTATGCCGAGGAACACGTATGAAACTGCCTCGAGGTTCTCATTCATACAATCCACGTCCTCTCCGCGGAGGTCCTCTACGGGAACCCCCCTCTTGGCCTCCGGCTCGCTGCACAGGAGATGCCCTGCATCCGGACACTGGGACGAGTTCTTCAACCAGTAATAAAACGCCTCCAGCTCACAGTTGCACCGAAACGGGTTTAAAGACAAGTAGACGCGTATGCGCCTTTGCTGGTACAGGTTGGTTACGTTTTCCCACCCGATGCTCTCTATAGAGTTATTTACAAGCACTAACGCGTGGAGATTATAGGCATCTAAACTCGCCAGGGGCATAGACTTCAGTTTGTTTCCCGCCAACTCCAGCCTGTGGAGGTTGGGCAAACTTTGTGTGCTGAGCGCGTTTGAGAGCTGCGCCGTGGCCGGAGGCAAAAGAGAGTCATTCAGGTAAAGAGAGCGCAGTTCGGGTAATCCGTGGAAAGCCCTGGCCGAGATAGACTCCAACTGATTGTGGCTCAGATCCAGCAAATGCAATCGGGGGAGCCCCCGGAAGGCATCAGATTCAATAACCCGTATCCCGTTAAAAGAAAGCGACAGTGTCGTCATTTCCAACTCCGTGCCGTTGGTCATGAACGCACCACGCTGTAAAGTTGAGATGTTTCTCCCCTTGAGTATCAAGGTGGACGTCCACTCCGGTATGTGTCCCGGTACCTCAGTATCCTCCCCATCGCGGCAGGTCACCGTCCCCGAGTCTCTGGCACAGATGCAGGACGACGGGCAAGCGTCATCCGTCCTGACGGGCCAAAACAACAAACACGCCATTGCAGCGTAAAACAAACACCACTGATTCCAAGTAGAGACGAGGCGCTTTGAACTGTTGGCACTGTAAAATATCCACATCATCTCCTTCATTTTAATCTCAAAGCGGGTAAATGCCGGCGTGTCTTGCAAAGAAGGCGACCGACTACAATCCTCGCAGATATGTAAAGTGGAATCAGTCCGGCTACTTGGAACTATCAGAACACAAAAAACGCTCTATCCATTGTCATCCGGGCGCTCCGTGTCTCTGTTAGGAGAAAAGACGAGTTTTCTTTGGGATATTTACGCATCGGAGCGATGGACAACAGCCGTGCGTGGCTGCGTGGAAAGCTGCTGATCCGCGTTCCCTTGGTGGTATTTTTGACGCCTGTCACTGAGGAGAGAGAGAGAGGGAGAGAGAGAGAGAGAGAGAGGGGAGGGGGTGTACACACGCTGCAGCGCCAGTACTTTTAGTTCATCCTGATTTATAGTTCCTAATTTATAAAATGTATTTTCAGAGGAGAAAGTTATATGGATGCATGAAGGTATTCAGAGCAAAATTACTGCAGTGTTCACTTGCAGCCTTGAATTATCATGGCATCGTTATGCTCCAGGAAAAAAATCTCAGTATCACAGACAGCATGCCTTTCCCAATAGTGAAATGTTGACTACTGTGTTAAATGTATCCTAAAATTCCCCTCGTTTAAATAAATTTATCATCACTACATTGTTGAAGGTAAGCTACTTTAATGCCAAAGAGTTGGTTGTTTCCTTTCCACATCATGTTTCCATTACTACAGCCTCAGCTCATAGCATCTTATGTGTGCTGCTAATCAGCTGCTGTAATTACATGTGGGCTGTGAAACCTTTTTAGTAGGGCCTTGGTCAGTTCTTTCCGACTGATCCCTTTTCCAAAGAAAGGGATCCCTTTTGGAGAGTTGTGCACGCTGTCCATGTCAAGAGCATAGAGTTGGCAAACAAGTCAATAGGCTTAAATACACAAACTGCTTCTAACTCAGAGATTTGTATTGGGGTATAGAGCTGGACTGCCATTGGGGACCCTTCTGTCATTGTGTCTTTGTTAGTTGCTCACCTGAAAACAAGGAAGTCAAACAATGGAGTTTTACATTTAAGTCTGGAAGATATGAGGGTGATACGAATTATGCTCGAAGGAAATAAGGTGTTTTGAAGCTTTAGTATGAGGGCAACGTGGCAAAGTACGATGCTAAAGTGCAATACGTAATTTGTTTGAAGTGGAAATTCTGACCGTAGGGGGTTCATCACCATGGATAACTCCAAATGGCATTACAGTGCAATTAGTTCTGAGAGAAAGAATGAAGGAAAGAGAAGAAAGGAAAAAATAATAAAGAGGAGGAAGAGGAAGATGAAGAAAGTCTATTAGAGACAGTTGGAGATTCAAGACCAAGGAGAAGAAGGAGGAAAGACTTGAAAGAAAGACGTGCCAAATACTACTTAGCAGTACTAATTCTTCAAGTGTGAAAATAACTTTCAGGCTGTCCTGACCACAGTGGACTAACAACAAACATCACATAGTTTGGGATTTATTTAACTGGTACAGCTGTGGTTCTTTTTTCTTCTCTTCTCTCTGTGTGTGTTTGATTGAAGCCACATCAGCAATAGTGAGGTTGGGAACTGACCTGGCACATCAGCCTCTCTCAGTCTGAATTTATCTCCTTCCTTAGCACAAAACTGGGAAAGCAACATTTCCTCATGAACCTGGGTTTGTGCATTTTCATGTTGAAACATGAAAAATTATTCTAACAAAATTTAGAAATTTTATTAACATTTCCCAGCAATCTAGCGTATTATATACTGTATACAATACATTCATTTTCTCAATTTACTCTTCTGAGATCATAAAGAAAAAGGAATGTATGTGGATCTGAGAGTGGTATAAAGCCTCTCACCTAACTCTCTGCAAGAGAGCAAACTATCCCTTTAAAGGACAATAGGAAGCACGGAAGATATTTAGGTCTAGTGTTTTTGTAACACTCCGTCATGGATGGACGGTAACGTCTATGCTGGGGATGTAAATAAAGACACTGGGAGAGGGAGAGAATGGGAAACTGAGACAGCGAGACAAGAAGGCAGAGAGCGATAGAGAATGATGGAGAGTCGCCTCACTGCTGGTGCTCCTGATAAGCACAAAGGGCCATATTTATGTCAGGTTGTTTTGCTTATTAAGGCATATGGGATAGTATTTCTTTCCCCAAACAAACAAGGACATCTGCCCAATCCTCCTCCTCTCCTCTCGAGGACCCCTGCGCCTTCTCCACGGGTGTCCGCTCTATCTGCTGGTGCAGAGAGCTGATTTAGTGGCAGCGGCTATTCACAGACTGTTGCTGGGATATTGTTATGGTGCCCTCCTCATGGCCTTCA
The DNA here is from genome assembly GCA_016785225.1 of Psettodes erumei. NCBI lineage: Eukaryota > Metazoa > Chordata > Actinopteri > Pleuronectiformes > Psettodidae > Psettodes > Psettodes erumei. The sequence continues at coordinate 45,110 of JAFBJZ010000411.1, forward strand.
ACTTGACACTGAACCTCGTAATTGATTTACTCAAGGCTGCCCATCCCTATCTCCTGACTACAGTGTGTGTGTGTGTGTAAACTTGTGACCAGTTTTTCCTCCTATCCTCAGGTGTGTCATTATGTGTGACAGCTCTGGTGCACATACTTAATTAGTGGACTGTTTTTCTGTGTGCACACGCTCTGCAGTATGTATGCATGATTACAAGTTGTGTGTAGAATGACACAGTATGTCCAATGCAAACTACTGCTCAGTTCTACTCTCACATTTTGGTTTCCTCCTTCGTCCTTGCCACGTCATTCATTAACCTCGTTTTAACAGCCAATGTGGGCTTTACTTCATCCTCCCTCCGGCTGGCACGTGACTGACACATTCAGGATTTACTCATATTTAATTATGCTCCAGTATGACCCAAGTAAAGGACACAAGCGTGCATACGCTGTATAAAGACTATAAAACTGCCTTCAAGGCTTGAGGGTATCACAGTGCACAAAGTAGTTAGTACAGGAGGTGTAGGCTTTGATCTCCCAACATGACTGAACCCAGTGTCTCAGTACATCATAACACAATACCTGCTCTTTTGATGATCTCTCTGGCACAACATCACACAGAGAGAATACTGTGTGAGGCTGCAACACAAGAAAATACTAAGGATCTGTTTGCAAAATTGTTTGTGACAGGGCAATAGGGATGTTCAACTTATTCAAATAACATTTCAGGTTGTAGTTTGAGTTGTGGTGTCATTTACATTGCATCAAGGTGTAAAACAGAAACTTTGTCCCGAAATCATGACCTTTAAATACCAGGCTGATCTCTCTAATGACTAACTGATTTTTGCATCCCACAGTTGCAGTTTCTGTCCTTCCTCTCGCCTTTGATGGATTAGCAATATTCATTTAAGTTTTGCATTAAAAGGATTTGAAGTTGGGAAATAACTTTAATAAAAAGTGAAAATTTAGTTTGTTTTCTGTAGGGATTCAAGTTAGTTAGAAAAAAAGCTGTGTACATTGCTGTATAGAATCATTTGCTACCGCAACACACACACACACATACACACTGCTTTCCCCTGTGATGGGTGCTTGGGGACATACTGTGGTAAAGCAGGGTGCTCATGAGTAACATTAATTCCGTCTAAAATCTTGCATAATCTCTCTCCTTGCACTGTGGGTTTGTTTTTGATGGTGTCAACCACTTCAAGAAAAACTGGAGAGAAACTGGGGTGAGAAGTTTAAGGACCCTGTAGCAAGTGTGAGCAGTGTGGTTTTGTGGTTTACGCACAAATGTAGGGGGGCTAGAACTATCTATCTGACCCAGCATAAAGCTCTCCAGAGAGGAGTGTTGGTGTGCTGTCCTCGTACGCAGCTGCAGATCAGGGTTCATCAATCTCCCCTCCAGGCAAACTGCAAAAGGCCAGTAAAGATAGTGACACATCACCAACCTCTCTCTTTCTGTTCCACCCTCCCTCCCATCCCAGACGCAGTCAGCGCCTGTATTCATCTGGTCCACCTGTCTCTCAATCTGTCCATCTGTCTATCCGCAGACCTGCTCCTTAAACAGTACTCCACCACCGGATGAATAAGAGATGAGGGGATGAGGGAGGAGAGGAGAGGATAGAGGTGGACGAGAAGCGAAGAAGTGCAGTGTAGTCCAGTCAGAGCTTTGCGGGGATCAGGGTGTAAATGGATCTTGAGGAGCCGGTGTCACCTGTCCTGGGACCATTAATTAGTCATTTAGACTTGTAATGGAGTGAGCCGCAGCCAGACAGAGACAACCGGCTAAACAAAGCCAAGTCACTCAGTCAGAGGAGTTAGCTGTGGCTGCTGATCACTCTGTGTGCCTTGAGTGGAAAACTATAGAGTGATCAGAGGAATCACGGAGTCCATGTCATAACATAGCATGATTATTCACATGCAGATGCACATAAGAGTGAAACATATTGTCTGTGTTGGATTCTTTTCAGAGATGCAGGAAGAGTCGTATGTAGGTTAAGTTATAAAATGATAATAATTTTATCAATGTGGTAAATGAAATGCAAAAACAAGATGCTATGATAACAATGATAGTTAATGAAAATTATTTAGAGACAAGCAATAAAAGTCTAAAGACTAAATGGGAAAAGTTAACACATAAAAACAAGATAACTGTATATGTTCATAACTTTTTCTTAATTTCTAGTTAAATATTATATACTATGTAATATGAAAATGATTTATTTAAATGACATCATAATAGATATAATATAATATTCCATTATCCATCTTACTTGCCCACCAAATATCCTGCATCCAATGAAAAGTTAATGTTCCATGTCAAGGTTGCAAATGAAGGATGTTTTCAAACCTTATAGTCACAGCGATGCATAAATTCCTCATTTTTCACATCGCAGCCTTGAACGTACTTTTTAAGGGAGGAATCACATTCACTCAGTGGTAATCCATAGTCCTCAAACTCTCGGGTTTTAGATCCTGAATGTAATATGATGTGGAAATCAATAGTCCAGGAGAGCAGTGAAGATCATATTCACACATGGTTCCTCTCTAAATAGAAATGAGGCTCTTTGAATTCACTGCATATGCAGGTAATTCTGCTTCACAAGCATAGATATTTATTGATTAAAATCCAAGAGATCATCTTACACTCTTGAGTATTGCTTGTGACAGCCCCCCCATGCTTTACTGAAGTATCTGTGAGTTAAAGAACGAAATCATCATGTGGCAGCCAGTGCACGTTGACACTTTACTTGCTAAGATGTTTAGATTGAATTATGAAGTGTGTAAGAGTCACTCAAGTGACATTCAGAGTTATGATCATGCGGCCTTGTTCATAAATATTTTTGTTTCTCCAACGCCCATTCGAATACTACTCATATAATTTATTCATTTTTTTTATTTATTTGATAACTTTAATTCAAACAAATAGGAGTGACAAGTGTTGAGACACATTTAAAGAGATATTCATGACTCATTCATGACTTTCTGGGTATTTTTAACCCCAAGAAGTCCTTAAGGTTTAACACAATTAGTACAGACTCCTCTAGCGGCCAGTTGGGTTGGCTTACATCTCTTCCTGGTCCATAAAGAACATCAAGTATCTAACGATCACGTAACAAACAAATGATATGGATACTTGACTTGCAATGTCTCAATTTAGATTGAATTACAAAGCGGTTGATATCTGATGTTCAGGTGACCGCTGTTTGTCCTTCTGGCCATCATTGACTTTCAATGCTGAGGCCCCCATGGCAGTGAAGACGCTCCTGCCGAAGGGTGAAGTGTATCGGTGACACCTTGGAAAGTAAATCAACTGCCGGAGTTAGGGCAGGATACTGGCCTGATGCCAGTCCTGTTACAAGGGGTTAATCAGTCCCAGTGCTGGCCGAATCTGTTTCAGTATTATTCAGATAAAATGTTTTGGAAAATGGGAATCATTTCCATCTGTCTGTCAGATAGTGGCGATATAGATACTGCATTGCACTCTCTTTAATTTCTTTGTTGCAAAATGTGCTTGCTCAGACACTCATTTGAGCTCAATAACATGATCCTGTGCTATTGATAAGCAGAAATGAGCTTTGTACTTTGGGCCACATTGGATTTAAATACAGTGATGCTGATACTCATCTTTTAAACCACCACCTGTTCCACAGGTATTTGATGTCTAGTTTGAGTTTCAGAGTGGGGTCAGGATTAACAAGAGTCAGGGTCAGGGTTTGGATTTAGGTTTGGTTAAAGTTAAGAGTTTAAGTTTCCAGAGGTCATCAGATAATCAAGTGACAATGTTGACACTTTGTTTAACTAATTGTTAAATACCGACACCACAAACAAACCATAGCTGGTGGATTGTAAAAGAAGAAAAAGAGAAAAATAAAAGACACAATGTGACTACAAGGACAAGTTCAGTTTTTTTCTGAATGTACATCTACATACTGATTGTGGCCTGGCCAGTCTGACATCACTTCCTCAACGTCTCTCAATAAACCCTGGTTTTGGCAGACTGTCCTGAAGGGGCAAAGTAAGAGACAATATTTATGTTGGACAGGGCCATGCAATCAGAGTAGTAGCGCCCTCCATCCATCAGCAGCCTGACTGCTCATCACTTCTATCCACAGTCAGGGTGAACTTTCCGGGGCAAAACACTGCTGATCTGCTCTGCACCCAGGAGCGGGACAGCGGGACTCTGTGAAGATGGATGCCGGGTGACCGGAGTCTATTGCCTCTCATTTATTCAGTGATTAATGTATCAGTATATGATGAGAGAAATGTGAGAACTCCTGGATTGAGGTGTGAAAGAGGTTAGTTGGTCAAAGTTAGTGACCACCAAATAGTATCGGAAATGAATGAAGTACATTTACTCAAGTACTGTACTTAATTATGGGGTATTACATTTCAACTGACAACTGTATTTACTTGGTACTTTTCAGTTTAAATATGAAAGACATGATAAGCTTACAAAATGCAGTGTACTGTCAAAGTATAGTGGTTCACTATCCTTTCAGGCTTGTGACACCTTACAATAAAGCTGTGTCTGGTTGAGGCCCCTTTTCATGTTTCTTATGAGCAAGAAGTCTTTCAGCCTCCATTAGATAATCAGCTGACTAAGCTCATCACGACTCTGACAGTGCTTGTGCAAATGATCATAACAGTGAAGACAGGTTTATTTTACTTTTGAAAAAAAAGAACCTCAAGCAAACATAGGTGAGTATTTATTTGATGGTGATGACATGTGAGTTTATGGGAATAATGGCAGTGGGGACATGAGTAATGAACAGGAGGACCAACAAGCATCAGCTCAACTGCTGTCTGTGAACGCAACATCGAATCCCTGCCTTTTCTGTAGCCCATACTGCACTTTTCTTAGAAGGGAGAAAGTTAAAAGGAAATTTCCCTATGGAGAGCAATGAAGGATCCCATTGCATTACATGGAGGGATAACTGATGAATGATATGCATTAGCAATCATACGGGTAAATGTCTCCATCATCCATCCACGTTTCACCACGGTGCTGAAAATACTCATGCCATTATGGCAGAGAACAGAGCAGGACATTTGCAGAGAAAAGGAGGTGTGGATAGATGGGCAAGGAAGAGGAGGAGATTATCTTACATTTATTATGGTGGAGCAAATTAAACAGGGGAGGTCATTATTTTTATCTGGAGGGAAGAGATAGAGGGACCTATTCTTAGCTTTTTACCCCCATGGCCACTCGACAGGATAGCTCTACAGTTTTACATGAGGCTGTCTTAGGACTCCGAGCTCAACTTGGCTTAACTGCTGCTTCACCAAACAGGCACAAAAAGAAGAAAATTTCGACTTCTTCTGATATTATTATTGGATTCCCAAATGAGTAGAGCTGTATGGCAGTTATGAAAACAGGAAAAAAATGACTTGAAGGCCTTTTATTCTTCAGTTAACATATTTAGTTCCCCAGCAGGCAGAGGGGAATGCTGATGCCACAGAATATAAACTAAGTAAATAAATAAATTTCCCTCAAGGGCGACTTTCTCCTCAATATTTTTTATTTCCTTTTTGAGGTTTGAAGTATGTCACGGATGTTATTGTTCCCTGGAGTGGGATGAATAATGTCAGCAATATTCAGCTTTCATATCTGGGAACATCATAACAAGATAGCACACGCTAGTCAGGAGATGGGAGAACTCCTTTGTGAACAACACTTCCTTTCACTGTGGAACCTAACATGACTATGTTTAAAGACTAAAATTCAATAGTGATGAAATTAAACCCACACTCATGTAAATAGGAGCTAAAAGAATTGCTGAGGATTTCAATTACAAGAACCAGCTGACATAAGAATGGTCAAATGTCAGCATGCTAAACAAATCGGTGATCATGTTGTGCTCACAATAACAACACTGACATGCTGATGCTAAGCAGGTGGGATGTTTACCATGATCTAAGTTGCCTCTGACTTTGGCTCTAAAGGGAAAAGTCAGGGCATCACTAGAATAGTAAAATTCATTATTGGATATCTGCACAAAATGTCAGCAGTACAGCCAACAGTTTCAGCTGGACGAACCAACTGAGCTACCAGTTGACAGGCCCACATTGCCACCCCAGAGCTAAAAATGGCTAGAAGTCCAGATGAGTGGAGTGCCAGTCAAACTCTAACCTTGTACAGTATAATTTGAATGACTTAGTCATAGATATGCCACTGTGTTCCAGCAAGGTGAGCAGAGTTTTAGCAGAGTGATTGCTGGTGGGTCTGTCTCTTTGCTGGCCCTCACCTTGTCCAGTGGTGTACATATCTCTCATGCACACATGCCAAATTTAGAAAGTCTCCTTCTACAGCTGAAATTACACCAGCCCTCAAACACAGAGATCGTGATTCTCACTCCTATAACCTGCAAGTCTCCCTAACGTCTCTCTCTTATAATTATTTGGATGTTGAAATTGTGGCAAAATACTAATGAATGTTTCTATTTTTACTCCTTCAGGAATCAAGAGCAACTGACTCTCTCCAAACTCTTTTAAATTCATCACTGTACTTAACATTCAGTCGTACGTGACTATGATTTACTACCATCCATTTCCATAATAGTTGGTAATAACCTTGAATGAGTAAGAGAGTGATGGGGATTTTATTTTTACATGAGCACCAGCCACATTACCATCATCTGCATCATGTATCAGATGTCCTCCGCTGCAGAGCATGGAGCTGAAAGATGGAGAACAGGAGGAGACGGACTAAGGGAACAAATCCACTTAAAGGCAGATGCAGACATTGGAGAGTTTGAGGGGGGTCGGCTCTCAGAGAGTGAGGGGCTCATGTAACTGTCAGGATGGGAGGATGGTGGCAAGAGTGGGAGTTTTGTCCGATAAAGGTTAACATGAGACCCTACAATGGGGTATGCAGGGAGAATCCAATGTGCAGCTTAATAGATGAGTGGTGAAAAGGAGGACACAGGCATCATTACTGTGCACTGTATAAAGATATACTATGATCGGACCAAACAACAGCAGCATCAACTCAAAGCAAAGCAACATATGTATGTGCTGTTTCTTGAGCTAAATGCAAACATCAGCATGCTAACATGCCCTCAATGTCAACGCTAATATCTGACAATCATCTACATTTAAATGACTGCATTAGATACAAGTAACTGCTTTTGATAATTTATTTTAAAATGGCAACAATTAATGATAATTCATTTTTAGAGATTAAGATACCAAGGAGTAGGAGTTCTGAAATGAGCCATTCTGCATAATACTATAACATTAGATGCTGTTATTTTTGGTACTTTTACTGAAGTAAGTTTATGATTGTATGATATTTAATGTGTAAAAGCGTATTTCTACCTTGTTGGATTGCTGCCTTCAAAAGCTCTGAGTACTTTGTCTACCACTGACTGATGCTATTAGCCACGGTTTAGGAAGTGTGCCAGGGACTTTACACTCAGTGTGTTGGTCTTTTCCATCGCTAAACCGTTCCAGCCACACCTTCAGACTGGAGGTCAGAGTTCATTGTTATAGTTACGGCTGTGTCTATAATTCATGTGGGGCTGGTCGTAAGGTTGATGACAAGCAGTTTACAGGATACGGGCTGACTTGGCCGTTAGTAACTCGGTCGGTCTATGTCACAGATATTGATGCAGGCCTTGTTACAGAATACACACACGGCAGCTTTTTGTTTTGCGGTCTGGCCAGTTTTGATTGCATTATGTATAACACGACATCTGATAAGACCAAGATCACAGCCACTGGAAATGGCCTCAAATGGCACCGGACAGTCAAGTAAGGACCCTGTGATTTGATACTGGAGCAGCGAGGAGATGTGTACAGACTTATTCATGGCAGCTCTGCCTCTCTTTCTCATCCTCCTTGTCCCTCCCTTCTTGGCTTGTTTTGACCATGCGACTCCTTTCTAAACGTGAGCTCAAATTTTCTCTCTAAGCTCCTGACTGTCACAGAAACACACATGGCCAAGCTTATGAATGCAGGAAGAACAAGCAGAACAAAGATGTACAGAATTTACCAGAGACAGAGGGATTGTAAGCACATACAACAAATGCAACCAATAAGAACCATAGCTGGTGGATGATTTGCCTTTGTGGTAAAAATAACAATCATCTTCCTCTTATTTGGCCCTTTTAATTTGTTTTTCGTCAGGATATTAGAAAGTAATATCACTGGCTTTTAAAATTCACATACTGTAGTTTCATTATCTCTAGGATTAAGTTTATTAGTCATTATTATTACTCCCTCTACATTTGGGACTTGTAAACTGCATTAGTGAACATCTATTGTGTGCTGTGTGAGTTTGTGCCTCTCTGGTTCCATATTTGTAGATTTTAAAATGCAGTAACTCTGACAGTAAGACTAGGGTGTCATGATGTTAACTCTACAGTGATATACAGTGGCTCCTAAGAGGACAAACTGCACAAAAAAGGGAGTGCTTGGGATTTTCAGCAGGGAATGGAATTACTGTATCAAGTTCATTTGAATTTAAAAATTAATTGTCTTGCACAGTGGCAGCAGACTGTACATCAGCGTGAATCTGTCAGTCACTTCTCTAATTTATACTAAAAGAAAGTTATTTGTCTTAGAAAATACAACTTGGAGACACTTTAATGATTTATGTTTTCTACATATTTGTTTGGCATAAAAACAAAAAACAAAACATATTAGTCAACATAGAGAGGTTATAACTAATATATAATTATAACTAATCAGCTAAATAGAAGATGAAAATAATTACAGTTGACCTTAAGTTCCAGCAGTTCTTTAAGTGTTTTACTTCTTGTGGTCCCAGACCTGCAGTGACGAGGTCGCTGGAGCAATCAGCAATCAGCTTTTTTGTCTTGACTTTGACTTTCAGCATGCATGTGTCCACGTCTGTCAGACTGACTGCCCTTCAGATACTGGTGGTTTCTAACTAACTGGCAGATGCCTCAGGAGCTCCAGCTGTTATTGAGATTTTATTGTCTCTGCTCAATGTGGGATTTCCCTCATTATTGAAAACCAATGATCCTCTACAACAGAGTTTACAGTTATATTGAACCCATATTATTTAGCTGATGTTGTGGCACAATCATTCTCATCCACCATTTACATAGACAGTTACCAATGACTGACAGGCTCAGAGAGAAAGAAAGTGAAAACCATGACCTAATGCTTTAATAGAAGTGGGTTTTTTTTACTTCTAAAATTGTGTCTAGAGGTCTTGGAGGACACGAGGTGGATACTTTAGGTTCAAGAACCACAGTTACATCTTACCTTTCACCCATCCGAGCATGAAATTGAATTTGTCAGTAGATAACTGCTGCCACCTAAAGGTCAGAGGGCTACCTATTCTGTGCATGTATGCAATAACTGAGGGTATTTGCAGACTGCAGTCTGATTAACTCATTACAGTTTAAACCACTTATTTACAGGCTTAAAACAAAACAAGTAAAAGTCCACAAATCTGGGAAAAAAGTCACATCAGTTTCACTATGAGAAACACATTTGACCTGGAAGCACCTGCTGGATAAGTTGCCTCATGCTGTGAGACCACCACTGAAGCATGAAATTGAAATTATTGATGGATACATTCTGACACCAAGAGGTCAGAGAACCACAATGAACTGCAAGTCTCTTCTAAAACAGCATGCTTAGACACCAAAGTGCTTTTCTGTATAAATCTGCCTTTATCGATACTGATATGCATGCTAATGGATAATCTCTTTGGTACATAGAACAGAAATAAAATGAGTGTATAATCAGACAATTTCAATCTTATTCTGTTTCATGAAAATGTAATTTTATTGCAGAACTGTTCACTGTTGTGATTATTTAAGACTACCCTCGCAGACAGTCCTCCATGGCTCGCAGCTCCTGTAATTCATGGCAGTGAGGGCCACAGTGAAGGCAGAGGAGGCGTCTGACCTTGGGGATTACAGAGAGGGCCGGGCCTCTGGCACCACTGGGAGAAGGAGAGGGAGAATGACACAGAGTTGTTACTGATAATATCATTCAAAACAGCAAAAGAGTGGATGCTTTGAAAACGTAAAATTGTCTCAAGTTTACAGAACTACCTGGACAACTGCACTGTGGCTACACATTTCACATCAGACAGAAAAAACAGCATGCCCTGATTTGATTTCATTTTTCTGACCTCACTGCCTGTACAACTTACTCACCCATTGAAGTGCAGCTGAGCTATTTTGAAGAGTTGTTGACCCAGTTCAATGCTGTCATCTCCGTACTGGGCACCGATAGCTACGGTGCTTCGCTCCAAATGGGAGGCTGCACTGTTCCAGTCACCTGCAACAAACATAACAATAAAACTAAAGTTATTCCATTGTCTGTTTCTGCAATTACAATCGGTATAATTTCTTTATATCCTATGAGTTTATCCAATGTTGTAATGTTAACCACATAGTTCACTCGTGTTATTTTTCTTACCCATTGTAGCATATGCTCTGGCCATGGCATCAGCCAGCTCCCCTTGTAGAGGGTGTGTCTTTGCTAAGATTAGTCCAGACTGACACTGAGCTCTATTCAGCAGTCTCAGAGCCTCATCTGAGGGAAGGCAGTGCAGAATAATTACATTACAGTGACAATGATACATCACTGTCTTGACGCGCTGCGTCAGCAAATGTGGCATTGTTTCTCACCTGGCTTCTCTCTCTCCATGAGGTCCACTGCCTTCTCTAGGTCGACCCTGATCTCCTGCAGCCTGTGGCTCACGTCAGATGAAGAAATACGATGAGCGCAGGATGACTGTGAACATATAAATCCTGTTCCTTGGCCCACACTGCTTTTCTGAAAGTCATTCAAAGTGTCTCAAATGAATCAGTGTATGAAGTCAACAGTCAAAAAGAGCAACTGTAAAGAAAAATCGAAGAATTCACACATACTTTGAGAAATCCTTTGCACTTGCCACACAGGAATCCAGGCACACATTGACCACCTCCAAAGCCTGAACGCTGCTGTCTGCCTTCTGCACTTTCCCTCTCCTCCTGGGCCGGCATACAGGCCTCACACTGACACAGGAAATAGTATTGTTCCTGCAGCAGATGCTGGCGTTCTTGGGTCACCATCCTACTGCTGTGAGGACCTGAAGGAGAGAAGATAAGGGTTGGCAATAGCAGCGTGAAGCAAGGTGAATGAAATAAGGCAGTTATAGAACCACACAGCAAGTAATGTTGTGATAATTTCAGTAGACAGTGCTGTAATGCTGTATAATCTCTTGATATCAGGAATGTGATGATAATGTAGGCATAGCCATTTCTTTGACAGAATTTAATGCAGAGTTTTTTTTACAAAGAAACATTGTAAATGCTAAGAAATACTTAGAATCACTCTCTGTTCTCGGGTTTTTTATTGCCCTGCACTACCACTGCTACTATGTTTTAAAACCTGTATACAAACTGACAGCTTGTTTTCTTTTGGACCAATTACTCTCAAATCAAAGTGACTCTGATTCAGACAAAGGTTCATAATCACTTTCCTACCATAGCAGTGAAGGATCTCTTGTCCTGCAATGATAAGTTTGGTTGCTCTGACAGTTATGGTGACTCCGTGGGTTGTGTGTCTGTGCTCAGCTACACTCTCACTGGTGTCTGCAGGCAGATCTGAACCACAAGGATCCACACTGGTTCCAGTGCTGAACACCAGGCTGGTGTTAGGACAGCAGGAGTGATTCAGAAGACTAAGAGTTGGGAATATGGCCGTTGCAATGCGGATTTCCCTGCTGGACATCACTGGTGAGTTTGTTGCTCCTGTCAGACACAAAAGCCAGAAAGTAAATGATCATTGTGTGACTCAAGATCATAAACAGCGAAAGTGTATGTACGATACTATGACACCACATTGTTGACAAAAGTCCATTTTAAATTTATTTTATTTAAATTTATTTAAATTAAATTGTCAAATGTCAAGTTTCATGGTTTTCTTAATTCCAATTCTTTACTGCAACAAAACTAAACTTGAGGCGAGGTAGAGAACATTGTATGAAATCTAGGTGCATTACCTTTGTCTTGCAACGTGACAATTGCCTGGGCATTACACCTAAGCTGCAGGAAGTGCCTCAGAACTGCACTTCCCAGCAGCCACAGCTCTGGGCTCGAGTCTGCATCACCGCCCTCCTTGTCTGGTGATTGGCTGTTTGCCCCTGAGGGCCCTCTGAGGTCCCAAGATGCTGTTGGAGGTCCTGTCCTTCTGAGCTTCAAGTAGAGTGTTGCTACGGTAACAGCAATCAGGAAACGCAGACCAGGACTGTGGTGATTTAGGTGGTGCAGCAAGTGAAACACACTCAGGTAAGAGTCGCCATAGTATGAAGTAGGACTGGGTTCATTTTTTTGACACGTACAGGATTCACTAGACTCTCTGTTTAGACAGCATGGCTCTGGCTTTCTGTGCTTGTCTCTGATTGGTTGCCTGGCCATTTGGATGTTTTTTAACCCTGCCTTTAGCGTTACCCTCAGAGCAAGGTGTGACATCACACCCAATGTCATCAGATCGGCACCCAGCGTACATTCCCATTGGTGATGCTCTTCCCAGGCGTCCCACTTACAACCAGTTGAACAGTATCGGCTGTAACTACAGCCCTCACATGGAACAGGACACACTGTTTCAGTCAAACACCTGTGGCAGCACCTGTGCTCCATTCCAAACACTCCTCTCTCTGTGTCCAGCCTTCCTCTGCTCCCTCTCACCCCCTCCATCCCTGGTATGAGGACACAGCTATATGGCCTGTCATGAAGGATCACCTCCCCAGCTGCTATTCTCTCTGCAGCCACCAGGTGTCGACCTTTCTCCAGGCTGAAGCCAACAGTGGCTTGAGGACAAATCCCAAATGCCAGAGGTCCAACAGATGGTACTTTTTCGTCATCTCGACCTCTGTGATTCTTTGAGGCAGGGTTGTGAGGATCCCCTTTTCCCTTTTGACCCCCAGAGAGGTGTTTGAGACACTGTGTACGACGGTCTGCTAGTTTGTGTAAGAGATGGGAGGGGTAGCCGCTCTTTAGGGCTTTGTCAATGTCATCAAGGCAATCCTGAGGAGAACAGAGACACTATAGTGTGAGTCTAGGACTGAGTTTTAATCTAACATTAAACAAGTGAACAAAATAATAGAGATACCTGTCCATAAATTGAAAACAGTTTCAACACAAACTGAACATCATAACTTTCATGAAGGGAGGATTTTTTGGTTGAAGATGGCACCACCTCACCTGGTAGTGCTGCAGGTGGTAGAGCGCAGCAGAGCGGTTGGCATAACACAGAGGCAGCTGCGCCGAAGTTTGGGGAGCAAAACATATGCCCTGTCATGACGAGAGACACAGACGCTGAGTAATAATGCACATTAATTAGGACTGGGAGGTATTTCATGTTTAAGGCATCCCAAATGCATTTATGCATAAACATCACATTTGGATCTGATCTACAGAAATGTGTCCATTCTTCTGTATTGTATCAGAACTATCACACTACTATTATTATATTAAATGTCTTTAACTGCCATGCCATCAGCTAAAAACATTAACCAGGCAGTTTGAATGTGTAAAAATAACTGTGAAAGCTAATTTTACGAGATTAAAAAGCTAGTTTTTTGAAAGCATCCAGTCTTTGATTGTCGTGTCCTGGAGTTTTTGTTAGATCTTCTTTCACTTCACCTGTGAATAGTGCAGAGCTGCTGCAGTGTAGTCTCTGGTCTTAAAGCTGGAGTTACCCCTCTCCCTACATTTGGCTGCTTGCTCTGTGTCTTTCTGCATCGAGTATCTTGCAGAGACTGACTGCAGAAAATCCAGATCATCTTGGCTGTGAAAAAAGATACATATGAACATCTAAACCAGTACTAGGATCATCGGGTAAATTAGGATTCAGTGACGAATTATACTGAATGGATCACTTGGTTCAGTCAATCACAATGTGTTGTCTCAGTTTTCCATAGTTTCGTGGCCTCAAAAACTTCAGTTACATAATAAATTAAGATTTGGAAACTGAACTGATAGATACTTTAAACCCACTTATTACTTGACTGCAGTAGTTAGCTAGCTACTCACGTTATCTGAGTTAAGGCACATTTAAAAACATCGTCTATTTCAAGCAGGGATGTAAACCGCTCCTTTAACTCCGGGTCGAGTCCGATCCATTTTTGTGCAACGTGATCTTGCCACTGAACGCAGGGAAGATCCATCATGAGAAACAAGGAAGCCTCATGAGTGCCGGACGTTTATTCTCATTCCGTTTCACGCTGCTTTGAGGTGCTGCTTTCAAGTTCGAGTATACCAAACGCAAGTTTCCGACATAGAATTTCAAAATAAAAGCTGTGCAGTTAAACCTATTGTGTGAAAGGGAAAACAGTATCTCCGTAATTAAGCTTTGAAAAGAATGCCCCTCTTCGGCTATATTTTTTGGCGGGGGTCTTATTTCGAAAACTACACCCATGCTTGCGCAAGTGCTATGCCATCATAGCCTGCCTCACAATGGCCTGATCAATGAGGTTTGTTTTAATTTGAAGGCATAAATAAACCGTATCCTGCGTAGTTCCCATTGCTTGGACGTTGCTTTTGTACGAAAGTATCGTTTGTCTCACTTTTCTCGCGAGGATTGACACATATTTACCTTTATCGACGTATGAAAACAAAGTCTGCTGGCTTTGAGAGCAACTTTACCGAGGGGACATGAGTGTAGCACTCACACAGGGGGCGGTTGAAGTGTGTATAAATATCATTAGAACTGAATGACTTATTTTCTCTCGATTGGATGTCACCATTCTGATATTTAGCAATGTAGCGCTAATAGCTGCGGCATGCTAGCACTACTGATTTCAGGAGTCAGCTGCTCCTACATCCCAGATTGTTTAAACTTCGATGGTCCTTAAAAACGTGGAAAATAACGAGTTTTTCTGCATATGTGGAGACTGAGTCAATGCAGATTCGCTTTACTTATTCTAATGTTGTTGCAGAACTAAGATATGATTAAGTGGTTAGAATAAATTGATATATTATTGAATTGATTGAATTGAATGCTTCCCTCTAATCTGGGTTCCAGAGAGTTGATGAATGTAAACTAATGCTTATCTGTGAGGGACATTACAAAATAGTTTTCATTTAATTCATCTCTGACAATGATTATGACTTTGTAAAAGCAGACTGGTCGACCTAATGTCTGTAAATGTTTTGTTTAGGCCCTGTACAAAGGCTTGCAGGTGAACAATCCTGTGCTGCAGGTACTGGTAAGTAAATTAAATTTTTTGCTTACGTGGTAAAAGAGGATTATATGAAAATGAGTATTTATAATATTTATTTTTCTATATTTCTGTAATATTAATGTGCTGTGTACAAAGGGCAGTTGAATGGATTATATTAGTTCTCAAGGAACTGTCAGATGTTTAGTACCAAGCATTATGATTCTGAGATTTTAATCAATTCTAATTTTTTTGTGTTTCAGGACATGCGTCAGATCGCTAGTGAGTCTGGCCCACCCAGATACCGACTTAAGATGAGTGACGGTCAGCACTTTTGGACTTGTGAGTATTTTGGCCCAAAAACATATTTCACAGGGTACAGGTTGCAAAGGCACCAATATGTCTCTGTTGTGTTGGCAGCAAACTGACAAACAAACGTCCAACCAACAAGGTTGTTATCATCAGTAGTGGTATATAGCTGTAGTCCTAAAGAGAATTTGTAGCTCAGAAGACATTCCTGAATATATGTGGTTTGGATGTGTTTGTGTATGTAGCCTTCCTGCTGGCCACTCAGTTGAACAATCTGGCAGAGGAGAACCTCTTGGTACCAAACTGTGTGTGTATGGTTAAGAAGACCATCACCAACACACTGTCAGATGGCAGGTATGTGTTTCTCCAGTGTTTACTTACTTCCTCTCCTTTCTCTTTGCTGCATGTAATCCCCCTTGGCTTTGATTTGACTTTATTTTCCCCCCACCTCCCTGCCTCTCCCAGACGTGTGGTGATTGTGATAAGCATTGAGATACTGCAGTCGGCCGAGGAAGCTGGAGGCAAGATTGGAAATCCCACTGCATATAATACAGATGGTGTGTTTTTTTGTTTCTTTTTAATGTGCACGCGTGAAGTTAGAAACACTAATAAAACGCCTCCGCAGGTCCCTTATGCTCTTTACTCAATTCGCAGATAAGACGTCGTCTTTGCCGAATTTGGCCTCAAGCTCCACTGTTTACTCATCCTCGACACCAGCTGCAGTGCCTGGACCCTCCTATAGGAATAGCAACAGTGAGTGTCATATCAAACTTTTTTTTAATGCTCCTCTCAGTCATTACGCATACTTTAAGTGGTGGTCCGTGTTTCTGTGCCATGATGATGACATCAAACCTGTCATTTCCATCACAGTTTCTTGCGTGATAAAAGTAGCATTGCATGTTGTCGGCCTCTCATTCACATTAGTGGTTGTTAAAGTGAAATCTGAGTAGTGCTCAGCATCATCATACTTTGCAGTGAATATTGTGGGTAAGGTATCTAGAGCAGCAAGTCTCCATTCATTTAATGAAAATGTTGTACTGACAACAAATTCAATGAATTTTGCTTGTTCCTTTCAAGCACCCACTTATTGATTGCTGCACTTACACCCCAGATGTATCAAGAAAATACAGCAATAACACCTTTGCTTTTTCATGTGCAAGTGAACAGCATGAGGCTGATTAAATACAGTGCGGGCATGAGTAGAATGTGGTATAGTGGTAAGTCATGTAGTCTTTAAAGTCTCCGGTGTGTGTTTTTTTCAGGATTGACAGTAAGTACAAAATATTTATGTGGATGCTTTTCCATGCTTTAAATGTAACAAAACGCTGCACCCATGTGGCCTCAAGCTTCATGTTGGTGGATATTACATGTCATATAGATTAATGCTACTTGTTTGCTGAGCTGATTAGCAGTTAGACCGATCATCAGGGCTTTACTCAGCCTAAATGCAGTTCAGTCGACTAGAAGTCATGGATGTTATTCTATATTCTGCAGTCATGCAGAAAGAGCCCTCGGAATGCTGAAAGGCCTATAGAGGGCCAAACCACATTTATGAATAATAATGCAAAGTCAGGAAGCAAGTAAGGATCATTTTCAAATAATTAGTAATTCGACACCATGTTACCTTCTTCGTTAGATGAGGAACAATTGTGTCATCATTTTAGATGATCCCCTGCTCCTCAGGGTTCATTCTTTAGTCTCATGTGAGTATTTTGTTGATCGTCATTATCAGGTGTGCTGCACTGAGGTAACAGCTGAATTGTTATTAAAAATAACAGGAAGATTTTAGGAGTTGGTACGATGGTTGAGTTTTGCCCCAGTTGTAAATGATTCGACAAACACTTCATCTCACCAGCAGAGGGGGCCGTGCACCCTTTGAAGGAGTGGTGCAGATGAATGATTTGCAGTCCTCTCACTGGTTTTTCTCCTCAGCATTGTTGTTCTGCAGCCAGAATCTGGGACCAGCAGAGCCTTTGTTGTTCAGCTTTCAATCTCATACTACACTCTGACCACTTTGACTAAAAAGTAAAGTTTTTATTCCTTTGATATTCAAAGGAACTTAAGTGTTCAAAGGCTGTAAGTCTGAGTGTGGGTTAAGAACAAGATGAAACATGAGTGTAAAGCACAGTGTGGTTTTCAACCAGCACAAGGTGGCCGCAGGAAATGCTAAATTAATGGAAGACTGAAGTTCCATCAGCTCAGCTCCCCTTTTTTTCCACATCACACTGTGCACTTTTAACATATTTACTGCTCAGCTATCAGAGCAGGGAACCTATCTTGTTGCCCACTGGCCACCACGGCTGGTGGAGTCCATAACTCACTCTCACTGTTCTACCGCCAACCAGATTTTTATTACAGAATAGGACCCCCAAATGATGGCTGGTTTCCTGCCAAAAAGGCTGGTGCCATGTATCATGCCTAAAGTAGCCTGAGTTTTATTGGATCTTTTTTTTTATTAGCTTAGCCTTTGTTTCACTCGGTTGTTTTATACCACCAACTGCTCACAGCATCGACATTGATTTTGTTATGTTGCAGAAACATACCCAGTAGTCCTCCTCAGTGGAGGATGTAGGCATGTGGGTGGATAATGAGTGCTTGGTATATATTGTGTGGTTGTGCACATGTAGGCGTGTAACCGCGCGCGTATGTGTTTGTGTTTGTTGTGGCTGAGGGAGCTTGTGTGGGCCGATGGCTCCTCCAGTTCACGGCTTCATGAATATTGTGTTGTGGACTGAATCCCCACGTAGCCCTGCACACAGGAGTCAACTAATTTGACTGGGCAGAGATGAGGCTCAGCATTATGTAGTTCATCGGACTCTATTCTCGTTATATCCTTTGATCCTTATTACCTCAGAGGCGCTTCCACATACAGAAAACCTGCTAATTGTTCCGTTGATCAGTTCTTCTCCAGAGCAAAAAAGCAAACCTTACGCTTAAAGTCTGTAAGTGATTTCTCTTACTGAATTTGACAAAGTGTTTGATTACTTTTCAATATTAGCTTTAAGCACGTTTTCAGTAAGTAGAACAATTCTTATGCGTTCAGAAAATTGCTAATTGTCCACAAACAAGGGTGTTTCCGATGAGCCGTGGGCAGTGTAATAACTGGAGACACTGCTGTATGAGTAGAGGATCTGGGTTCAGGCTTCTGTGAAGATGCCATTTGGCTAATGCGGCTCCTCGCTTCCAATCTTCGTGCCTCTGCCTCGTGTCCTGGCTCGTGCCAGCGAGGATGCCAGAGAGAGCTAAGACGCGAGGATGTGACGCAAAGGCGGAGGAGCTGTCTCAGACAGGCTGCAGGTACAGTAAGTCCATACTGTTCAGGCTCAGGATGGATTTTATGGGCCAAATAATAACCGGAACTGATCGGCTATTTAGGACAAACATTTCCTGATGAATGAGCCAAGATGCAGTTGGAGCAGAAAATAAGAGAATAAAAAATAAAGTGTGGCTGATGAAGAAAGCACTTTTTTTATGTGATTCATTCATGATTCAGATTAAACACGTCTAATATTTTTTATCCCCTGGGTAAACATGAGAAATGTTAGAGCAGCTCCTGGTGTTATTTGTTTCTACACACACACAGTTTTTTCTCAATCTGCATTACTGGAATCAAACAATAATATTAACATTACCATATTGCTCTTTCCACACAACCCATCCGCCTGCTCATTTACTTTCTCATCAGAGCAGCTGTCCAATAACAGAACAGATTCTGACTGAAGCTGTGTTGTCTTGTTAAAAAAAATCATTTCAGGATACACGCTGTAATTTCTCCCTCTTCAGTCTTCCTTCTTTGTCTACTATGACAAATATTTAAGGACAGAGTGGTAAGATACTCAGCCATCCAGGTCATGGTTTTCCTAGAACAGCCAAATCAAAGGCAACTGGACATGGTTGTAAATATTCTTGTCTTGGTTGTAAAGACCCTAACCTCTCAGATCTATGAGGTCTCTTCAGTCTCAGGTAATTTAACCTCTGTGGGGTCGTTACCAAGGCCACTGACTGTCCCTTGGTTCATTGGTGCTCCTGGCTGATATAACGGGAAGTCATTAGAGTGACTGTCATTTCCACTTGCCCTCGATTCAACTTGTGTTTGATATCTAAGGACTGGAACATCCTTGATGGCAGACCTTGGATCCGTTTCCAGGTCACGGGCCTGAGGACAGCCGAGCGAGGAAGGGAGAAAGCACAGCCCCCCCGTATTCTGTTTTGTAGTGACCACTGACAACCTTGGAGTGGGAGGATGTGATCACACAACTTCAGGCATCAGTGAAGTTTGTTGAAACAATATTGAAAGTTTTTAGCATTTCATATCGTTTGAGCACGTCAATCAAAAATGACAGTATACTGTATATATATTTTTTTTAAAAACATCAAAATTTGAGTCACACTTTATATTCTGAAATAACAGACAAAGAAACACTCTTTAAGCAGTTGTAGAGTCAGAGGCCATGACACAGTAGCCACCAATGGGTCTGTGTTACCATTTAAATATTCATCAGCAGCCATCACTTAAAATAGAATACCTTCAAACTGCTTCGTAGATAATATTTAAATTCCAATGAGATCGGCACTCACTGAAGTGCAGTTTAAAAAAAAAAATTCATTATTCATCAGTAACCGTTCTCTGCAGGTTTCCTTTGTACTCACGACTCTTTCCCTGTTCTCGCTCTCTCTCAAAAACACACACACACTTCGAGACAAACACACTTCACACACTCTCTTAGTCACTTTCTCTGTTTAGTGTTTTATTCTTGTCAAAGTATTTGTGGGTGTCTCTCCTCCTAAAGCATCTTCACCCCAAAACACGTTATTGGCATGCACATTAAGAGCCTGTGATCTTAATCGCAAAAAATGAGGCTCCTTGATAAATCTCTGTGCCGTTCTTCACCCTCCTCCTCTGTCCCTACCAGCTCCTTTCCCCTAACAATCCTGATAGCGTGTGCATGAATATTGATGTTAATTACCCCTTGCCTGAAAATAGCTGTTCAACCTGTGATTTTCCCCCAAGGAATTTGCTCATAAACACACACAGGAGTACACGCCCACAAAGAATGGTACCACAGAAGTGGCTATTTGTTGTTCTCCAGAATCAGAGTTTAAATCAGCCATGCAGTCTCTGTGGAATTGCATCTTTATATTCCAGACAATTCTTCCCCTGAATGCTGTTGCCCAATATGGCAGGTCATTCGTGCCAAAAACGAGGCATTGCATGAAATATATTTGGATAACAGCCAGCTATCTGGCCCCGAATCACTGATGACGGGGTTGATGCCTCTGAATCGATTTTCCAAGTTTTCTGCCATTTTCATTTGTAAAGAGCCTGAGAGAGGAGTTCAGTCCCAACATACCTTCCCACCTCGGCACAGCTGACCAATCGCAGCACAAAGTGAGCCTGAATGTCAGATCCTTGGTTTTGAAAAGTTACAGAAATGGTTAGACACAGTACAGGCAATTAACGTTAGTAAATGTTTTGCAGTTTTACTCAAGAGGAAAAAAACTCCACAGTTTAATTCATTGGCACAAACTGATGTTAGCAAAGAATCTGCTGGGAGAGTTTAACATTTTTCAGGTATTTTAGTATTTTGGCAGCTGCTCACATGATCATACAATGGTACTACTGGTATTTAATTAAATTTGTAAGTTTGTACTGAGTGGAAACTGGACGGTGCTCTACCAGCTGCTTTACTGATAACTTTAATATGTACTTTGAGGTAATGACGGTCTCACAACGTGAAGGATGAACTGATAAGAATTTGTGAGACAAAGGTCCCGGTCACTGCGACCTTAGGAAATATATTTTTGGCACAGAACTCAAAAATTCGTGCATTAATTATGACAAACTTGCGCACAAGTATCCAAGACTTTTCTGGCCATATTTCAAAATCATATTCTTATTTCATTTTTACGAATGGAAAGATTTCTGTTGGCTAATAAATAAATGTACTAATCATTCAGCAGTACTCAATCATCATCTTGTTCTGGAATTCTATGAGTATTTCACTTTGCTTGCCAGCAGACAATTCTCCTTCCCGAGGCCAAGGAAGAGGTTGTGTTGGAAAGTCGCCCATGCAGGCTTCGCCCATGAAGTTTTCACCCACGAAGGCTTCACCCATGAAGTTTTCACCCACGAAGGCTTCACCCATGAAGTTTTCACCCACGAATGCTTCACCCATGAAGTTTTCACCCATGAAGGCTTCACCCATGAAGTTTTCACCCACGAAGGCTTCACCCATGAAGTTTTCACCCACAAAGGCTTCGCCCAAGAAGGATGCCGGTACTTCTCCTGGTTCTTCAGCAAAAGTGATTCCTATTGCTCACCTCAACCCCTACCAAAGCAAGTAAGTTGAAGTGCATGTGTGCACCCATGTCTGCATGTACATTATTTGTATGGAAAATGTTTAATTTCTGTAGTTGCTGGTTATAAATTACTGAACACGGCTTATGTCTGTTTCCTCCCAGTTTCTAAGCAAACTCTTTTTATGATCTGATTTTAACTTTCCTCCATCTGCTCATTCATCAGTTAACCTATTTCCTCATGTTGTGCTTAACTTGCCGGTTCGCTGCCGTTTCAGCCATGCACTTTGGGGGCATTTCTGGTATTTGGGAATGGGTGTGTTTGTGCACACATGTGATTTCTTAATATATATCATTGCGCATGGATTTGTGCGTGTGCATGTTAGTCATTCCATTTGCATGGAAATGAAATGAAATGGCCGGTCTTGCCTCAGAAATGGACACTTTAATGGCAGGTACTGCTGGGTCTTTATGATTTGCTGCTGAGGTTCTGATTCCGTTATTTGGCCCAGTGGGGATTTGACCAACCTCGTTTTTTTCCCCCCCTTCCTTCCTTCTCGCAATTTCTTTACCTCCTCCAGGGTTCCATTTTACTGCTGTTTTTTCCGCTTTCCCTCTTTCTTCGTTTCATTAGGCTTAAGTCTCTGTCTCTGACCTTAAAAGTTGGCCGCAAAAAGACAAGAGCACAGTATAGCAAAGACGTAGTTGTCCACATTGGAGGAAAGGCACCCGGTCAACCCTCCTTCTATGTTTAGGCTCTGATAATGTAGCCCCGTTTGAAATTGCAAGCTGTAAAGATAACTGTGCCTGGAGGTGTTGTAATAAACTGATGACTGTTCTAACTTTGAAGTTGGGGAGTACCTACGTTGAGTAAAACGGATGACTTCAGCAGCTCGCCACATATGTTTGCGTGAAATGAAAAGTGCTGGTGTGCGTCTGTGTGTGACACAAAGTGATAGGAACAGTAGATTAAGTGGATGTGCTGTGCATGTGCATGGGTCTTTTATGGCCGTTTGCATGGCTTATTCATCCCATTCTGTGAGTGTTAAGTAATAGCATCTAGAGCAAGCTATAATTGGCTTTTGGCTGCCATAAACCTCAGTGTAGCTGCCTTATCCATAGTGAGCAGGGGAATGGGGTTCACTCTGGGCCAGCAGCTGCTCTCATGATAGGGGATTTAATTGCAGGCAAAGTTATGGTATGAATATCCTCCACTGCGCAATTATCAACGCAGTCAAAAAGCTCACTGCTGCATAAACTGCCGAGCTTGGCTGGCTGTTGTTAAAAAAAGAATGAGAGGCACATTTTAAATGCACCCAGAAGTTGGCAGATGTACAACACCTAGTTTACTCTTTGAAAAGAAAGTTGTTGGATGCTTTTTTTTCTCTCCCTCTCTTATGGAACTTTAAAAAGAGAAGACACTCATCCCATTTCCCTGGGAATTGTTCTTTTGCACACTCGTGTTTTTCACGTCGGTGACTGATGTGAGCTGAGTTGGGATGCTCATTAACAAAGAAAAGGAAGCTTTTTGAAGTGTCTCAGCAGCATCCTCTTCTGTTTGTGCTGACCTTTAGACTGCAACTCCTTTAGTCAAGAGGCACATAACTGTTTTGGTCTTTTTAATGTACTTTTAAAGTATTTTTTAACGAGGACATACTGTATATCAAGTGTTCTTTATGCATTCACGTAAGAAATCTGTTGTTGGCAGGCATTTTATGTAAGCTTTTGAAGTAAACTGTTGCAGATCTTAGATTTTGGTCAGCTGGCATTGGGATAAATCAGCACAGCAGTTCCTTTTTTGGGTCAGATTATTTTTTTTTAAGTACTGGGTGTAAAGTTTTTCATCCAAAATCATTCATAGCATATGGTGTAATTAAGTTTTGTTGGCATATACTTTGTAAGTTCTGATTTAGTATTACATGCATGCTCTGTCTATATCCCTAGGTGGGCCATAAGAGCCCGAGTCACCAGCAAGTCCAATGTCCGCAACTGGAGTAACTCCAAAGGAGAGGGCAAGCTCTTCTCCTTCGAGATAGTGGATGAGAGTGTGAGTAGAGGAGGGGAGAGGTCTGAATATCTGTCTGTTGCATGTCAACATACTGTATGTCACGCATGGCTGTTTTTCATTTTAGTTGTGCAAACAGAAAAAAAAGTTGCTTAATGGAAATATGTCGCTCAACAGGGAGAAATCAAGATCACAGCCTTCAATAACGAAGTGGACAAGTTTTTCTCTCTAGTGGAGCAAGGCAAGGTGAGCAAGTCCCACTCACCCACATCCATCCACACTTCAGGTGATAAGAAGCTTCTTGAAAGAATTTGTGCACGTGTTGCACATGGCCCCGTGTGCTGCAAGTAAATGTTTGCACTTCTGTTCCTTGAGAAAGGAGCTCATTTTGACCACAGCAAGGCAATATGCAAAGGCTGTGGCAAATTTGCACAACACTTGCAGAATAAGCCTGTGCCTCAGGTTTACGTTTTGTATACTAATAGCACCTCAAACAAGTGTATCATAGATAAAATACCATCAACCCCTTCTGCACAATCCTTCTATGCCTGCCGGACTTCTGGCCAATGAACAAGCTGAAGGCCAGCGTTTGAGGATTTTGCCCGTATTTATTTTGAGAGAATTAATTGTCACTCTAATCATTCCTCCTCAGTGCACCATGAAGCAACCCCTACAAAATAAAGTGACTAAAAAGGTTTTCTTTCTGTACAACAAGGTAGCCCCAATTTAGCCTAATTAAGTCGCTAATATTTGTCCCCCACGTGTTAGTTTCTGGCCAGTGTCGTGTCCCAGCAGTGTAACTTCCAAAAACGTATCCCTCAGTTGTGGCGTGTCGACAGAAAGCATTTCAGCTCTGGTCTTCAGTCGCCTGCCTCACACGTGTCTGATGGGACAGATACACTTCAGTTTTAATCAGCTCAACACTTGCGCCACTGCATGTAAACGGCCCAGCGTGTATTTTTAGGCTCCGCCTCAATTTTTCATGTGATTCATGTGCATATCCGCAGTGAGTGTGTTGGGCTCTGAGCGCTTACAAAATACTTGTGACCTGCAATGCAAAACTGTGCCTGAACGCCTCCTGTGCAGACATGCACAGAGGGACTGAAGCAGCTGCTCCGCCGACGTGCCACTCACGCAACGTCTTTCTGTGTAAACGGTGCGCAGGTAGACTTTGTCTGGGGAAACACAAAAAGAAAATTTCATACAAAGAAGGTCATAACTTTGGAAGATGTCCACTTTTGATTTGGAAAATTCAGACCACTCAGGACTCATATTAACTCTGGCTGATATTCAGAATTTAGTTAAGAACAAGGACGAGATGCTGCTTCCAGGAATCTTTTTTGTGTGTTTGTGTGTCAGAGCAGACAGCGCAGTGAGAGCACAGACAGATGGAGTGGTGCTTTTCGAATATTCGGTGGTGGAGAACAACTTAGATTTCCAGAAGCTACTCCGTGTTGCTTTCAGTGTCACACCGCACAACGTACGCGGACATTTGAATATTGTATTCAGGTAGACTTTAGGGAACAGCTACTAAACACAAATCTTTTCACGAACCCAGTTGGTCTGAGAGTCTCAGAGACAGCGTTTGTTAATAGGATCAGCCTTCGTCCAGTGTCTCCGTTCAAGACCTTATGTCAGCAAACATCTGCTTCACTGTCCTTTAGTAAGAGATGTGGTGCCTACCAGCTCAAGCTCCTCTTACATAACGGACAGTGACACTGACCTCCTTGCTCTAGGGCTGCAAACCAAGCAGAATTTTATATAAGGATTAAAGTATAGACAGTAGTATCTTTAAAATAATGAATATTAAGGAATAATTCATATTTTTAATAAGATAATGTGTTCCTATCAGGTTTTATTAATATAAATGAGAACACTGAGTAGGTTCTTCCGCAACCAATGGCTCAGTTTTTATATTGCATTTAATTGTCAAAGTAATGAAAATATTAACAGACAAATAAAAAGAAAGAGAGTTGCTGCCAGTTGGCAGCAATCTCAGGGACCAGGGTCTTATTGGTGCGAGTCGCTTGTGCTAAACCAGTTGGCATTCAGTCCAAATGCTCAGAACATGCCCTTCGTATGTTTCCCTACACCTGTGCAATTACTGCCAGGTATGACACATGGTAAAGCTCTTGCTCCACTCAGTCTGGCCCAAGCGAGCTTAATAACTCTATTAACCCTGGCCATCATTTTGCAAGTCACACAGGCTCAGGTATCAGCCACTGGCAGTGACTCCCAACACAGCCCCAGATCCAATTTGTGCCCTCTGCCCTCCAAAGATAAATAAAGGAATGAATCCGTCTTGCCTCCGTGATCTGAGTATTGACAGAATAGTGTGAGGGTGTGACCGGCTCTGAGTGGCCAGAATGCTTATCACATTAGTTTCGTGCTCCTATCTCTGTGTGGGGTAAATCAGAGAGGGAGGGAGGGAGGAAAGGAAAGAGAGTAAGGCACCGAGACAAGAGGCACACAGAGAGAGAGAGAGAGAGAGAGAGAGAGAGAGAGTGGATATTGGATGGAGAGCTGGGAGAGTAACTGAGGATGGGTGTGCCCTGCAGATCAAGTTTAAATTGTACTGTTTAGCAGTCTCGCTCCCAGCTGCTTCTTATTTTCTGGTGAATTAGAGAAGTGATGGGGCTGATATGACACCACATCTTAGTTGGATCTGAAGGTTTATCCATTCTTATTAAGAGGTTTTGGTAGGGACAAAAGCTTTGTTGTAATAATAATTTTACTTGACAGGATCAATAAAGTGGTCTCCCAGTTTGATCTGTGGTAGTTGCCAAAGATTTGCAGGAAATCAACAGTTTATTAGGTCTAATTTTGTAATACCAGTGCACCTCATTCACCTGTTCCCTGTAGGTGTACTACATCTCCAAGGCTGCGCTGAAGGTGGCCAACAAACAGTACAACACCCTGAAGAATGACTACGAGATGACCCTCCACGCTCATTCATCCATCGTACCTTGTGATGACAGTGAGGGTGTCCCGGGACTGCACTGTGACTTTGTGCCCATTGCAGAGCTGGAGAACAGAGACAAGGACGCCATCATTGGTAAGAGAAGAAATTCTTCAGTGGAAGTTATAGTACATTTTCTGCAATTTACCAAAAACAAGAACTAAACTAGTGAGTGAGCGGGTAGAGCTGTAACGATGAGGACAGTTGCGGTCAGCAGAGCAGTCAGCACTCTGTGGTGAGCTTTGAGATAATGATGCCACACTCTGTTTCTCCAAAGTTTGTGAACAACAAATGAAAATAGGTGTTAAACATAGAAAATGTGTGATTGAGCAGCTATGTGGCTTCTTTAATAGTTTGATTTGATAGATGTTTGTGTAAGGTTTGTGTAAGCTGTCTATTTGTGTGACGCAATGTCTTGGACTGACTTCAGTGTAAAGAAAAGCCTCACGCCTTTAGTGTTGGCTGTTCATGAGAGTTAGCCATTGGCATTATAAACGCCCCCCAAACTGCAATATAAGGCTCCCCGTTCTGCTCCGTCTGTGGGTAAGTTTCATTGACAAAAATGTTACTGTCACGCCACAGAGCTTGCAGCTTGCAGAAAATCTAAATAGTAGAGCTGCCAGTGACATCACCAGAGCAGCGCTGCATTATTTGAAATAAAGTCCATGACTAATACAAGGCAGTCAGCGGGACGATGGCTTATACAGATGTTATATTGTCAGGAACAACAGAGGAATGTACTCGACAGTGACCTGCGTAAAGACCCTGAGGCGACTGTCGGGATGAGAGGATTTTCCAGCAGCTACTGAACAGTCTAAGTTTGTATTCCAGTATATGCCAATAAAATGTGTACAGAATCTCTCTGTAAATTTGCAAGCTGTGATAGTTATTCTCTTGAAACGCGTGGTGTGCCACTTAAGAACAACTCAGTTTGCATGACTGGTTCTTCCATGAGGTCTGTTGAGCTGACTGTTGTTCTCAGGTTGTCGCCAGCATTCGAATACGTGGGTTTATCAGT
The DNA here is from genome assembly GCA_016785225.1 of Psettodes erumei. Classification (NCBI taxonomy): domain Eukaryota; kingdom Metazoa; phylum Chordata; class Actinopteri; order Pleuronectiformes; family Psettodidae; genus Psettodes; species Psettodes erumei. Next base: position 72,824 of record JAFBJZ010000411.1, read on the forward strand.
CAGGCCATCTTGCTAACTACTTGGTCAACTGAGGCATAAAGGCCATAGATATAAATGGGCGGGGCAGGCACCAGTCAGTTGAGAACCAGCTGTCATGGAAGAATACATTATGAAAAGGTTAGAGGGAAGGTTAATTCAGGCATACAGTGAAGAGGAGAGATAAAATAAGGATAATGCTCATTCCAGTGTTTTTTTTTTTTAAGGTTAGTTGCGGTGCCTGCCCTCTGTGCCTGACAGGAATGTCTTATCTCTGTGACAGGAAAATTGGGCTGGTCCAAGTGTAGATTGGGGTTGAAATGAGTGATTCCACAGTGTGCCGTTAGCAGTCTGCTCAGTGTTAGTGAGACTGTGCTGTCTCTGTAGCTGTGGCAGTGTGATTTTTAGGCATCCGATTGGCTACCAGAGAGTTTTTGATACTCGGTGTTCAAACACATTTCAGTCTGTACCCAAAGGATAACAGGTTTTCAAAGCCAGATCAGCATGTGCTATACAAGAGTTTTAAAAAAGCGGGGCAGGTATCATCATGGCTCAGGTGGAATTTTAAAGAGTAATTTTTCCACAAGAAAATCTTGTTTGGATGGAAATCATTGCTTCTGTGGGTTGAAATGTTCTCACCTCGTCCATGGACACAGGTCCCCATGGTCTCTTGTACCTGTGATCATACAGCCAGATGTGATTTTTTTTTTTTTTTTTGCTTTGCATTGGATTGCACAGTAGTCCAGGGGTCTACTGCATAGGGTCAGCAAAACATACAGTAGCTCCTGGAAGGCAGCGTAAGCAGGGCTATCAATTCTTTTAAGTGTTGCACATGCCATATTAGAGAACAACTTAATGGTCGTAAAGAAAAGTAAACAACATACCGTAACCTACTGAGTGGAAGATTAATGTGGTGGTTTACATTTAGAGCAGTTGCATTGCCTGATAACATTCTCGTAATGTATGAGCAACACGCTGGGCTGTACAGTTTAGGGGATGCACTGAGCGGTTTACCTGAGCGTCGGTCGCAGAGGGGCAGCGTTACACGTCCCAGCGGCATCTGTTGTTTCTCCGTTCGCTCTCTCTCCGCTCCCTCCCTTTCTGCGCCTTTGTTAAGTAGAGGATTATAACATGGTAATGAGAACTGTCAGCCTGTTCCTGCGGTGATAATGGAGTTCAGAGGTGGATGACATCGTCTCAATCATAATGGAATTAAGGAGAGCTGAGAGAGCACAGACAGAGAGTAAGGAAGGAGCTGCGGCCGAGGGTTTGAGAGAAAAAAAAAGGTTGGCAGAGGATGAAGTTCAGAGAAGGGCTGGTTCGAAAAGTCTGTATTATAATTCTGTCCAGTCATTTTATTTAATGTGTGTGCACTAAGTCCTGACAGCATGAGATGATCAACAGGAAATTACCCACCACAGTTGTGATTGTTTTTAAGCCATTGAAAGGCGAAGGAATTTTGAAGGGTGGGAAGAAGACTGCAATCTTAAAAACCATCACTCATCAGCACAATGCAAAGTTTACAGCATCCTGAAGAAAAACTGACTTTGTCCGAGGGAGTTTCATTATGTGTTTTGGCGAGTAACCATTTAAAAAAAAATCTTTTACAGTAAAATTTCACAGGGCAACTTAATTTATTAATCAGGTAAGACTTGACAAACCTTTGCTGCTCATGGCTTCTTAAAAACATTGCACATGAATGAATGAAATGGGTTGTAGGGCTGTTTGGTTAGGGGAAAAAAAAATAAGGTTGAAGTCATCAATGATCATCAAACGATGGTTGTTCACATTTGTTTTTCAATGATGCAGTGAACTGAAAGATGAATTCTACTCACAGTATAATTCGCACTATGTCGAAGCATTGAGATGCATAACCCTTAAACCCGTCTTTTTACCACTATGTCTTGACTGAATGGCTTTCCTTTGTTTTCATGATTTATCCTTGTGAAAATCATATTTGTGTGTATAAATGAATTGGACTCATTCTGATAGTTTTGAATAGTAGTCATGTGCATAAGAGTCTTCACCTTCTCATTGCTCTGCAATGACATCTCCTCAGTAATCAGTAATCCTGAATGAAGTGTTTAGGCCTTGAGCTTGACAAGAAACATGAATGAGTGTGTTTGTTGTGATTCTGAATGTGGGCCTGGGTGTTAGCCAGCCTGTTATGACATTTATGTCAGACTGCAGTGACTTGGCAATATCAGAGGGGAGTCCACTCCCTGCAGGGTTGGATCTTTACTGCTCCCAATGTGATAACGCTTCGTATTATGCAGAGAATGTCCTGGGGGCCGGGGCATGTTTACACTCCATACAATGTGGAGATGTTTCAGAAGGCTGTTTGTATAGCACACTGTTGTTTTCTCTTTTTCTCTGTAAGCATATATTTGTCGAACTGTATTCATGGCCTATCCATAGATGGAGATGAAATGGTTCTCTCTGCCTGCAGATGTTATTGGAGTGTGCAAGAGTGCGGAGGACGTATCCCGTATCACCACTAAGACCAGCAGAGAAGTCTCCAAGAGGGCCCTCAACCTAATAGACACGACAGGCAAAGTGGTGACAGTCACACTGTGGGGAGAAGAGGTAATAACTATAATCCTCCTCCTCTCCCTCCCCCTCTTTTTGCGCTCCCTGCTGTCCCTATTTATCCAGGGATGGATTTGAGGTTTAACATAAAAAAAAAACGTGTTGAGCAGACTGTAATTAATCACGTGTTTAGGCAGGTGTCCATGCGTGAATGTGTGTATGTATCCTTGTCAGTGCACATGGCATGACCGTGTGTGTGTTCTCTTGCATGCAGAGCAGTTTGATTGAGTTTTCTGGGCTATAAAATTTGGATCGGTCAAATCACTCCTGTGACCTTCAGGAGTGTTTTGGACCGGATTTCCTGATAGTAGACGGAAGGCTAAGTAACTCTCGAATGTGCATGAAATGGCACTATTCTTCTCTAAGCTCATTCAATCTGCAGGAGCTAATCCCTCCGCTTTGCCAAAAATCCAAAAATGACTTTCAAATTAACTAAGTAAACTACACCACGTATTACTCTCTGGTCTCTCCAAGCTGCAGACACAGACCGGAACGAGACAGTAACACCACTTCTTTTGCTGCTTCTTGTTTTCGGGCTTCCTCTCCTCAATTACTGTCTGTTTTGTGTTTGTTTTTTCTTTCTCAAGGCAGAGAGGTTTGACGGCTCTGGGCAGCCTGTGGTCGCTATCAAAGGAGCTCGCTTGTCTGATTTTGGAGGCAGATCTCTCTCTGCCCTGTTCAGCTCGACAGTCATGGTCAACCCAGACATAACAGAGGCCTTTAAACTGAGGGCCTGGTGAGTCACACACACATTCAGAACCCATATAGAACATACATTGTCATCATGCTGGCATGTACAGTGCACAAGACCCATGGCTGCTGTCATACCTTACCTGTACGTAAAATATCCTGTAACACACACACACATACAGAGGAGTCTACTTGAATGAAAGGCCCTGATGATCACGTGTCAAGAGACTGGTGGCACGTGCCTCCTCGCTCTCAGTGGGACTAGAGACAGGATGTAGACAGGGTGGGATGGTGGGAATAACAGAAAAGCAGAACATGGATATTTCTGGATTCTACCGTACGAGTGCATAAAAGAGGGGCACACCGCGAGCGGCATCAAACTGGGTTCCAGTTCCTGTGGAGGGATTTTGAATTATGACTCACTCACTCATTAAGGCTGTTCCCAAGTCTGGCCACCGCTGAAATATAAATGTGCTTTTTTTTTTCTTCCTTTTTATTCGGTGTGCACGCATAATACTACAGTGTGCATATGTTTGCCTGTGTGTTACTCTGAAAGCAATTCTTAGGCATGAAATTGCGTCAAACAGCACGCCCACGGCCTCAGAGTGTGAATACATTAAATAAAGGGACATGTTTTGTGGGCATTCTTCTGTTCACTTGTACAGTTCTTAATGTGCGATTTAAAAATGTAGCCCAGTTGCTCCATTAACAATTGCTTTGGCCATTTTTGTGCGCGCCTTGTATTAGTTAGAGCAGTTAGGTATGTGTGTGTGCGTCCAAAAAGGGAGAGAAAGGGAGGGGCAGGCTCCATCGCTCCAGCCTTATCTGGCTCTTATTAGTCTCCAGTCAGTGCGCCATCTTTTCCTGACATGCAAAGGGATAAATAAGTAAAAAAAACAGGGAACCGCCTTCCTTTCATTCCTCCTTCCATTCTTCTCTCGTCCCTGTTTTTTTTCCACTGAGCTCCGTTGCGGTTTGGTGCTCTCTCCATGTTCCACACTGACAGCGGTGAACAAATGACAATGAATGTTGTTCAAGGAGAAGACAAAACATGTTTTAACATATAGGCCTAAGCTTTACAAAGTCAGAAATCATCTGACTCCAGTTCCTGTAGCAATGTGGTGTTTTATGGTATTGTTTCGACCATGTTTGCTCACATAACTGTAGGAAAGTGATGAATTTGGATGATGCTTTGATTAGATTGCTCTGCTGGGATAGAATACAGAGCAGTGGTCACACTAATGAATCGAGATTTTGAAGGGAATGCTAAAAAGGTGGATAAGTGGGGGGGCATAAAGGAAACCTGCCCAGCTCCATTCTCTGATGTAAATATAAAAGTCTGATTGATGTATGACAGCCGTATGTCAGATAAAAAAGATGGCAAGATAAAGCTGCAGCGACATCAAATCAATTCAACCAGGGATTAAAGGGGAAATTCAGTTATGGCTGAAGATGTTTTCTTCAGACAAACACAGAATAGTATGTAATACAGCGCAGCATCTCCTTCAGAGGAAAAATCTAAGTGTGTTAATGTAACATCCATCCATACATGTAAACAAACACGCTCTCTTTCAGAACCTCTTTTTCACAGAAAGATAGACTCAATCCTGGACATATTCAAGTACCACTAATAATATTAATGCCGGATCTTCTGTATATAATCACCTCAGTTTCCAGAGCTAATTAGACGTGCTCTCAGGTGTGCTTTGAGTTTTTCAATTTAATCAACGCCCTCCTTACTTTCCTCTAACCCCCCCCCCCCACACACACACACACACACTTTAAATAATGTATTTCATATGTTAGAGAAAATGTGTTGTTTTGTCGGTACATACCTTTTTATCTCTATGTGTGTGCTTGTGTTTTAATGTCCAGGTACGACCAGAGAGGCTATGCGCTCAACAGCCAGTCCCTGACAGACACCAGGTCAGGGGGCAGCGGAGCTAAGACAAACTGGAAAACACTCAGTGACGTTAAGGATGAACACATGGGGCAAGGAGAGAAGGTGCAGTGCGTCCATGCATGCATATATAGCACTATGTAAAAGTACATATGCTAAACACCTGCATACATACACACATAGGAATTCATCCAAAAAGAGGTCTATCAAATGCACTTACATTCAAAATTGACCCTTTAAATGGTTGGTTCAGACGAGTAAATATCAAAAATCAGAAATCTCTAAACTTTCGAGATGATACCAGAGTTACCTCTACAGTTAGATACAATTAGGGGTAAGTGAGAAAATAATTTTTTGGTGTATAACTTAAATTAACTGACCTCTTCAAATGGATACCATAACAATGGTGCTGTCTTTTTTATTATTCTCTATTTCATCAATTAGTTGTCTAAAAATAGTCAGAAAACAGTTCCATGTATAACAAGCCCAAAGTGTCACTGTCAGATGTCTGATTCTGTCCAACAAGCTGTCCAAAACCCAAAGGTATACATGTTACAGTGATATTACACAAAGTCCCCACCACTAGGAAGCTGCAATAGGGGAATGTACAGAATTTCTACTTGAGAAATAGATGACACTTTGTCTAAATCTGTCGATAAGTCAGATGTGATTTTTATTCATGGGGCTGGAACTCATACTTTATTAATACACTATGAATGGTCTATTACTTAGTCTTCAAAAGAGAAAAAAAAATGCTCAAGACCAACTAAGTGGTGAAAATTGCAAGCGATGAAGACGTGAAATAAGGTTTTATGTCTTCATTTCACTGAATGTGTTGCATATGGTTAGGGCACTTGCATGATTCAATGCAGTCCACAATAAAAGGCCCGGATAAAAAAAAAAAAACGCCAGTAAATGTGGCATTTTACTTTATCGTTTGATCTGTTTTTATTGGGCTGTGTAACTGAAGTTTTGATTTTTGAGTTTTAGATTGATTCATCCCCTCGCATTTCGAGTCACAGAAAAAACACTATATACAGTAGATCAGATAGGATGAAGAACACAAGGTGTGTACCAGCAATAAACCAAATCTTCTTATTTGTGTTGCCGTTTACATTAGATCCCTTCATGAAAACTTTGGCTTGAAGCAGATTGATGTGTGAGTCGGTAAGTCCTTCTCTCATTCGGGCAGCTGGCTGACAGAGAGAGAAACCCCTGTGGTGACACAACATCAGCTCAGCCACAGAACAACAGAGAAATATTTTAGTGTTGTTGGACAAGCACCGTAAACACCAGGTTTTGGTGTCATTCCTTTAGCGTCAAAGGATTAGAGCTTTGTTGAGCACATTTTATTGACTTCTCCTTCTCTTCTTTCACTTACCTACTGTTACGACCCCATCACTATCCAGACACATACATACAGTGTAAACCGCAGCTGAATTCAGGTCAATCACCCTTAACAGGGGCTTGGAAAATTTAGGAAATGATAAAGTAGAAAATCAACTTCAGATATGCTAAAAACATTTTGGAGGGTTTTGTTTTTGTTTTGCCGCTTATTTAGATGCCTTTCTGCGAACAGACATGAATTTACTGATTTGTAAAACTAGCTGCTTTTGAGTATCATTTTAAAGGTAAGCATTTAGACAAGCACCGCCCCACAGTCAGTTTTCTGTTCCTTGCTATGACTTGAGGAATCAGGAGCCGTGGTTCTGTTGTTTTGGGAAGTGGGGGGTTGCTCAGGTATTAGTGGTGTTGAATGAACTGGAGGAGCACGTGAGGGCTCTTGAAACTGAGCCACATGCCATTTCAAGAAGCGTCACCGTGCAGAATTATCATGCTTTCAGCTACAAGTAGAGCTCATGCAAGTGATATGTGCCTCTCATAAACTTTCTATCGAATGAATTGGGTTTATCTTCAACTAGTCTCCCGTCCTCACGTTTAATTAGGAGCCACTTACTGGTAGTTCCACAATCAATGTCATTTCTAATAAAAAATTCTGATTATGTGTTGGAGGTGGAGGAAGCCTAGAGGGCATAACATTACCAGAAGGGAAGTAGGGCAAACTGGGAGTGTGTGTGTGGTGGTAGTGGTGTTGGGGGGGGGGACAAGGGACAAGTGACAAAGGATATTTAGAAAGAGATAGAGACAGGAATGGTTAACTAGCAGATGTGAGGAAAGGAGTTGAAAGGTGAGAATGTGTAAATAATTCCAACTCAGATCCGCCTCTTTTATTTCCTTTCCCCTATTCTCTTTGTCTTGTCCTCTTTTCTGCTCTCCGCCTTGCACACCCCCAACTGTTTCTGTAATTGAACGGCTTTAAGGAGGTTGTCTATCACATGCTCTCGAGGCTGCGCTTTGGTCATAATAATGAAATCCAAATCATTAGCTTATAGTTTGAAGGAATCTAATTTGACATTCTACCTGTCTGCCTCCATGTATGTGAGACTCTGTGTGCATTTCTAATTAACAGAGCTGTGTGTGGTGGGGTTGGGGGGAGGCAAGCATTAAAGTTGGCATGTGCAGCCACGTCAATTATGTGAAGTAGATTTTCACTTGGTTGCCCTTCCACATACAAATTTTAATTGCATTTAGGTGCCAGAAGGTGACGCGGGGATTTGCTGTGATAAGAATGAAAACTATTTTCAGGATGTTAGAGTCGTGTGTGTGTGAGTGTATGTGTGCATGCGCATGGATGATCTTTAGCTAAGTCTGAGCACATATTTTTGTGTGTCTGTGAGCGATTTTGTGTATGTTTTTGTGTGCAGCACTAGTCATGCTGCTCTTCTAGGTTCTCTACAGTGTGCTTAAGTTTAAGACTTTGCCGTAAGGCTTCTGTGTGCACACTGGAATACAGAGGGAGAGAAAAGGAAGAAAACCACACACACACACACACACACACACACACACATACACACATACACACAGAAATAGAAGGGGAGAGATGATGGCAAATGCACAGGGATTTATTTAGAGTGGTCTCGTTGTGATGGAAGTGCTATGGTCCAGGTCCCGCTGACCTCCACCCTCCCATTCGCAGTAATATCTGCCAACATCTCGAGCCATCAACGAGCCCCCAAAGAAAACATCCTGTCTACCCTCCTACCACCTTCCCCACCCATCGCCTTTCCACCTCCCCAGCCTCGTGGCACTCTAATCTGCCTGAGTCTGTGAAATGTGATGAGGCAGGCACGCGGGCGGAAACATGGAAACATGGGAGTGGAGTGTCGAGGAGGAGAGGGCTGTTGCTACAGTGAGGAATTCTCCTAATTAATAAAACCCTCTTAGTAAGTGTTTTGGAGGAGGATTCTTGCTGTGTGGCATGGGCACTGGGTAGATGGATTGGTGGACAGACTATGAGGCTGTGAGTCAGAGTTAGCTAGCAGGAAGAAAAGTGTCAGAGAGCTCTAAGCCTGACTGACAGTATCTTTAGAGGTCACAGGGGACATGGGATAGCATCAGCCATCCCACAAGGGATGCAGAGAACACAATGGCCTTTTCACATTCAAGGCTCTTACCGAGCACTTTACACTTGATGTTGTATAATGAAGGCACGGCACTGCTCACTCAGTGTGCGCAAATTCGGTCGGTATCCTAAAGAGAGCCTTTGATAGACTCATTTAGGCCAACATTAGTAATGAGTCTGGCCCAGCTCTCGCTTGTAGTCGTTGTTTTAGAACTTCTTTTAAAGCATTTTATATTCTGGCTGCAATTCCAACATCTTGTTTAAGGCCTGCTCTCCTGGTAGAAGAAACATCCTCTGGTAAAGCTGGGGGAAGAAAAGTGTTTTCTGTGGTTTCACACGTTCGTGTATATCATATTCATCGGTCTGTGCTTGCATTTTTGTGTCTGTTTCCATGCAGGCGTGTACACATATGTGCCCTCTTCCCAATGAGACGCAGTTCATCTGCTGTGTGCATTCTTTATATTTATATTTATGGAAATCCAATGCCGTCTTCTCCACAGACTGAGAGCATAGTTATTTTCCCCCAGAAATGGCATTTCTTTCCTTTTTAGCTGTTGATTTTACCAGTGTGAGTTCTACCGCCTAAGGTGCTAATATCTGTTTAAATTACCGCAACATCGCTGCATTTTAATTTGACTCCGTTTGACTGTGTACACTTCAATTTAAATTCATAACTGAAAGAAGAGAGTTTTGCTCATTGTATCTGTATTGCAAATGTGTAAGTTTGGGTCTTTGCATGTCAGTGTCAGTGTGCTGGCGTGTGTGTACATAAGCACAATTTGTGTACTTGAGAGAGGGAGAGAGATCGTCTCATCTTGCATCCATTATGCACAGAAATCTCAAACTCCCTGCGCTTTTTTTTTAAATGGTTCCAAGATTGTTTGGAAGTCAAATAGAGATGTGTAAACCGAGTTCATCTACCAGCTGGACTGACTTGTTGGCAATTTTTTTATTCATGATGCCAAGTATGATTGGAGTTTATTTTTATTTTATTTGATGTCTCTCTTTTTGCTCTAAGCAGCTTATTCGTTTTATTAAAACTGCTGGGGGCGGGGGGTCATCTCTTAACTTTTTTTTTTCCTGACTTCAGTTTGATGGGGTTTAATTTCTGACATTTCTGAGGTGTTTTTTTCTAGGCTATTCATTGTATGCTTTTTAAGATCGCTGCTCTCATTGTAATATAATGGCATGCACAGACAAAGAGTCCACATTTTCAGTTGCTACATTCATCCTCATGTTTTGTTTTGGTTTTTTTTAACATATGCCAGCACTACAAGCATTGACAAACACATTCAAGTGAGAGAGCTACAAGTTAAAACAGAGCATCACTAAGTGCAAATTAAATATACAGATTGCAACACAAACATTTTTGTGTAATTAAATGATTGTGTTAAAGGTTCATTTGGTTTGGGAGGTTTTCCAGTTAGAAACTTGATCCACAGGTTGGATTTCTCCTCAGCACAAAATTGTGTAAGGGGGCAGCACCTGCAAATTAACTGACGTTCAAATTGCAGTGGTGTGATGTGATTCAGTCATTGTCATTGATCTTGCAGCTCTATCCCCATAATTAGATCTCTTCCTCTCCCATTTTCCTTCTCCCTGTTCAGGCGGAATATTTCAGCTGTGTGGCGACAGTGCTGTACACTCGTAAGGAGAATTGTCTGTACCAGGCCTGTCCATCTGCAGACTGCAATAAGAAGGTCATAGACCAGCACAACGGGCTGTACCGCTGCGAAAAGTGTAACAAAGAGTTCCCCAACTTTAAATACAGGCTCCTACTTTCTGTAAGTGCACCGTGCATGTTTGACACACATACAGACTTGGGGGAAATATTGTATCTCACATGCTCAAACACATGAACATAAATAATGACAGCCCCTTCTTCGTCTCCGTCTGTTTGTCTCTCAGGCCAACTTAGCAGACTTCGGGGATAACCAGTGGGTGACAAGCTTCCAGGAGACAGCCGAGGTCCTTTTGGGTCAGAGTGCAGAAACACTGGGATATTTGAGAGACACGGTGACACACACACACACACTTCAACACATAATTCTGCTTAAGCTAGTTTCACATCTGACAAAAAAAATTGTGTTTACAGTTTTTCCAGGAGGTCTGACTTTTACAGACTGCTTCCTGTAACCTAGTGGCCTTGACCTTTTTGTGTTTGTGTGTCTGTTTCTGCACGTGTTTGTTCTTCAGGATGAGAATGCATTTGATGAAGTGTTCCAGAAAGCTAACTTCAGAACGTACGTCTTTAAAAACCGAGTCAAGCTGGAGACATACAATGTGAGTAACTATAAGCCGGAGCACAATAGGATTGTATACAATGCAGTGCAATTTAAATTCCGTGGAATAAAAGGGTCCAGCATAATGACACACAATTGTGCTCATCATTGTCCTGCACTGTCAATGCAAGATTTTTTGTGTCCTGTGCCTTGCAGGAATACTCAACCCTAATTGACTAGTTCCTGTCTGTTACAAATAGCTGCCTTATCACTATTCTGAACAAATACACCAGCAGGCATTTTATTTCTCCCATACACTAATAATGGTTCCAGAAAATGTTCTTTCAGAATCAGGGCTGGCACTTATTTAGAAATTCAAACATTTGTTCAAACGTTGGAGGGAAAGAATTTAATATTTGATCTGTCATGACCTGTTCAAATTCCAAATTTACAGCACACAGACCATTTGAAGTAGTTTAGCTTGCGATCCAGCAGAATGCACAGTATCAGATTGACCTGTGGCATGCCCCATTGACCTGTCAAGCTAGTAATGCCATGTTGTTGACACAGGCAGGTAAAGCCATCTTGAATGAACAGTCACAACAACAAAGCATATAGGAGGCAGTGTGTAGAAGAAGAAGAACTGTGAAGTGTGGACTCTGTACCAAGCAACTGTCCGACACTGCAACATCAATAAATTTGAGGACTCGCATGCAAGCATTGCCCAAGAGAGGCAACAGAGACACTGTACCTGAGCGGAGCAACGTTGTATGTTCAGCTGAATCTGACCGCCCACTATCCCAATGCCAACACTTGTAAAAGTGATCTCACCAGTAAGACAGTGAGATTTATATGCAAGGATACACAGGGGTGGTGTCGGGGGCGTTCCAAATCATTCGTACAAATCATGAATTAAAAGTGTCATTTGAGTTTGATGTTTGGAAGAGCTGACAGCATAGCCACGATTCCAAACACATGGCAGATCTGAGCTGTGTGTTTTGTGTGTTAAAGTAGTTTCTTTCATTCTTTCATATGACATTTCCATTATGAAATTGTAATTGGAGGTTGCAGCATGTGACGGTAGCGGTAAAGCCCCTGGTGTTAAATTTTGATACATTGCGATGTGATGTTTCAAGTTAATTAGCTGTATCTGTGAAATTGTATCAACAAGACTCATCGCCTGTTGTAATCTTTCTCTGAACTATGGTCCCAACCATGTAAAGCCACAAAACAAGATGCGTAAAATGCAAATATAATCACAACACGCTGTCAGTCACACATCATGAATCCAAAATCATTTCAATTAGTATCACAGTGACAAGGGAGTTGTTGTGTAGCTAGTGCAGTTTGGATAACAGAAAACAAATGCAGCTGTGGATTCATTTCTCTTAATTAGGCACTAATTAGCATTTAGCTATTGTCTGTCTAAGCCTAATTAACTTAATTATTCACAGACTAATTTGTTACAGAGGGCACATACCAAGAGTCTGAAGGGAATGAGTGAGATGTAGGGTGAGATCTGAATGGAAGCAGGAAAACCCCATGAGGAATGCAATGCAGAGTTCATGAGACATTCTTCCCGGGCTGGGAAATAATGTAAAACATTTTCGGTGAGGAATTGCAGAAAGTCTATGCAAAGTATTGCCATTCAGTTCTCATACGGACAAATTCACATTTCCTTTTGCTGCAAGTCTAATTTTACATACGTTGATGTGTATTGCAGTGCAGTGTAATCTTCACATCTGATGAGACCGACGAATGCGCGATTGTCTGTTTACAGCTCATTTTAGCATATTGCTGCTGCTGACCAACTAACAAAAAAAAGGCTGAATACCTACTAGCAGATGCTGGAGGCTGCATTTTTCATTACAGCCCACAAACCAGAAGTGTTGTGCAGAACAAGCAACATACTGATGATTTTGCTTTTGGTATAGTCTTACCCATAGTGGAGCTCAAATGCAGTTCATTTGCAGGGCTGGAATTGTCACAACCTGGAAGTTTGCAGTGAATTTTAAGCAGAGATAAATGCATTAATTTAGCGGCATTTGTTACACTCACTCACATCTACACACTGAAAATCCGGTTTTATGTAAAACTTTGGGTAAATGACATAGTATACATATTATTGTATACATACAATTGCAGTATGTTGTAGTTGCTAATTAATTTAACTGTACTTATAAATAACTGACAATTAAAAATTCATTGGAAAAAACTTACATGTTAATCACACATCAAAGGTTACACAGGGAGGGCAGAAGTGCTAACCAGGTGTTGATGACATTTTCTAGGGAAAGTCACCACTGCAATTAACACATACAGTTACAAAATCTGGACTGTAGGTTTAAAATGCCTTCTAAGTTAAGTTATTAATTAATTGCCATTTTTGATAGTATATTGCAGCAATTGAAACTGTATTGAAATGGCAACAATTGAAATTAAAACTTATAATTTCAGTATTCCACAAAGTAGAGATAAGGAGCTCTGAGGAGATACACCTCCTGCAGAAGGCAATGTATGCAGCGTTTATTTTCAGCAATTGTTAGTCAAAGTTTACTGTTTTTATTTCAAAGCTTATGATTCTAAAAGACGAGCACAGAACAGTGAGCATCTGTCCTTCACTGGTCTTTCCTGGGCAACATTTAATGTTACGTTTTCAAACAAACAGATTAAAGTAGCAGCACAAATCAAAATCAGCAAATAAAAAACCCTGTTAATGTCTGGGCTAGCGACATGATGGCTCATGCTTGCTCGTGTTAATCATATACATCCTCCAAATTTTTTTCAGGTGTGCCGAAAGATTTGACAGTAAAAAAACCAAAACAAAACAAGCTCAGAGAACTTCTGGATTCAGAGTGGTATCACATCTGTATGAGCTTTGTCGTCACTGGTTCTTTAGGTTAAAAGGGTCCACTGATCCATAAGAAGTCATCTCAGCTGGCACCGAGACCAGCCAGGAGCATACACTCATTTTCAGTGCTCCACCAGAACCAGATTCCACCTTTGGGCTATCAACTTTAAACAAATTTGGACTTGGTCATGATTTAAACCCATTCAGTTATCAAACAATCTGATGGTTTCAGCAAGTAATACTGTATCTTAAAGAATAAATTGTTTGCTAGATTGAACAATCATAGATATTAGAAATGTGTTTTTATCAAACAGTGATAGACTTCTTAAGCTCAAGACTGCTTTTTCTCTCCTCCTCAGGATGAGAGTCGTGTGAAGGTAACCGTAATCGAAGTCCAACCACTCGACCACAGGGAATACAGCAGGAGACTCCTCGGTGACATCCACAGACTGGCCAGCTGAATCTGGTCCCAGTCATCCAAATGGCTGCTTGGTAATTAGAAATGCCTTTTGATTGATCTCTGACCAGTGAGATAACAACATATCTGAAAGAGGCAGCAGAGGGGTGGCCAGTGATTCATCTGATTAAATGGCAGCCAAACAAAAGACTGATATTTAATGCTCATTTTCTCCATTAGAGTGGTTGCAAAAAAAGTGGAAATCTGATGGAAATTACTTTTACTTTTAACGACATTTAAAGAAAGAGCTTTGACTGTTTGGTTGCAGAGAAGTGTGATTCAAACAAGGTAATGTTATTTTGTGTCCAAGATCCCTGCTCCCAAGCTTTCTGCTCTTCTTTTACAAGTGACTCGTCTTTCATTTCGAATGTGTGTTGGTAATTCAGTGAGACATAGATGAGTCAGATTAATTTTTAATTTTTATCGTTTGGTTTTAATAATGAAGATGCATGTGTTTGTATTAGTTTTTAACAGTGTTCAAAGCGTCTGCTGCATGTTGAAAATGTTCTTTTGTTTTCAATAAAAAAGAAGTTTGGTTTGCTGACTGGCCTTCAAAAGTCTTCAAGAATCATTAAGAGTCATTAAAAAGATGTTCAGATCAAACAATGTCAGTCTTAATCACTTTTGGGTCTTAAAAAGTTCCTCCAAAAATGGCTGTAGGAGAAAGATGTAAGTTTAAAAATGTGCTTGCATCAGATTGCCAACAGTTGCTTGATAACTATAATCATTTACAATCTGATCTCATTAAACAGAGATTCCAACTGATCTAAAATGTCTTACATTCAGTCTGGTGTTTTACTGCTGTTTCATGTGGCGTTCTAATGAAATGTCCGTATCGTTTCAAGCTTTCATGTTTACACGTTCAGACACTGGTAAGCAAGGACAGCACTTCAGTGGCGTGCTTCTCTGCTAAGGTGTGGCTCAAGGGCATGACACTGATTTATGTTGGCGGTGAGCTGCCTGCGCCTCCCATTCGGTACCGTCTCCAGCCTGCTGCGCGCCACACTATGCGCCTAGGTCTGGGAGATTAGACGCGCAAATGCTGATCTTTTCATCCCAGTGTCACCTTTCCCTCAGGCTTTTCCATTATCTCTATCTTCCTTTTTTCTCTTTTGTTAAGAGTATTCAGAGGCTGTGGTCTCCATCCTTTTATTTTAAATAACAACGCTATCTGAATTAATGTATTAAAAGTAGTGGCCAAACATTTCTTCAATAAAGTCAGCGTTTTAAACCCAAATTAAAAAGTATATGCTTTGATTCACGTGTGCCTGATGAACACAAACAGATGGTCCCACACTGTTCAAATATCAAACGGCTGTTTGGAGTGACACCGACATTCAAGGTTCGCTTTACTCCATGACTTTGCCAAGTTAAAAAATTGTATCGGGACATTGTTAAATTTGGTGGCATAAGCGGGTGAAGTGAGTGTAACTCTGTGTTCTGTTCAGCAAATTTACAACAGAGTCTGTGAGATCAGAAAGTCATTTCAAACTTAAAGCCTTGCTGGTGATTGAGACTTAAGTTGGAGACACGTTGGTCTGCAGCCCTAAGGCATTATGGGACAGGGGACATAGTAAAGAGATTAAGAGAAATATATTTTTTTTTCTTTTTGTATTATCGTTCGAGCACTTTATCTGAATGTGACGTGCTAAGCGGCAGTGAACGGGAAATTGCTGGTCAGGTTGTCATATCATATCTATTCTGTGAATGTAGGACCTTCAGTCTGGTGAATATGCAGTTCTGTCTCCATCTTTGTGTGTGTGTGTGTGTGTGTGTGTGTGTGTGTGTGTGTGTGTGTGTGTGTGTGTGTGTGTGTGTGTGTGTGTGTGTGTGTGTGTGTGTGTGTGTGTGTGTGATGCAACAAGGACTGCAAATGGAAATGAGCTGCGGTTATCATAGAGGTCGTAGTCCTGATCACAGTCTATCTGTCCGCAGTCTTATCTTAAGACACACTGTAGTTCTGTCAAGTTGTTGTGTATGTGAAATCAAGAGAGACTTTCAACAATATTCCCAAGAACCCCAGTATATGCAGTTCCTACATAGTGTTACACTTAGACCTCAAAACCATCAGTTTGCTAACACTTCTTTAGGAGGGTACACTTGTTTCTTAATCAGGTCCTGTGTCCATGTGGCGTTAAAATAACATTTGATTACAATGTTAAGATGCTGAACACCACACAGCTGTTTTCAGTCTCTGGGTGATTACACCTGTAGTCAGGTTGAAGGTCAATAATGTAACAATTAATGGAGGAAGCTGTATTTTTTCATCAATAGCCCATCCGATCAATGTGAAACTCATCGCAATCACGCAATCAGTTTCCTGCAATTCAAAATTTCTTGGCACTACAAAGAAAAAGACCTGGACTTTGAGTGGCAACAAGTGGCCGTGTGACAGTTCCCTTTGTGTGTTTTCATATTTTGCCACAGCTAACCATGCACATGAACGTAAAGTAATCATCATTAGAGAAATTACTCCTTGGTTCTTACCACATCCACACCACTGAAGACCGGCGAAGTGGACTCAAGGTCGGTGGCTGCGAGGAAGCAAGATTTTTATTAATACAGTCAACAAATGTGAATGTTGTTCGCCCGTTTGTGCCAGCATAGCAACAACATATTTACATGTTTTGCTTTGATGTTCATGACTTAAAAATTCTTGTCGAATCTGCAACATGCATCCATTTGCAGGAAGTCGAAACCGTGTAATCCCCAAAGCTCTGAATGTTGTACACAGCCTCAAGGTCACTTAAGTCTCACAAGGGTATATATAGGTTGCATTCTCTGTGATGTGAGTGCATGTATGTGTGTGCATTAATGTACAGTAGGTGTGTGTGTGAGTTTTCCCAGTTAAAAAGGGCTCCAGGGGCAGCAGCGCATGCATTTTGCAGCCTTCTCTGCTCATTCATGTTACATGTTCTTAGCAGGGTGCCATAGATGCAAATCTCTCAATCTAACTTTTCTCCCGTGCAGGAGGTCATTCTGTCTTTTGTTCAGCCCTCCCATCTTGCCTCCTTCCACTTGTTACATAAATTACCTAATCCCCCTTCAACGCCCCACTCGCTCCATTATTCTCCCTATCTGTCTTTTCCTCTGCTTTCCTGTCCACCTACTGTATCAGTTTCTCTTTCATACAGTTTCCACAGCATCATCATCATCATTTCTCTTTGAGATCCTCATCGATTTCTTTTTCCACTCGGTGCTGTCTCTCATCTTCTTCTTTGTTTCTCTCCTACCCACCACCAGTAAAATAAACCTTCCCTTTTGCCTTCTCTCTCTCTCTCTCTCTCTCTCTCCCTCCCCATCTCCATCATAAACAGATTTGGCCTGAGGGCATTTATGTACGTATTTTTTTCTGCTCCACTTGGAGAGCCAGAGGCCATGCTGAAACCAAGGCCAGCATGTACGGTGCAAGCTGTGTGCCTGCACTTATGCATGATAACCCTTCAGAGAGGAAAAGATTTTGGAACGCTGGTGCTAGCCAGTTTATAAGGCTGTGAACAGTGAGTGAACAGTGAATCGAGGACGCGTGATGGATCGTTACTTAAATGTTGATTTTATTGGATGCAGTAATGACATATACTATTTTGGGCACACATTAGTGGTCTTTCCCAGTAGGTACGGTACAACTGGCAGATTCAATTGACATTGGCATATTTATTTGGCATCCATACCTAATGAGTGGATGATTAAATTAAACAACGTTCCCAGGAAGGCTATGAGTGGCATCTAAGGGGGATGGATGCATCGACACAGAATTTACTAGAAATGAAAGCTTATTAGATACATCAAGCCTTATTACACGTATGTAAGAGGTAGAATATTTACAGAACACTGGAACTGGAAATGGAAACCCAAAAAGGGGATAAGACACAAATAAGTGACAAATTCCAAGTGAAAAAAGCAAGAGGGGACATTAAATGCCAACTTTCATATAAAAATCCTTTTATTTTTTTTTTTTTAAGTGGTGGTGAATTTGGACTCTGTTCTCCCAAAAGTAATCCAGACAGCTACTCACTTCCTCTAAAAATGGACATCAAAGTAGATTGCAGTAAATCATGACAACAGTCCTTCCCCAACAGTGATCAGATGTTTTTATTATTGTAACCATGATGATGAAGATGCTCCAACCTCAACACAGTCACTTTATCCCAAACCATAACGAATAATGACGAAACCTAAGTAGAGTGAAATGGGATTAGATCAGAAAACCTACACAGTTTCTCAGCAGACAACATGGTAAAATCTCTTAAGTCTTTTCATCTTGCACAGTATTAGTACATACAGTTTTCTGTAGTAGTGTATTTTTGGTAGAACTGAACTGGGAAACAGTTGGACACAGAACGCCTCTCAGCATTGATAGAATGAGAACTTGTTGCACTTGTGATGTCAGTGAAGAGAGCAATGGCATCATCAACAGAGCAGCCGTGTTGTACATTTAAGAGCAAAAGAATGAGAAAAATGTGCGAATAGCAGGCATTATTCAAAACACTATTATATTTCCGTCCATTGTGCCTGCTGTCGATGGACAAATTGGTGTCTCTGGGCCCCGTTCTAAAGAATCAGCGGTGCAGAGTGCTGCGTTCATGCTGTGGCAGCCAGCTTTCAGATATTTCATAGCTGGGGGCATGTGGCACAATGGAAGTGCAGCTGGAAACAGGGCATGATTATGAGAAATATATCATGAGGATGTGGTAGGGGCTCGTGTCAGTCATCATCAATCAAATTACACCCCCCCACACACACACACACACACACACTTTGTCTTTTCTAAAGGTTTTGCTCTGCGCATTACACAGCTCAGTCTGTGATACAGAGAACAGTTGGGAGTCACTGCAAAATCTTCTCTCAAGAGTAAACTGATGTCCTTGAGTGGGAGGTGAAAAACATTAGAGAGTGAGTATGTGGCACCTTAAAACTAAATTAGCCAGGATATTGCATAAATATAAATGCAGTATTCTGAGATGTGTTATTTAATGTAATGAACAGTTATTGATGACTGTGCTTTATTCATTCATACATTGCTGCTGAACATAATCCAGCCCAGAAAAGTAATCTCAGGGACAGAAGACAGGGTTGCCCAGTTTGCGGTCTGGTACTGGGGAGGTTGGGATGGATGGATGGGCCAACTGATGGATTGGACTAACACCTATGAGACATTTTGAGCTGACATGTTAGACAGTGCTCTAAGCCTTCTTCAAAATAGGATATTCTGAGAAATATTCTGCTGGTGTTGCTCAGAGACTAGTACATTTAGCTTAAAGCCTGTTTAATTGTTATGTGCTACACATTACTTGGTTAAACCACAGACTGGCAAAGCAAAGCAAAACTGCAAGCTATTCGTCATTATACCTTTGGTGTGTGGTGGGTTGGTGGCATGACGACAAATACCTGTATCCAAAATACACAGCCTTGTATTATTGCTCCTGCCACAGCTCGTCACCCACCTCTCCCCACTTAAGCTACAGTCAAGTTCACAGTAATTAAATATCAGTGGGTGGGAAAACAACCTGTGTACAGGCATTAAATGTCACTTGACTGGCATAAAGTACACGCTGTCTTCTCTCTGATGGATGTTTACCTCTATAAATGCTGAAAACATATGTAGAGGATGGCAAGATGCTCCCTACATTTTTGATTCAGAGGAAAAAGTTTTAATGATAATGGTGCTGATCTGAGCTGTAAAGAAACTTTGGCTTAGCTAAGCTAATTGACCATACTTTGTAGAGATGGACATGTCCCTGTTGCTCTGGGTAATCCAAATGATACCAATACTGAAGGTGATATATTCTAAGTAAAACAACAAACAATGAAAATATCCTTTTAATAAGATGGCGAAAAGAATCTTACAACCTGGACCAAACTATCTGCATGGCAACTCGAGTAAATGTTTGGGGGGATTTTTAAAAATCATTTGTGTGAACTGTGACTAGCGTTGTCATTCCTCACCAGACTCCTCAGCGTACTCCCACCCCTGCACACCTGTCGCTGTTTCCCTCTTCAGCTCTTATGACCTGCTGGCTGCCTCACCACCTGAACCTCCTCTCACCATTAATGTCACCGTATACTTGTAGGTGACATTTTGCTTGCTGGCTTTTGGCAGATTGTCCAAACTACCCTGTCCCCCTTTTTTGGCCATCAACCTACCACAACCTACCATTTTTCTGCCTAATTTGGTCTATTCTGCCAGATTTTTCCAGAATTCCTGGTTTCTGCTTTTTGAGTTCCCCTGGTGAAAGAAAGGGTCCACAAAATCCTAGATTTTATTAAAAACCTACTTCTCTCAGTGGTGAGAGCACAACTGTGCAAGATGATGGCATATTTCAAAATGTCATTTATCTTTATCTGTTAATAACTCATACTCTATCCATTCAGTGGCTTAACGTTCTTCAGTCAGTCATGTGATGCCGCTTCCATGTGCACCTGTAGCGTCTCCAGGATGAGCCAGTAGATAACTGTCTTAAGCCTCTGTCTTCATAACTTCTAATCTGATGACTGAAAGATATGAGTGTGATAACTCACCCATGTTTGTTTTGCATTTCTTCAGGATTAGACACACCTATTGGTGTAGCTCTGCTTTACTTTTCCAATGCCAGGTAGAGAGAGAAATAGAGGTGTTGGCATTCACAAAGAAGGCTGCACAGATGGGAATGACTTAGCTAATTATACAGTAAAGAGTGGATGGTTTCTACCTTGATTTTGCATACTTCTGCCAAGGCCCAACAGTCCCCTTAAATACAGTCAAGCCTTATAGATAAGCCAACAAGATAGATAAGACAACAAGCTGCAGAAGAATGATAGATGAGAGGTTGATAAAAAATAAGATATCCAAAAAAGTCTCAGAATGTTAAGAATACTTGGATCGTCCCCCTTTACTCAAATCCTTCTAAGTGGTTCATCCTTCATCCAAGCCCCATCCCACCACCAAGTTTCATGGAAATCCATTAAGTAGTTTTTGCGTACTCACAGTGATGACAAACACATGAATATGAGTGAAAACACCCCTTGACTGTGGTAACAACAGCATGTGAAAGCAATTATCGTGTCGAAATCCAATATGCCTACGTTTATTAATCATCAAGACCATCACAATGACACTAAGCGCAACCTAAAGTAATTAGTTGTGAACTAGATAGAACTTTATTGATCCCACGATGGGGAAATTTGTGAGATTTGTGAACTAAATAGGTTGAGTGGAAAAGTTCATTACTGACATTTGGAAAGGTCTATTTAGTAGCTTCTTCTGTGAGCTTTCAACCACATTCAGTATCATTGTCTCACCTTTGTGAGTGAAATGCAATAGAAATCCGGATGTGTGATGTTTGGTACGATAGTTGCCAATAATTTTGATGAACAAAATCAGATAAATGAGATGAAGGACTGTCTGAAAAGAGTCTAAGGCGTGACACTGTCTCATCTTCACATACGTACACACAAGCTTGTAGACACATAATTACTGAGCAGTGCATTTGTTTTCTCCCAGAAGCGAAGGAGGGGAATGCTAAACATAAAAGGGAGCAATGGTGGATGTATACACAGCAATGAGGATCATTCTCATTATGCTAGCATGTGTTTTTTATGATGATTTGTTTAGGAACGTCATTATCCTGTTTGGAATCAGAGACAGCAGATGTGGCTATGTTTCCGGCTGCCGCTTTACTCGCTCCTCTCCACGTCTCCAGCTGAGCGCTAAGTGGAGACACAGCTAATTACCCAGTTTACACCACAAACGTAATTACACCCCTATGGGAAGTTACATGTCGAGTGTGCAGTACGTACCGAATGTGAGGAAGTGGGGTTGAGGGTGTGAAGGCTTTCCCCTCTGCGTGTGTGTGTGTGTGTGTGTGTGTGTGTGGTATCAGGACATAAGTTAGGGTTTGCTCAATGTAACGTCCTCTGAAGTCATGGAAACATGACCCATGTGTGTGGTTGTGAAGTGTAATTGGGATGATCTTCTTGATGCGTTCAGGGAGCTTAATCTTTAATCGAGCATTCAAACTCCCTTTACATCTTACCATTCAAGCAGGACTAATAGAAAAAAGAGGCATTTTAAATGGCCAACCTTATGGAAGCCCATTCCTGCCAATGTGATGAAAAAAGATCTCGTAAGGCACAGGCCTACATGTTGAGTTTCTTATTATAATGACACACAGGATCTTTATTTTATAATCACAATAGAGGAAATGGACTGGATCAACATAACAGGACATGCTAAGTTGATCTTTCGATACCTGGTAGAATAAAACAATGCAGTTTGAGGCTCAGAGATCTGTCTCCCATGGGGATATGGCTAATCACAAATGTACCACATGTCTGAAGCTCAGTTATTTAACCAGATTATCAGTGCAGGAGGTAGCAAGCAACATTGCTGCAGACCACATTCTGAGACACACAATATTGGGAGGCGATGAGTGCTGAAAATCTTGCAACCTTGTATTAAATTAGACTTAGAAAAAATGAGAAAGCTTATATTAAATGGGGGATTGGAGAGTAAAGGCTGTCAGAGCAGAGTTAATGTGTGAAAAATGATCTTTTCTCCCTCGTGCTATTATATCAACCTGCTCAAGGACATTTGCATTGTGAATGTTATCCACGCTCACATATAGCTTGTGTGCACACATACACAAACACACACACAAAAGTCAACCACTAATCAATCACGCTCTGAAAATGCTGTGATTAATTCAGCTCATCTGATGCTTGTTTTATCACCACAGCCTTGAGTTTCTTTTTCACGCAAACAAGATGAAAAACACAGAAATAGCAAGTGGAATAACTGTAGTAGCCCCAATAAAAAACATAGCACCATTTCACATAAGGTGAGAGGAGAGGAGAGGAGAATTGGCCTTGGACTCCATGTTGCTTCACTTGTAACCAGCAAGTTATTAAGAAACAGTTTACATTAGTGTATTGCACAAGCCAGCACGATAGAGAGAAAGCAAACAACAGATTGGATGCATCCCATCAGGGTGCAAATGTCTCCTTCATTCCTGCTTCTTTTCTTTGTCCCCTAAAGACTGACTTTTGCCGCTCAATCCTGACTGTCCCAGTAAAGTCAGAATATGAAAAAAGCAGCTTAGTTGGAGGACACACCAAGTATCCTTTTAGGAAGTGGCAAGTGAAAGCTAAAGTCACATTGAGGATATTTTACACCACCAACAGCACTGTCCACCAATGTTTCCTATGAATTGTTCCACATTAGTTATATCTCACGCTCACAGAAGAGGACGCACATGCATGCTGCAGTGTGTCCAGTGTGTGCAGGAAAGTAGGTGAGGAAACCAAATTTATTGAAAAACACAAGTTTAAAAACAGGGGAAAAAAAGGTTTGCAAGTCCGAGGTATGAAATAAAGCAGTATGGTTACACACAAATTGTTTCAATGAACACTCACACAGTTTTTATACATTAAGTCCACAGGGCATGTTTAATCATAAATTTAGAGGCCAGCCTGACTTCTGTATGTCTTAGTGGCATTTTTGAAACATTACTGATCACACAAAGGAGTTAAAAGTTTAAACTCAAGTATGTTTTAGGTGATACTGAGCAACATCTCAGGCTATCACACTCTGCCACAGTGGTTGCTGTTTTGTTGTTGTTGATTTTTAATCTAATGTTTCAGTGCAAACTATGATTTTTCTGGCTGATTGGAAGTCCCTGAACAGTAAACCCAAACTATAAACTTCAAAATGCTCATTTGGAAACCAATGGCTGACAGACTGTTTTCCACTACATTGATTCTCATGGCTTACATGCACACTTCTCAGCCCTACTCAATTTTAAGATGACAACTTGAGGCAACAATAGGCAGTGTAACTAGTTGTCACTGATCACAGATCATACATTATTCCTACTGATGAATTATAGGAACGTGGCTTCATAGTAATTGCCCGGTATATTGTAGGCTTAATTCTAAACTCCATGAAGTATCTGTAGCCTATAAAGTAGATTACGCCTACATAATCCTCATTTAATGCATGTGTAATGATAGCATGTTGATTAATTGTTGTAGCACAATAAAAAAATTTGCACTTTAATCTGTTTGGACATTACAGTGTTAATTTTTTTATAGATTTTTTTATGGCATTTTTGCCTTTAGAGACAGGAAACCAGGACAGACAGAGAGAGAATAAACAAGAACAGAGGTTCTTTTAAACTCTAGTGTTTTTGCTTAGCACTGCTGTAGCTTTTAATCTTTTGGGTTTGAGCTTCTTGTAATTAAATGCAACAATGCATGAGTCCTCTGTTCAGCCCATGAGTAAGACACACAGCACAATTTGAAGTCAGTTTGAATTTTTTTTGCTCAGTGTTTATAAAAACAAGCTGTAGGACTGAGACATCCCCTCTAAGAAAAATACATTTAATGATTAAGAGCCTTTCATAGTGTCATCACTGGAGCCTCAGACAGGCAGGCAGGCAGGCAGGCATGGATAGTCCATACATCCTCCAGCTGTGCTTGTCCATGACCTTGGTCACTATGCATATCTGCTTCTCATGAGCTCTGCAGCCCCAATTGCAATGTGAGTGTCCTGACCAAAATGTTTTTCAGTCATTTTGGGGGCACTTCTGTGATTCTTGTAGTCATCTAAGCTCAAACATGTCAAAACATGGCAAAATAAAAGTTGCAAGCAAATTCTCATTTGTTGTTCCATGAAGAGATGCGTGAAAATTCATATGAAAAAAAGTAAGTGTGGATTTCAGTGTACTTTAATAGGAGCATTTACTCTTTAATAGTACCACCCCTCTTAATCATCTGTAAATGAGCATCATTTTTTCCTTTTTTTAAATGTAGCCCCCTTTGTAATAACATAACAGAGATCCTCTCTGGTCTTTTTTGTCTCCAGTCTAATTAGAGTCACTCTCCCTTCTCAGTTCTTTGCCTTCCCATTTATCCTGCACCTTCCAGCTAATGAGTTGGGCTCAATCAGGCATTCCATTTCACTTAGAAATTAATGAAATGTTGAGATGATTCACACAGAGTTTTCATTAAAAAAATAATAAAAAAAGATTTCTTGCTCTGTCTGTCTTTGAAAAAAAAGAAGAAAAAAAAGAAAGCTGATCTCTTTTGCGCCCGTTCAAGAGTCACAGTAGATTACTTTAACACAAAGAAGTCTCCTGTTTCTGGAGCAGGGACATAATTGGAGGTTATCATACTATGGAAGGCAAACTGAAAGAGGTGTTTCACAGAGGAATAATAACATATTTCATTACAGATAGTCTTGTAGTGGGGGCGTTCAGGGGAAGAGTGACTTATTGTGTTGTCATAAGACTGCAGGAGGACATTGTTCACAAATTATTTTGTCTGTTCCTCTCATCCAACAATGCTTAGGACATAAGAGCCAGAGCAGAGCCAGTGTAAGGTAAAAATTGGTCAATGTGGCATTAACTGTTTAATCTAATTTATGCCTCTGTTAGGTTTCAAAATGCACTGATTCAGAAGGAAACATGTTGTGAGTAGGCTGACTCAATCAGTGACACACCTCCTTCTGCTACGTGTGTATTTGTAAGATAGATTTTTTTTTTTTAAGTGAGAAAACAGCAGAACCTCAGAAGAGGTTTTCTGTTTTTTTTCTGTTTTTTTCTTGGTTTTACAATTCAAAAATTATTTTATTTTTACAGGAGACATCTGTCAACTGTTAAGACTGACAGATGATCTGTTTTCAGAAAATGTTAAAACCCCAATTTCTAACTGGTCACATATTTTAAATGATTCATGATCTTAATAGCAGTCATTGGCTGAATTGTAATCCTCTGTGGATACATTTGGAAGGTCCGTTGCCAATACTCAATTTAACATGAAGAGATCGTGAAGAGTCCATTGGATCCCAGGTGATAGAGCAGTCATGCTTTTTGGCATTCAAGTTACAGAAGATCTTAGGGTTGAGTACGCAGGAAGAATAATGTTACGATGAAAAGTGGCTTCTCAGATTCTGAAACTAAGAAGTAAAAGTGTTACATTTCCCAGCACGTATTCAGTATTTCATGCATAACACTATTAGCATTTGTAGTCTCTGTATATATGAAAATTTAAATACAACAATAAAATACAACAGTAAAGCATTTGGATGAAAGCTGAGATTTTTCTCAGGTGAAGTGGTTGGTTACCATAAAACTTTCAATTGTATAAATTACATTGACATCAATAAACTCATGTGTGGACTCCCTGCTTGTTTTTTTTTTACCCTTTACGTATTCACATAAATACACAAAGATGACACAAAACGGGATAAACACCTGAGACAATCAATAATCAGTACTCACTAGAGAAGCTGCACATCATGTGAAAAGCCCCCCACAACCACCACCACATCCTCACACATCCCTTACGCTGAAGGTAGAGCTGCAGAGCAAAACTAAACCTGTAACAGAAAAAATGAACACTTTCCCATTCAGTTAAGACATAAAAGGCCATTTAGACTACATGTAAAAGAAAGGCAAGGTGATATAAAGAGACACGCAAATGTGATTTAAAGAGAGTAAAAAAAAGAGGAGATCAAAGTAAGCTACATCTGAATAAAAGAGATTTAACTAGAGAATAAAAGTTAGACTGGAGTTACAGTGCAGTGGAAGATATGAATGAATAGTTCCATCTTTAATTTAGTGCCAAATGAAAAGTTTTAAGCTTTGATTTAAAGGAACTGAGGTTTGGCGCAGACTCCAAATTTTCTGGGAGCTTGTTCCAAATATGTGGGGCATAGACACTGAAAACTGCATCTACGTGTTTAGCTTTGCCTCTTGGGACAGAAAGCAGACCTGATGGCCTGACAAGTCTGCATTAATAACACAGCAGCAGATCAAAAATGTATTTTAAAATCTTTGTTGTCGTTCTTTGATTTTGAGAATTGGTTTTGGTGATGACTCAAGCTGTAGTTGGTTGAATCTACTGCATAGACTTTTGTCTGTTATAGCAAGTCTACAAAAGTCTACAAAAATAAAAGCATGGATAAATTTTTGAAAATCCAGCTCAAACACGCATTCTTTGATTCTTGAAATAATTATTAAGGTGTTAAAAGGCCAATGTATTTGTCTCCATGTGCAGTCCAACTCAGTCACAGCTTAGCTGCTTTTCTGTGAACTATCCTGTCTTGCAGTGTGTAGTATTTTTGCCATGCAGTAACACACCATGTGAACATTTGTGTTTCCTTTGCATGAGACGATTTCTGTGGGAATATATCAAGCTAAACCTGACTTAGACTTACAGGACTCGTTAGGGAACTAAAATTTCAATATCATTATTATTATAATAAATTGAGTCTTAAATCCCAAATGTTTATAGTGTTAAACCTATGAGAGTCTGTATGTGTGTGTGTTCACATTTATAAAATAGAATTGTTATGCAGACCACCAGGCAGAACTAGGACACACATGCAGTGTAGGTTTGCATTCATGAGGGAACATGATTATCTGTCCGGGACAATTCACCAGAGACAAAAATGTGTGTATGTGTGAAACCTAAAGAGTTGTACCTGAGAGGCATGTTTATATGGATATGCTTGTGTATGTGTGTGCTTGTTACCCAGAATTCCTAAGCAAAAGTTCCTCAACCTGCGGAGTAAGTTAGTTGTCATCAGTAAATAGCTGCCTGTGTGGTGCTGGGCCACTGGGCAGGCAAAAATAATGAGAACTGAAGATGGAGCCAGATGGAGCTTCCCTTCACACAGCATGCTTCATCTGGACTCTCTAATGGCCCGCATTTTGTTATGTGAAAGAAAAACTAAGTGAGGGCTTGGGTCAGTTTTCTGTCAGCTGCACTGTAATGCCAAGAACAGAGGAATATTTATCAGTGCTGAAAATGCTGATGTGGAAGTACTAGAGGCCTAGACAAGAGAAAACAGTGCAGTGGGCATTATTTTAATCTCAGCAAAATTGATTCTGTAGTTATTGATTGAATTAAAATCATAAAAAACACAAGTAAAAAAGTGCTGCTTAGGAAACAGAAGTTCTAAAAAAATTATTGTAATTCTACTGAAAGCTGTTGCGTAACTGATCACAACTTGACTACATGTTTTGACAGAACATGGTGCTGAGTGAACATCTTGACGTGCATGTGGGCACTCCTGGATGTTTTTGTGTTTTGTTGAGCACTGACGTGTGTTTGCAGAATGGCTTAGTGGAATGTACAAGCATGGCCAGCTGTATTTGTCTGCTGTAACCCCCTACCCCCACCACCGCCACCACCAATCTGGTATCACCAGAACACACTGTCTGAGTCACCCAAGTGTGTGCTTCCATGTGTGTGTGATTGTGTGACTTAAGCCTGAACTCATTGTGCATTGCAGGGAATTGTATGTGCTGTTTTTCCTTTGAGCTCTCTTAAAATTTGAAATGGCCACGCAGCAGTCACATAGCATGAAGTGATTGGGGAGAAGTTGGATGTGGTTACTGGATGCTGTAATGTGTTGCCTGCAGTGAGGCCAAATATTACATCAGGCTGGAGCCCTTAGAAAACAATGATTTTTACAGTGAAGAAAAAAAGAAAAAAAAAATCTTTAGACAATCACAGACAGAGAAAGAGGAAATATCATCAGATAATCTAAGACAAAACAAAACAAGATCTAAATACCCTCAAACAACACAATGATATTAAAATACTACAAAAATTTAAAAAATGGCATCTGTTTCCTCACCTGGGTCTAAGTTTGTAACTCCTTAAATCCAAGGGCATGTACAGTAAGTGCACAAACATGCAGCCCAGCAGCATACTCAACATCTGTTCCAATGTCCCTGCAGAGGTAATTAATCAAGGGAGTTTTGCAGGTATATGAGACGAGTTGGAGCACAAAAGAGATAACATATCATAGAAGATGGCTTCATCCTGTTGTTGCCTGTTTTTCAGTCTTCAGTCCATGTTGCGTTCTGGATTTTTGAGACATTTTAAAACAGACATGCATCCAAAGAATCAAAATAAGAACTAATCCACAGCTGTGTTCCCATACTCTGACAAAAAAAAATGCTTCAACCTTCATTAACCAGAGGGAAATGCCTGACTCTTTGGCTGATTCATGCTCCATTTAGTTCACCAGCTTGTCAATAACTGTGTCTGTCTGTGGTTTAGTCTCAGGTGCACGTACTGAACAGTTTTTAGAGCTTTTTTTTCTTTTTCTGAAAACAGCTGCCAGCTGCAGACAAAAGCAACACTGATGAGAGCAGCAAGAGATTGAAGTTACAGGCTGCAGAACCAAATGAGTAAAAAAAATTCAAAAATGTTGAAATGCTCCATAGAGCTGACGGGAAATACAGATTGAGTGATAATTCCCTGTGGGGGCTGTCAGGTACGATTGACACCTTTCACATACCTGTCGTCTTTTGATCTATTGTAATACAAAATCACAGAGTGTAACGGCTTTAAAGACAGAGACAACAACAACCAAACAATAATGCTAATTATAGACAGCCTTTTTTATCTAGACTTGGCAAATGTATGCTCACCTGAGAGTACTGGAATTATGAACACATATAATTAACAATCAGTAAGCTCATTGTTGAGCTGGTTGCCTACCTCGCTAACAATGCAAATTTCAGACTTCATAAGATTTACACTAAAGTTTTTTTTTCGTGTCTTATTTTTTTGCAAAAGTTCCCACGAAACTCATTGATTATATGAGATTTATTTTTGCCAGAACTTGAACTCGTATATGGTATTTTATCAAGATAACCATAACTTTGGCCATATTTCTTTTAGCCCACACTGCCACCTACGGAGTGATTACTGCAGCTTAGAAATTCAAAATGAGGCAATGTTGCAATATTATAGTCAAACATTCCTGTTCAAAACCTTCCATAATGATGCATCATAAAATTCTATGTTGGCAAATGGAACTAGTCTCTCGGTCATGTAGCAACTGCTGAGGCCACCATGAGAAGATGCTGAAGCAACTTTGTCACAGCAGAGCAGAGAAAGGAGGAGGTGGTTTATTTGACAAGGACAGAGGAAATGACAGCTCTAAGAAAGCCCCTGTAGAAGAAAGGATGGGAGGAATCCACATAAAGGGATGAAGGGGGGGTGACAGGGTGACATGGATGGGGGTTGCGCCCTCCTCCGTTTCTATTGGTCTTGCAGTGATGAAAGTGTCAGCAGCGAAGACAGTTATCGAAGAGGCACAGGAGGGGGGAGAAAACAGTGGGAGAAGAAGAAGTGAGGAGGGAGGAGTGAAAGAGGAGAAACTGTGAGGATGAGGTAAGAGTGTGAGGGTGGGAGAAGAGAGAGAGGAACAGCAGGAGGTGTAAACACTTCAAATGTGAATCATAGGCATCTGGCAGGAAGGGAAGAGGGAGGGGGTACTGCGATGTGAGGCATAAGGAGAGGTGACAGAGAGAGTGGGAGAGTGAGACAAAAGTAGACAGAATGATGGAGAAAATGAGAGGAGGAGAGGGTCTGATGGAAGCAGCAAGTGATGGAGGGATGATGAGAGAAAAGGAGGAGAAGGAGAATTGTGAAACATGTAGATCAGCATGTTTATCTTTGCGTCCTTCTTCGTAGCTCTCCTATTTATTTGATTAGAGCTTGAAAGGGTGATGGGCTTTCCCTGCCCAGATGTGTCTGAGTGTGTGTGTGTATGTGTGTGTGCGTGTGTGTGTGTGTGTGTGTGTGGCTGTGGGTGTGTGTGGGTGTGTCTGTGAGCAGGGGGGAGAGAGGAAGAGAGTGAAAACTGACAAATCTTGTCAACTCGCTGTCCTCCCACATAATCTGCTGACAGCTTTTCTGTCCAGCAAGAAAAAAAATTAAATTCCATCGCTTTTCTTCAGAAATTTATGGGCTCTCAGACAAGGAGCTGAGTAAAGCTTTAGAGAGAAATAGCGAGTGACAATGAGCGTTGAATCAGTTTTCTTGCTGGGAGTTTTTAGCAGGGCATAAGCAATGTATAGCTTCCTTGTGGTTATCAGGAACCGGCAGGTTACGGATATTCCACCCCCACTTCTAGAAATTTCATTCTTGAGGATTCAGTCAGTCTTTCACATACACCAAAGAAAGTTGGAGCATATCATGACATAATGTTCATATGAGTCACATTTAAAACTCATACAAAGACTGTAGCCTGTGTTACACGTGGGACATTAGATATGCTGTTCCTCAACCAGCAGCAGAGCACACGAGGACCTGAAATCATCCAGGGTGATCACTCTTGATGGATTTAAGTCCGTTTTTGAGAAGTGACTTCACCTAACTCTCTCAGTCAAAGCTTACTTTTCAGATTGATGTGGCTGGTCACTTGAGATGTTAGAATGGATACAGTACACTGTGCTCTATGGTGCATGACAGCTTTCATGGTTTGTTTATTCTGTCTGTATTGTATTTGTTGTTGAAAAGCTCTTTGATGATGATCATATCTCTTCTGGAAGATTTTCACGTCAGTAGAACTTGATTGAATAAAGGAATAGAAAAAGAGAAATATTGCTAATGAATGCAGCTGTTGTGAACACAGTCAGTATTTTGTTTCTCCTGCAAAAAACATGTATACTTTACTTGTTTTACTGATGTCTCAGATAATTATTGTTATGCTGATTTACACCCACCTGCTCCTGAACTACTATCAGGTGGTCTACAATTAAGCTGGCAACTGAACAAAATTCAAAATTCCTATCTGTAATGATGATAAATACCTTGGCAACCAATCCCTGCAAAGGATTCATCAATAAATGCCATGGCAACGTGTTGTCAGTAGTATTCCTGCCTCGAGGATTTACATGAATGCTACATCAGCCCCTGTTTCTTAGGACACACTGAGGAATCTTGTGACTTGGAATGATGATAACCCACTGAGTTCTTTGTTGTAACCATCCCCGTCCCTGCTAAACACAAACACATACACACACTTTAAGGTGTCTGGGACACATAAGGCTTAGGCAGGCTCATAAAAACAGATTAGACCATGATGGATCAGAGAATCTGCAGCAGAAGTCGGATAAACAGGGTGAGGTTATGAAGAGGAGAAGATAAGGACACGAATGACAAGGAGCTCTTTTGTCTCTCCCTTATTTTCTGAGTCCTGCTTTTGCTTTTTATCCCTCCCCCTGACTGTTATGCCTGCCATTATGTGAACACCAAAACCGCTCACACACACACACGAAGCTCAAGGCACAAGCCACCTGCATTTAAGTCATTGTTCTCCCTCCCCCCTGTATGTGGTTTTAATTTTCCAAATGCCTAGGATTTAATTAATAGGGGAAACAGATTGAAAGCATTCCTGAGAACATCAACCACTGCTCCTGAGGACTGCTCCATTTTCTACCTCTCAACAGCACAATGCCCAGCCAAAGCCTTGCACTGCTCATACTACAACAATAGACACATTTTGCACCAGTTATATTGCACTGGATAATGTTGAAAATCACCGAGAATATTACAGGACCAATTCTTCAAGTATGAATCATAATATTCTGAATTAATACATCTGTGCAACATTGTTGAATTCATTTGTTCAAAATGAGTACATGCTCAGATATCTACGCAGGCACACGGGTATTAAAAGTGTCACTCATGAAAAGCTGTAGGAGGTAGGTCTCCTAATGAGCTCAGGTTGCTCCAAATAACCATATCAATCACAATAATGAACAATAAGTTATTGATTAACAGGAGACAAGTCATGTTCATAGCAAAACTGGAGCGACACAGAGTTGAAACCTGCACTTCTGTATTATAGTGAATTACAGCTGAACATCATCCGGCGTCCGCGGCCGGCTGTTGCACTTTCAGATACTCGCAATTCTCCACTGTTAACAGCTGCGCTGGAGCTGTGACTGTCTTGGAATATAACTTTTTAAAAATTGTTGCTCTGTTTATTCAACTCTCCCACAGTTCATTTCCTCTCTATTATGTATGAATTTCTGTGACTGCGTGCCCATGTATGAGATTCATAGCTTTCAAATGGCTAGACTCAGAGCACCTGTATGTATTCTTATCAGCCATATGGTGCATTTGCCTTCTGCAACCGCAACATCAAACCTCCCCATCTCCGTTTCAGTTTGCAGTACCTGCTGCACTGCAGTTTCTTTAGTCTGCCATCTAGTTCAGGTAGGACTGAGAAGTAAACATGCAGTAACACATACTACTGCAACTACATATATGAAACTTATATATGTATAATATTTATATTTAAATTCTACCCCCCCCCCATTTTTTTTCTTTCTTTAAAGAAACACCTGAATCAAAGCTGAAACTTTCCAAGACCCTTCGACCCTTAATTTAAAATGTGGTAACATGTTAATGGGTTCACAACTTGTCTCCTTGTGATGGCCCAGGATGGGCGTGGCTTTCCGGGTTGCCTCTCCCTCTCTTCTCCCAGGTGGTGACAGGAGGCGTGGCTGGTTCCCCGACAGGCAGACGAGACACACCTGACACTCATCAGCAATCACTTGGCTTCCCTACAAAAGCCCAGCTCTCCATTCACTCTGTGCCAGATGATTGCCCTGCAACATCCCGTGTTCTTTGTCCATGACCACGATTCCGACCACGGCTACGTCTTTGACAGCAATGAGCAATATTGTGTGTTCAACTGTTTAATCCAGTCCATTTCCAGTCCACCTC
Source organism: Psettodes erumei (assembly GCA_016785225.1). NCBI lineage: Eukaryota > Metazoa > Chordata > Actinopteri > Pleuronectiformes > Psettodidae > Psettodes > Psettodes erumei. The sequence continues at coordinate 106,493 of JAFBJZ010000411.1, forward strand.
AGAGATCGTTTACGTTTCAAGCAACTTGTTAATCCATTTGTGTTTTTTTAAAAACGAAACTTCGTCCACACTCATTTCACATGTCAAAGTGACACGGAGTGATGAGCTCGTCCTGAAGAAACAATCTGTGAGCGAGCACCGCAGGTAAGCTTCTTTCCACTTGTAGTTTGGTGACCTTGAGGGACAAAGATGTTCATTTAGTTGAACGGTGGTTGTTTTATAATTACATCCACCAACGAAATCTTTCACCTCTTACAGTTCATTAAGATATTAATACTTTAAAAGATAGCTCCCGTCCGCTGACGCGTTATCTGCTCAGGTGGTGTATTTAAACCAGCTTTGCCCCGCCTACTCTTCAGTGCCCAGCTGTTGGTTTGATTCAAACGTTTGCTGCCACCATGAATGGGCCCATTTTATATGGTGACTGGCCTGCCAACATTCCCGTCATGGAGTTCCATTTTTTTTGTTTGTCTTGTGTCTCGTGTCTTGTCTTGGGCCACTCTCCTGCTGCTGGGACTCACCTTGTTGGACATTGGTCTTTCAGCAACAAGATGAAAGCTCTGCTTCCTGTCCTGGATCTGCGCTGAGATGACACTTAACTTTACAGGTAAGCATCCTCTTGCTGCTAATATCCTGTAATAGGGTCTGCTCAGTTTTTTTGTTTGGTCTTAGGACTTATATGTATTTATATCATTTTTGTCACAGAAGTATTACGTGTTGATGTTACATGGAGATCACAACTGATACAATATTATCCAGCACTTTTAGTTTATAAGGGCAGCCGTGGCCTTGTAGTTTGTCCCTCATCTTTGACTAAGGCACTGAATCTTAATTGCTCATGATGGTATGGTCAGGGCCACACATGGTGGATTGGCCTCCATGGGTGAGTTATTCTGTGGTGAATGAGCATTAAAAAGTGTTTTGGATGAAAACGCTATATAAAAGCATGTCTATTTATCAGTTTGGTGGGGAGTAGAATATGTTGGTGAGTAACAAGAAATGTCAGGACAGAAATGCCAAAGATGACTCTGAGGTAATTTGGAAAATGGTGTTGCCATTACACCATTCATCCAACGGGGAGCACTGACAAGTTTAATCCTGTTAAATGGCCTTCTCAGGTCATCTGTTGGTCCATTCTTCTTAATAATGTTTGCTTATGCTAAAAGAGACATATTCTTATTTTCATTTTAAAATTCTCTGATGTTGATATGGGAGTCTCGCCTTGAAAATCCGGTATTGGATGGGCTGGAGTGTTGATCCATTACAGATGATGTCTCCTGTGTTTTCTATCAGTGTGCGTTATCGGCATTGGTATTCACAGCGTGAATTACTTTCTTGTTGTGGCTGATCTTATTTGTCTTTTCATTTGATTTTTGTTAGCTGTTGTTTTTGGCATTTTCCTGTGTCTCTGTACAGCTTTGTGTTAGACTCAAGATGTTTTTTTGTCAAGAGTCAGTACTGAACATTTTCTGCACAGATGACATATTTAGTAAAACAGATAAATATTTTTTACATCTTGCCTTGCTGTTCTTCATGTCATAATTACATCATAACTGCTTCTGTGGATTGTCACACATGTCTGATCCAGTATGCTCATGGTGAGTGAATAATTACTGTACATGCTGCTGCATATCAGGTGAATTTCAGGGATTTTGAATGATCCATATCAGTGCACTAAATATTATATTCCCCACACCGGTTGATATGTGCTCTGTTGGGGATTAACCACATGAGATCTACATAATATCTGTTGCTTGGCTCTGTATCTGCTGTAATTTGTTTTCAAAGGAAGTTTATCATCACTGTGTCTTCTCTGCTGAGCCTGAGCCTGGTGTAAGATCTCAGAAAGTGATGAGATCAGAGTGAAGAATTCAAATATCTGCTCTGCACATGGTCAATGCTCACAAGAACCTGGTTTGCGTGAGTTGCCTGATTGTGTGTTCAGTGTGTGATACCCGTCCACTTGTGTGCATGTGTCGTAATGTGCTCTGCACCAGTTTAAAAAGACTATGTCTGACATAGACTGCTCATTAGCTATGCACTGCAAAACCAGTGTCATACAGTCTCATGGATGCCTTGAAGATATGAAAACAGATCGATCATCTCTAATAATAATCTAAATTTGAGACATAAGTATGACAGCTATAGCCCATTGTTTACAAAGCTGCTCTCCCAGGAGGAATTCCTTTTTAAAAAAAAAAAAAGTCCATTTGGACAGCGAATATGAAATTTGATTTACAGGTTCACAAATGGATAAATTACACTAATACTCCTGTTTTTATGGAGCTGCTTTCTGATCCTGTTGCCTTCAAGTAGTTGAGCCTTTCTCATACCCTAAAACCCAGTAAAGAAATGTAAGAAATGCAGTCTGAGTGAGTCTGGAAAATCCCCCAGAACTGAACTTACCCGAGAAAAATCCATTGCGCCTGTGTTTTTCGGCAATGCAAGGGGGGTGAACTTTCAGCATATTTAAAAACTAAAAAGAGAATCACTCTCTGCAGGAAAAAAACCCCAAATAGCAAATAATTAATAATAAAGAGGAACCTATGGTGTTCAAAAATAAGTTGGGACAGCATCTAGATGACAGGTGGAGGACGAAAAGTGAGATACTGTCTCCTGTAGGGATGGTTTGAAACCACCCAGCACAGCAGAGTGCTCAGAAATAATAGATAGGATCCCATTAGTGGGTGAGCTCTGGGTGATGTTCCTAACTTCTACTACTTCTTTCTTTTTTGTGTGAGGAAAAAGTAGGGAAAAAATACAGAAAGTATTTTCCTTATTCCTCAGTGAAGGTTTTTAGTGGGAGGAGCTTAGGGTTTTTCACTAGAGTAAGTTCAAATGTCTCAGCAACTGTTGGCTGACTTCCTTTTGCGCTGCCACTGCTGTGCAGAATGAAATGTCTGGACAACTTTTGGTGGGATTACCATGAAATGTTATAAACACCTTCATGAGTTGTAGCAATTTTGTGGATCCCTTTAATTCCTGCTGCCATCAGGTCAATGTCTTAACCTGTCCAGTTGTTTGGTTTGTAATCATTTGCTTGCAAAACCTGTGCTAATTCAACACATGGGTGCTCTCAGAAAAGTCCAGCATTGTCTCTGGGAGGATGCAGGTCTGTGTGCTTCAGTGCAGATGCAGAGACTTATTTAAAACATTAATCCAGGATGATGAAACATTTAATAAAGCCACGGCAAGACCCTTAAAACTGATGAAAATGCACCGACACGTTTGATTCGCCATGCACACTCCGTGACGATGAAGACGTCAGCGGCATGTTCAAATGTCATTTCTCCGATTTCCTTGTGCGAGACTGTGCTGCTGAAAGGTCGAAAATGCCTCACACTGAGGCTGACTGTTCCCCTCTTTGTTCATTTCCACATGAACTTTTGTTACTCTTTAAACACGGTGATATTTGGACTCATCAAATGGTGATAACAGGTGGACTGTTGAACAAAAGGAGCTGCTCGTTCTGGTGGGCATAGGCTCACATGGAGCAAAAACAGGAAATGTGAAAGTTTGGTCTTGAGACGGGCGCACAATGTGTTTTCCCCCCAGCAGTTCCAGACAGATCTCGCGGGCTGGCTCCGTTCCAGTTCCACACTGTGACCTTTTTCCTAATTGGAATCAGATATCTGCCTGTAATGAGTGTAATGTAGCCTGATGGGGTTATGGCAGCAAAAAGACGGCCGGTGTTAAACGGTGCTCGCAGGAAGTGCACTGCAAGGCATGTGAACTGGTGCGTGATAGACGCTTTGCGCTCGGATGGCGATGGGGACGAAAATCAAATCACACAGTGGGAATACTCTGCCCGGGTTCCGCAAGGCGAACGGTGTGCGCGTCAATTTGGTGGAAACATCGGACATTTGCATTTCACTGAGGGTTTCCTCTTATTTCTTGGTTTTCCACTTGTTTCACAAATCTCCCACTGTCCTCCTTTTACAGGCGCTGTCTTTCTCGCTTTCTTTCTTTTCACTCTGCCTTGCTCTTTTCTGCTTTTCTTTTGCCGGGCCTCAACTGTACAGGGATTCACACAGAGAAATCAATTTTGCCTGGCCTCTTTGCCTTTGGAAGGAACATGGACATTTATAAATATTCACATGCGGCTATTTCAGATCCTCATCTTAGGGAATGAACGCGAGGATGAGCTGTTCCTCTGTGTGATGGTGAAGCCCAACATACATGCATCTCCATGGATGATTCCCATCTTTCCCCGCGTGTCTTCTTTCCAAAACTCTTCCTCACTGCCTTGTTTCCTCCCTCACTCCCTTCCTCTCTTACCATCTCGTGATCCTGTGACTGTCCTTAACTCATCACACGTTTCTTGCACTCTATCACATTTTCTTGCTGACTTCATGCCTTTTATCTTTCATTTTCCTCAAGTCTCTCCCTTTTCCTGCATTTCTTCCATCCCTCTGTCCTGCTAATTATCATTAGTTGCTTCCTTTCTTTTTCCCCTTTATTTGTGCCTTCACTACTCACATTTCCTTTTCTTTGTCCTCAACCTTTTCTTCATATCTGTAACACTTCTGAGATTTTTAGATTCCCACATAATTCTTTCTTTCCTCCCGTCTTCAGCACATCCAGTTACCTCTCTCTTTACCTCCAGCAGGTGATGTTTTTGGTTAATGTTGCTGTGTCTTCACCAATGCAACCTCTCTTTTCAAGGAATTCATGTTTCATACATTTTCCTGAACTCACTGAAACAGAGGCTTTGCTCTAACTCCTGATCTTGATAGCGCATGGTGTGTATAGATGGATGAACTCATGCAGCGCAGCCTTCATTTCAGATGCACATGATTGACTGAGCTCGGAGCCCATGCTGCAGCCGCCCATCATATGTACAGACTTCCTCTCCTGTGGCTGCCGGTCTGCTTGATCCAGATAATGGATTTCTTTCCCAGATATCCCCGTCCCACGTCCTTTTTTAAAGCCTTGTGCTTTTACTCATTCTCTCCCGCTTGTCAGCCTTGTTTTTACAAACGGTGCAGAGATACTGTCTCTCAGAGGCACGCCCCCCCACCCCCCGCCCCGGGCGGCTGTCGTGCTGGATCTGCCGTGACAGTGGGCACACTGGTACACCGGCAGACATGAGCGCACACACGAGTGTGATCACTGTGCAAACACATGCTAACCCTCTATTTGACCTCACCTTGACCTGACACGGGACACTTCCCTCGCACCCTGGCAACTAATACAGCTCGACAGGTGGGTGTAGCTGTGGAGTTGGATGTGTGCACTCACTCACAGTCATTCTGATGCATATTTTATGCCAGGCCGCTGAGTGTATGAGTGAAACTGGGGCATGAAGGAGGCCAAAATATATCCCGGCTGAATGTGGGTATGTTTCTCTCCCTGCAGTAAATGGATGCACATACTAATTCCAGTGCCTTTTTCACTTTTATCCATTTTTCTTCCCTTTCACAGCGTTATCATTCAGCCTCAGGGCTCATTGCGGAAGTCTGTCTATTAGCCACACACAGACATGTAATGCACAGACAGATGTGCGTGTGCGCAAACAAAAGGGAGGCAAACACAAGACCACCTCAGCCATTCGAGGACGCTTTCCATTTAATGTTATTTATAAACAGCTTTTGAGTCTGGCATTGTTTGATAACCACATACAAAACATTTGTGTTGCACAAAGGAAGAGAGGAGAGGAAAGAAATAAGGAGATAGAGGTTGATGGGGGTGGGGCAACGAGGGTGGAAGAGACGGGAGCGGGGGAACGTGGAGAGGGAGGGAGAGAGAATGAGCAGACAGATGAGGAGGGAGGGAGGTGGGGAGGTGAGGAGAAGGGGGAGGGAAATACAGAGGAATGAATTGGAGGATGGAAAAGAAAGGAGGCGGAGCGGTAGACAGGCAGTGCAGTGTACCATTTATCTTGAATGAGTCAGCAAAACAAAACAAAAACAGAGTTGGATACAAAAAACCCCAACAAAATAAGAATCATCATCATCATCATCATCATCATCATATTAAATAAAAAATAAACCTCCAACCTCTAGCTCCCTCTATATGTACTCAGGGAACTACAGAGATATAACAGAGAATCAGCCCCCCCCCCGCCCCCTTTTTTTGTCTTTTTACAAAAAAAAAGTCATCCTCACGAGAATAAACGGACACAATTTACATCACCTCTGGGTTCACAGCAGCACAAACAAGTTCACCAGTAGGGGTCTCTAATCCTACTATGTTAGGAGAATGAAACTGGTGGCAGGCTCCCATTCGTCCCCGACACTTAGATAGATAGACATGGAGAAGGCGGTGGCTCAGCAGGAAACACACCCAAGCAGGGTCCAAATGTGGCCCCTGTTCTTGGATTTCCATCCAAATCAGGTATTTTTTTTTAAGGTTGCCAGCAAACCAAACTGTTTATTTGTGCTTTTTTGTCAGCATGTCTTGATTTTAGCTTCGTAGTTCATCTTTTGCATACAAGGGTAGCTCGCTTCAAAACTGAATAACTTTGTAATGCCATGAGACTTAAACAGGCTTTTAGCATTACTGGCTAGTTAAGGTACCCGGATGGCCCGTGTGTATCTGTACATTGTAACTGAGCACTTGAGGCTTTGGGGTGAGTGACTCTGAAATAGTTCAGGTCTAAAGTCAAAGCCTGTGGTGCTCTGCTCTGGGGTTTGAAAGCCCCAGACTGACAGGGGTTAGAAGTTTTCAGTGGGACAGGAAGGCTGTGAAGGTGATTGGATTTGTCAGGGGTGTGGGCAGCTGAACCGCTCCAGTTCATGGTTCAGAGCGCCGTTTCGCACTGTCCTCTTTACCCTTTGTCCTTCTCCATTATTTTCCAAAGATGAATCCCGAGACGCAGAAAAGGGCTCCAGGATTTGCTCTCCTCAGACATAGCAGCATTAAAATCCAACTCTCCACTCGGGGCTTAATGAATTGTCAAGTCCACCTGTTTTGGAGTGCACTAAACACACGAGAGGACAAGGAAAGGAACTCTGCAGTTTGTCTGTCCCTTTGCCCCGGCAATGACCATCACTGATTATGAGCTGTTTTTGTTTTCCAGTTTCAGCAGTTGATTAGACCTTTGCAGGAGATATATTGCAGTGTTGTGGTGGTCATCGGTACTCTTCCCTGATTTTTGGGGCCATTTTTTCCCAGCATTTGAAAATCTTCCTGTCACTATTTGGGTTGAATCCTCTCTGCTTGAAGGATATTTTTTCCATCAACCTCTGTTACAAAGGAAAGTGCATAACAGTTCCTGGGGGTCAGAGGTTTTGGGAGCCAGGCTCGGGCTTCAGCTTTTCCTTGGCCGGCTTAGGTTGACCTTTCGGGCTCGTCAAGGCCTCGATTTGGTGGCCAATGAGGTTGAAGAGTGAGAGTTGTTTCTGTTTCCGCATTCTGCAGTTTATCCTCATTGGCCACTGGCTCTCTTTAGGCACTCATGCTGTCTAGCTTCATTCTACCCACATGGCTTTAGTGTACACACAGTCATACAACAGTAACAAAGAAAAACGTAACTTTTTCACCTGCTCACTCTCACTTTAAACTGACTGTGACAAGCCTGCTCATGTAATGATTGGTTAATTCGGAATGGCTTTTAAGTTGATGGTATACAAGGACAAAGGACACCTTTTGAACATTAATAGTTTCAAGGATTGACAGACTCCATTGGTATCTTTTTTGTTTCTGAGTTTTGATTTAAAAAAACATTAAAGTGGGTGAACCCTGCCATGAGACATGGAAGTAAAACCACTTTATTACTAGACATACAGTATCATAATTATAGCTTTTACTGCTGAAACTCTTCACAATGACTCACTTTGCCACCACTTGTGTCTGCAGTATTTGTGTTTCTGACTTCTAAGGTGCTGCTGAGTGAGAAGTGTGACAGATACGAATGACTTATTCTTTGTCTCAGCATGAGTGACAGATGGAGGGTGCACTGAGAAAGCACCGGTGTCAAGGGGGCTAAACATAGAGCCTGAGCCTTGAACTGTTTTGATCATTTACTGTGTTCCTGTCGCTATTATTTGAGTGAATCATTGGCTTGTCTTTTTTTTTTTGTGTGACTTCAATTTTTATAAGCAAAATAAATTCGAAGTGAAGCAATCGATGCCACAGAGACAAATGCGTCATTTTTCCTGCTGTTTCCCTTGGTGACATCATCAAAGCAATGGGATAAATTGTGTTCCCTGACTTCCATGTTTTGATTACGACTCGTAAAGATCCCCGCCTTATACCTCACAGGTACTTCGGCACTAGGTATCGAATAATCTTTATACACAGTCATGTACAAACAATAATGCACGCATGCCTCATCTAAAGAGCCAGGGCAGGGTTTTTCAGGAGAATGAATTGGAGAATTGCATCACCAGTACTAAAGTGTCCGTTTCTATTCTCAGTGCAGGATCACAGAGATGAGTGACAGCAGCAGAGCTGGTGAGAAACAGAAAATATAATCTGCAAGGTGTGACCCTGCTCTATTATTAGCTCTCTGGACCCCACTTGGTGGGCCCACAGAAGTTCTGGGGGTGCACTTGTTCTTCCTCCGTGAAGTTGCAGATAGGTCGTATTTACCTTCATCTGGATTATAGTCTTTCTCACCCCCTTCCTGTAATAACTGCACATCATTCAGCCCCCCTTTGGCCTTGCGGCCCCGGCGGGTACAGTTTCTGCGCCCTCCCTTAGGCGGTCGAGGCAGGGGTGAGGGTGAAGGCAAGCTGTGCTGGTCCCTGTGGGGCAAGTATGACTGCTGATGGTGGTTATGATGATTTCTGTGACGATTTAGGTGGTTCAAAGACTCTCCATGCTCCATCTCCCCACCTGCACCGTGTGCATGGCCCTCGCCTGACAAGCAACTGGGAAGCTCCTCCTTCTTCAGTGTTTTCAGGTCTCTCCCTGCCAGCTCTGGTGGTGAAACACACATCAGAGAAGAGGTGGAGCCTCTGAACCTCCTCAGCCAATCCCAGAGTGACAGGGCCTTGCAGTCACACTCCCAGGGGTTGTCGTTAAGTCGCAGATACTCCAGGGCCGGCAGGAGGGTCAGGCTGGCACCAGCTAGCTCAGTCAGGGAGTTATTAAACAAGTACAGGGTGGTGAGGCGCCGCAGGTCATGGAAAGCTTGACGGTCAACCCACTGGATTCGATTCTGGTGGAGCAGCAGGCGGTCCAAGACCCCCAGACCACGGAAAGTGTTCTGACGAAGGCTCCATAGTCGATTGCCATGCAGGAAGAGATGACTGAGGTTCAGCAGGTCAATGAACAGGTCATCCTCCAGGAACTCTAACTGGTTGTCCTGCCAGGATGTAGAGGAAGGAGGAAAGGTAAAAACAGAAGCTTAAGATGGATTTTAGTGCATTGAGCATCACTTTGAAAACTTTATGAATTATTTTACATTAATTTGCTGTACTGTGATACATTGCTTTTGAAACTGTTATGTCTATTGCAACATTGTTATTTCAGCAATAGCTTATATCTGGCATCACGAAAGGAACCAAATGAAATTACAATATTATGCGTCTTACAACAAAAAGTATAGGCTCGTATTATGATGCAGAATACATACCCAGAACTAGCTGGACTAAGAAATGGGTCGACAGTTTAAAAGGACTTGGTTAAAAGACAGGGGGCCAATGATTGTCAGAGACCTCATCACATCAAGTTGTGGTTTATTGTACATTTGACAAACTGTTGTACCAAACTGGAGATGACTTAAGAACGCCGTCAAATATTTAACCTTCACAGTACCAATTTATTTTCCCTTCAATAATATGCACAGGATATCCCCTTCCATATTGTATAACATTTCTCCTCATAAAACCACCACATGATTAATAAAATTATACACTCAATTCTGAATGTCAGTTCTGTGTTGTCAGTGTTGTTTCCCTACAGTGGTCGAGCACAGAAGCTACACTGTGAGGGGAGGCTTTGTGGTGTTTTCCCTGCACTCAGGATAACAGCTTGCATTTGATCAGTGTCCAATTCATAGGCGGTAAGTGCTGAGCCAGGCTGATGGACAGATTACACTATAATGCGATTGTGGCCGCAGATGCGCTATACAGTAGAGATAAATGGAGGCTGTTATCCATGTACCTGTAGGTAGAGATACTGGAGATTATGGAGGGCTGCAAAGATCCCTGGAGGCAGGCTGATCAGGCCACAGTGGTATAGGTGCAGCGCGTGCAACCGACCCAGGCCCATGAAGGTGTCTGAAGCGATGGCCTTCAGGTGCCGGTTGTCCCCAAGGTCGAGCTCCTCCAGGCGGTCAAAGCCGTGGAAGGTGGATGGCTGTATGTAGGAAATGTTGTTGGAGTAAAGCCACAACATGGTGGTGGTGGGTGAGAAGTGGCCGCGGAGCAGCCGCTGGATCTTGTTGTTCTGCAGGAAGACGCGCTCGCTCTGGGCGGGGATGCCCTCGGGCACGGCGTGGAAGTTGTGGGCCTGACAGGAGACGGTGCTAGGTGAAGTGTAGCAGATGCAGTGGCGAGGGCAGGGCAGGGAGAGGTCCAGGCCACAGAGCACCAACAGTAACTCCACCCCACCGTAACCTGAGAGAGGAGAGGAGACAATGATGGAGGGAGCGAGAGCAAGAGAGAGAAGAGGAGCAGGATTAATTGAATTCACACAGCAGAGCCTCTGTTATCAGACGCATCGTGAATGAAACACTCATTGCTCTCAGTTTACAAGGACAACAATGGGCATGGTTCAGTGCAGACAAATTACAATGCTGACACAAATCTCTTACTAACACACACGTACGCACACAAACTTTCATGTTTTGTTTCATGACTCCTTTCTTCTTACATATTTTTCAATCATTCTCAAAGTGTTGACCCTCAACCTTGCCTGCCCTTGACTTGCCTTCATCTTGAATAGTTTCAAAACCCCAGATCTAAACTCAGGGGACCATTTCTTCAGAAACCCACACACAAACCACCACCATCATCACCACAAACATACATACATATATATATATATATATATATGAAAACATGACTCAGCTACACAAACACTTTTTGGAGCATAGCGTGTGCGGCCCTGTGTTTTGTTTTTTTTTTTTTGTTGTTGTTGTTTTTTTATTGTGGGATTTTATGATTGTCACAGAGGTACGCACATTTATTTATGTGTTCCCTGGACCAATCTCAACTACACAACACACACGCACACAGGTACACACACAGCACTGCACCGTGCAGTATTATATCCTTTGGTTATCCTCGAAAGGCGACAGAAAATCGATGTTTCTCCTGCTTACAAGTGAACACGCACCACACCTGTAATACATTCCCACAATAAGGGAAACGGAGAGAAAGACAGAGAGAGAGGGAGAGAGAGGATGAAGTGGGAATCATCTGCAACATGTCTCTGAAGTGGATATTACTTTTTTGTTTTCAGATTTGCCTCGTCCCACTCCTTATTTATTTATTTGTTTGTTTGTTTGTTTGTTTGTTTGTTTGTTTGTTTTCGTGCCGTGGATCAGTCCGGTGTTTGATGTATTGGGAAAAAAGAAGGGAAAAACAGGTGAAGGTGGAGACATGCTGATCCTGTCATTTGATATAATATGAACGTCATGTGCTGAAACTTATGTGCATGTGTGAGTGTCAGTGGCATGGACAGATGTGACAGACAGATGCTGGTTCGACCCTAATGCCGCTGCTCTGTAGAACAACTTGTCCTGAAATGTCAGCAGAGGACAGAGCGGCATTATCCTGTGTGGTGGACATGTCCCATAGCTCCATACACCCAGAGTAAACCATGTACACAGGTATAATAATCTATGTGTTATGTGTTTGTGTGCGCTCATTATTGTGGGTCTCTTGGTGCACAATATGTGACATTTTATCTCAGACGTCAGGGCAGTGTCTGCTGTGTTTGACAAGGCTGACCTTTTCATCAAAAAGGAAAAGAACGTCAAACATAACTCAGAACTGCTGTTGTCATGGCAGTCCATCTTTTGTCCTACCGTACCAACAACAAATCAATACTGTACAATCCTCTTCAGCACTCTGAGTTAAAAAAAACATTTAACTTGAAAAATGGATGGTCAGGTGACAATTTAAAGAAATATTTTTTTTTTCAATTTTGTTGTGACTCACATAATGTCTCATAAATGTATGAAATATGTAGCTAGCATGGGTCTGTCGGGCAGTCCACCACTTTTGTCCAGACTCAGATGGTACAACTTCTGCATAGATTACTTTGAAATGAATTACTGACATTTGTGGTCCCCAGATGATGACTCCAACTAAGTTTGATGATCCCCTGACCTTCCCTCTAGTGCCAGCATAAGGTTGATAATTTTGGTTTTGAGTGCAATGCTCGTGCAACCGCTGGATGGTCTGCTGTGAAATGTTGTTCAGAAGTTGATGACCCCCACAGGACAAATGACTATTTTGCTGGTGCCCTGACTTTTCATACAGCGCCATCATCAGATCCGGTCAATATTTCACTTGTCAAGTTGTTTGACCAAATACCTATGGAACTAATGGCATTCCCATCAACCGCAACTGTTTGACATGCATTTGCTAATTAGGATTAAAAGCTTGATGCCTGCACATAGCCTGAACATGGCAAACACAGTGCCAGCTAAACATCATCCGCTGGCATAATTGGAGGCTCTTAACAATAATACCACCCCCCCAAAAGTACAGATTTAATACCTCAGTTAGAGGCTGTTGGCATTTTGTTCTTTGTACTGACTCATTCTTCATCTTAATGGCTGTCGAGTCTTTGCAGCTACATCGTATTCAGCAAAACATTTAAATTTGCACTGCCACATCAAATGGCCATGAAATAGAGAGTCATTTTATGCTTTATATTTCACTTTGGCTTGACAATACAGTCCGGCCATGTGACATGCCCCACAATGTAAGGTAGTTCAAATATACTGGTGGTGCACATCATGCTGAAGATGCCCTCACCTTCCCCAGTGATGTCTCTCTCTCTTCCCCCGTCCTCTTCCATTAACTATACTATTCACACACATTTTTTTGTCTCAATCTGCCTGTAGACTTGATCCCTTGGGGTATCAGAATAATGTTATTTCCTCATCTTCTCGACTCCTCTGCTTTATCTGGCCATCTGCATTGCCCTTTGCTTCATGCGTCTCTGCCTCCTTTCTCCAGAACATTTACATTTCCCTCCCTCCTCCACAGCTTTATCTTCGTGTGCTGCTCTGCTCTGCCCCGCCTGCTGTGTCTGTTAATTAGGTATAAAGCCACTATTTGCCCCTTTTGTGTATCTGAGTGTGTATAAAAAAAAAAAAAAAGTTTACTGCATGTGTATGCGATGCAACTTTGCGTTGTTTATTCTTTGTTAGTGTTTTTTAATGATAGCTTTTTACTCGTGTTTGATTACACGCTTTCATTTTCTTGTAAAAATGGACATGACAGTCACAATCACAAATCACAGGTGTATGTGTTTTCAGCTGTTAGTTTAAGTTTAAACTCAACAACTCAACATGATTTTGTTTTATTTTTACATTTAATTGTCTTCAGCACAAGTCTGCTTGACACATTGCTTGTAGCACTAGTTTGCATTTCCAATTGCTTCTGTGTCCTCGTTGCCTTTTGTTTACCCCTGCGGTCTTTGATCATTTTTCCTTTTGTATTTTCATCATCATCACTTTGACTTCCTTCTTCACCCCCTTTGCACCTGTTATTCTTTGCTATTCTATCCTCTGTGTTTCATTATGGTATGTACATATGTGTATGGGAAAAAAATGAGTGCCCCTTACAGTGTTTGTGCCCATTTGAGCCTATTTGAGAAAACTTGATGATTTTTGTACATTCCTACTTGCTGACTAACTGTGGGTGTTAAAAGTTTGCAGATATTAGATAGAAAAGCTCCTGACTGCCATATGGCTCCGTCACTGGGGGCAGCATCTCCCACCAGTTTTATTATTTATCATTTGCCTGTAAAACATGGAATTATCTCTGTTCACTGATCATGTTTGGCTGCTTTTGATGGAAAAGTGGCAAAGGAGGAAAAAAAGGTTTTGCATTTTAATAGTATAGGTGTAAGGTTAGATTATACATGCATATACATTATAATGTTTTTATATTTATTGTTTTCAGGACCAGCCCGGGTGATATTTCAAACATCCTGACTCCAGGTCAGCACATCCTTAGATTTACTCCTGCAGATTTTGGACTACCTTTGGCTCTGCAGCATGAGTGCAGCAAGGAATACATAAATACACAACTATATAAATACACAATCAGCAATTAGCCGAGGCATCAAGCTGGCATTAAGCCAAGCCTCAAACCTGTAACAACTCCCAGTAAGAAGAGTCAAGGTACATAAAAATCAGTTTCGCCAGTGATTCTTCATGATGCATTTCCCCATGCACTGCGATTAAATTGGAAAATGAATGAGGGTTAGTTTCCATTAAAGTGATTTGTGCCCAGCATGAATCTCTGGTGAAGGGATGTAATGTTTCAAAGCTCATTTGAAACATAACACCTTAACATTAAAATATTTTTAGCAATATTGCCGACCAGGTGCTCTCCTGAACAAAGATGGAGAGCAACATATGTGGATGGCAGATTCATTGTCTTATGTTTACTTGTGCTAAATAATTTGTAAATTTGATTACTTGACCTTTGAAAATATTAAACTCTACTGCTCACCTCACATGAAGAAAAGTTCAAAACAGTAATACTTGACAATGCCTACATACAGTGGACCCCAATGCATATGGTAAAACATACAATATTCTATATAGATAAGATGGATCCCCCCCTTAATCCTGTGCACCAGTCCTTTTAAAAAATGTTCTGCTGTAACAGCCTCCACTCTTATGGAAAGCTTTTCACAAGATTTTGGAACCTGGCTACAGGGATTTGCTTATGTGAGCATGGATGCTGATGTTGTGCTATACAGTTGCAGTTCCAGTCTTTCCCATAGGTGTTGGACTGAGGTCAGGTCTCTGCACAGGCCAGGCCAGATAAAGGTGTAAAGGGACAGATGTCTTTAATGACTAATGTATGTTTAGAATGTATAATATCTTTTAGTTAAAAATAGAAAATTATGCACAAAAGCTGCAGGAGGCAGCTATATTGGTATTCCCTGCTACAAAAAGTGTGGGGAACTCACATTTCACTTTAACAAAAAAGATGTCCCTTCTTGGAGTAGTAAGGGTCCCATCCATGTCATGATATTATATGGAGAGGAGTGTCCACATACCTTTTGGCCATATCATGTAATCCAAGCCATTAAAAAGTGATGGAACACTGTTATAGTCAAAGACCTTTTGGTGTTCAGCTTTCATTCTGATTGGGTCATAATCACATGGGTGATGATGTCCTTTTGTACTCGGGGTTACTATTTACATGTGTGTGACTTTTCCTTTTTTCCAGTAATTGTCCGTTTCAGCAAGTGATGCCTTTTTAATCAAGACTCTCTCTCACTCATTGTCTGCATCCGTTCCCTGCTGCTTCATCGGAATTCTCATCTTAGCTTCCCCGGTTAGTTATTTGCTAAAAGCTTCATCAAGCACAGCCAGGGTTCAATTACAAGAGCCGTCTCCCCCCTCTGTTTCTCTGCCATCCCTCCACACCAGTCATAATGTGCACACAGCAACACACAGAAAAGAAAACTCACACACACACACACACACACACACACACACACACACACACACACACAAGTATATACAGTTTCTGCTTGTCAGGACATCATCACAACTGCCTCCCAACTACAACTTGGCAGGCGGGGGAGACTCCTGCCACTCACTCTGGCAAACACAAGGAAAAAGGAAGAGAGCAGGGAATGTGAGTGAAAAGGGGAGGAGGGGGAGCCAGCGAGGGGAGGAATGGGCAATATCATGCTCAAAGGGAATGAGGAGCTCTTAAAACATGAAAGCAGATGCAAGGGGAGAGAGGCACAGCATGGCGTTGTGGGAGGGAAAGGGAGCGGTGCGAGTGAGACTGTAGCTAAAAAAGGATGATGGGGATAACGGGGATCTACTGCAAAAACATAGGCCATTATATAGGAGTGTGTTAAAAAGTCTGGCTGCTCTGTGCTGAACACAACTGCAACTTCTGGTGAGTTGTCAACTAGTCCTGTGACCTTCTGTGAGGTGAGTCTCAAACACGTGTTTAACAAACTGAAACATGTATTCCCTTGTGCATATGCATGTTGGACACAGACACACACAACTCAACCTAACAAAGCTGCAGTGTCATACCCCCCCTCCCATGAATTAAAAAAAAAATAATAATAATTAAAAGCAGCAACAAAGCACAGAGTGAAAAAGGACAGAAATAAGTGCTTAAGTGGCGAAGAGGCAGAGAGTGAGACAAGGGTGTAGGAGGGACGAAGGGTGGCTCAGACACTCGGTGTAGATGCTGCTCCTTTGTTGTTAGTGGTTGATTTAGCTTAGCATAATCCCAAAGATCATTTAGCATTGCTCATTCAAATGGCGATAAATCTCTGGCAGAGTTAATGAGAGATTTAAATGGCATCATTGCCTCAAAGACACAGCTGAAATATCTCTGCACTATATAATCCTCCCCTCTCATGTAATTTAGTACATAGCCATTACATCCATCTTCATATTGGCGACAAATCAGGTCAATACTGCCGGCTCTGCAACACTGATTCTCTGTGGCCTAGGAATTACTATTTTGTAGTCCTTTTTAAAGTTTCTTTTTTATTTAAAGTCCCACTTCTGTGCCCCCAAACAAAATGAAAAATACAAAGCTCACAAGCACATCAATGACTGACCAGATGGAGTAGGAGTAACAGTTGATTTCTTGAAACAAAAACAGATGTGATGGTAGCTCTATTCCTGTCTTGATCCTTGATCCTGTGTGACCGTTTACAGAGCAGTTAGGGTAGTAATGCCTTTGGGATATGGCTCGAAGAACAAAAATATTGCAGACCCAACAAGAGTTTACACACCTAAACCTATCAGAATAGTTTTTTCTGTCTGGGAAAACCACCACATGAATGGAGCTCATTGAGAAGATTTCTTTTCTTATTTACTGCAAATTGTGTGTGTGTGTGTGTGTGTGTGTGTGTGTTGGAGCTGAATTGATTATGCAGTTAGTTGACAAAGTTATCAGCAACAGTTTTATTAATTGATTAACTTAAGTAATGTCTAAGTAATAAAGGGAAAAAAATATTCCAGTTTCTTAAATGTAAAAATTTGGTGAGCGTAATCTGAAATTTCTTTGGGGATTTTTGTTTGCTGATCAAACAAAACAAGCAATTAAAAGACATGACATTTAACTGTAGGAAATTGCAATGTTATTTATTGTTTATTTATTATTTCATAGCTCAAACAATGAATAGAGGAGATTAAATTGGATCCTCCAGGGAGCTGATGTTTTGCTACACTATGAAAATGGGCTTGCAGGACTTCAAAATCTGGGATGTCCGAGTGTCTTTGATTGTCTCAAGCAAGCCGACATAATAACTGGATTCTTGACAGCTGACTCTCAAACTTATGATGTTGACTTGTCCTTGAATGCACCACCAATTTCAGTTTTCAGAATTGTCCTTGCTTTCAGCTTATATGGTGTCAAGTAAATGGTGAAGAAGTGCTCAATGTAATGGGCTGCCCACCCTCAAGCAAGCAATATTCATAGCCCATACATCACTGCCTTCCTTCAGATGGAGTCTAAAAACTTTTTCACTGGTCACTGTTCATGCACAAAAACAGTAAAATCACTGATGTTAGCCATTTTAATCTGTGTGTTTAAACAAGAAACTGCAGACTCTTTAACCTCGGGATCTCCAGCACAGCGGTGTTGCATACCTTTGTCCTGCAGAGAAGCAAAGTGCTTAAAGCTGAAAGAAAAATCAATGTTCATTATCATCAGGCACTTTCAGCAGTACCTCACCTGCTTAACAAATCTGAGAAGCACTGCTTGAGGGCTGTTTTTCAGGATATTTAGGTATTTTATATTGGGTCCCTGTCCTGTGTGGGCTTTTTTCTACTGCCTGATGCACTCTGTGGTGCGACTCCCTCTCTCGGCCCCTTCGGCCCCTGGTACGGTGTTGTGACATCTGTTCAGCACACAATGTACTGGCCCTTTAAAAATGTACACCCTTGTGTGTGTGTGTGTGTGTGTGTGTGTGTGTGTGTGTGTGTGTGTGTATTGGGGGGGTCTGTAGACATTGAGAGAAAGAGAGAATACGCAAAAAATAACCTCTACCCTCTTTGCATGCAGTAATTGGGTCATTTGAAAGGCTAAGCTTATCTCAACACTAATCAAGCTCTAATTATACTCAGACTTTACCCATGGCTCCCACTCACTCATTCACTCACTCACTCACTCACTCACACACACACACACACACTCTCCACATCCATAATCAGATGATGCAGGACACAGCTTTGCCTATTTAACTCCTTCCTATTAGTGGAGGAAAGATCTGAGCAGGCATACAGTGCTGCTGCTGCTGCTCTGTCTTGTCCCACCTCACTGAGAGCGTCAAGATAACACAAATCGACAGGGTGATGTGTCAATGGGAAACAAGGGCCATGTTCAGACTTCGATGAGGAGGTGTGGCACCTACTCCTTGGGTATCAAAGACTAATGGTGTCAAGCTTGCAAGACCCGCGCACTCTTTAATCAACACAGAAACACAGTGTTCACCATATTTGTGGAGTCTTATCTTGATTTATAAAATAGACTAAAAATGGAAAACAAAAAAATATTCAAAAATACAGGTGAAAGTAGTGGAATTTAAGAACGTCATTTGTAGTGCACAGAAAGCCCTGAATTGCTAAGAGGTACTTTTGGTGCAGTTTCTCATTTGCATCATCTCCTCATTTTTCTTTTGCACTTTCTATTACCTGAAGTGTTATGGGTGTATCTGAGCTGCTATTATTGAATGAGAACCCCGTTTACTTTAAACTGAGGTGATCAGCAAAACAAAGCAAAAACAACATAATGTTGGCGCACGGGAGCATAAAATCTGTGTGAAAATCCTGTGCTTTGCTCAAAATCAGCAAAAAAAAAGAAAGGGAGAAAAAAATGCTGAAAACGATGAGAAGTACACTATTCCAAAATAATAACACACAAGCTTCAAGCAAAAATGCAGATGCGAAGTGGCACGAATACACACACACACACACACACACAAACGCACTGATGTGGTATACCCCCAGTGGAGCAAATACACACCAATCACAGGAATTTCACAGATGACTGACCCTGATCTGGCAGAAGACATCTGTGTCTGCTGAGATGGTGTATATGAATGTTCGTGTGTGCAGCTTTGACTGAGTGTGTGTGTGTGTGTGTGTGTGTGTGTGTGTGTGTGTGTGTGTGTGTGCGCGCGTGTGTGTGTGTGTTTGTAAACTGACACACTCCACAGCAGTCGTGGCTGAGGTGCTGGTTGCCCTCCCGTGCCCTGCCATCACTGGATCTGGAACGCTCTTTGGCAGATATCCTCAGTGGAGGGTGGCTAGAAATGAGCCTGTCTGACCAGCCAATGAAAAAAGAAAAAGAAAGTGCAGCATGGGGGCGAGCTGGTTCTTCTCTTAATAGCTGTTTGCCCAATTCCCCCAGCACAAGGGAAATCTCTCTTCCTCTTCTTGTGACTAAATCATTCCGTGCTCTCTACTCCACACTGCAGGTATGAATCACCCTTTGTCACCCCCCCCATCCTCCCTGTTGTTCGTTTAGTTTCCCATCTGTCTCTATTACCACGACTGTTAAAAGTACATCAGGACTTATTATTGCATAAATCTTTCATGGCAATGGCTGCCTGTGCTCTTGCACATTATTTCCACAGTATTTGCTTTTGAGGCTCTCGGAGCGAGAAATTTCCGTCATGTTCGTGGATTACACTTGTAAATCAGACGCACACAGATTCACGAAAAGAGAAGAAGAGAAGAGAGAAGGGAGGCAGAAGGCAAGCGAGACGAAGGCTTGCAAATTCAAACATCCAGAATGACAAGTGAGTGGTTTCGGTGCAGTGAAACGTCCGAGGGATCATCTGTCACCAGGCTGCTTTATCCGATAACACGCTGTTACTGCGCACTCGCCTTTGACTGAGCCAATGGCAGGCAGACGTTGGTCATTTTTCAGCCTGATTGGCAAAAACAAGAGGAGGAGATCGCCATCAGTTCTCTCATTAAACAGGCTCCCCTCTGAGAGTGATTTTAAGCACTATAGAACTGCCAGTGCTTGATGTGATCAGTTTGATTCCAAAATGAGTTATCCCGTTGCTGACAAATGTGAGACCTGCAAGTGATTAATGACTTGAGAGCACGGCTACATATACAGTATCCTGCACTGAAATGAAACTGCCGGATCAACCCCCTCCATCTAAATCCAGTGTCAAACAGAACTGTTTCTAATAGCTTTCAACCAACAGCAGTTCAACCGTTCTCACAATGCCATTAGCATGACATTAGTGTAGCAAAGTGCTACAGTTTTCCTTCGGCATGTTTTTTTTTCCATTGGCATTTTTTACACCGCACTGTTGGAGGAAAATACATTCAGGTGGAATGACAGAGAAATATCGCAGAGGAGGCATCAATCAGGAAATATGAGAAGGGTCCATGGAAGGGGGAAGAAGGATGTATGAGGCAAGAACAGGAGGAGGTGTCACAGCTTTTCTCCATCAGCGAAAGGGAGATGGATGAAGCGGAAGAGGATGTCTGTTAAAGCCTCTCAATCAGTCATCGGCTCTAACTAATCTGAAGGTTTCTGGTTAAACTCCGCCATCAGTCATGGTGTTTGGCTGCCGTGAAGGTTAGAATCATCCGGAAATGTCTCGTTCCACTCTTCTTCTGCTTTCTAGTATGTTATACGGATCGCACTGCATTTGCCTCTGCAATTCCTGTAAGTTTGCAGTCTGTTTATTTCAAGGCTGTCTCCAGATTCCGATTACCAGTATGTTCCCCCTCCCCGATCTGGGGGTGCTGTTTAATATTTAATGAGATCCTCCACTGAAAATGTATCATGAGTTCAAAATACTCTCGAGTCTACTTTTGCCTTCAGGATTGGGAAAAAAAGCGGCTCTGAAGAGTTTGTAGCCCACTCCTCCACAGAGGACGGCAGCTGTGCAGCTTGGATTCACAGCAGTTACAGTGGATTCAAGTGATGACTCAGTCGCAGCACGACAATATCTATAAACATACCACAACATTCATGCAAACCCTTCACACCTCTCCTGCTGTGCAATCAGCTTCTCCGCTGTTGAGCTAGATGCCCATCATGTTCCAGATGATCCCCATATAAATGTATATAAATCTATATCTAAATGTAAACATACTCAATAATCTATTTGTAAATAACTCTTTTGTAGTGCAGTATGATTGGGATTAAAAATACAGTATCTCATTATAGGTATGTCTTCAAGACTAAAACAAAAAAATCCTGTTGCCTTTGACCTCAAGATGCCAAACATGTCGTAATGACAATGTTTAGGAATTTTAGTGACTTCAGCTGGTGAGTCAGCTATATTTATGGATCATATGACAACCCTAAAGCGCCTCCACTCATCCTATGTGGAGGCTCTGCTCTCTGTGCCAACACCAGTACACGTAATGACACGACACAGGGGTCACAAAAGTACCAGACGTTTTGAGCAAGTGCGTTTTTTGATTTGTTTAAGCGTTTTGAAATGAAGGGAAACATTGGAGCTGAAAGCTTAGAGCTGGAGTCGCACTGACGGAGGGGCTGAATGGGTGCACTGCAGAAATGATGTGGCATGGCATCAGTTGGCATAATTCAGACTATGCTTGAGATTTCCTGACAGTGAATATTTCCACGCCCAGCCACCATAATTTAATCACCCCATTTTTCTTTTTTACTCTTTTCGTTTTTACTCTACTCTTTTAATTTATTTGCACATGCAGTTTTCATTGCTCTTAAAGGAGTGGGTAGGATTTAGTGGCATATAACAGTGAGTTTGCACATTGCAATGAATGCTCAATACCCCTCCCCACACTCCTTTTCCAAACATATAGGAGAACCCTACAAAGGCCATCATTGAACCTAAAACATTAATGGCTCTCTGTAGAAGCCAGGCTCTGCGGGGAGGACCTGCTCCCTATGTAAATATGAAGGACTCATTGAAGGCTTATTCTTGGTTTCAAGTGATTATACACTGAAGACATAATTATCAATATTATATTACATTGTGGCCAGTATATCTGACTAAATCCTACACACTGGCATTTTAAACATCACAGCTAAATATAATATAAAGTGGGTGGGGGCAGAGGCTTGGTATCCACCAGGGACAAATGACTATAATATTTTTGTCAGAATGAGGTGAAACAACTCTTAAGAGAAGGTTAGAGTCCGGTCATGGCTGGGTTTGGGTCTACCAGGTCTAATTTGTCCACATATTAAGAGGAAGTGCTGCCTGAGCAGCTAAATTCAGGGTAACACACCTCTTTTTTGCCTTTTCTTTATTCCAAAAATAATAACTGCTCTCTTTCTGTACTCTCTCTCTCACACACACACACACACACACACAAGGACAAGGCATTGTCAACAAAAGAAGAATCTTCATGACAACAAAATATCTTCGGGATGTGGGATTTTGAATTTAAATGAAATATTTTGTTTGAGACCGTGTGACTCCACTCGCTCCCTCACCTGAGGCGATTAGTTAAGAGAGAAGCGTACACACTGCGGTGTGTCCCTGATCTTTTTCAACACAAGGGCAACAGCACTCATCACGAATCCAGAACCGTCATGATTTTCTTCCTCAAGGCCACACACGTTGTACGCAAACAGGCCTCCAAGCGCACGTGGCTGGCACTAAAGTACACACAACGCTACACTGCACTGCAGACAACCTGCAGACCTGCAGACACACCACCAGGCCCACGTTTACACTAAGGCATGCACAAAGACACACATTTTTGCTTCCACAGAATTGTTCAGCTCACATATTTTCACAAACACATGCCGTCCCTCAGCACACATCGCACACGCACAGAAACTCACTCACATCAATGCACACACCAGCTGGGAATGAATTATGAAGGCAGACCTCCGACTCCATCCTCCTTCCCAATTTACGATGCTGCTCAATCCACCTTCACCTTGACTACATAATCCTCTCAATTTCTCACCCATTTTGGACCACCTGCCTCTGACCCCCTCTTCACTCTTTTACCCTCCTCTTTTTCTTCTCCTTCTCTTCTTCCTTCTCATCAGTCCCCTCTCCCACACTCCTTCAACTTAACCTGAATTAAGGGTTAACCCATGTGTGAGACTGTGCCTTTGAATTATGATGCTGCGTTTACAAAGTGCTATTTTTAATTTTTTTTCCCCTGAAACTGAGTGATGTGATGTGCGTGATGTGGAAACTGATGTGAGTCTGAGATCTGTGGATCTGCCTTCAGTCTTTTAAGTTTGTTTTTCTGCCTCAACATTAGGAAAAACTGCTGAAATGCCCCTCATTTGATGCCTGTTTTCAGTTGGCAAACAACAAAATCAGAGCCTCTTTTGGTTAAACCTGCATTCTGTCATCACCTATGCTGTTTCAATACAAATTAGTTGTTCTCTTAAATACTTCCTATTAATTACCAGGCATATTGTATTGTGCTGCTGCACTAACATGTTAATGAAATCTCTATTTCATGATTGCAAATGCTGTGCTGTGTAATCAGCACATTGACATTTGTAATGACAGAAGTTAGATGACAGAAAATTCTGTTTCCATGCCCCAGCTAAAAAAAGAGGCCTGACTTTTCTTATTTAATAGCTCCAGAGCAGTTTAGTGTGGATGAGTGCAGACACAAATTGCTGACTAATCCATTATTAATATACGGCAACTACTTTGGCAATCAGTTAAGCATTTTAGGCATTTTCTCAGCAAATATGCCCATCATGATTTGGTTTTGGCCTCTCAGATGTGAGGATTTGTTCATTTTCTTTATGGATGATTCGAAACTAAACTGAGTTTCATACTGACAGTTGGACAAAAGAAGCAGTTTGTCTTAATCGCCTCTGAAAAATTTAAATTGCCTTTTTTTCACTGTTTTCAGATAGTTTGTAGAAAAATTGGGAACACTTTTTTTAAACATAAATTCAGTAATGAAATGTTAGTTGCAGTTCTGGGCCCCAAAACAGAGAAAAACAGATGTATTCTAGATGATATTTTAAATTGTTGTGCGGCTGCTCTGTGTTATTGCAAAAGGGAAGCTTGGCTGATCGTGTTCAATAAACAATAAATAAATAAATAAAATAAAATCTTATTTCTAAAAGTAAGTTCAGTTTTGATGCTGAAATTTCAAACCATATCCAGTAAAGGAGAACAAATCTTAGTGTAGGTGTTTATATGTGAGTGAGTGAGAGAGAGGACGGTTGACATTTTCACTCCAACTAGCAGAGGGCCAGTGGGTAATGCCAGCAGTGTGTGTGTGTGTGTGTGTGTGTGTGTGTGTGTGCTTATGCATTTTTACAAATGCCACTTCCCACTGCCAGCTTATGGCAGGCCTGAAGACAGACACACACATACATGCTGTTACAATTACTCTCTGCTGCAGGGTTTTGCATGATGGTAAAGTGTCTCACTGCACTGAGGTAAACTGTACGCCAGCACCTCCCCCATGCCTGATAGAGACACACAAACCCACGTTTCATACCCAAATGTCTCTCTCTCCCTCTTTCTCTCTTTATCTGTTTATCTGTCTTTCTTCAATTAGAGCCCATATGGTAGAAAGGCCCCCAGCTCTCCATGTGCCCCTTTGAAGTGAAGTAGATTAAAAAAACAAACGTTTGGAAAACCATAAATGAGCGCTTGCAGAGCTGAGAATTGAGGAGCAACACACACACACACACACACACAAACTCCCAGAAATACCTTTATTAACATGCATCACTGACAATATCACAGATATGCTCACTAAAACACAGACCACGGAATAAATTATTCAGTGTGCATCTAAATGCATAAATACATACACAACCGCAGACTATCGATGTTATTGATTCTCTACAACATCCGACTTCTGCCTGTTTCATAAATGTACAGTATGGGAAGCTCTGCTGAAGAGAAATAGAGAAAAAGATACTAAATGTGAGGGCTGCATGTGCTCTGAAAAAACAAATCAAACTTATGCTGCATTCAGGCAGAAGCATTCCCCTGCTGGATGTCAAGCAAGTTTGGAAATTGGATTTTGGAGCCATTTTGTCTACTTCTTTAACTCCATACGTTTCCCTGCTCAATGTGTTCACTGCACAGGGATGTGCTACCTGTGGTGTGTTGTGTTATCCATCTGTTTGCTCGTACAAAAACACACATTACATTTTGACTTTGCAAAATGTGCTAAATGCACAACCCTGCACATGTGTCCTTCCTGCTGTGTTCGTGGGTATTAATGGGCAAAACAAAAAAAGGGGAAAAAAAACTAGGTTGTTCTAAACAGGAATCCTTTAAACTCCAGCAGGAAACAAACAAAAAAGGTGACAAAGAACAGGGCTGAAAATCTTCCACCAAACTGCCAGAAGCAAACCTTTTTGCTTTTGTGAAAAGTGACCAGACGACACCCCCACAGCTTCAAATTCAAGAGCAGCTATTCTGCAACAACTCCTGTGAAAAGACCAAGTCTGACATGAGTTCAGGAGCAGAGAGGAGAGTGTTTTCTCTTGTTTCTCCTTTGGTCTCCTGAGGTTAAACTGTTTGTCGGGTTCCAGGGCATTTTCAACCTGTAGGTTGTTTGCTCTGGTCCGAATCGGCTGAGGATTTTGTAAACCTGGAACATTTTCCCCTTGGTCAGGCTTCTTTTCACACAGAGTAAAATCCAAGCACAACAAAATGCATCTCTGCAAACCACCTGAGGATGTTCCCTCTGCTTATTGCCCAGATGTGTCTGGGGTTGGAGCAAAAAAGTAAATACAGAAAGAAGGTCCTGTTCTCGATGAGTGCATGTTTCTGTGGGACCAAAGTTGGTATGCAGTTTAACATGGAGCAACAGCAGAGTCTGCATTTGCTCATAACTGTGGTAATTGTCTGGGTACTATACCAGCAGAATGCTCTTCGAGGAAACGCCTTGTAAAAACTATACTCTGACACCCTTTGCAAATAAGTCATGCCAATGCTGTTTGTGTGTTCTGCTGCATCCCAGAATGCAAAGCACACCTGGCTACACGAGCTGTTTAGCTCAGACTTGCAGAGTACAGTTGGGTCAGATCAAGGCTGTATCACGTTCCTACCACAAACTGCTATAGGGAGAAAAAAATTGTTGTCTTTAATCAGGTTTAATGCAGTTTCTCATTATCACTTACTTTGGTAAAGAAACTGTTTTACGTGATGTGTCAGGTTTATGTCATCGTCTTTTTTTCATTTTTGAGTCTATTGTTGTATTTCCACGTTTGTTCCGAACTCTGCTGTTCTACTGAGAATGACAGGGATGTGTCACATTTGATTCTTAGATATGTGTTAAATAAAAAAACCATCATAGATGCAAATTCCAAACTAAACACACGTAGCATTAGTTTTTTTGCCTTGGTTGTACTGATCCTCCCTCATTTATAATATGCAAGTTAGATAAGTATCACATCTGCCCAGACCATCTGGGCTTGCAGGTCTTTTACTACTGGCTTCACATTCAAATGTTTTCTTATTGTGTTAATAAAAAAGAAGCTTTCAATGTTGCATCATCTTGTAATGCATTAATATATAATAACGTAGTGTAGTGTAGGTGAGAGGCAGACACTCTTTAAATACTTGCAGTGTTATTTTACACCTAAGCATATTGTCTTCCGCTAAACCCACACTGCATGTCTAACGCTTGTTCTCCAGTGTGATTTCTGTAAAATGAAAATTCTTCTGATAAATCGAGAGGTTTAATCAAATGTGTGACATTTCAATAAGTTTGGAAATCTCTACACTGTCTCCTAAGAAACCATGTAACCTCCAGATTTAGTGAATCTGAATTCCTTTTTTGCAGATAAATTGAGACATTGAGTTTTTCTTTTTATGGACAAGAGTCTTTCACCAACTTGTCATGCTGAACCAAACCATTTAGAAACCCTTTGGATCATTTGAAAATGCATTGTATCACAGATGAAAACAGACAGAAAGGTGTGTTTGCCTGCACACGTGCCTGTGTAAATGAAGATTGGCTCATAAATAGATATCTGTGCTGAGGAACAGTAGGCAGATGATGGGGATCATGTAAACATGAGATGAAATAAAATGTAAAACAATTCTCAAAGTATCGAATATTTCCATTATGTTATCAAAAAACGCATATAACTACATGAAAATCAAATTCTTAAATAAAAAAATCAATCAAATCATTGCATCATAGCATTTGTCATGCTCATGATATGTATGCCCCGTGCACAAGTCACTTGTACTGCACAAGTACTGTAAGCAGTGGAGTTGCTCTTATGGAGATCGTAAAATACTGTCTTCAAGGCGAGATGGGCCCTGAATGAATAATAGGCAATCTATAATGGATGACAAGTTGACCAAGTTCTCTCTCTCTCTCTGTTTCTCTGTCTCTGTCTGTCTTTCCCTGTCTATCCCTCCTTTTTCCCTTTTCCCCCCACTTTCTCCTTTTTCCTCACTGCTCCTATCCCACTGTGACACCATGTCACTGCTTTGAGGCACATGCTCTGGTAGACAACGGCGACTGCCACCCTCCCCTGAGCCTCTTAGCTGCCTTCGGAAGAGAGCCGCTTTACTTTATGGGCTTCTCAAATCTCCTGGAGACATTCTCTTTTCTCTGTACTTCACAAAAAAAAAGTCAGATTAGAGGACAAGCGATGTAAAACAGGAGAAGAGGAAAGAAGAGGATGAGGGGGCTGGTTGAGAGAGGATGGAAAAAAGACAGGAAAAATGAAGTAAACACCCATCGATTTTAAAAAGAATGTAAAATGGGAAACTGTGAAAATGGGGAGAGACACTCTGGGGTGCAACATTTGGCACCTGTTTATACTCTCTTGCACTTTACTCTGCAAACTGCGCAGCGCAGTGTCATTACCCACCCACAAAATGGATGAATCAATGCATTTGAAACACACAGTGAATCATTCAGTGAGTGAGAGCTTTCACACTGTTGTAAAAAAAAAAAATCATCTGTTATTGCCTCCACTCCACTGCAATGGTGAAAAAACTCCTGTGGGAATGGTAACTGTGGGAACAGCCACTGTCATGTTTGAACTCTGACATGTTTTCACCATATTTTTTCTTCAGTTTTTTGTCTTTATTCATTCATTTTCAGTCAGATGTTTGCACCTGTTGTGAGAAATCAGTGCTGCATTATTTGCCGTGTTTGGCAACGAAGAGGATGTCGAATGGTGCAGCTCTGTGTTATTTTTTCTGTAACAGCTGTGTTGGCTGTCCATAAGCTCCTAAGCTGCCTTCCCTACCGCGCCTCTCCCAGTGTTGCACAGACCTCCTGTGGTGTTCCTCTGGTAAGTTTATTGTACACATCACAACAGAGCGCTGAGCATATTTCGACATGGAGAGAGCTGGAAATAATAGCCGGGCAGACATCTATAGACTCTCTCTGCTTTGTGTGTTGGTATTTGAGACTGAATCCACCTTGTTGTTGAGACAGAGACAGGAAAGAGGCAGGTAGAGGTGGAAAAGACTCATTCTTCACAGATCAGATTTGTGCTTGTTGCTGGATTTAAATCCCAGAGGTGAACAAACATCCATATTCTGGCTGGGGTCAGTTGAGTGGCTGTATGAGTGAACTCGGCGAAGGAAGGAAAAGATCAGATAAAGCATATGATGATAAGAGAGGCACATACTGTATGAAAGGAGGGTTTAGAGGAAACAACAGCTGGAATGATTTCTATTTCCACGTCAAGCTCTTTATTGTTGGTGTAACTGTTGTGCAGGAGTCAGCTGGGATCCAAATAATACTTCACTGTGGGACACTCTCGCTTTTTCCACCACTCCATCTCAGCCTAAAACATTACTCACGCTTTCACTTTCAATGAAAGCAATACTCAGTCATTTCACAGTGGAAAACACAAATTACAAACTGCTATTGCCTTATTGTTATTGCTATTTTGGTTTAGTTTGATCCGCCCTCATCCATCTCTTAGCTGTTAACCACATCAGTAGTCTCAGTTTAAGTACCCTCTCAGCACAGCAAACAGAGGACATCATCTGAAATATTTAACAGTGCACTCCCTGGATCCATGCTCAGCACAAGCGGCATAATGTTCATAGTATAAACTGCACTCCAAACAATGTTACCTCCACTGCACCGTGCTCACTACCCACAAATAATTACTGTGTCATGACTGGATAAGCTGAGACCAGGGCAGCGCAGCAACTTATAATAACACCCTTTTGACACACAAGGCTCATTCAAGCTAAATATACTCTACATGCATCCACATCACATCTTTAGAGAAATATAAACAAGTAAATGAAGCATTGACACTGCTGGGAGCTGCTGCTGAATGAAAAAATAATTGATTATTGGTTTGTTTCCTACTTGTATACAGTGACAACTGAAATTGTGTTCTTTCATGCTTTCCACAGCGTGGAAATGACATTTCTGCAATTCAGTGTTTTACATGATAAATGTTCCTGATGACTGACAGGATGTTTTTATCTCTCAGAGATGGGAGTATAGGGGTTTCTCATTATATATTTATCTATCTATGGTTGCCATACCTCAAAGATGTCTCTCTGTGTAAAATCCCATACACCATTAAGTTAATTCGAAAATCCCTGGCCTCCAGATATTTTGATTTATACTGTAATACATCAACCGCTATCCCTGCGCAGCCTTATCGGAAAATTCAAAAATATCAGCTATAACCCCTAATTAGCTCAGTGTTTTTCTGATGTCTGAAGGGTTTCTCAAGCGACGCAGTCACATGCAGAACTGGAATCTAAAAAGATGACCTTTGGTAACCCCCAGAACCTTACGCATGAGTCAACGCAGGCAAAGCTGCCCCAGAGAGATGTTCATATCAAAACACGTAAAAAAAAAAAAATAACACGGATAGTACATGCACAAACAGCACTGCAAACATTAACACAAATTTACACATTGCATACCAGATAATTCTCTTTTTGGTTCCTGATACTTAGTAGGATGTCAATATATTCCTATATAAAGTATACCATTTTAACACACTATTAAAGTCCCACTCACTTCACAAGAGTGTGTGTGTGTGTGTGTGTGTGTGTGTGTACAGACGTACAGCTGTTTGACTGACAGCTGAGGTAATTATCGTTGCTCAGTGGCAGTAACCCCCGCGCAACCTCTCAGGCTGAGTCCTCACACCCTGGCATTGATGAACCCCAGCACAGGGGCTAATGCCAAAAATATCCGCTTCATCTGCTAACAATAAAACTCCTAAATGTCCGGGGGAGAGGAGATGCAGAGAGACTGAAGAGGAAGGAGAAAGCAGACCAACCGGGGTGGGGTGGGGGGTGGGGGTGATCAAAAGAGAAAGGAGGAGATGAAGATTACCAGGAAGAAAATTATTTAGGCCAGTGCTAAGACGATGGAGGGAGAGAATGAGCGGTTGATAAGGGTGACAACCACCGTGTGCTGCTGCACTGACAGGCACACGACCAAAATAACTGCAAGACCAAGCAGAGGAAACCACTTTTAATAGACAGCAAGGAGGCAGAAAACAGGGTGTAATGTAAAAGGACTGG
Organism: Psettodes erumei; assembly: GCA_016785225.1. Lineage (NCBI taxonomy): Eukaryota > Metazoa > Chordata > Actinopteri > Pleuronectiformes > Psettodidae > Psettodes > Psettodes erumei. The sequence goes on from JAFBJZ010000411.1 coordinate 137,030, forward strand.
GTTGCACCAGCTGTTTGTGAATGCATTTTTAAATCTGTGTGTTAAGTCCTTCCTAAATTCTTAGTAATAACTAGTTTCCACCCAGTGGTTCACTAATTCAAATTCAATTTACAGTGATGCTAAAATCAGTATTGGTCTATTAACAATGAATGTTTTACTTGTTTTAATGTTGTGGCTGACTGGTGTGATGTGAAAGGGGTCGTTTGTCGTTCCCCTCAGCTGAACTGTGTGTTAAGCGACTTTCAGCTCATTCTCTCGTGGACAACAGCTTCACTGGTTTGACTAATTTCCTCCTGTCTCATCGGTGTTGTTTCCAGCTGCAGCAGGCAGCTGTTTTTGGAGAAAAGACTCTGATAGACCAACTGTATGCTACATGCCCAGCACCAAACAGCAGAGGCAGATATTCCCCTTGGGAGCTGACAGAGACCAAAAACAGAGCTAAAAGGACAGAAAATGTTGGAGTTACATTCCCCAAGTATTTGCCAATACATTCTCTATTATAAGGTGTTGTCACTGTTGTATTTACAGCTTGCTGCTGGGCTGCCAAGCGGCCAAGTAACTGATTAATGCAGGATTAAGACCTTAGTAATGTGTAAATTAGTTACTATAAAGCATCTGTAGCACTCTCTAGCCAAAAGCAATCAATGGTGTGAACATGAAGTCTCATGAGCTGTAATGTAACTCCCAAAATAAAGCTAATAGGAGGCTACAGTAGCTGATATATTACAGTCTTTTATCGGTCTTCTAATATAGTTATCTTATTTAGATGCAGTGGTGAAAAGCTTATTTCTTTTTCTGCATTGATTTTTGACTGTTTATCTTTGGCGTATCTCCTGCCACTGGTCACTTCTATGGGCCATCTTGTTATAGGGTCACGACCTATATGGCTGTTTAGTTAGAAGACAATGACAAATGGCGTAACTTTTTGGTTTAGTTTAATTTGGGAGACTTGATTTGTGTGTGTCTGTTGTGTGTGAACCTGTTCATTTTAGCAAAGCATAAGTCTGTACTTAGCAAATACACTATGCTGAAGAGTGAACTTTAGAACAGCTGGTGTAACCAGCTCCTTTTCTCTATTTTTTCCCCCTCGCCTCCCCATTGCACCTCTCTCGCTCTGTTCCAGGTCTTCAAGAGTTTGATGAAATATTCATCTTTTCGCAACGTAGCCTTGCTCTCTTTCCCTCCTCTCTCTGCCTCTTTCCCTCTGCCTCGTCTGCTATAAAAATCCAAATCGCAGTCTTTTTCCCTCCTCATCATGAACCCATATGTGCATCCCCTCCTCTTCCATCAATCTTTCAATCACTCCCTTCATCTCTTTCCACCTCTCTCTGATGTCTCTTGTCTTTCTCCTGTCATCATTTTAGCCAGCTGTGCTAAAACAATCTGAAATCTGTGGATTTAGGCTTTGCAGTGACGTGTTTAATGTAAAGGGTCGCAGAGCAGGGGATTAGTTAATGTGATGTACAGGAAAAGAACAGCTCAGAGGAGCGCTGTTAGTTGGCTGTGATATACAGCAGAGTGAAACATGCTCCGCTAAGCCTCATGGGACTCTGGTGATAGATGATAAGCAAAAAATATTCACTCGAGCAATTTATCTGGGGGTAGAAAATAATTTATCATTTCACATTGCATATATTTCTTCTTCCAAGTTGCCATACATACTCTTTATGCCAATAATGAGTAAATCGCGATTGGGCTGAAATGAGGCACATGTGTCTAATCATTGCATTTGACATATCAAGGTCAGTTTTTTGTTTATTATTATGCTTTTGTATGTGATCTTATGGTACTGCACAGCTGAATTCAAGTTGTCTGTCTCAGCATTCAAAGATGCCCTATTGCATAATGTTAAACATGGTATTTGCTTCAGACCTGGAACCAGCTCCGCTGTTTCACAATGATAAATGTGAAGAAAACAAGCAACCTTGTTGAGTATATTGTGTGGGGGGTTTTTTCTCTTCTTTTTTTCATAATGATTCTAATCTTTAAACCATGACCATGGTTGTTTAGTCAAAGGATTTGTCTGACATTTTGGAACATAATCAATTTCTTGCCAAGATTTAGATGAGAAGATCAACCTTTCTCATGCTGTATATGTACATTAAAAATGCTAAATACACTCCAGCAGGAATCCAGTTAGCTAAGCTTAGCATAAAGACAAACGAGGGAAACTGGGAGCCAGGGTCTATCCACATTTAAGAATATTTTAACTATTCCTCTTAAATTTGAAAACAATCAGGATTGGACCACACCTTCTTTTAGATGTAATAATGCATAATCAGAATATTCATAATCAGAAATATTGTCTGTTCTGGTGTCATTATACAAAGCTGTACAGTAGTGATATTTTCCAGTCTGTGCTAAACACCACTGCAGAGACAGTTTAATAATGCTGAAAGAGAATTACAAAATGATTGTGCTCTGAGGGATTGTTTTTGGGAGAGCAAATACAGATCATCATTTAATTTCTCTTCAAAAAGAAATGTCATACCTCCATGTGCTTTTGGGCTACTTTGCCATTTTGCCAGCAAATTCTCCCAAAGTTGTGAAATGATCTGAGCAACTAAATCATGTCTTCAGGCAGATATTCGGTGTGCTTAGGGATAGCACAGAAGGTGAAATTTCATCACTTGAAAGAAATGAAATTAGATGAACACGATGACTAACTTGATGACACGATGGACCTGTTGCACACAGTCTCCATCTCTGTTCCACATAATTAGTTTGGGGAATAGAGTGCAAGTATGAGTCCATTTCAGTTATTCAGATTCAGTATCATAACATTGGAGTGTTTGGATCAAAAACGTGGGGGGAGAAATTAGTCTGTATGTGTGTGTGTGTGTGCGTACGTGTGTGAGTCTGCGACATGCATGCATACCCTCTTGTATTTCACAACACGTGTGCACCTTTCTGCGTCTCGTCTGAAATAGACACCGCAGCCTTGTCTCCTTATATGACATAGAAACTGCATGGCAATTCACTCAGAGCCTCTAAGCCAATCAGAGTCTCCAGTAAGGGAGCTTGTCCAATCAAGGGGGAGGTGGAATATGAGGTGGAGAAGAAAAAGAATTTGAGAGACGCAACGATAGGAAACAGGAAACGGGGAGAGAAAGGGAGATGTTTTCCAGACACCAGGCTTAACATGCCGTCTGTTTTAAAGTTCTCATATCTCACGGGGATAGTCATTATAATTTTTCAGATGCTTATTAGTCCTTCCATGCTTACGAGTCTGTCTTGCCTGTTTCTATGTTGATTGCATTGTTTGGGCTGAGCAGTCAGCACTGTTATTTTCCTGCCTGTCCATGTTACAAGGCTCTCAGATGTGTGAATGTGCAATATGTTGTGTAAAGAAACCCTTAGGCAAAGTTTTCTAATTCAGCAGAGACTTTCTGGACTTTCTGTGGTCATCCTGATAAATACATTGATTTGCTGATAGGAAGTCATCTTTTCAACACCATAGCAGAATGCACACAATGTTCAGGTGTCCCTATAGTCTGCAGTCTGTTAACACAAACACCATAATGTGTATGACTATACCACATGCAGGTCTCTCTCACTCTCTCTCACGCTCTCTGTCTCTCTCTCACACACACACACACACACACAGTAAGGCAGAACTGCTGACAACAGTCTATGGATTTTCTCTGAGCTGCTCCATCCCTCTTTACCATTCACACAACCATCGCTGTGTCTGTTTCTCCATTCTCTTTGTCTCCCCTGCTTATTTTTGCATTCAGCCTCCCCACATTCAGGTCTTTACTTCATTTGTTGATTTACACTGTGTGTTTGTGTGTGTGTTTGTGTGTTTGTGTGTGCGTGTGTCTTTGTGTGTATAGGTGTGTGATATAAAATGCCCTTACTGGCTTTCACTGAACAACTGTCTACTTTTAAAATACTTATCACACAATTTATGGATGTATGAGCATGAATTACAAATGAAGTTACAAAATTAACAGAGAAAAGCCAGTCATCTGTATTTCATGGCTTGAGTGTTAGGGTGATGAGAGTATCATCACTTTTGCAGAGGCAGCAGGGCTGAAATATGTGTGTCATCGCCATGACTGTCAGGTGCATTAGTCATAAAGTTGACTAGGGGCTGTGGCTGCACTGGTAAAGCCAAACCACTGCAACCAGTGGTTAATGAGGTGTGTGGAGCACACTGTTAATGATAACCATTATCTAGCGTACAGGGGAACAAAGCCACAGGAGGCTATTGATTATCTATTTGATGTGCTGCTCAAGTCAGGAGGGCAGGAAAAATAAAGGGGGGCAAAGAAAGACGGACGGGAATCAAACTCTTCAGGCATAAGCTTTGATAAAATAATCACTGTTTGTGTGTGGTCAGGAAAATCAGACACCGCAGAGACATGAAAAATTGACACTTTTGCAAGATTACTGTAATTTCTCTCCTTTGTAATGATAAGTTTGGAGCGGGGCTTACTTTGATTGTGACAATTTGCACAGTTCCTTGCAGTTTGTAACATCAAGGTTATACTACAAGGGATTGTACTGGGTGATGAGCAGTGTCAGAGCACTATTCATACATTGTAAAAACTGACATGCTGTATATACTGTATGAATGACTAACTGAACTGTGCTCACTGTTATTTTTAAGGTAGGTCCTGAAGTCATATATTCCACTTATGTATGTCAGTTTCCTACAGTATTTCTAACACTAGAGCAGCTTATACAATTATCTGGAGCTCATTCTGGCTGTATCCACCAACAGTGACCACTGCATCCTGGTTGCCACTCTAGCTTGAAGAATGCATGTGTCACACGTGCCGACATTTGTTCCAGAGCATTTTAAATAGATCATATATCATATACATACATCAACAATGTCTCTGTCCTGTTTGTGTCCTGGTAGGAATGACACAGTGGAATATAATACTAATATATACTTAGAAAGCTGTAAGTAGACCCGGTTCTGTTTTATGAATTGAAAATCATTGTGGACATACACGCATAAGCCCCATGAAAAATGACTTCATTAATCAGTTATCAAAATGGTTGCTGATAACAATATACTGTTCAATTAATCCAACTAATAGTTTCAGCTCATTATGATGAAAAAAATATTTAAAGTAGGTTTGTGCACTCACAAAATGGTTACCTAAAGCTGCTTTGGGGCAAAACATACAACAGCAGATTTGCACCTTGTTGTTCATTGGTGTGAATCTTCTGCAGCTTTCCCGCTGACTGATGATGTTAAATAAAAATCTCCTCGATGAGTGTTTGAGGCTGCAGTTGAAAACGTGTTAGTACCAAAAAGCATGTTTTTCCTCAAATTCCTGCCAATATTGTTACCTTGAGAGGAGACTGGCAGACACAATCCTGATTATTAATACAGCGGTGTTCTGTTTGCTGGCTGTTACACAGAAATCAAGGCAGTTCATGAAATGTTAATGATCAAAGCCGACAGAGTGGATGTAAGAACAAGTGAAAAGGGCATCATTCCAAAGTCTACATAACAACTATAATGATCACACAGACGTGTCATTTCAAGGCTAACAGTACTCATGGTTTCCTAAGTAGGACATCGCCATTAGTTCTTGGGTGTGTGTGTGTGTGTGTATCTCTCTCCCACAGCTGGAAACCAGAAAATCAAGACTTTAGTCTGTGATGTTATGCTGATTTACATCCCCGTGCTGCACAGTTCACAGTTAATCAGTGCCTAAATTTGAGCAATTCGTGATTGTTTGAATATCACATCCGAATGATTTAAATGCATTAGAGTGGATAGTTCTGAACTGGGGCCCGTCACCTCCAGAAGTCGATGAATTCCATCTTTAAATGTGCTGTGAAATACTTTGCGTCTCTCACACGACCGCCATTTCAACATGCGGTTGAGAGATGAGAGACCCAGCATGATTCTGAACATGTGCAGAAACAGGCAGGTGTCTTGCTTTTAAATGGCACAAAGGGTCATATTTTATAGCAGGACTGCAGTACGAGTCTCAGAGTACAGTCTCCCAGAACTGGTGTGACGTTCGCAACAATCATGCTCAACCTGTGATGTTCTGTGATAAAATATTATCCAGTTTTGTGCTCTTCTGACCAAACTTTTAATATAAACTTGCTCAGAACCAAAGCGCTAGTGTTGCACACTTACTTGTTTTGTTTTGGATTGCACAAGCAAGTTTTTATTACATCCAGCACTAGTGTTGAAATCACACTGACAGATTAGACACTTTTAGGGGGACTTTGGTCACAAAAAATGTTAGAACCATGGTTAGTTTCCGGAGGGGAGGGAGAGAGCAGGAATACTGCTGCCTTGACCAAATGTTATGAAGAATATAAGTCATCATGAGGGGGTGGAAGTGTGTGTGTGTGTGTGTGTGTGTGTGTGTGTGTGTGTGTGTGTGTGTGTGTGTGTGTGTGTGTGTGTGTGTGTGTGTGTGTGTGTGTGTGTGTGTGTGTGTGTGTGTGTGTGTGTGTGTGTGCACTAGATGAGGGTAGGAGATGTTCGTTGTTGTCTGATACCATTTTTGCAGCATGGATTGGTACATGCTTGATCTGTCAGACATCAGATCCACACAACCACACCAAGAGCAGCCCCAGAGTCTTGATATATATAAACACAAAGCACATGTCCACACCAAACATCTGAAACTGGCCACAGAGCCCAGAGACCAGAGAAATGCTGTAAGATATAGGTTGATGATTTATTAGATTTTGGAGATGCACACCATTGTTGTTTTCAAGGGAGCTCAGGGCTCCTTTAGAAGACCTAAGCAACCCCCCCCCCCCCACCCCCCATTTGTGAAGAAGCATTTACACATTGTTTTGGGTCTGCAGTTCAAAATTTGCATTTCAGAGTTTCATTTCTGCATGCCATTAAATTTTACCAGACTGTGCTGTTTTAGAGGTGTTGGATGTTGTGATTCTGTACAGCAGTGTGTGTGTGTGTGTGTGTGTGTGTGTGTGTGTGTGGGGAGGGGAGCATTATGGAAAGGTCAGTGGGTTGCCATTACTAAAACTGTTGTGTTTCTGCCCAACACAGCAAAATGTGACACACCATTCATTCCCTCTCAGAATAACTGCTCCCCCAGGGATGAAGTCCATCCCCAAAGTCTCACACAGGCCTTCAAAGGGCTTCATCAAAGCCACCTAACGACCACCATCAATACGGATGATTGACCGGTGATGTCACAGAGTGGACGTGTTACTTCAGGGTCACGGGATCATCTTCTTTATGTGAAACGGTCAGTGTTTCAGGTGTAGAGGTTAGTGCTTAGAGCTGTTTCTTTGTGTGTGGCTGTGTGTGTCTCCAGGCTCTGATGAATGTTAGTGTGCAGAGATCTGTGAGAAGGCATCAAAGAACCGGCTTCATGTTCCATTTCCCAGAAGGCTTTTCTCTGGCTTAGCCAAGGTGAGAGGTTATCGAGGGTAGAGAAAAATAGGATTTAGTATGGGATGTTTTCTGCCTCTAAGTGAGCGAGACGCAGAAATTACAGCAGGATTAAAATGTTGAAGGAGGTGAGGCGAGTCCACCGGAGTGCAAATTATGACACACAAAGAAGCAAATATAACATAAATGAAGCAATCATGAAAGTAAGAAAATATCTGGAAACTTTAAAGTGTTGAAGCATGCAGCAGCATGGCAAAACATGGACAAAATATTTCTTCTTTCTTCTTAGCATGTCTATATTTCTTACACGCTACTCCTCTTGCTTTAATCCATGATGGCTCTTTTGTTCAACAGCAAGGAGGAAAGTCGCTCACAGTGGCATGAAAAGATCACCACGTCGTGTGAGTGCATCATGTTCCTCAAGCTTTGACCTGCATTACCTGCAGGCCTGGTACACAGGAATGTGTGAACACCTGCTTCATTTGAGGTTGAGAAGCTCACCACTATGTCTGCTGTTCTAGTGTTCTTGGGAGGTAAATTTTTTTCAGCTGTGAGAAGAGAAGTTAAAAGAAAAAGCTTCAATAAAAGCATAAGCCTTGAATACACTTCAATATAATATCTGACGCATGTGAGTATTAGTGAAGATAGATTAACTGCCATGATGAAATATTAGATAATGCTTAATAAATAAGCCTTCCTGCCAACATGGACATTATGACAAAGCAGAATGGTGCAGCGAAGGCACTTCATGTACTTTAATGTGCCGCTTGTTGTGTGTACAGAGATACTGATTTAAAGTGAACGTCACAGATTTTTTCCTGTAAAGCGAGCATTTTTCCATACTGGTGACTATATGAAGTCAACAGTTGGCATGAACTAGAGCATTAGAAATTGTTTGAAAACAGGGAAAATGGTGCAAATGTGAAAATCGTTTTGTCAGAAAATCTGTCTCATTCTGAGTTCATGGGATTCAAACAGAGGTGAATGTTAGAGATGGTAGAGGTCGGAGCTAACGATGCCTGCAAGAAGAGGAGATGTTTCTCCACACACTCTCATGAACACTTAATGAAGCATGGCATTGGTTATTGGATGGTCATGCAGCAAGGAGGTGGAGAGGTGAGGACAAACAGGAGAAGGCTGAATCCATAAAGCAGGCGAGTTGTAGGAAAAGGAGGGAGGAGATGAAGTCTGAACGCTGACCCCGACGATGAGAAAAAAGAGTAAAACGTGGAGAAAATGCAAGATGGAGAGAGGGACATGCATTAAACATGATGTCAAGTAGGTCAGCTTTAGAGTGTCAAACCCTGTGTGCAGGAGAGGAATAAACACAATCTTAGATTATGACTCCTTATGTATATAGATGTTGGTGGCACTTTGCCTTGAGAAAACATGCTAGAATGAGCATTTAAGACGTTACGCACTGCACTGTAAAGTGCACACACGTACTAGCATAATCAGACGTTTCAACCTACATCCAGTCATATGGGAAGAGTTCAGGATAATTGTGCATCACTGAGGTCCTTTTAAGAAACATGTGTTTGGTGACGGCACTGCTTGAATGTCAGCTCGTCTCCACAGAAAAGACCAGAATGTTCAGACCACACCAGATGAACTGTATCCATGTACTATACATGTGTGGGGCCTATGGACTAGCATGACAAGGATGTAGCCAAGCATGTGCTGTATGTAGTTATAGAGCATACATGCATCCATACAAACACATACAGTATATGTGCATATTTTTTATAGTATGTAATGATTTCAATACTCACTATACTAACAGTACTCCAGGGCTGCAGATAGATGCCAATGGCATGAATACTGACAAGGGAAAGCGCTGCTGTACAAGTCACAATTATGGAAAGAGGACAATTAGTCCTTGAATATGGAAATAATCACAGGAAACAATGCAAATATGTCAATGTGTCCGAGCAAAGTTGAAGAATTGCTGCACTCAGGCTTGAGACAAGTTTATGGGAAATTAATTCAAGTATGAATGCAAAATGAAGGCAGGTTTGAACCAGAATAAGAATGTCTTTTTATGCAGGACCCCCCCCCCCCCACACACACACACACACACACACACACTTAATTCCCAGAAGAACATTTGCATACTGGTTTAAACTGAGAGACGGCATCTGTACAGCTGGAAGTTAAGGCATACAGGCAGTTGGAAGAATCAAAGCGTTGACTTGTGCATTATGCAACAGCGCATGTTCGGAACAATAATAATTATATAATATCCCTTAACAATTCCCTCCCCTGTCTGACTTGCAGCTCTCACTTCAAATGCATGCAGCCCGGCTGTACTTGCTCATGTCACTTTACTGTCACACAGTCAAATCATGGACTCATTCTTTATGAAATATTGTGCTGTTATCTGCGAGTGCACTGGCTGATCGCTACAAAGAAATATTCAAATGCTGATTTTGTCTGTTTTGTGACATGGCCTTTTGGTTTGAATCCTCTCCATGAGACCAGCTGCACTGGGAAAATGAATGGGTAATTTTAAGGAATGAGTAATGCTCCATCATCCCTTATCATGCATTCATCTTGTAGACAGCTGTTTTTTGTTTTTAGGGGGTGGTTTTTCTCATTGCTGGGGCACAATATGAGCATACAGTATCAAGCTACAGCAACGAGACCATTGTTTTTATCTTTCCTGTGTGAGCCTTTCAATCTTGCTTCTGGAAACAGGGTAAAAATGAAGTGGCTGCTAATGAGGCAACCGATTAGAAGGAGAACTTTTGACAGTCTGAAGAAATGGGTGGATTAAGTAAGCTGCATGAATCATAGTTTTGACTTGAGTTGTTTGGGGACACAAAATGTGTGTGTAAGGATCTGAAATGAGGCCCCGGGATCTTTTAAGGATTTTTATCCCTCTAACTGAAGAGCATATTCTATGTAGTTCCACTATTCCCAAACTGGGGTAAGTGTACCTCCAGGAGTTACACGATGAGATTCTAAATTCAGCATCAAATTATTAACGATGAACCTCATTATCTTTGAGAGCCTTCTGCTTATCATTGCCTCCCATAAAGGTGAACACTTGTTACTGAAATCCTTAAAATATGTTGCGTCATTAAATCATCTGAAAATTCCCAATACAATTTTTGTCTTGTCTCCTTAATGGTCCCAAATCTTTAGGACTTTGAGCTCTTTAGGCTGCAGCCTAAAAATTCATAAATTAAACATGTCTCCTTTTTATTTTTGTGTGACATGTCTGCTCAGTTTTTGCCATGCACCTACTCAGTCATTTTTTGTGACCATCTTCCTGTGCATCAAAGCTGCTCAGACTTCTTGAGTGGACGTTGTGCTTCTGCTTGATGACTCTGTCATTAGATGATGGTATTTTAATAAAGGAGTCCAAATGAGAAGTCGTGAACAATCTTGTTTAAAACCTTGTTGCAAGATTGCACATTAAATGAATCTTTGATCTGCACTGTTTCTGTGTGTGCCCCAGGCTTCACAGAAGGATGCAAAGCAGCAGGCAAACAGTAGATCAGTCAGACACAGCAATGAGATTTGCTATTCCTCAATTTCTTCTGTGAACCGCCCAGCTAGTGACGGCATAGAGTTATTTTCTCATCGTCCCGCAACCTGTCCCTCTCGCAACCCATCTCCTCTCACATAGATGTACTGTATATTTTCTCTTTCCAGGCCAGACTAAACAACTTGAGGTTCACAGCAAAAATTCCTGCAACTGCCAGACTGTTTACACACCACAGTGCGCCCTGTCAAATCGCCCTTGAGTAATATTGAACCCCCACATGCCCACTCATTCAAAGCTACTGTACATGGAATTGCTGTTATACACAAAAGTGCCAGCTAATGCTTCAGCATTGTCAAGCCATTTGACTTGAATTAAGTCGCTTAATCTGAAAGCCATAACTGAAAAGGCCATTTTTGCTACAAACTGCAAAGATATTGATTGGTTATTGCCTCACTGAAAATCATTCAATATAAATCAATTGGTATGCGCCACCAAGGCTCACTTATCCTCGAATTGATATCACACCTAACAGAATCATTCTTCTCAATTAGGTAAGGTTATTTAAATATTTTGACCATTAGGATTTAAAATCAAGTCTCCTCTTCTGATGGGGTCATTATGGCTGAAAGGCTGTAATTCTGTAACAGAAGACATCAAAGATTTATACAGCTACCAAATGTGTCGGGTAGTAATGTCACCTTCTTGTTTGCCTCATAATTACCATAATCTTAATGTCAGAGATAATTTAACAGTCCAAACGTTTACATAATATATAAAAAAACACAACTTCACATTTAAAGCTCCAAATTAACAGGATCTAGCTATGGGGGGAAGGAAATCACCAAACATACAAAAACACTATGTAAAATATTACATCTATGCCTCGTGCCTCATACATTTTATCTTCAGTTTATCATCCTAGTAGTGTACGCCAGGTCTGAACATGAGGTCACATTCTCACCACATATTCTGCTTTTCTGCTGTTTTTTTTGTTTGTTTGTTTTTTATCTGTGCACATTGTTTGTTCATACATTTGATTTTCTAGCGTTGAAGACAAACAACACTATATCTCTCTACCCAGCCTCCACACTGTCACACAGTATGATCATCATACAATCTCCTGCACCTGGAACTGAACAATCTCATTTTATTGTGTGTTTTAGCATAATTCAAAAGAATTATTTGCTCCAGTCAAAAAAACAAAAACATCATATACTCAGTCCACATGACAAAGGGATTAGGCCTCAGCAGAAAGCTTAAAGAAACGCAGGGAGGAGTATTAAACTGCTATACCATATAAAGAATCTATCGTTAAGCCAAAGTGATTTGTGTTTTGATTTCCAATCCAGCTGTACATTTTAAAGGTACATGGGATATTTTATTTGCCAAAGGTACAGAATCTGCTGCTCTTGCGAGGTGCTTAGTATCAGGCACTTTTATTAAATAAAACGGAGTCTTGGGTTGGAATATCAAAGGTTCAGTTTTCTTTTGATTTTCTTTGTGCGAAATCTGTCTCTGCGTGATGGAAATTGATCAAATATACTCTCCATTAATCTTACTCTCACTTGTGTGAAAAAAAGCATTTTTTTCTTCTTCTTTTTTTTTTTTTAAGAGTGTGTTTCCTTCCAGCTCTCGCCGCCTCTCTCCTCACCCAGGAGTGGTGCTCAGTGGGCAGCCTGTGCTAACACATACATAGACAATGACTGCATATGCCTGAAAACACGGTGCACACTCACATAAACACGGAGCGGGTAATCTGTCTGATTGAAAGAGCTTTCAGACGGGTAATTAAATTTCCCAATGATCCGCTGCAGTGGCTACACATGAATCCGGTTTTCAGAGGTGAGCAGGCGACTGAGACCCACAGCAATAACACACAGCTACTGCCAGAGAGAGTGAGGGAGGGAGGGAGGGAGGAAGAGAGAGGTTATATTTCATGTTGACAAGGACAAGATAAACACTGGGGCCTTTAACGACCATTAGCTCAACCCTAACCTTCATCTTCAGCACTTCTGCCACCCCAAAGTAATCCAAAAACAAGCACACACGCAAGCAGACATATTTTTACCATTGTTACTGGAGCTACTTGCTACCAGTAATGACAGTAATGCCCAAAACTGCCAAAACCAAAAACTATTTTTTTATAATACCATGTATGAAGAGACAACATGCCTCCTTCAGTAACACACGTGGATAATGCAGGTGCAGCTTCAGGTACATAACCAGAAAAATAACCTGATTTTAAAGGAACAGGAACCACTTTTCAAAAATGACATTTTTAAATAGACAACAAAATATAGTTCAAGATTTGGGATTAAAGCTACACATGTTTCCTGTCTACAATAGAGATGAGAATATCAATGTAATTCTCATTTATTAAGCATGGCTCTGCATGCAGGATATTATCTTTGCTTAGCATAAAGACGGGAGGCAGAGGGAAAGGCTAGCCAGACTGCTGGGCCAGCAGCAATGAAGTATGGTTGGTTTTATACCATTCACCAACTGTATCAGGGAGCCAGCACCACAGCCAGATCGATAACCATCACTAGGATATAGATCCATGTAAAATCACAAATTGTTACCAAATTCACTCCCTAAAAGACAGGGGAGGTTCTCACATTTCATACAAAAAAAGATAAATGATGAAAAAAGGAAAAAAAATCCTTCAAATCCTGTGTCAGGATGCCTTAAAATAAACATAACTAATAACTTACTAAAAGTGAACAAACTCTCCAATGATTAATGATCACTGCTATGGTGAACAGGGAAAAAAACACTTCTTGCCTGTTCCCTCCTATAAGGCGGCTGGTTTCACTAACAGTATTCATCCTTCCAGGTAAAAACAAATGAGCAGTGTTGTTAGGAGTTGTCTGCTCACAGCAAGTAACATAGCAAGACACACAATAACAGCTGTCCGTTGGGCTAAATTCAGCGTAACGGTGGCAATGAGAAGAACAAAGGTCATAAAAGCACCAGCATGAGTTGATCACCAAAAGGCATGGCAACCAGACCCTGGCCAAGCAGCCGAAATTAACTGCGGTCTCCCAAGTGAGACAAAGGCCAAGCTAATGGAGCTGCTCTGGCTCAGTCGGTTAAGTTCAAAAGGCAACAAAAAGCAACAAACCGCAGGTTGGACAAGCATGACAGGATCTGTCACTAAACCAAAAATGTGATGCACTTTCAAATGTATCACCTTCAAATTTTATGATTTATGTTATGGGGACTTGTGCCTATGTTTGTTGCCATAAGGATGGCAAGTCCCCATAATGTGTCAATAAACAGATTTAGTTCCATAAACAGAACATGAGCAAAACCTGGACCACACACACATGCAATCCCTTCTATAACTGCTTCCTCTTTTCTGTTTTTTTAACATGCAGTTAATCAAATCTGCTGATGACAACAGCTCATGTCTTCAGCTTCAGCGCCCATCTGGACAATATGTGCATGGTGTACAACTCAAGAGTGTGTTTGCATTTGACTGGTGTGTGTGGGGTGGGGGGCAGAGGTAGAGAGGGAGAAACGGAGAATAAAGCTAAAGAAAGCACAGAGGGTACAAGAGAAGGAGGCTTGGAGGGGTGGAGAGAGGGATGTGTCTTGTTCTTTCTTTCTTCCATCTCTTTTTTTCTTTCCACTGTAATTAGACAGGTCTGTGTGAGCAGCATAGCAAGCAGAATGATAGAGGAGCCACAGGGAGGTGGGGGGAAGGAATTAGTCAGGGGAGACAGGATGAAGCCAAATACTAGAACATTGCAGAATGATTAGATTAGATCGGATGGAAAAAGAAAGGTGGCAGGACACCAGATAAACAGTTCTGAGCGGCTCAGATGAGACAAACGAAAACGTGATATGATATGATACTGCGGATGTGATGAAAATTCCCTCCTCTGTTTGTAATTGCGGATGCACAAAGGCAGCATGATAATGGAACAAACAGAGGAGGATGCAGAGTAGTGAGGCTCCGCCACTTCAGTTACTCCATCTGCAGTGTTTATCTGATATATGATTTCAGCTTTGGTGTGAAATTGGGACATGAGAGAATGGGACATGACAAAGCCGGTACCTGGAGGGGAGGGAGGGGTGAGATTTATGAGAGAAAGGGAGAGGTGAAGAGGGGTGGGACTGGGAGTATTTCACAATCTTGTTAAAATACCAATAATTACCGGCTGGCCTTGCAATATAATGAGTGTACCTGAGAGCTAAGAGCTGAGGGGCAGCTGTGAAACAGATGTAGGAGCAGGACAGAGGGAGAACAGAGAGAGAGAAAACGAATGACAGGAAGGAGAGATAAAAAGGTGGGATGTGACAAACAAGGGGTTAATGAGCCACAGTGTTCTTTAAACAGCAGCGCTGTCACATGGACAAAAGTAAGAGAGGCTGTAATTGTGAACATGTGATAGATAGATGTGAGGCTGGAAAAACTAAAGCTCTAGCAAAATACACATCTAACAAACACATCATTCAGAAATTGCAGATCTGTTATATTTTTACTTTTTATTTTTACTTTTTAATAGTCTATTTTAGAAAATGTGTCTGTTCCAACAACACCAAAACAAATTCCTCGTATGTGTAAAATCTAGTTGTCAATAAAGCTTTTTCTGATTCTGATTCAGATGTAACAGATTAACTTTCCATCAACTAACTGAATAATCACCAAATCATTTTCAGCACTAGTCCGAAGATTTGAACAGGTACTTTGGTGATAAATCCAGAGAACAGCAAAGGGAACATAAATCATCTGAAATGTCCAACTATTTGTGCCCACAGTTTATAAAGTGCACAGTAAACACAAGCATGAGATGACCCTTGTGTCATTTCTCAGCTTTATTTGGGAATACAGTTTCTGCTCCACGAGGCGTGCGCACTAACCACTGAGAATACAGATCCACAGGATGGAAATAGACTTAAAAAGGTCAGTGCTTACAGCAGCATTGGCAGTAGTAAATGCAGTGTCCTTGTGGCACATGACAGCCATAGAGAGGAGAGAAAGGACTGCAGGTGGAAGTGCAGTGGTTTCTAACTGCTAGTTTAACAAGTCCTGTATGTTAACTGTGGTGTTAGAGGAATGTTCTAGTGCAGAAAATGTATTTTCATTGACCAATTATTTTACCGACTATCTAGAACAGCTTTTCCATTTTTTTTTTCTTTTCTTTCTCCATTCCATTTTTTGACAGTTTACATTAAGGTAAAACAAAAAATGTGGCTGCTTATTGGCATGAGATAAATGTCTATGACCAGACATGAAAGCGGGACATCACTGGTCCATACTTAAATGCTCAGCCAGCTATGTTCCCAGGATGCCCTGAGGACTTCATGTGTGACAGTTGTTCCACTGAGGGAAATTTGAAATGAAAAAATTTAACGGATACTTTTACACTGTCATTTACTTGACGTATCCTAAATGCAAATGCAGTCACTTCACATTTTTTAAAAAATGCTTGGAGATTAGGCATCCAGCTCAAGGACGTGTTTCCTTTATGGTGTACTAAGGAATGGAGCTACAGGAATGGAAAGATACATTAATCCAAAAGCAGTAACTGTAAAATGAAACTTGAATTTGTGGCCCAGCATCACATTAAAAGAGATGTTAACGCTCACTTTGCAGCATCATTCAATTTCATTCTAGCCTTCGTATATTGATTTATACTACAGCTCATGTCTCCTAGATCCCTGCAGACATGTTTGAAGATATATAAAAATACTCTGCTTTGAACAATAATTTGTGCCTAATATGTTTTTCTTGCAAATGAAAAAAAAGCAAATATGTAAAATATTACCTCTGGAATTCTTGAATTCACACCTGCTCCTATTTGCTCATTGATTTCAAACATTTGGCTGCTGGACACAACTTCACTGAAAAGTCTGTTCTCAGTGTGTGTGCACCGAAAGCTTCTTTTGTGTAATTTGAAGTTTGGACCATGATTGGCCTCCAAACTAGTTATTGTTTAGCAAAATCCTGCTTGTATACATACAGGCTTTAAATTCGAATTTAAGGTGAGCGCACAGAAATGTTCTCCCTTGAGCAGATGAATATGATGAATATTCTAGTATCAAACTCAGCTCAACATCCAAGCGAAGTAACGATGAGCAAAACACTTCTTTGAGTAGTTTTAAAATGGAAAAAACAATAAATGACAGTGCATACCATTTACAAATACGTGTTGACTAAGTATGTGGGTGTTAAGAAAGGAAGGGCAGGCTTTGAAAATCCTCTCTCAGCAAGTAATATCAAGGGGAACAGCAGAAGGCTGCAGCACATGTCGCAGACCTGAATACATATGAAGCATGAACATTTGGGGAAAAAAGACTGTGCAGCCTCCCAATGTGACAAAACACCATCACGATGTAAGGTAGTGACTGGCTTGACAGAAAGAACTGGTTACAAAACACACATGATTCATAAAGAACATTCTGCTGCCGTGTGGATGAGTAATCCTGGTTCTGCTTTCATAAATAGAATATGCATAATGAATTGTGGATTATTGTGGGGCACGCAGGCCGTGTTGTGCCAAAAGACAATGTTGAATAAGGATATGCACCTGTACCGAAATGCTGTTGAGGATGGACATGGGTTTCAAGTGTCAGATTTAAAGGAGCGTGCTCACACATGTAACGCAGTGGTCATTATCAATCCAGGTTCACTGAAAAGACCGAGTCAGGCTCAAGTAATTGTTCACAAATCCCATTATCAGACAAGATGAGAATGCAGGAGCACAGATGCATGCAAATTTAGATGAGAAATATGATTCCTTTATTATTATTATTATTTATTATTATTATATCACAAAACATGACTGTGTGACACATGTTGTTCATATAGGTGGCTGGAAACCTCTTCTTCTAACATCATGCAGCAAGCATGATTTCCAAAGTGTATCAGCATGTACAGAGTTGTGCTTCTGCTTTTCTACCGTTCAGTCATGCAACTCTGCAGGAGAGGTGTAAACATATGGAACAGGGCTTTGTACTCTCTGTCACAAAGTATTTGCAAGCAGCGAGGGTTTTGCCATGCTGCGGAGCACATCAACATTTTAGCGTTAAGAAGAATCCATAGGATGTTCTCCAGCTGCTTTGCATGCTGCATCATGAATACAGGATCAAGGGAGCTTGCACATCTGAGTGCAGCACGCATCAGAGTAACTCTTTCAATCAATCAACTTTTCACTGATGGTGGCAGTGGGGGAGAAGCTTTCCATCTTCATCTACTTAAGTTTTGCTAGTTTTCCTGTTCGTTTTATGATGTTGCATCTGCAGCTTACTTTTATGTGAAGTTTGTCTTTTATGGCTTCATTACACTGCTTAGTCAAGCTGGTCCAACTTCAGTGTTTGTGACTTTTTTGTCTGTAGACTGTCACCTTTTAACTGTTCTAAGTGTGTAAGTGCCGCTGGGCCACCTACTTGAAATTTTTAGAAATGTTTAGCGGCACTTCAACAAGGGAAGAAACTGTGGCTCTACCTCAAAGAGATTTGCACCTGGGGAGGGTGGACTACTGTTGTGCCACTTATGCGCATAAGCAGCAGAGGCCTCTTCCAAAGAACTGTAGGATTCTGATGAGGTGGCTGGATGAGGGCACGCTGACATCTTATGCTTTGCAAATTTTATTTTTCTCTTGCTGTGAATGTATTCCTACATTCTTCTCAGCTGCTAAATGTTTCAATCATCCGTTGCCTCAGAACGCTGAAAGGAAATAGTGATGTGCAAAAACATAAAGTGGAGTATCAGGGACAACTTGCCAAGGGGCTCTCGGGGCTCTCAGTGTCTCTAGTTATTTGAAAGGTCTTAAAGTGCTCCTCTCATCCAGGTGAAGAGACTTTAGTCCTAATGCAACCACACTGTGCAGTTGCATGACCAGAAACTTTCAATACAGTTCTATCGTTCTATCTGGTAGATAGGTCCTGAATTACTTTGAGACACCTGCAGTCAACCTGACAGCAAACAAGGTTCAGTACTGCAGAAAATGCTTGTTAAATGGCAGAAATAAAGCTGAGGAGCAACTGGTGTATCGGTTCACAGTGCAGCAAAATAGACTCACATTGTTTTAATGGAGTATCCAGACAAAATAATTGCAACAGCAACCCGATTTGGTGGTGTGCAGCTTGTCGCCTGCAGGACACTGTGGCTGCTCTATCTCCCTGAACTGCGTCAAATGACCCACTGACAGTAACTACAACAACAACAAAAACAATCAGAAAATGACTGTTTGGTAGATGCATTTTTGATAACTGATCATGATTAGTGTTGACAGCACTGGCAGTAGGGAATGTTCCATTAAATGTTTCATTAGCAGTAACTTATTTTGATACAGCTCTGCTATGGTGTGGAGAGAACGAACAGTAAACAATTAGGCTGAGATGAAATCAGTAACTCGCCCAGCACAGGAATAATGAACTCAACCATAAAGACGCTACCATATATAGTACATGAATTTAACTGAATTGTATTATTATTGCAGGAAGAAAAACAGCCGGTCAAGTTCATGGAAATCGAAATATTGTAACTTTAATGCATTAGGAAATAAAATTTGGTCTGTGCAGGGTGCAGTACAAAAGAATTATGTTTTTCCTGAGATGTATGATCTTGTGACCGCATGCAGTTTTCTCCAATGCTTTGGATGTGTTGTGTTTGAACTACAGATTGAATTAAATGCAGATAAATGGCAGCAACAGCTTGTGTATGCTTGGGCATTGTGTCCTCCAGCTTCCAATTTTGGTCTCTTTCCACTGCTGATAATAAAAAAAAAAAAACTGCCATGCACTGTGGACCACAGCTGCCAAGACTGATCAGCTCTGACATGTCTGGGTCTTCAGGACTTCTGTGCTTTAAAGGTAGTTAAAAAAATTCCGGGTGCAGATTTGAACATTTGAAGAAGGGCATTTGTAAAAATAAAAATAAAATTTTTTTGCTAAATTTCTACAAATCTAGAAGCTCTGCATCTTGGTAGAGCACAACAACCTTTCTTTCTTCAACACTCACTTATGTAAAACCATCTTTTCAGACAGTGTCGCTTTTCTTTAACCCTTCTTCAAAAGATATAGCACTGCTTCTTGGCATCTTTGTGTACCTGAGCGGCTACCCTCTGAAGTTAAGTGACAGACAGGCGCATGAAAGCGAAACTGTTTTTGTTGCACAACTTGAATTTAACTTCAGTGTCTGGAAACATTTGTTCATGAATGCTAGAGAAGTCTGAATCAAAGTTCTGATATAAATGTGTTGATAACCCAGAGGAGCTTTGCTTTATGCACTGCTTGGTCTGAGAATAAAATTCTTCAATTGAACTACTGTACAGCAGAGACACTGTGATGTTGAGAGCATACTTCTTCCATTTGTGTTAAAAACAGATTTTGATTTCTTTATCTCCACTTTTTCTTCACTAGCTTTTGACATTTTAGCAGATGCAATTCTCTTTGTCTGATGTAAAAGGTCAAGGTCACAAGTTGTCTGCAATGGTGGTTTGGACTCCTGTATGACCATTGAGTGCTCACTGATCTACAATCAGCAATATCAATTCACATCAAAGAATTCCCCTGCAGAGTTTGCAACGCACTTTCTAGAAACCTCATCCCTCCCCATTCTACACTAGAGATATTTGTTCTAATATTTGACTGCAGTATATTGTTGCCACTCACTCAGTGCAGCATCATTAACAGCACTTTAATGCACAACAGACTTTCATCAACACTGCACAATGAGCCTGCAATACATCTCTTATATTTACTATTAAAGAAAATGCCTGGCAAATCAGTTAAAGCTTTAAAGAACGGCAGCAGGAAAATAAGATATTTATTAGCTCTAATTGTTTAGCCAGAGACTTAACAGCTCCTTTGTTTCAACGAGCCACTGCCAAGCACAGCTGGAGCCATACTCTACCTGAAAATTGTTTTACTTCCTAGGCAGATTTTTATTTTGCACATTGGTGTTTACAATGACAAACTTCCAATTTTAAGTACATTTGGCTCATTGCCTATGTGATTTCTGTCACAGAAAAAAAGTTGGTTAGTTATCATAGGAGATCAATTTGTGTTAATCATATCTGTATTTAACTCTGAAAGGGGATTAGCTGAATCTGTAAAAGTGTGGAGTATGCAGGTGGATGCAGTCCAGTTATGTTTTACAGCTGTGAGTGAAAGTGTTCAACGGCTTTTGGAAATAGCTCTATACATTGCATCCTGGTCATGCGTGACAGCAAAAGTTTGGGATGTGGTACTTGGTCAGTCATGTGAAGGTTGAATTTCCCATTTCTTTGTATTTTTTTGTAAGCAGTGCTGGGAGAAGGGATGAGACTCAGGTGGTTGAGGTCACGACTGTATTGGGCATCCTCTCACGTTCGCTGTGACCGGTCTGGCGTGGTCGGTGGCTGAGTCCTCACAGATCTGAGAGCAGGAGAGGTTTGTCACAGAGGTGGAATCTGACAGGGGTGGAGAGGACGAGGGAGGAAAGCGTTTGGCTGCAGGAAACTGTCTGTTTTAGTGTGGAGGAAATCTTGACATGAGTTACATTTGTTCAGTAGTAATAGAGAGGATTTCCAGAGTGCGATTCGGTGATGTACGAAAATGGACAGAGCTGCCACAGCTGGTGCAATCTTGGTATATTTCTCAGGTCACAGTGGGTGTTTGGCTGTGCACTGAATGTAAGGAGAATGTGAAGCCAGGAAGAATGCCATTTGTCTCTTCTGGAGTACCCTTATTTTACAGTCACAGTATTAAACAGAACATGCCAATATGCAAACACACAGAGCCTGATGTTTACTTTAAGACGTGTGACAATTGATGGTGTGCCTGCAGCTCAAAATAAAGAAGAGGTCCCTGATGTTTTGTACTTTCGGTGTATTTGTTCCTCAGTGGGAAAACTATTGGTACGAAGCATTTAAAATGGAAATTTCTGACATTAAAATTAACTTTGATTGAACCTGACTGCAAACCATCATCTCCCATTTAATTGCTTTTGTTTTCAGCACTGAAAGGGCTGGTGTTGCTGCAGACCCTCTCAGCCTATTGTAATACATTTTAATCTGTGAATATTTGTCTCCTTTCAAGTCACGCCACACACCTGTGTACATGCATATTCTATGTCTTGTGCAGACTCACCATACATCTCCTCGTGTCTCTGCAGGCCACTTACAAATGAATGTGCTGCCACAGTTGTCTTATCATTTCCAATTTGGGCAGATTTTTATTGCTGCTACCTCTTAGGTTCTGTCATTCTTCACGTGCTGGTGTACTTGAGTGTGTCTGAATGTGGCATGAGTGTGCGGGTATATGACAAAAATAGGGGGAGGTAAAAGCAAAATTAGTTTTTGATGGGAAGGCAGTGATTTCAGACGTTTACAGTTTGCATAGAGTGATAACGCTGGAATCTCCTGTAAAACTGCAGTATTAATTGGCTCCTTTTCATCTGGGACACAACTGGGTGAGGCAGAGTTTCAGCATGTGGCTGTGTGTGCACGTGTGTGTACATATGTGTAAATGTGCTTGTCTGTGTGTATCTCCTATTTTGTATAAATGCCTTCCTCCTGTGGCCCCGCGAAAGAAGATGTGGAGTGGGACAATAAAGGCGAATTAGATTGTGTCTGAGGGTGTGTGTGTGTGTGTGTGTGCTTTTTGGCTGTTGTCTGAGACATATGGGAAAACGATTTAATGTGAACCTCCAGGCAACAGAGACAAACAGATGAAGAGAAAGCATCTGATACAAAGGCATTAAAAAGCGACTATGATTGTGTTGGAGAAGCATTGTTTTTGATAAGGACAGGGACTACTAGCCAGTTGTAAACAAGTATGCTGGCTTTTAAATGCTTTTCTCTGAGAGGCAAATAATGAAATTTGGCATCTCAGAAGGTTATGGCAAACTATGACTACACATCAAATCTCAGACATTTCTTCAGTCTTCTATCTAGTATGAAACATGAAACAGTTACATACAGTTACAGTTACATAAGCATAAGGAGGGTTCAGTCAGCTGCAGCAAGACGAGCTGAGTTGAACATCTGTGTACAAGAAAACATGCTGTCTCTCTTCCACACATACACACACACACACACACACACACACACACACACAGACACACACTTGCATGCACTTTACAGTACAGCATATGCCAATTGTGCTGGCAGCTGTTCAAGTCCTGCAACTATCTTCCACTGGCACAGCAACGGCTACCAGTCCTCTCTGAAATGTTGTAAATAAACCTCAATAGATTTTTGTAAAAAGGTTAATTGTTCTCATGGCAGAATGTAGTTTTCCCAAATTGTCCTCTCAAAAAAACCAAAATGCAGAAACTAAGCAGAAACACTGCAGTGAGAGTTCAATGATACGTAGAGGTGGAGAAATGTGTAGATGCGGCTTTATAGTTCCCACAACCTTGTAGACTGAGCCTGGCATCTCAGCAATGGCACATGTGGGTTCTGTGGCTATTCTGATTGATTTATCAATATCTGCCACTTCTTCTATTTGTCGGTGGTACATGTCTCACAGGGGCTTATCCTTCCATGTTGGTTCCTCCTCCTCCTCAGGTTTCTGCTCTCTGATATTCACTAGGTCATCCCATCTTCTTGACATTATCCTGAATCTTTGTTGTTTCATCCTGGTCTCAGGGTGCTACAGCCTTGTCTTGTCTTGATATCAGTGGCTTATATTTCTTCCTTTGGCCAGGTTATTATACCAGTAGGGTATCTGATGTATCCATTCAGCTGACTTTTAAGGACTTGCATTACTCAGGTGGCTTCCTTGCAGGCACTAAATGGTTTTCATTTGCCTGCAGGATCCCAAGATATTTGTAGCTGTCCTGACCATCTGCTGTGTTGCCTTCTAGTAGTTCAACCCCTTTAGTTGAGGTCACACTTATCTCTGCCAAATGACATTCCAGTGTTGTTGCTGTAGATCCCGGTCATGTGGATCACTGAGTTGATGTCACGCTCCTTCCTGGCATACAGCTTGATGTCATCCATGTCGAGGAGATGGCTGATAAGGAAGTATTCAGACCCCTTCACTTTTTGCACTCTTAAGTGTGCTGTAAATTTAATTATAAATGGATATACATTGATTGGATTGACATTTCTGTCCATCAGTATATACTATAACAGCCCATAATGTGAAAACGTCCTAAGTAGTCAGACCCCTATTTCAACACTTGCAGAAGTCCCTAGCAGGAGTTACAGCTTCAAGACCTCCTGGGTAAGTCTCCACAGACTAGACAAACCCAGATTTGGCCAGTTTATCCCATTCTTCCTGGGGGATCATCTACATCAGATTAACTGCAAAGCATCTGTGAACTATCATCTCCAGGTCTCTCCACACTGCACAAGTCATGGAAATTCAACGTACTGCCTTGAATTGCCCTGTGGAAATTCAAGCTCATTGATTTTCAGCACTGCCTGCAACACAACAGAACAGTATAGAGAAAACATCAGACAGGTCACAAATTTCTGTCATCTAGTGATACAGTAGCTTTATTCAGCCCGAATTCAAGAATAACCTACCTCTGATAGGTTTCATAGAAAACTATGCAGTCCTAACCTTATACACTTCAACATATATACAATGTACACATCCAGTCACATCCAGTTGTTTTCTACATGGCCAAAGAAAGTGGGGAATCCTGTTTTCTGTTTATCCTGCTCCTCGCTCCTTATTGCACAACATAAGCCCCACAGACACTGTATCTAATTCTGTCTACTCTGGCAGTAGACAGAGCTGTGAAACCTCTTTCCTGTAATCAGCAGCATGTCCTCTTTGACCTCCATGGGTATCTCTCTGTTTATGTGTTTGTGCGTGGCCTTTTAATCCTACTGTCTACCTGAGGAAAGATTTGTGTGTGTGTGTGTGTGTGTGCCTTTTAAAAGGGGCTTTTTTAAAAATTCATTCGATCCCCTCTTGCTGCTGACAAATTGTGCCTCTGGCTGTAAGAGTGGGCCATGACTTCAAATTGAACTCTCACCTTTGGATTCCTAAATCTTGATTGGTGGCGCTTGGCTGGACTCATCTTTGGAGAAAGTGCTGACTGGGACACTGATAATGGAAACCCTCATTTGGTCCTTTAGAGAGTAACCAATGACATTTGACAGGTGTTTAAAGTTGCTGTAGTTTAAAGTAGCCAGCTGCTGAGGCATATGAAGTAGTTAGACAAAGCTCCCATGTGACTACCAATAGTTTAGACCTGTGAATACTGTTTGTTTTGCTGCTACTACATCTTTCCCTTTGACTTAAAGTCTTGAATGCAGCAGTGTCTGTCACTTATTATTCTTATGAGCATTTTCATATTGCAGTGTTACTACTTGACACTTTTATCATCATTTTTATTCACATGAGCAAAAAAGCAGCACTTGGTGAAAGGGTTCAGGGTGACTGAGATGAGGAAGCAGAGAAAAATAAAATGTTGTGTAACAGAGGAAAGTTCACAAAGGGAAAGTATACTGCTGAGCTGCTATGTGTATGTGTGTGAGGAAAAGATGTAAACAAATATCATAATGCTAACAACACATACACTACTCTGAAACATCTTTCCATACGACTACATGGATGACTGTGCAGCATTTGTGAGCCTTTTCTGCAGCCATTCAGATCCCCATCAGCAGAAACCTCCAGACAACCCAAAGCTCTGCACTCAGGTCTTTTAACATGGTTATTTTCTGTTTTCCTCTGTGTTAACTACATAGACTCTCCATATCCATACACATTCGTCGCTTAAATAATGGGAACATTTCTTAGTCCCAGTGCAGCATGGCTGTCAGGGATGCTGTGCAAAAACATCAAAGCCACCGCAGCCCCATTTTCTTCTTACACCTCATCAAGTCTGCTCCAAATTCCTTTTTTCTCTCTTCTCTCTCTGGTTTTTAATTCGCCATCGACTTAGCTTCTGTGACAACGATTGCTAGACTTGAATCTTTATTCTTGTTGCACTCACAGTACAAGCAGTATGATATGCAGAAAGGACAAAAGGCAAACACAATACAATCAGAATACAATTATTATTATCATTAATATTTACTGTATGCTGCACCAAAAGACATGTTTGTCATAAATTTGTGCAATTTGTCTAATTTTGTTAGACTGATCACACTGACTTATGGTGAGTGGGTGTCCTACTCTTTCATACAAAACTTGTATGGGCAGTGATGTCAAATAAATGTAGCAGGATCATGATCTGTTGCAGGCAATAACAATAAATTTGCAACACTTCTTCAACACTTTATAAACTTTATAAACTTGTGTGAGATGTGACTGTATAACACTTACATTGTTTTACTGATGAATGCTCAGCACCTATGCATTATTTTTGTTTCATTTGCCAAAGATTGGATGTGTCCATCAGTCAGTTCATCTCTCCATCTAATACTTTCCCCCACATGACAATTTCTTAACTCCTATAGTAAAATTAACAAATCTAATCAAATGGATCCCATGACTTCCATGATGAGATAATTAATTTTTTTCATTAAATTTGTTGTCAATATTCATGGGAACAGAAGATCTTGGTCCTGTAAAGGAATAAAATTCACCAAATTTGCCGAGGAGGTTCATGTTCCCCAGAGGATGAGTTCTTCCATCTAGCGCCAAAAATTATCAACCAAATATCACTAAAGAAATGCATTCCAAAAAACTCACAAGCACGTTCATGTTCATTATTATTATTTCATATCATTTCAGATTTTAGTAAACTGGTCTTTCCAAAAGTTTTAATCCTGGAGTATGATAATTTATTCAGATTTTATGCCTTAATATTTTATTTGTAGCATTAAAAGTCATTATGCGTTCTTGTAAAATGTATGGATTATGAGTATCTTAATCAAAGTACTACATGAAATAATTTTCTCTGGATCCCTGCTGCTTTTACTGAAAAGGTTTTGTTCAGCTAAGGCTGCATGAATTGCCCTGCACATATGAGTGAGCCCATTAACTTTGTATTTCTTGCATTTCTTTGATGTCCTTCTCTCGCAGACATTGCAGGAACAAGCCTTCAATCTTACTTCAATCCCAGCTGCACTTCAAGCTTCCTCTTTGCCCCCTCTTGATCCCCCTTCTCATGGCAGCACTGCCCTGTCCTCCCCAAACAAGCTCCTAATGAGGCCAAACCCCCCGTCTTCACCCACAGACGCGCATCCACGTGCAGGCGCACTCATGCGTGAGCACTCATACCTGATTGTTTCTCAGGATGGTCTTTCAGACCCTCATGGCTTTGGTGCAAAATCTCTTTCCCGTCTGTCTATGTTTTACACAGCTCACTCTCTCCCTCTACCTCCCCCTTCATTCCACCCCTCTCTCTGGGGAGACAGGCATGACTGTGCCTGTGGGGTTAAAGCCTTTGGAAAGCGGGACACCGACACAGATCACAAGAAGACATGACACTGATAGGATGAACATCGTGACACAGCATAAAAGACCCCTGCCCTGCACCTACCCTTTTTTTTAATTCCTTGCTCCATGGTATTTTCCAGCGACCTGCTCTACCCGGCCTGCAAGCAGCAGATGTTACGGAGTTAAGCTGTAATCGTTCTGCTTTAGCTGTAGGCGACAGCTGTGCTTATATATTCTGAAACAGCAGCAACCCCTTCCCTTCACTGAACCACCTCCCTTCCTGAGTGATGGTTATTGGACCAAACTTATATCACTGCAAAAATCCACTCTCTGCTCCAGTACACTCTTGACTTTAACGTTGTTCATTTGCATCAATCTCTTTTTGTTCAGTCACTTTGTTTTTCATCCGTTGAAATCATTCTTTTTCCATCTCCCCTTCGTTCAACACCATCAATCTGACTTGCATAGTCTCTCTGCATAGTCATCTGCCCACATTTCAGTCGTTTGCCTCAGTGTCTCATCCCCATCTGGACTTCCATCTCTGTTTCCTAATTGGCCTGTCCATAATGCACAATGCCACCTCATAGACAGGCTTAGTATCTCTCTAGCTTCGTCACAGATGAAGGAGAATTGATTTTTTCATCCCAGATACCACGGTGGTCCAGTCAATGAACATATCCACTGGAATTATCTTAATTCAATATGGCCAGTACTGATGTTGTGTGTCTGTGACAGACACTGGGATGGACAGCAAATCTGCAGTGGAGTTTTAATGGCTAAAAATAATGCAGTACTCTATTGGGCACAGCCTGTTCAGAAACCAGCACACTGAACTGCTCTTTCCTGAGAATACTTCAGTGCATTTAATATTTAGTATGATGATGCTCTTACACTGAGTGCTTAGCAATTAGCAGTACGGTAGACTAAGCTTTTATTTATGCATCACTGCTTGTACAAGAAACCAAAGGTGCAACTATTGCAGTGTGTTCAGTGTAATGAGCACATATGGGTCATCAAAAATATCAGCATCAATGTTTCTATAGATGAGCAATGACTGTGACTTGTTATTGGTCCACTGAGAGTGAACAGTTTTGCCTGTTATCTCCCTGCTGATCAAATGACCTCACACTCCTGTTCAGGACTGTATTTTTTTTCTAAAGTTTTTCACAGCCTACGAAACAAAAACATTTTGCAATTCTCATCTCAGTTAAAATCAAATCAATGAAATTTCAACCTGAAAAAATAATGCTGTGGGCAATTTAGGAATGTGAGTTTATTGTACATTTGCACTCACTGTCAATGACTCTGGACAGAATTCATGAATAAACTATGAATTACAAAGCTGAAATGATTAGATCATTATATCAATTAGTAGATCAAAAATCAACTAATTAACTCTCAGAAATGTCATCAACTTGGACTGTGGGAAACTGTAATGGGCTTTTATTTTATAGTCCAAACAAAAGATTCATCCAAAAAATAACTGACAGATTAAGTGCTAATTAAAATGTTAGTTAATATTTTTACATCACCTAGCAGACATTTTACACCTCTGGCACTGTGGACTATCTCTTTGGCAGCCAATATGAACATGTCTGCAGAATCTTTGGTGCTGGCAGTGAACATTTTACACACATGTACAGAGAGAATGCCTTCATGATATGTCGGTATGATAAAAGTGCTCTGTGTCCTCCAAAAGGCATGAAAGCCCTTGTAAATGTGGTCTCAAGTCTTGTGTAGTTATCTGTAGTGTTGAATGTTTGTGACTAAATGAGCAACAGTCAATTAAAGTTCAAAACAAAATTTCTATGATTATTTATTGACAGCCCCTTTAGGGCTGTGAGGATGTGGGTTGGTAACCTAAGGACAAAACTATACAACTGTCATTCGACTTTGAGTCAAATGCTTTTTTCGACACTAATAAGCTAAAATAGGTTTTCAGGGCCTTTTAGCTTGTGTTAAATGTTAACATATAAACATATTTCCTAAAAGAAATGCTGCATTAGGTGCTGTTCATGTGACATGTGTCTGTGCACCTCTGTGAGCACACACATCCTGCACGGACATGTGTGATCCTGGTATGAATATCAGTGGCTCATTTAGAGATAAACTGATGATCACATTCAGATAAGAAGCTTATGTGTAGTGAAACCATCTCATAATTAAAACAGAATATGAATAATCTGTAAAGAATGTTTCATTAATGCGATGTAACTGCCATGTTTACTCCAATATTTATGTATGTAATGATACTTATGTCATCGTGTAATAATAATACCTCTGCCAGGCTATAAAAAAAATAACCACCTGAGTATGCAATAATCCATCCACACAACATTGTGAGTTCATCGAAAGTAATAGTTTAGCAAGGACACGGACATTAAAAAGACATAGCTAGCATCAATGAAAATAGAACACAACCTGCAACACTAACTTGAAAATGAACTGATTAATTGATTTTTTTTTTTCTGCCCCAGTGAGAAGAAACTTTCAATTAAAAATGCAGGGCTGAGTGGAAGGCAACAGCAATGCATGAATCAGCTTGCACAAAGCAGGATTGATAAACAATAAACTGTCAGGATGATAAAACATGCCTTTAAAGTAAAGAAAGGTGGGGTTGGCTCGAGTTGGCCAAAACTCGCAAACACAACCATGCACAGACACACACACACACTCTAAACACACACCATGGGAAGTGATGAGACAGCTCTGGCTCTGAATTGAAGCTGCCCATCTTTGGTCAGCCCATAAAATTCCCCTCAGAATCACAGGTCTGAACCGTAAAATTCCCAGTGATAAAGGGAATATATGACAGCCTCCCACCTCCTCCCTGCATCTCCCCCTCAACCCTCTCTCTCTCTCTCTCTCTCAGGGAGATTGCTGTGGATGGCCCATCTGCTTTGATGTGAGTGGAGCAAGGGCTTAACTCTTAGCTCCGGCCTGGCTGACTGACTCCGATTCAGGAAGGTATTACCATGCTAACTCTAGCGCTAACTCTTTGCCCTCCGCCTCTGGACCACAGGGGGCTCTCGGGTTAACGTGGAGGGAAGCAAAAATTGGGATGTAGGGTGTGGCAGGGGTGTAAACAAGGCCCCGGTTAATGACAAGTCACAGAGCCTATGCGTGCAGTGTGTTTACAGTTTTATTATCTACACACTTCATTCAATTTATCCACCTTTGCTGAAGTGTCCTTATCATTACTAACGCCAAACAAGCATCCAAACTGCTGGCAGCGATGGGAGGGGACTGAGGAAGTGGATTACATGTTATTACCCTCTTCCCTGCTGACATCTCAGGATGATTAAAGAGGAATTAAGTAGCACCATCTCTGACTCCACCGTTTTAACAACACATTGCTTTATCTACCCCACAATCCGTCTCGCCATGGAAACATATGTAATCTATTTAGCACGCTGAAGACATACACATGAGACATAATTGATTATTACTCCCGCTGATCCAGACAAATATATGGCACCTTTAGAGGCAGACTCAGCTCCCACGTGTTGTGCAAGCGGCAGCACGCATGCACATGTGACTACATGAAAAACCTCTCCCATGAAAGTGTCGGGGGAAATGCTTGTGAAATGACATTTGGGGGTGATGTAGCTGTCTTGATCTGTTGCCGAACAGAGCGTGTAAGGTCCCCAGGACAAGCACAGGAGACAGATGGGAAGAGACGGGGCAGGTAGGAGCAGGCAGAGGGAAATGCAGACCAAAACACATCCGGAGAGGTAGGCTGGAACCCTGGCACTCTGTATTAGTGTCATATTCATAATGGTTTCACATTTATCATAAACTCATACATTCAAAATCGTTAGTGCTTATTTGTTTTGCCCTCCACACAAAGCTGCCTTTTTGCCTGTCTTGTTTCAGAATACTGATTAACAACTGATTGGTATTTTCCAGCCCAACAAATAGTTTTGCATTTATTTTGATGTCCATTAGTGCTACAGATATCTTTTTTTCTTACTGACCTCATGGCCCCAGGTGACTTTCAGTGTAGATAAATTAAACTGGACTTGGCAGCACAACAGCAGTTCCTTGGAGTTGTCCATATCAATTAGTTTTTGCAAGTTCTGAGTCAATGAATGTGAGCATTGCTGATTCTGTTCAATACAAACTTGGAGCTTTCCAAGATTGCATGTGCACAGATCAATGGCTGGTGACTGAT
Organism: Psettodes erumei; assembly: GCA_016785225.1. Taxonomy (NCBI): domain Eukaryota; kingdom Metazoa; phylum Chordata; class Actinopteri; order Pleuronectiformes; family Psettodidae; genus Psettodes; species Psettodes erumei. The sequence continues at coordinate 168,338 of JAFBJZ010000411.1, forward strand.
CAGGTTAGGCTGACAACTCACTTTAACTCACAGGGCATATTTATCTTGGCAATATATATGTTTTTTTAATGATTATGTTTGTTTAAGTAGGTTTATTTACCTATCAGTGATCCTCCATTCAGCACAGATTCACCGTCAGTCAGTGTGAAGATAAAGCAGGACCTGTCTTTACAATACAGACAAATGTACTCATCTTGGTTCCCCTAAATCTTGAGGAGCGCAGCACAAATCTGCCCTGGGGATGGATGATTTCCTCTGAGAGTCATCGCCTGACATGATGTTATTCGCGTGTAGTGAGAGCGAGGGGAGAGGAAAAAAATAGTTACATAGGTCGGTCAGTAGGTAGCAGAGAGAAAGTCAAATATGCACAGTAATGATGTTTGTTTTATTTAAAAGGCCAACTTATTCATCTCCACTTTAATTTTATTGTGGCATTTGGTGCAGCTCATTAAAGGATGTTAACTGAAGTGAAACCTCAAGGCTCAGTATTTGTGCCTCAGCAGGTGCTGTGTTTTTAAAGCCCCCCTCACTAAATAATAGTGTACTGCGTTTTGTGTGGTTGCATACTGCTCTTGCTGTTACAAGACTGATTGCAGCGGTATTGATCTCGCCAGCTGAGAAATCGACTGAAAACATGTTTGACATCATCCTCTCCTCCCTCCTGCTCCATCTCTTCCACACTATGCTCTCCATCCTTTTCATCATCCACCCATGCAGGCCATTTTCCTTCACCTCAGCCGCCTGCCTCCTTTTACAAATCACTCCCTCTCACCTTCTTCTCCATGTTATCACTCTCGCTGCCATCACTCTTCAGGCACATCTCCTCCCCAGCACCCACCGTCTTCCCCACCCTCATCTGTCGAGACTTTTCCTCAGCCTTGTTCCACTTTTTCTTGCGTCTTACATGTCTGTGTTTTCCTCATACATCCATTCCTCCTTTTTTGCAGTCCTTTCTTCTTAAATCCACCACCTTGTCCTTCCTGCTCAAGCATCTGCATCCCTCTCCTCCTCCTTCAACACTTTTTCACTTTTCCTCCTTAAGTATTTGCCTCTTCCATTGTTCCTCTTTGCTCAGTTTTCCCCTGGTTCTCTTCTCCACTTTTCTTTTTTTTCTTAACTTTGCACCCCCCCCCTTCCCTCCCAGGGTGATTAAGTGATGGTTGGGCTGGCACAGCTGGTGTAGTTGGGCAGGCAGCCCATCTTCATGACAGCTGTGCTGCAGTGTAGCTGCCAAATCCTTATTGGGGCAGTAGCACTGTAGTAATCATAACAACAACACAGGTCATACTGGCTTTTTGGGACTCAATGTATTATTAGGTAGGCATCTGCTGCGTTGTGATTATCTGTTAGGTCATTATATCCCTAAATAACAGGTGCAAGCAAGGGTGTAAAAATTCTGCCCTGTGAAGCTTATGAGCATGAACGTTTCTGCCCCTGCCCACTCGCCTCATCCTGATATGTGATTTTCCTTCCCTCCCTGTTTCACACATCCTAGCGGCATTACAACATTTACTTCCCACAGCTTCTTCGTGCACACCTTTCATTAACTCACACCTGCATAACCAATGCGGACGCCTCCCGTCATCTGGATGAACTGACATTAACTCATAAGTCAGCGGTGCAAAAAGTCGGTGTTCTCTGGTGCCAACCTCTGGGTTCACAAGGAGGTCACATGGAGGGTAAGACTGACTCATGAGTGAGCTTAAAAATGTGAGGTAAGCACCTTTCTCAAAGCAGTAATTGAATTGTGCCAAGACAATGGTGCTACAACTCAGTTATGGGCTTGGTGAGCTGTGCTGAACTCACGATTAGTCACAAGCTCTTGCCAAAGGTTTTTTCCTCCCTTCTGCACACTTGTGCATCGTCAGTTTTAGGTCATGTCGACAGCCTAAGAAGATTAATGCAGCCTTGGTTAAAGGGGGAGAGGGAGTTCGGAGGGTGCACCGTGGATGTCTTCACCCTTCCTCCCTCTCACCGCTGTAATACTCATCAGCTGTGAGCCAAGCACACCCTGGTTTGGTGCTGCAGTAATCATCCTCTAACAGACCCAAGCCCTCAACATTAACTGTGGCAACACCCTCGAACACAGATGCTGCTGGGACGAGTCCCCCATAAACACCACTTACATGGGACAGCAGCGCACTCATAAACCAGCTCTATCAACAATGGCTATACCATCTTGACACTTTTATTTAAAGCTCAATATATTTAATGTTGTCTCTCTCAGCACATACTGTAGCTCTGGGCGTACAACCTGTGATAATCTCTCCATAATTCAAAAGCAAATGTACTGGACGATTGTTAACATGCCATAAATGAGATGTTTCATTCCCAGCCACAATCCAACATTTGACTGATTGCTGACATAAAATCAAAGCTTGCCACATAAAAGGAAAACTCACTATGTATTATTGCAGGTACTACCTGGGGCCCATCAAGTACAAATCATTTCTAATTTGCTGAGCATGTAGCAGAGAGTATCAGGGTTGGTTTAGCCTTTTGAATGTATCCCCTTTATATGTTTAAGATTATTTACTGATTTTTTTCCAATTTTAATATTATTATATATTATACCATTATATTTTAACTATAATCCAGCAACAAAATACCCATTGCAATTAGGAATTACAGTATGGCAAAGACAAAAAATATGTGAGCCCAAATATGTACACCCATCTGATGTATTCTTACTCATTCATTCTGGGGAAAAAAATCTGTGATGTCTAAAATAAAAATGTAATGTCATGAAAATGACTGTGGGTTTGTGCAGCCATGTAGAATATGATACCGATTTACTTGAATATAAGAGTGGGTACACATCCATAACTTTTACATCTCTGTGAAAGTTTGTAGTTGTGTTCCAGAAAACCTCCGCACTACATCCAATAAAAAAAATAAGGGCTTCTGGGTTTCATCTGTACAGTGTCCCCTGCCGAGCATCTGATTGTTATGTAAGACTGAGAAAGAGTGTGACACACACACACACGTGCCTCTGACTTGTAATGAGACTCAGACTGAAGACACAAACAAGCTGTGGCAACAGACAAACAACACTTTCTCACACTTCCCTTGTTTCCTGTTTGTTCACATCACTCCATCTTTACTTCCTCTCGCTGCTCTGAAGCATGCATCAAACACTGACTCAAACAAAATAGAAGCTTCATCTAATTTCGGCCATTTCACGCGTCAGCGTCTTTGTGTGTTGAGCTGGTGCACTTGTGTGTGGGATTTGCGAAGCGATGTCTTTTTTGGCTTTTCCCCATTTGTTCGCTCGGTAATTTAGGAATTTGTTCAGCACTTGGATTTAGCATCGGTAAAAATAGATCAGGATGAATATCATTAAACCCCCTGTCTGCTGTACAACCCAGATCCCCAAAACAGCAAATAGATTTGTATGGAATGGACTGTCATAAGACTGCAAAGGACAACATAATCTTTTGATGGACTTTTGATTATTTTCTTTCATCGATTGATTGTTGTTCTAATTTTTCCCTAGTTCTCATGATGCCTTCACATTTCTTGAATTGCTTAGTTATGAAACACACTAACTAGAGCTACACTGATTGGTCAATTAAATTAATCAACAGCAACAGTTTATTGATCATCATTTTATAGACAAAGCGACTGATTAATCATTTGGGATAATAATCCGCAGATGAATCAATAATGAAAATAATATGCAGCCGTAAAACACATTTTAGATACTAGACTGATGTTTGACATTTTGCCTTGGTGAATGACTTAAACAGTTATTTAGTTAACAGTTTTTGTTGACTTATCTCAGCTGATTGTTTCAGCAGTAGACAGGTGCACATCAGAGGCAGCACAAGGACAAACACAAGTTGAAAAAACTCTATATAACATTAGCATTTTGCCTTGAGTCAAACTTAGCAGTAAAACTACAAGGACTTTACATTTATATGACGGCTGCAGAAACCTAAGTGCCTACATTACAAATATAAGGGAATGAAAATGCGTTCAGTAGAGGACAAATAAATAGGGAACCGCAGAGATCTCGTCTGTTTCACCTGGTCATTTTGCTCACAATGACACTTAAGATGGTCTTATGTTTTGCGCACTATTGTATGAAGCGTGTATCATTTTAACAGAGCTGTAAGTGTAAAGCACCAGTCAGAGGCAGATGGGCTCGTTAATGCAGTGATGTAGTTATGTAAGACCTGCTACTGCTGCTGCTCCTGTCTGTCTGTACTGCAGTACTGAGAGAGATGGAGACAATGTATAAGCAGACTCGTGAGTAAGTCCTTGTGTGTGTCTGCAGGTGTCTGTTTCAGTGATTATGTATGTGCATATACATCATGTTTTTGTTGTGTGTGCTCATGCAACATAGGAAGACAGTGTGACAGATGAGGATTGATGTGGTAATTTAGCAGGACCTGACTTGTCCTGGGACTGATGAACTCTTTTCCCCTTTTAACCCATTTCTTTTAATTTCACACACAGGGTCGTAACACTTAATTATTACTTATAATTCCTATAGGTAAGATGGAGACCAAAAAGCACAAGGCAACAAATAATTTTTAAAAATATGCATGTTGCATATTGCTTACATACATTATCATGCCTTCCACAACGATTCTGATCTGAAACCCCTTTAGACAAGACCACATCAGTGGTCTGACGATAAACATGATGATAGAATAAAAAATGTTTAAAAAATGCAAGATCAGATATTTGGGTGGAAAACAAATACTTTGCCGTTGCGACTTGCCAGCTACGTAAAGTGACGTAGAGTGGTCACATTTATGTTTCCTAGAAAAAGTATTTGCTATTGCAGTTCAGTAACTACTTTTTTAAGAGATGGGGTCACATACAGGACTCATGTTACAAAGCAATCTAAAGTGTGCTTTCACCTGCCAACAAAGAAGCTACCGATGCAGGACCTTGCCAGATCACATCATGTAGCATTCTTGTAAAAATTGACAGATTCAGCATTTTCTTTCCAGAGCTCTCTGCGTTGCGTTACCTTCTCATGAAGTGTTGATGGTATTTTGTCTATCCCCTATAGACACGAGGAGGGAGCTCATATCCTGAGTCAGTTTCCTTGTGATGACCTGCACGTGATAGCAGGCCTGCTGCAGTATGAGCCAATTTATGGAACCATGTTTAATAACATTTCTTACTTATTTTTCTCTGTCTCTGCAAGTTCTGTTTCCATGGTAATATCCAGCATATTCCATTTATTTATGTTTGCAGAGCTGTTTGTAATTGGGAGAACAAGATGGATATCAACAGCTTATCTGGAATAAAACCTGGAATAGGAGCGAGGACAAAATGCAGTACATGCATGCAATCGTGTTACAGTGAATGTGAGTGGCACATATCAGAATTACTGGTGTTTGGATTAGTAGAAGACAAGATTCAAATAAAGGGGGGGGGGTGAAAGTATGGACTGAGCCGTGTGATCTGCCGTGAGGAAAACAGAAAGCCCTATACTGCTGAGAGCTGTGGACCCCAAATGCCTTATCGGAAACCAAACAGCTATCAATTATTCAACAGGTACAGAGCGAACCAGCTACAGAGGAGAAGACATGGGAGGAGAGGAGATTTGAAGGGAGGGGGGCGTGGAGGAGATACATCCTGTTTGGGACTTTGGCATAAAAGATTTGAATTTCTTTTTTCCCCCTTGTCATTGTGTTCAGAAATGTGCTATGTGGTGTGTGTTCATCGATAAAGCAGCCATCACTTTTTCACAAATGCCTTAGCTACAGGGAACAAATATGGGACAGTTATGTCTGAGTTAATTGAATTGAATTGAATTAATTGTTGTTGAATAAGGGATTATTTCATCATTTCAGAAAATGGGATTTGTTGATATCACTGAAAATGCCAATAAGAATGTTGGTGCCTTAAACTAGTTTAAAGCTCACTAAATGACAGGTTGCATCTTGTTTGTTCATGATGACAGATGCTTTTAGGGGGAGTAGCATTTTGGATCATGTTCTTGCCAGAGTGAGGTTGAGAGGTTTACTGTGCAGACACTGTCCTCACCAATCTGGAAACTGGTATTAAAGCTGGGTGGACAAACTACTGTTTGTCAAGAAGCAGGTCCAAAATGTGATACAAAATATTCACAAATTTTATAAATTATGTTCCAACCCTAACCTACACCCAACCTCCATTTACGCCTAACTTTTGACATTCTTCCTCATTAGGACTGAGCACCCCATGAGAACTATTGCTCTCAACAAGGTTGGTGTAGAGAGGTAACAAAAACATGTACAGACACACACATACAAAATTTCAGTCCCAGTCAGCACTATTTTTACTCGCCATCGGCTCTCTCTCTTTTCCTCCAGGTGAAGTCTGTTTCCGAATAATCACCTATTTTCTTCCTGTGTCATCTTTCCTTCTCTGCCTCGCACTTTCTCCTTGTCTTTTCTGCGGGTGTGCATCAGCATCTGCCAGGTACCAGCTCAGACATTAATAACAATTCCTGACACACACACTCACAAAATCCTTATGATCACTGTGCTATTTGATCAAACACATTTGAAACAGTTTCCTTAAAAAACTTTCTCACACTTGTATGCTGACACACCCATGAATCTCACTTTCTCCTCTGTCTCATGTTTCTCCCTCTCTTTATCTCTCTCGTTCACACACAAACACATGCAGACACTCACGTACACAGGGCTCCACAGGGCTCCTGATGGGGAGTAATGCCCCATTTGATTGGGCACTCTACTCACATGGGACTTTCCTGCTGCGCGTGCAGCCAACTCTCAAGGTGAACCATTGAGATTCATAAGCAAATTGGTGCACCATATCAACAAATACTTCAGCAACAACAAGTGAAATGAGTCTAATTATAAGGAACTGAGGCATAAAGCATTTCTGCTTTTTTCACATGAAAGAAGTGTTTAAAAAAAACACATAAGAGCAGCACAGCAAAATTAATAGTGATTTTAGTAATGTTTACTTTGCTATGGTTTAATCCATTAATTTGCACAGTAACCTAGAGAACAATATTGAAAGTGCAAATTGGTATAGGTTTGAATGTAAATATAAATGTGAAATAGATCTTTGTTTGGCAAGAGAGTTGGAATAACACACCGCAGGGCCATTTCATGCTCTGCACAGCATAATATGTAGCACTTGGTGTTTGTTTATTTAGTATCAAAACAATCCCAGCTCATTAAGTGTTTCTTTTTTTGCATTGTGTTTGAGTGTTCACCAGTTTAGAAGCTCAGAGCTTGTAAAACACCAGTCCCTGTAATTATTTTAGCGCCTTTATACAAGCGTATCGATCTGTAAATGCTACACACATTCCAGAAAAATTGTTGTGCAACTTAAGGAGAAAATAGAATTGAGCGGGACAGATCGCACAGAGCAGCAGCAGCAGCAGCAAAAGATGAAGAAGAAAGAAGGAGTCTGTGAGTGACCTTGAGATCAGGCAGGAGGAGCAGTTGCAAAGGTCATTGATATGCACAGCCATCGTGCAGAAGCTCACTGTGTGTGGTGATGCGTTTCATCCTGTTCTCCACTGTGACTTGCATTAGAGATGTAATTGATTATCATATGAATTTGATTCCAGTCATTGAATCCCAAGATGACTTAGCTTGTTAATTCGATATATCCACCAAATCCACACTCCCTATATTGTGTCGCTCTGCCTAATCTGTAAAATCTGTCCACTGCCTTGGGGTGTCAGTACTGCAAGAGCAAATTTGGATCAATCTCAGCACTCAATTACCCCACCATTTGGTGCTTCACGACCCGAATAAACATTTTGTCAGTAATCCATATGTTGTTATCATCCACCAAGGCTATCATAGATGCTACCAAACACACACACACACACAGAGCAACACAAAAGTGTATCAGCGACCTCTAATTGTTTGACTGTAGACTTGACAATGGCCTGCAGGCAAAATGTATGTGTGCCAGTGCAGCTGTCAGATCAGAAAGAGAAAGAATGTGACAGTCTTTGTCACGATGTCATCAGATATAGAGTATGGTAATATGGTATTGATGGATGTATATGTTAAAAAATATATAAAATGAAACTCATCCTACAAGAGCAAAGGTTTGAAGATGATAGCTGATTTCAATCTAATTAGCATAAATTGCTTTGATTTACAGCATGTGCTGAAAATGCTTGGGTTGGATGAAAACAAACTCCTGATTTGTTTAACTCTGTAATACTGCTGGAAAGTTGCATAATCAGGCCAGTCTTTATTCACATTTAGGCCCAGAGAAAAGCACTGGCCCTCGAGCAAGGTTGAAGCTATAGTGGCAATGAACACTGCCTTGCAATTTCACCGTCACATATTGATATTGATCAGTAAATTTCAGTAGAGAGCTGAATGTAGTTATACTATAGATTATCATGGCTGAAGGTTAATATCACAGAACCATTCACTACTTCAGATATTGCAAATTTTTTGTGGATTGCACTATATGCATCAGAGGAACCAAGAGCAAGAGAATGAAAGCATATTAAGAAGTTCTGATAAGAAGAAGGAGGAGAAATTGTGTTGTGCCTTTGTAAGTTCACAAAAGGAGGAGCAATAGTTATTCACAAGGGTTTACACACAATTCATGACATTATTCCCCCCAAAATGTCAAACTGTTTCATCAAACTTGTACTGCCAATACAAAACTCATTTACTCATTTACCTTGAATTTTCATAGATCAGAAGTTGAAGGAGGGGCTCAGAGTAAGAGACGTGTGTGAGGTGAAACTGACATAATGCATCAAATATTTAACTCCATTTTCTGAGACATAACTTAGTCACATCTGGGTACACAGACAGGATAAACACTTTTTGTATTATTCAGTGGACTTATACTTCCTGAGGATATCATTATCTCAGATGTCCGTTGTGAATAAAGCCTATTTGAAATCATACAAAAAAAGAAACATCCTCATTATAACTTGCCCAAACTTGCCTGAGAATTGTCCCATTTTTAAGTTTCCTTCCATACTAAAGTAATCCCGTGATAATCTTTCCATACATCCTTGGGATACGTTTGGAACTCTTAATAACTAATGTGGCAGAATTTTAATGGTGCAAGTAAAGGGGGGTAACTTTGTTTGATATCAATCAGCTTTTTCTATTTGAAAGATACAATTACAAACAGACCTTCTCCTTAAATGTGATGATTTGATGCTATTTTTTTGTTCATATGGTATGATAGTGAACTTTTGGACTGAATTTTGGACTGTTGGTTGGATAAGCAGCAAAATGAGATTGTGATCTGATCTGGGCTCTGAGAATTCTAATCATATGCCTGTTAATGTTATAATGAGCTTTTTTAAATACATATACATAAAGCACAATTTGATTAACTGAAAAAATACTAAGCAGATCAATCAATAATAAAACTCATTGTTAGTTACAAGGTGAAAACATAAAGATCTGAATGAGAAGGCCTTATTTTTTTTAACTTTTATTTTCTTCACTCATGCTAAAGTTAGACATGTTTTTGTTCCGAGTGCAAGATCCAAAATCCTAAGTGTGTATGTGACCAGAAAAAAACAAAACAAAACTGTAGATAGATAGAGAGACAAGTGAAGAGTCGAAGACTGAGGCAAAGTCAAGTAAGGGAAACAAATCCAGCTTCAAACAAGCTTGGAAACAAAGCTCAGGCAGCTACCCAAACCAGCCAGCTCGCAGCCAATCAGCCTGCCAGGCCTCTCTCTTCTCAGACTGAGGCTGGCAGCAGGAACCGGCCAAGCAGAGAGATAGAGAAAGAAACGAGAGACGGGGGGGTAGTTTTCATTACACAAAAACACTTATCCTCCTTCTCTTCACTGTCTCTTTTGTTTTATCCCACCACGGAGAGATATACTGTGGGTGCAGGTGACAGACACAGATAACTGTATCTCAAGCAGACTGCACAATTACTCTGAATTTTATTATTGTTACTGACAGTCACATTTGTAGGAGGTGATACAAAGCAGTGCATCGGCCACCGCAATTGCATGTGCGTGTGTTTACGTGGGTGGGTGCTATCCATCTGAAATTACAGGAAGATTAAAATTAAAGCTCGTCTCCCTCTAACCAGCAAGCTCTCTCTGTCTCCCTTTCGTTCTGCTCTGTCATATGCACTCACACACATATACATGCAATGACAGCACTAATCAGCCCTCTGTCAAGCCCATAAGGTCCTACCCTTAATGAGGAGATCGCCCAGCTTGTGCCCTGACTCGGACCAACCAAGTGAGCTAATAGATAATGATGTGCATGTGTGTGTGTGTGTGTGTGTGTGTGTGTGTGTGTTGTTTCCCTTGTTGGCTTGGAGCTGCAATGAAATGACAAATGACAGACTTCCAGTGTCTCTATTAAAGAATGTTTTTTCTATTATGTTTGCATTGTTCAGTCAGCCATTCACGGCACTCATCACAAACACTACACTGACAATCTGCCTTTCACTGGAACCCACTGTCATTCATTTATCTATTTATTAATATATTTAGTTGTATGGGGATGACAGATGAGTCACCACTCCAGAAATATGTCTCTCTAAAATGTTTAGGTATGTTATTTTTTTTAAATGGAACAGCAGTTTGTGAAATGGCTTTTTAACATTTCTCAAAAATGTATGTGAACTGGACCTCCTCTTTGCCATGTGCACGTGCACACACAGAAGCGAGGTTGTGTGTGAGGGGTTTGAGCTTCCCTGCCAACAAGCAAGGTCATCGTGGTTAAATAGCTGATGGGCCATCTTATCTCACCACCAAACCGCCGCGTGTCAGCGGGACAGTAAACAACAAAGTGTTGGGCGCGTGTCCACTAGTCTTGTTCTTTCTGGGGCCGCGGACCCGAACCCGGACCCGTCGGGAATGCCAGGCAGGGCGCCTCGTTCTGCCACGCAAATTAAACCACATGGAGCTCACAAGCACGCGCACTCCAGCCAAAATATTGTGCGCGCACACAAAATGGCCAAACGGACAAAACTTTTATGACAAAACACACGACTGTGAACTTCCCCCCACCTCTAACACTCTCATTCTCACGCGCTCTCTTTTTGTTTCTCTCTCGCGTGCGCGCGGCATACAGCGCCAGCCAAACATCCTCGTGCAGGCAAGTCGTTCAAACTGCAGTGCGGCAGCGGTTCGCTATTTTAAGAATAATTTTTACATGAAGTGGATAAATATTTAATTCCCTCTCCAGTCCCACAGCCGACAGAGCGGATGAAGAACGGCTGTTAAGTTGTTGATGCAGCGCCGAGAGGCTCCTCTGCGACTCCCGTTTAGCGCCCCCCCCCCAAAAAAAAAATTAAAATAAAAAGAAAAGCGCTCCAAGAATTTGCACCAACTCACACACACACACACACACACACACACACACACACACACACACACACACAACATACAACGATAAAAGGCTGAGCCACATGCGCTCCCGAACGCCATCATAATTAACAAGTGAATTTCCGCTTACCTCTCCTAAACATATTGGCAGCGGCTGTTCGGACCGTCTAGTAGTGTCTTTGCTGGAGTAGCATCCTTGTGAGTGTCCAGCCCTGTGCTGCTGCAGACGCTTGCTAAATTGTTATTTTGATTCCCTTTGGCCGCTGGGCAGGCAGACTGTAGTCTTGTCTCCTCGGTGGCTGTTGTTTTATCAAGTGAGGACGGTTGGACGAGGAGGAGGAAGAGGAGGAGGTGGTGGTGGTGAAGGGAGGGGGGGGCGTCGGATGATGTTTGACAAAATTAAGGACGAAAATAGAAGGTCTACCACTGGTACAAGCGAAGTTGTCTCGTCCGCAGTTTTTTTTTCCTATGAAAAGGTGGAGAAAAAACCGTGTCCCAACACACTCATATGTGTTTGGTTTTTAATTCAGCGCCATACCTGGTGTTTGTGAGTCAGTGACATGCATTCGGACTTTATTTGATACTCGAATCTATATGAGAAATGGTTGCTGTCGAGGGCGGATTGAAAACAGCCCCTCTCAAAAAAGCGGAGGAAAGTTCCTTTTATGTCTTCATCATCTTCCTCCTGTCGGCTTGTCAGCCTGCAGGTCAGGTAGAGTCTAAATGTGCTCTGTGTGTTGTGTTGTGTGTGTGTGTGTGTGTGTGTGTGTGTGTGTGTGTGTGTGTGTGTGTGTGTGTGTGTGTGTGTGTGTGTGTGGCTGTGCGGTGTGAGTCAGTGTCGTCTACTGTCTCTGTTACCGGAGAGCTCCGAGGCAGCCGCTTCAGTCCCCCCTCCCTCAGCGAGATGTGACTGATGAAAGCCAGAACATCTCTCTCTCTCTCTCTCTCTCTCTCTCTCTGTGTGTGTGTGTGTGTGTGTGTGTGTGTGTGTGTGTGTGTGTGTGTGTGTGTGTCTCTCTCTCTCATCTCTGCTTTATTGGCATGACAGAGGAAGTCTACATGTTGATGAAGCAGTTATAGGTTCTCGTATTAAAAATCCTCCTTGTCTCATTTCTCGCACCCTCTCATTCTTCCACTTATGTCCGAGTCTAGGTCGCTCCTTTATCGCCTCCAATTCAGTTTTACTGCTCACTATCCCACATGCTTTACGGACGTGAGTGTTGCATAAACAATATCACCAAAGCTTCAAATAGGCTGCAGTTCATTTCATTCTATCTTCTTCCGATCCCTCTTCCTCTCCAACTTGCTTATACCCTTGCTCATTCAAAATTGCTTTATTGGCATGGTCATAATTAAATTAAACGCAGCATTGCCAAAGCTTGTTACACAAGGTTTACAATGCAAGAGACATAGAAAAGGGGGGGGGTCGGTGAGCACATCACAAGGTGACATTGACAAGACAATATGATGATATGAAATGTAATTCAGTAAATGAATGTTATGGTTATTATGTAAACTCTGAAGCAATATAAGATATAAAAATGAAAATAAGGATTTTTTTTAAAGGAGATCATTGTAATATTGGGTCCAGTAGAGCACAACTTTGAGGTATTTGATGTATTTTAATTTTGTCATTACGCCATTCTGTCAGTTTGCTTCATCAGATAACATTTATCTTAAAACTGTAGTTTCTGTTTACTTTGCAGATTAAAGTTTACATACAAACCCCCACCTCCACTTGCTGCAACATTAAATTGCTAATTTAGCCCTCTGACAGGGGCCATTTTTTATTATATTTGATATCTTAATTCACTTCTATACACGATGACTCTTAATGAAATGTGGAATTATGTTTAGACATTTCTGCAAATGTATTAAAAATCAAAAACTGGAATTTCAGATGCTTTAGCACTAAAGGCCAGGTGCATCCTGTTTACTTATTTATTTTCCTTGAGATGTGTCTTGAATTTGAGTGCACCTGTGACAAAGGTACACACCTGTGTTTATCTAAGGCCCCACAATTCATACTGTGTGTCAGGACAAAAACCAAGCTATGAAGTCCAAGGAACTCTCTGCAGACCTCCACAATAAAATTGCGGTGAGGTAGAGATCACAAGTCAAAGGTATAAAATAATTTCTAAAGCTGTTAGTGTTCCCAGACCACAGGGGCTTCAATAACTGCAAAATGAAAGAAGTTTGGAATCAGGACTCTTCCTAGAGATGGCCGCTTGGTGAACATGAGCAATTGGATCAAGAAGGAAGCTTGGTCAGAGAGGTGAGCAAGAACCCAGTGGTCACTCTGTTTCAGAAGTCTTCTGCAGAAAGGGGAGAATCTGCCAGAAGGAAAACCATCTCAGCAAGGCAACAAGGAGGCTGGTCAGAACTGAGGAAAGGATGAATGCAGCCCAATACAAAGAGGTCCCATAAGAAAACATGCTCCAGAGTGCATGTGTCCTGAGATCCTGGTGATGGTGCACCATTCAGCACAACAACACAAAGCACACAGCCAAGACAAAGCTGGAGTGGCTTTGGGACAAGTCTCTGACTGTCCTGAGTGGCCGGGCCAAATCCCAGAATTAAACCCATGTAACATCTGTGGAGAGGCCTGAAGATGGCAGTTCACAGATGCTTCCCATCCAATCTGACAGAGCTTGAGAGGATCTGCCAGGAAGAAAGGGATAAACTGCCCAAATCCAGGTGTGTAAAGCTTGTTGAGACTTACCTAAGAAGAACCAAAGCTCTAACTGCTGCAGAAGGGGCTTTTGAGAAGTACTGCATTTGGGATCTGAAGGTCTGAATACTTTTATAAATCACAGATTTCCTTGTTTGTGTTTTAATGGGTTATTGAGTGTAAGGCTTTAATGAATATGATGTAGCATAAAAGTGGCAATTTTAATCATTTTAACAAACAAACTGGTTTGTCTGTTGTTTTCACTCAGTTTGAATTTACTTCATGTCTTTCTCAGTTTCTGGTCACTCATGGTAACCAGATGGTCTGAATTTTTGCAGTACATGGGCTGATATACTTTTCTTTTATACCTGGCTGAAATTTGATAGATCCAGATGGAGTAAGTGGATCGCTCAATCAATCAAATCCAGTATCTTTCCCAATATTTCTCTCTTGTTGTCATCTTTGGTTCTGAATTTATTGAACTGAAACTAACAAAGCAATTACCCACAGCTGACTCTAATGTGAATGATGTTGACACCTTGCAGCAGAAATTGTTTCTGGCTGTGTATTTGTGCATATTTTTAACAGTACAACAAAATCATTGCAGTCATATGAGGAGTCTCGGAAATGGCAACAAACGGGCAAATGTTGATGAGAACAATAAAAGCTTTCATCTGTTTCACAAATGTTTTTTTTCTTTGGCTCTGTCATGTGCTGATATATTTCACTGTCTCTGAGGAGGTTTTCACTTCCCAAGAGACATTGTATTTTCATTTAGTTGCAAGAGGTATGATTCTCTATAATTTTCTTTTATTATTGTCAAGAATATTTTAGGGCAGGAAGGACAAATCCTGCTTTTCCTCTGCCACCAGGTTTGTCTTTGTGTTGTCTGGTCTTCTTTATACCTCCCATCTGCCTGCTCTCTCTCTCTCTCTCTCTGCCATTGATGAGTGGTTTTACTGTGTATAAACTGTGACAGTAAAATTTTCAAATTCAAAGGATCTATTGCCTCTCCCTCTGTTTACTCTGCTTTTACCTCTCCCACTCAGTTTTCCCCTTTCCTGTCTTTCCTCAGAAACTTTCTAAACTCTTCCCATATTAGCATTGTTGTATTGACCGCACATTACCTAATAATTGTGAAACAACATGCCCAGAACACTGGGAAAGAGAATTGTAATTGTAATTACAAAAAGGGAATTAAAGGGATCTTGTGAATGAAATATATGGATGTGTGATGGGATGACTGCCTACGGGATTGTATGTACTTGTGCATGTGTGTTTCATGTGTTAGAGTTTGGGAGTGGATGTATTTTGATGTGGCTATATCTACCCGTATTGTCGGAGGATGTGCTGTTGAAGTTCAAGTTTGTTTCTTCATAAATGCACTCTTTCATTCTGCAGTTAAAAGTGAATTAACTTATTGATGAAAGATGCAGCTTGGCTTTTTTCAATTCCTTCCATTCATGTCTTCTTGCCCCCTCGTATTTAGATATGCATTGCCTTTTCTCAGAGCGTACCCTTACCAAATACCTGAAGCACAGCTCCATACAGCTTACCTCTATGGTTCTCATCAATCTGTAGTATGTATTAAGCATCTAATCTGAGGTGAACAGTAAGGGCTCAGAGAAAATCTCACTGGAGGTCACTGAATACGATGAAACTACCCCCTTGATGGAGAGAATTGGTATCTTGTGCCAAAAAACAATCTCCAAAGTCACACAAAACAAGCTTTTATGGAGTGTGTGATTGCATTGAAATCAAATGCAAAAGTCCTCATAGTTGTTAGTTCTTAGTGTAAGGAAAGAGAGATGACATTTTGTAGAGAAAGAGCAGTGGAAAAAGATGAAAACACATTACTGACATGTTGTCACCTTATGGAGTTGTTATTTTGCCATACGTAGAAGACATACAGCAGCATTAGCATTCCTTTTTGAGTTGTGCTTCATGCTATCTTAAGTCCATTAGTCACTTTTCATTGTGCACCATGTTGGTCTCCACCTGAGAAAATATGTGGCATTTTAGCTGCTGAATTCTCTGCTTTGTTCAGCTAGTTGCTAATTTTGTCTGTTGTTTGGCATTGAGAAGTAAACTGACAAATAAGATACAGCAGGGTTGTCCAGTGGAGGAGGTCACAGTCCAAAAACCTGAGAGCACCTTAAAGTTTCATGGTCATTTAGTAATCAGACTTGTCTCAAAGTCAGATGTAATACACGACTGTGTCTGGTGCTAAGATTAAATCAGGGTGATTATATTTTATCTTGCATTGCGTGATGTCTGTCAACTTTGTGTACTAATTAGATGATGTGCATGGTCGAACTATGGGTGTGTAGGGATGTTAATGACACTGTAAAGGGGTATTTAGTCCACACACTCTTCCCCTCCCTCTCCCCTCTGTGCCTGAGTTTCCTACTTCCTTTTAATCTTTATTCAATTCATTGGTGTCTTATATCTTCCTACCTTTCGATGCATCTTTCCAACAACAGCAGCAGGATGTCTGTGTATGTAGTCATTAAAATAATCTTCCAGTGAAGTAATGAACATGCTGCAATATCATATAAGACATTACAGCATAGAGACACTGACATTAAAAATGCACATTTATGACTGACAAAAATAAATACTCCTACACGCAAATCATGAGTCTTAATTCAACTCCGAGATTTAAAAATGAACACTAAAGCAGTGGTTTTATCAGCCCATGCTGTCAGACCTAATTTAACTTTGACATAGTTTACAAAGTAAAGAAAGTAAAGAGCTGCCCAAGAGCCACATCAGTGCTGAGTGATAAAAAAAAGCAACCAAAAAACCATACTTGTCACAGAAAAAAAAAATTGCTGAAAAATTAGCTATTTTGTTTTTAATTTGAGATGGTAGAATGAATTGATTGCACTTAATGAAACAACCATAAAATTTGATGGGAAACGCATCTGCAGTCCAGGTCAAGAGACCCTCTGTTTTTCATACTTTGAGCTTGAAATATCACAAAAGCAAGTACTGGTGTACAAGAGGAGGAATATATGTGATTTTTCTCTGGTGTTGCAGTCAATTCTCTAGTGTTCCATTCAATTCTCAAAACTCATTAGGCCTAAGGCTCTGTTTGTTTTGTAGCTCTTGTGATTAGTCGTCTCCTTTGAATTTAAAACTATTGTAAATGGCGGGTCAAAGCATCAGATAAATGTGTGAAGATATTATGAGCACTGTTGTGTAAAACATTGGCCTATGTAAAGCAAAGATGCACATGATACATCCCTTTTGACCAGGCTACAGTGAGACAAATGTGTTTGGGGATTGCATAAGTGGCATTGTAGTCTGCATTGCTCCATAATTATAATATGTCTCTGGAATAATTTTCAGCATTATATGGCCATAAAAAAGAAAAATGGAAATTCCAACTCTCATGTGCCCAGGTTATAATGTTACACAAGTTCAGCAGCTCATCATTAGCAGTTGGAAAAGGGAAAGTGATTTGTATGGGCACTGGATACTTGGCTTAATACATCAATTTTATACTTGAAAGTAATGTGCTTTTGGTCCCCATTGGAATAAATCTGCATATTTTTTATAAAATTAAGATGATGACAGAATTTACTTGAGCAATATCTTATGTCTCATATTTAGTCTTAGGTAGTCACACTTTATTCAGATAGTCCATTGCTGACAATATTAAATTACTGTAAAATATTGTTAAATGGTATTATCTAGCAATACTCTGACTCTTAAATGTGTGAAAAGCTGTGAGCTGGGGTGGTTACATCACAAATGTTGTAAGAGTTGCATGGTACATTTGGGATGATTAAATTTGAAATGTATACAATTATATGTGGTATTATTGATCTATGAAGCATACTACCTTGAGATTTTATCCTCTCACGAACCCACTGTTCATTTCTGCAAGCAGTTTATTATGACCCATATCTGCAAATGCCACAGAAAGACATGTTTCATTGAGACGTTCAAGCAGCAAAGGCCTCTAGTGGCTGTAGTAATAATGACAGGAAAAAGAGGAAGTCAGGGAAGCTGCTATAGACTCAAAAAAGTCTGTGTGGAGGACGTTGGGGTGGATGGAAGCATCATCAGAACGTTGTATTCATCTCTAGGTTCTTCAGTGAAGTGAGATTCTGTGTTTTCTTTTCAGTGTGGGACAGGGAGTGCACTTAAAAATGGTTAAGATGGTTTGAAAACCATCTCAGACACTAATTGTTATTCAAAACAGAGTAGTTTTTAAATGCCTTAAACATGCCTGGAGGGGATCTCTAAACATCCACCTCTTGGTACCTGACAGTTGAGCATCAGCCAGTCAAAAAACAAAAAGTGCCTCTCATATAAAAACAAACAGATCATCTCATCCATTTATTCATAACATCCACACCTCCTGTCGACTGCTATTTTCTATCAAAATAAGATCTGCAGTTATGCAACATATAAAGTGAATAAATTGTCTACAAACCATGATTTGACTCCTGTGTGTGAAATCTTCCAGCCAAATGTCTTTTTCTTGGTTCTGATGTCAAAAGCAGTCACCCACCATCTGTCCATCCAGGCACTCATCTGCCAAATTTTGTTTATTATTATACTTACCGGTAACTCTGGCAGGTAACCAGCCATTGTTTGGGGATTGTGTTGCATTATTAGAACTGGTTGGTGGTTAAGATAATCTTGGCAATAACTGGAAAATATCACAGCTGGTGGGATAGCCTGATCATGCAAGGGTTCTTATATATTCTCTGTGAGGGAAATGTGAGCCTTTTTCATTAACTACAGCCATTACTTGTACAAGAGCAACTGCCTATTAGTACAATCGGAAGTTGCTCTTGTTCATCTCTTCAAGTCCAGACTTTCTTCTTGTTTCCTTTGATTGCAAACATATTTTCCCTTTGCCCTCACATCCATCTTTCCAGCATCCCTGCATCTCTGCTGTAAATTACTTGCTTCCCTCCTCATTATCTGCTCTTCTGAGGCTAATTTCTGTCTTGACCAGGTGAGCTGTGCCTATTTTCAGCAAATGCTGCGTTAGTCTCACCTAAGAAAAATGCATGCAACACAGAGACATTAATAACTCTGCTCTCTCTTGCTTTCTTGCTCACTTTGCAAGGATAGGTCATTCGCAGAGATGATGGACAGGTGATCTGTGCCAGGTCGCGGTGACCTCCACAACCTTTTCATGACCTTTCCTGACCTTCTGACCAGCCGATTAGTGTCCACCCCGTACCTCTCTGATTAGCTTGAAAATTGGAGCTATTTGGACGACCTTTTCAGCTAAAAGGTCCACTCCCTGTTCTGCTTTCCCTTTTCTTATGCTTGTACTTCTTTTCCACTGTCTTCATTTGCAGCAGTGCTCAAAACACACACACACATAGTCCAATACTCAACCTCACACATCCTGTCTCCCATCTTCCCTTTTTGCTTCTGAAGGGTAACATGATAAGGCTTATCGACCACTATGTTGTTAACCACAGCAAATTTGTAGTTGTGTTCTCCTACATTTCAGTGTGTCCTTACTATGGACTCCATGTTCTTCAGTTACTCTTCAGTTCCTGCAGTTGCTCTCCTTCACTCTCTTACTCTTTTTGATTACAGTA
Source organism: Psettodes erumei (assembly GCA_016785225.1). Lineage (NCBI taxonomy): Eukaryota > Metazoa > Chordata > Actinopteri > Pleuronectiformes > Psettodidae > Psettodes > Psettodes erumei. Next base: position 187,869 of record JAFBJZ010000411.1, read on the forward strand.
GCTAAAGTCTTCCCTTCTTTCTGTGACTGTGTAAACCACAGTTCCAGCTGTATTGTGTAATAGCTATAAGGTAAATGAAAATGGAGTATTTTTTTATCAAACAGATGAAAAGAAAGGGTGATCAGGCCATATTAGGAGACCACGGACAGAGCTCAAAATGCCCTTTTGTCCCCTGTGCCTAGTCAACAGCTCAGTTGGACTTAATTTCAAGTGGGAACAATGACACAGCTACAGATGGAAATGTTCAATAGATTACATAAAGCAGTTACTATAGGCTAGATTGTAAACCGTCAGCAGTGCCTGCCCACACGCTGTATTTCTCCTCTGAGACACAGCCCAAATGTAGGAGTTATTTTATCTCCCCAATCCATATCTTTCACTTGTCCTATCATTTATCTTTCTCTCCCTGTTGTATTTTATCACTGTCTATCTTGTTTTACAGGGTTTGGGGAAATGAGATACAGAGGGAGAGGGAGAGGGAGAGAGAGAGAGAGGGGAAGACAAAGCGGTGTGTTTTCTGTGGAACTTCACAGCATCTGTTGGTCCTTGTGGGAGAGCCTGCTGACCTTCACCATGAGGTGTGCACATACAGACAAACAAACATGCTCCTGCTTACACCGAGACATGCATAAGTGCTTCAAGTGGTTAGAAGACAAATGTGGGCATACACTTAAACTTAAACTTTAATCTTAAAGGGCAGTAAAATCATTTGTTATTCCTTATTTTTAAGATTGAGTTTGTAATAAAATCATAATGCAAAATCCTGTGCCAACACAAAAGGGTTTGCTTGCAGAGATGAATCTTCCAAGAATTATCACCCAGATCTAATCCATACCTCATTTTCAGCCAAACTAGGCTGCTGTTTTGTGTGGAAAAACTCACACATAAAAAAAATCATCCAGAACGAAACAGCAGACAGACAAAGTTAGCAACTAGCTAGTGAACATTAGTGGAGTATGTAGCTGCTAAAGAGACAGATGTTTTCCTGTGTGATTGGACCCAAAACAGAGCCAAATGAGAGTGTTGCCAGAAACACTCTCTCAACTCCAAGTGAATTAAAATGTTGCTCCATAACTGCTGAATGAGTTTGATAACAAGTTTGTCATTAAACTTAAAAGATGAGGATGCATTAATGTTGTCCGCAGCTAGTTTTCGGTGCCCCCAAGTGGCCAAAAAATTCCGGGATTAACTGTACAGTACAGCGCTATCCTCTGCCATCCACAATATTACATATAAAATCCTTTATTTTCCAGTGCTTTCCCTCCAGGACCAGTAGAGTTCATTTGAGAACAGACCACGACCAACAGTGCATTATTTCGTCTCTCAATACTAGTCAGTTTCCTCAATTTTTGCACTCAGCCCAAGTCCATTCATTCCTATTCAAAAATGTTCTACAAAAATGGGTCACAAAAAAAACATTTAAAAAATGGTTAAGTTATTTGCTTAAACAGCTCGGAATTAGCTTTGTTTTTGTTAGTGTCTCTTAAACAGAAATAGTCAGTCAATGCACTTGTGAGCATTTCAACTAGCAAGTGATTGATGATCAACTCAAAATAATAATATCCATAAATGTCCATGATATATTCCCATATGACCCATTGTGAATGTGTGACTAACTTTTTGACCCTTTCTGGACACCATTGTAGATCTGTGGTGCTGGAGTTATAAGCTTGATTAGGCTTTGACACAGAAAATATATGGCAATACCTCCATTGTTGTTTGCTTTAGTCTTTTCTTTAGATTTGTAGACAAGAAAAAACATCAGTTTTATTATTTTATCAGTCTTATCATTTTAATATTTTTATGAAGGACGCCATTAAGGGAAAGCTGAGTGCATTGCTTCTTTTCTCTGAGAACATTTTGCCCCTTCACTGCCCCACACATTTATTCTACTCATAAATAGCTAAATATCACAGATCAGAGCAAACAACTATAATTCACAAAACTCCCATCTCCCTCCAGTAATTAGCCCTCCCCACCAGTTCCTCCTCTGCAAGTACTTAATATTGTCAGAATGCAGTGCTGTCTCTCAGTGCATCTCATCCTTAACGTTTAGTGTTTGCGAATGTAAAACTTCCAACATAACGCGATAATGGTCTTCACTCAAACATTTGAGCAATAATAAGCTTCATGAATAATTCAAGAGGAGAGAAATATATAAATAATGTTTAATTGAATACCACAGGGAAATTACAAGCAAGCAATACCAAACAAAACACACAATAACCTCCCTGATAACCTCTCTGCTCTCTCCTCTGTAATTTTTGTTCAGATTTTGTATCATATGTACAAAAATTTAGGTTTCAGCTGAAGACTCTAATGAACTGGTGGTTTTGATAACAATACTGAAGTAGCCTTTTTTGAGATAATAATGAAAGAAAATATATTCCCAAAATGCCTGAAAATGTTTTGGTTGTGCACCAAATATGTTTGGTAGAGAGCATTAGCTTTCATTTGGAGACATGTTTATGTCCAAATGGCTGTCTGCCCAATATTCACTCTTCTTTTTAGCTCAGTTTTAGTCTACACTAAGCCCCTGAAGGAAATATCTGTCTCTTAAGCAGCTAAATGCTCCACTATATTCTCCCGCTAGTCACTAATTTTATCTTTGTGCCATTTGGTGCTGAGTGGTGCATTTTTTTTACAGATTTTTTTCCTAAAAATAGCTGCTTCCTTCAGCTGGAAATAAGGTAATAAAGTTCATGGAAACTGTGAGGATGAATCAAAACTGTAAAGTTGCACCATAAAACCAAAAGCAGGAGAGTCTTTGGGTTCATTGCTGCAAACAAGCCCTTTCAATTTAAACATACCGTAGTAGATTTTCCATTGCTAATATAATAATATTGATTAGTGCAGCTGTAAACAGAAGCCAAGTCTGAAGTCTTCATTCTTTTGATTGTGACACATGTCCACATTGACAAGTCTGGAGATACTTGCATACTTCACCTCTGTGCCCTAAATAGGAATAAAACATATAATACAATATGAAGTTTGATACTCTGTAAGTATGATGTGCATACAGTCTGTCATCCATGACTTCTGACTTCTTTTTTCTATCCAAATGCATCTGTGTAACACACACATCACACGCCCCTATTGCCTTCTGTACCCTAACTCTTCAGATAAAATGTTAATGTACTAATAAATGACAATCAGTGACAATAATGGCCAACTCCCTGACATGAATTCAGACTGCTCATCAATATCAACACCTACTCTGCAACCAAACCAAGACAGCTAGGTCAAACTAATTTGTTTATGTGATTGGAATGCCAAGGCAGATGACTTACAGTGACAAAAAGAGATGTGTAAGAGAGATACAAGAAAAGCTTAGTTTTTGTTTTTGTTTCCTTTATGATTTACTGATTTCTCTTCTCTTCTTTTCTTTCCCCTTGGCCTGTCTCTCCCTGCCTCAGTATGTTTTCTGCACTGTTGGATAACATGAAAATTATTCATGGAAACCAAGTCAGCTACATCTCTATTGTATGCACTCATGTGATGCATGGGCATTGCAAGCTTTCCTGCAACAGCAGCTCTGGTGTCTCACTCGCACAGGCAGAATGCAATACAGAAAATACCAGTGAACAATGCAGTGAATATTCTTGTTTTCTACAGCTGAGACACTTTCAAAAACACTTTAGATGCATTCCTGCCACCACAGGAACCAGAGGTGTCACTGACGTTCTACCTTTTCAAATGAGTGAAATATTCCAAGGTTTTTCACTCATTTCCAAAGGGACTCAGCAGCAGCATCTGATGGAATATTATTAATTTTGGGTTTTTTTATTTCCTTTGATAACAGTTACTTTGTATTCATCAAGTTAACTGCTGAGATCTGAGAACCTCCATCATCACAAAAAAACATTTTCCTGTGTAAGGAGGCCTTACAGATATTTTGGCTCTGTTGACTTTTGGCATTTTTACCTCCAAATGAAGTGGTTGCCCTCATCAGACATTTTCAGGTCCCTTCAACTACTTTATTTTCTATGACAACATTGTATTCACCAGAGATGAAGGGCACAACTGTGAATGTAAGACCAAGTTGGAATATTTGAGAATTATCCTTAAATAACAACTTTGAGATACCAATAATTCATTCATTCCATTACATTTAAGTTTATGCCCTTTTCCACTATATTGATTATGTGCATGTAGTTAAAGGGTACCTAAAGAAAAACCTCAATAATTCATAGTGTGTTGGAGATTAGACTGCTGTACTATGTACTGTAAGTGGTCAGATGTAGCATGATTTGACCAACATCAAAATGGTCTACACATTAACACATCAAATATTTAACAAGGTTTATTCCATGGTTAATTTGACTTAACAATCCTTACCCAAATCTGCATCTCCCCTTAGCTCTATGGAGCATTTCATTGTCTTATTTATTTATTTATTTTACAATTTTTTTCCAGTGACTTTTCCTGGAGCACATAGCTGTTTTCAACAAAAAATCCACTGACAGACAGAAGTTAGTGACTAGCTGCAGATATTACTCTCAGGAGTTACTGTAGAGCAAAATAGTGCTCAAAATTTGAATATTGGACTGTAAATGTAAACAAACAAATGTTTTAAATCAGCTTTGCCAATCAAATTAAAAGGTGGAATACAGTGATCATATCACTGATAGAGAGAGAAAGAGAAAGTAGGAAATATGCTCCAGCGTCTCTCTCTCTCTCTCTCTCTCTCTCTTTCTCTCTCTTTTGTTTTATAACCATCTAACCCAATCTGATAGCAGCTAATGAGTGTGATTACTTTAGAAGCTGCTAATAGCTGTAGCTAATCCCCCCTCTGCCCCCTTTCATTTCATCTCACTCCACTCCTTCTGCATCACTTCATCACATCTCTCAGCCTTTTGACTTTGCATGCCATTGCTATTAAATGTCGATACGGTCCCTGAATCCCTCCCCCCACCCTCACCCCCCACTCATCATCTATTATCCATCACCAATGACAGTCAAAAATCTTGTAGATGTTGAATTAGTTGTTGTATGTGTGTTGTGACAGTGCTGATGTTTTGCAGTGCTCTAAATGAAGGCACTGCATGTGAACCCCACCTAAGTGGGAGTCAGGCTGACTAAACCGTAACTGATAGTTTGTCATTTGAACATGTTCACTTTTCGCAAAAACTTGACAAGAAGTCCGTCTTTCTTTTCATCGCTGGCATTCACTTCTCTCTTTGATGACCACAAAGAAAGCAAAAGGCTCAGGAGGCACAGAATTGACATCATATTACGTACATTACTTTGGAGCAGGTTTTAGATTAGGTTTTCAAAATTAGGGTAAAAGGTGCCGCTAACTAGAAGTCCACAGAGCAGCCTATAAATGAATTTCTATAGTTTGTGTACACTAAAAATGTAAATATTCTGCAAGTGTAAGATCGGACTGCATCCTTCTTGATATTTCTCATTAATTGAAATCAGCAGGGGAGTCCCATCTGTGTACACGAATACCAGTATTTCTTTTTGAAACACAATCAATATTATTTTGTCGTAATGAAAATCTCAGAAATGCCACATGCTCTCATGCTGGAACATATTTGACGCTCATGAGTGTCATCAGCTGCATGTATATGAGAGTAATGGATCAAACAGCCCCTATAGCAAACCATTAGGTAATGTGTGCATTGACGGGGGTGCGGTTGTTAGGTAAGATATTTGTTGGTGCATGAATGAATGTGATAAGGATGTGAGAGAGGGCATGCAGGGCAATACTTCAAAGAGGACGGTCATATCTAGAAACCTTCTTTCAAGGTTATCACTCTTTCCACACTGTCTTTCCTTTCTCTCTGTGCATGTTGAGCAGTGATAAGGTTAATTAAAGCTACAACAATGGATTGCATGTACCTACAACTGTACCAACGAATGTAAAGCACAAACTGTGAACCCGCACCTACTGTGTCAGCCGAACTTGGCCAAAAGAATAAAATGCATAAGGAAAAAATCATAAAGAGAGCAGTTGCAGCTCCTGCTCACAAATGAGTAAAATATCTCAGAGATATTCAAATATAGTTGCTGTTGTTATCCTGTATCAGACCTATAAGGACACCGAGTTAAGTCGTTGCTGCAAGAATCAATTCTCCCAAAGCAAAAACATTCCATGCATTTAATCACCCTGGTTTGTTAGTGCTTCATTTGTGCATGTGTCAACTCCATACACAAGGGCATACACAAATTGCAAATGCATACAAAAGTGTTGCATTTAGATCAGGCACTGCATGTGGTGTACTATGTGTCATGTCCACTTATTGTTTTGATGTAGTTTCCTGTCTGGTTTTGCCTTATAAATATATTTTCCCTTCTGCCTAACATGTTTTAAACACACACATACGCACACAGTGACACACACACATGCACACACTTTAAGCCTTCTTACTCTTCTAACCCCCCCCCCCCTTCTCTGATTTTCAGCAGGAATATTATAATATTTCTGTTCCTCATAAATCACTGTGACAGGCAAAGGCCACATTACACCTGAGTATAGGAACTCCCTACTTTCTTTCTTCCTTTCTTTCTTTTTTCTTCTTCCTTACCTTTTTATCATGCCCTCTCTTATTTACATTGTCTTTCTCTGTGCTTCCCTTGGGGGATTGACACATGGCTCCTCGTCAGTGCTGGAGAGCGTCAACAGCAGCCTTATCCCCTGGGTGTGTTTTTTAACTCACCCTAATTGGCATGTGCATTGTGACACAACACTAGGTCTGTGTGTGCTTTCACAGCAACAAAAGACCATTAGTAAAACTGTATGGCAGGGCCTACAGTATGTGACATCTATCTAAAACTAGTACTAGGTACATGCTCAAAGATTTAAAAAAAAAAAAGGCAGAAAGAGAAATCTGCCACAAAGATGCTGAGAGAGGAGACAGAGCCACTGAAAACACACACTCATTTGGGAGCTGCCTTGCCTTGAGGCAAGTCCAGAGACCACACCTATTAAACAGTTGGTGTTATCCCTGCCTAACTACCAGGTCCCAGCTGGGCTCTTTGATAACACGCTCACAAGACTCTTTCTACCTTCAGGATAAAGCTGCCTCTGATGTCTCTCTTGTAACATAAAACTATTAACTATTCATTCTAACCATTTGAGGGCCTGTTGAAGCATTGGTGTTGTGTCTGCATCTGTCAGCTAGTATATAAACCATGCACTGCTGACAATAGTCCCAAATATACCAGCTGCATTTCTGCTTTCCAGTCATCATTTTCCATGCACATCGCTATAGCACAAATATCAGCTTACAAAGACTTGAAACAGCTCCATTGAGTATATGTTTTGCCACTAGGGTGCAGAAAAAATTGGAAACAAGTTGAGTGACGCACAGCTTTAACATATTATTGCTTATGCACTTTTCATCACAAATGCAAATTCGGCATTTGTAGCTAGTGTCTGGCTACCTGGCAAATGTTAGCATTCTTCTTTTAGCTTAATTTTATTTTCCACCTTCCCCTTCTACTTGCTCTTAATCATTTGATTCAATGTTAACAGAAAAAATTGTGCATCTTTTTTGCATGTGACTTTTTTCACAACATTGTCATTCTGACAGCATTAAGTTCATCAATGCACTACATGTACCCAGCTACATCACAGTTTCCTGATGACTTTGACTAAAGTAATGATTTGTACAATGATGGGTAACCTATCTAAGGCATAAATCAAGTCTCTGCAAGTTGATTAGCAAACATTATCAGAGTGAAGAGATATCAGTGGCTGTCCAGAATATAGAATGAGCACAAGTTGGGTAAATGTGCATAAAAAATAGGTGCTGGTCATGGCCATAATGTGTTAGATATAATCACACACTGAGTACCAGTGATGTTATTCAGCAATACTTGGTCTTTCTCGAGGCAAGTTCACTTTTCAGATATACTCACTGAGCACTTCATTAGGAACATGCTGCATACCTGCTCTTTACGCAATTATCTAATCATCATGAAGTAGCAGTGCAGTGCATAAAATCATGCAGCTATACACCAGAGGCTTCGGTTGATGTTCACATCAAATGTCAGAAAGAAGAAAACTTTGATCTCAGTGACTTTGACAGTGGCATGATTGTTGGTGCCAGACAAGCTGATTTGAGTATTTTTGAAACTGCTGAACTTGTGGGATTTTCACACACAACAATCTCTGGAGTTTTTACCCAGAATGGTTCCAAAAACAAACGAAAACAAAGTGAGAGGAAGTTCTGCTGACAGAAATGCATTAAAAATACGCATATTTACAGAACACATACAGTACAGTAGGCCTATCTAAACACTTATCTGATAAACCCTTGCTCTGAAGAAGTCAGACAATCAGTTTGCTATGGAAAAGGGTATACAGTTAAAATGTTTGGCTTGCAGTTAATAAGTTATATTATTTATTAATTATTACTTAATTATTCTGGGGATCTATGAATGTGATTTAAGATTACATTTTTGACTCAGTGCTGCTGAAGGTTAAAACTCTGTGGGGAGTGAAAGAGCTTTGATAAGGTTCCAAGAAACTGCGAAAAATTACAGTACGCAACTTTGCCTCCTCTGTGAGCCCCCATTAAGTTTCCCATTTTCTCGAGACAATTGAAATACCAGAAGACCTTTCACCTGATAGTAGAGAGAGATGTCTTTCTCTATCATCTCCCTGAGAGCACTGATACAGTGCTACCTCTCCCTCCATCTCTTCAATCCTCATCTTCAGTGTCTGCTGTTCCTACCCATCTCCCTCCCTCTGGACATTTATCCAACTGCAGCCTCCTCTGTAATGAACCAGTGAAACTTTTCCACACTACCTAGATGACCTAATATATTATTCTGCCCAAGTTGTCTCTATGAATGTTGAGCTTTTGTCCAAAAAGAACATTGTCTTTGAGAAGATCTGCAACCCTGTGATTGAGCCATTCCTTTATGCTGATGGGGAGTGGGACTGAGTTAATGTTTTATAACATATGCAGGGACTGGACTTCAATTACTTGATCTTGAAATATCTGTAACATAAAATTAAATAATTGAGCAGCATGCAAAGGGGGTGATGGTGTGAGGTTAAAAAGCGTGATTTCCCATGTTCAGTATTTGATTCCCATGTGTCTGATCATAAAATTTAATTTCTGGTGGTGACATGGTTTATCCCCTCTTCTAGACTTTTATCAATTTGATCTCTTTGATCTATTTTTTAATGAAAGCCTGCAGCCAAAAGCATCAGGACCACTTGCACTTCATTGAAGTCCTGCTCGCTCTGCAGCAACCAATGGACTGTGAATTTGAACAGTAATGCATCAGTGCATCATTTTGAAATACACACCAGAGAGTGGTGTTGGACAGCTTTTGACAATGAGAGAGACCTTGACTGTGGTTTTCTCCTTCTCATATGTGAGAAAGAATAGTAGAAGGCTACAGCATGTTTTCTCTTTTCTGATTATCTTGAAGGATAGGTTCACATTTTTTTCAAGTATGTCTTCATACAATACTCACATGCCCATGTATATACTGAAACTATTCTGTTCTTTCTTTTTCCCCCTCTGCAAATTTCCCCTTACAAGTTGTAAAGGAAACCTTTGTTGCTGTGATTCCAGCATAAGACATATCAAAAGACAAAGTTCAAAGCAGACATTCTGTGAAAAAATGAATTAAAACATTGAGCAACACTGGACAACATATTTTAGATGCTTTACTGAAGTAGCAATACCAGATTTATAGAACACTATAGTTTAAGAAAAGTCTTGAATTCAAAATATGACAAAAGAACAGCTGTATTATAAAGAAAATCTACATAAGTATCAAAAATAAATGCATTATTGTGGGAAAAATGCAAAAATGGAACGGTCCAGTACTACTAAGTAATAGTATTTAGTTACAGCCAAAAAAAATGATTAAAAAAGTAGTTTGCCTCACTCAGGAGAGGCACATTAATCAACATGCACTACATAGTAGTGTCTCAAGACATCCTTTAACTCGACCAGCTCATGTATTGAGACTGTGATACATGTCTGCCATTCCTGCCAGTCATGAGTCGGCACATCGTATAGACTTTGTTCAGGAACAGCAGAGAGATGGCCAATCTACGGTCTTCTTCACTGTTTCCATCTTCATAGGCTGGGTCATTTTCTGTCACCTGCTAAGCCTCAGTGTTCACTAGTCAGGAAGGCACGTTTTTGTGCAGTATCCACACACTGAGGTCAGTTTCCTCAGTTGTTCATAGAGCACATGGGTGCTGTTCCTCATCATTCTAACACAGGAGAAGAAGGTACACACAACCAGCTGCCGCTCATGTGTCAAGTCTGGTGGCAGGTGATGAAGCATTGTGTCCATCCCTTGCACAGGATGAAGATTGGCAGGCAAGCTCAAGGTGCACAATTTCTTTACACAGATCCTCTGTGACTGCTGCTGCCCTAGTTTCATATAATGGACCTTTTTGGACTGATTTCCCTATATAGGGCACAAAAAATGTTAACTTGCATTTTGCCAAAACAATAGTCTCAACAATGGAATGCATGATGTCCTGGACACCAGCATTTTTTATGTGATTTCCATGAATTAATGTTCATTTTAAATTAAAGCACTTTTAACTTTGACATTATATGAGAAAACACTTCTGCAGCCAGCACCCCACAGATAAAATGGGAGTAATAGGAAATGCTGCAGGAGACAAAGTGACAGACAGACTGATATACAGTGATGATTTGTATTAATTAACAAAAGAATGATAATGGTATCACATGAATATTTTCTACAAGTAATGAGCTTCTGCTCCCTCACCTGCCACCTTTGTCCCACCCAACAATAACATCTGTCAGCTGTCAACAGTACAACAACAAAACTTTCACGTTTTTTTGCACCACACTTGTCTTGATAAGACCAACAGTAGTGTCTCCCAGAGCAGGATGTAACATTCAAAGATAAACATGTTGAATAAACGAGAAAATGCTCTTCTTGATCGTCTATCTGCTTTTCTATGAGGACACTCACATTGCGCTTGGCCTACATTGCCAGCTCCAGTGAGGATCTGGAGCAGACAGGACATTTGTCATACTCCCCTCTGTCCTCCTTAATGTGCACACAGACTTCACAGATCACACACAGATTCACAGATTATCGATCTAATAACGTTGCAGCAGAGGACAGCAGCACAGATTTTGCAGTGGAGGACACAACCTGCAGGCCATTCTGACTTCCCTGAACAATGACCGCTCCTCATCTATTTTGGTTCTTGGCTCTGGTTGTGAAGCTTAATCTGTGTGTCCTCATATGGGTTGATCTGTACCTCTTTTAATTTGAGTAGTTTAATTTTGAGTCAAGGTGCTTTTCAAAACTCCTAATTACACCATTATGCATGAATCCACTGTTGATCATTATTCTGTACAATCACTTGCTCTGGATTTGTTGTTTTCTTCCCTTGTATACTCATACACACAAGTAGGTTCAGCTTGCTGGTAGAGTTTTGCAGCCAGGGTACAAACAGTATATTCTGAATGTATGGTGAATCACTGCCCCCCTGTGGACTTCAGTAAAACATGTCAAGAGAACTAAGTTCACCTCACAGCTATAATTGGAAACTTCTTTAAATAAAACAGATTTGCTACATTGTCTACCTTTCCCTCATAGCTATTCTAAAATATGAACCCTAATCACAAAGAATGTGCACAGTAATCCCTTTTTTGAACAATCCCACTTCAATGGATTGGTTTCTTCAGGGAATATATAGGGAGTATATATGTACCTCTCCCTTATTACCAAGTGTCATTGCAAGGCAAGACATGCATTTTTTCTACAACAAAAGACCTTTTACTAAGCGTAATTTGCAGAGCCTGAGTATGACACCTCTCCAAAAACTAGAACATCATCATCAAAGAAAACATCAACAATCTGTCATTGAAGAAGACTGAAGCTTTGAAAACACACTTCCTCAGAGCCTCACAGAGGCATGCCTCTTGGCTCATCTTCCACATCCCAACTGGGTAAACTCTGAAATGTCGCTAACGCTAATGTCCAGGGATTCTAAGAACAAATGGATAATGGACACAGCAAATCTGGTTAAACATTTCATTTTTCTTTAATTTAACCCTCCTTTTCCTTCCCCTTTTGAACACTATACTTTTATGGCTGTCATATCTTTGAGCTGTCCATAAACCCTTAGGAGGACTGGCTAAATGCCAACTCAAGCATTACATTCTGAGGTGAGAGTATGGTGTTTGGGAAATCACCCTCATATGTTTGTCAAAAGAGAATCTGGATCAAAGATAAAGCATGTAAGGAGAGACAGATGTGCTGCTACTGTAGTAGAAAGAGAGCCTGATAAGTGAGTTCCTGTGGCTCAGAATTAGCAATGCACTTCTATCTGTGTTGAAAATAAAGTTTTTTGACTTTCGTTTGCATGTGTTGTCACAGAGAGTTGAAAGATGTTGTGATTTTTACGCTAGCTGCTTTGTATCACTTTGCTCATATATGTTGCAATGAGAGATATTCTCATCTGCATCTTTAGGGGTCAGCCTTCCACCACCCAGCAGTGAGAACATCCTTCTGCCCCAGAGATGCAAACACACACTAGATCTGTAAGTAGAGCAGCCAGACAGTAAAATTCATCTGCATGAATGTGAGTAGATAGAAGGAAGAATTTTTGACCCCTTTCTAAATAAATTAGAATTGAGATCACCGGTGTGAACTAAGGATTGCTCAAATAATTAACTGTGAACCTGTGTTGTATTGTAGGTTCTGGTCAATACAGGTGAGACACAAAATATAATACAATGATATAATGTGCTGAGTTGACTGTAGCCCGAAGATAAATTTAGCTTATAGCAAGGCAATGTTCCCAAAGCCCTGTGGTACCCCAAACCGAACGGCAGCAGACTTTCTGTCAGTCAACTGATCAGTCATTCATTTGAGAGGTACTAAACACTAAACACTGTAGAGAAGAATGTCCAGTGCGGAATGATTTAGAGCAGAACAGAAATATACCAAAGAACACAGAGTTTCAGACAATTCCTCTCTCAACTCTCAGGAGTTTTGCAGCATTTATTGACTTATTTGTGGCTTAATTCTTCAAGCCTAATGATGTACAGCATAAGACTGCAGCATGTCATGTAGCTGAAGGAAATGGTGCAGCATCATCAGCGTGAGCCACATAGCTTCCAGGCTGTTAATCAGAGTTACTGGTGAAGGAGCACAGAGCTGGCAGGCAATGATGTACAAGGAAAAAGTTTGATGTGAAGGGCTGTCAAAACTTCAGATACTTTGCCACTACAGTTGCTGCAATTTGAGCTGATGAAAAACGACTGGAGATGTATGCTGTTAAAATATCACTGTAATAAATTTATTACTTAATTAATTACTTAATTTTCCAATACTTAAGGTATAAATCCACTTAATATGTAAGATGTGCTTATGCATGCTGAGACTTAAAAAAAAAAAAAAAAGCTTCTATTCTGAGGCTTTCAGGTTGGTGACGTCGTGTGCACGTCTTCGACCGCTGATTTTCACATAGGTACATTACAAAATATAATGGCCATTGTGTGTTTGTTGACGTGTGTTTGTTGACGTGTTTTACTGTGAAAAGAACAAACGGAAGCACTTTTAAGCAATTCCGGCACAGGACCGACTGACAGCGCTGTGAACAGTTACAAAGCTACTACTTTAATTTGATTAAACTTAAAGAACGTAGTACATCTTCCCAAACCTTCAGATATCCAGCTGTGCATTAGAAACTATCGGTTAAGATTACGTTTACTATATGACAACGACTTGTTGTTGTTGCATTATAAACATTTTCCGATCTAAAGTGGTGAACTTCTCCGGCTAGCCAGGCTAACCCCTGCATGGCGCCTCTCCGGGTCCTGTGCGTACACGGTTACCGTCAGAGCGGAAGCTCGTTCCGTGAGAAGACCGGTGCTCTGCGGAAGCTGCTGAAGAAACAAGTGGAGCTCGTCTACCTGAGCGCACCGCACAGTGTGCAGCAGGCCAGCGGCGAAGGTGGGTCGTCCTCCTCACCTGCATCCGACCATCAACACACTGAAGGGGGAGTAAGAAGTAGCCATTTGACGTGTGTATGTCGGTGAAAGTGCAGAGGATAGATGAGGACGCAGTTAGACGTGACCAATATACTGGACGCAGCTCAGAGAGGAAATAATTAATGAGCAAACTGTGTCAGACAGTAAGTGAACCCTCATGGGCACAACTTCATCCGAGTTACTTATGAACACGCTCAATCTATTTTGAATAAACGCAAACGCATCATTGCAATGTTGTAGGTTGGAAAACATATATGAAAATTTCGGTCAATGAATATTGTGTTCTTCGACGACAGCTAAGAAAACCAGGTACATGCCAAATGTGTTCACATACTCTGTCTTGCCTCCTTAATAAGTATTTTGGTGTAGCCTTGATTATTTCAACAAATTTAAACATTAACACAATTTACAAAATAAATTCTTGTCCTTATATTCTCTATAATCAGGGTCATGTTAAGATTGATTTAAAATCTTTAATTGCACTTCAACACAGCACAGTAACCACTTTCTTCTTCCCTTCTCGCAGAAGTTCCTGAGAAGGAGAGTGGTTCAGGTCCTGGCCCTGGAGGTGACGAGGACCCCAGGGGTTGGTGGTTCTCTGACATCCAGGCTCGGAGTTTCAGCGCTCAGCAGCAGTGCGAGGAAAGCCTGGGGCTCGACGAGAGTGTGACAGTAGTAAGGGAAACTGTGAAGCTCCAAGGTCCATTTGACGGCATCTTGGGCTTCAGTCAGGGAGCGGCTCTTGTGGCCATGCTGTGCTCCCTTCAGGAGCAAAAACTTGAGCCCGAGTTCAGCTTCCGCTTTGCCATCCTTGTCGCCGGTTTCCCCAGCGCATGTAAGGAGCACAAAAACTTCTACAACGCTCCCCTCCATATCCCCTCCCTTCACGTGTTTGGACTTGAGGACCGAGTCATCCCTGACAACATGAGCAGGGAGCTCCTGCCCTTCTTCCAAGACCCCCAGGTCCTGACGCATCCCGGTGGCCATTTTGTTCCTGCTGCATCTGCTCACAGACAAACCTACCAGGACTTTCTCAAGAGGTTCCAGTAACAAGAGCTACAATCTGTGAATAAGACTCCAGCACTTAAATATGTCCTGGTAAATGTTAATTATATAATGTTGGAACATCTTGTGATAACAGCAGTGATTCCAGAGGACTTTTGGTTCATACTGATAAATTTTAGATGTTGTGTCTGAAACATTGGAAAAAAATTTGATGACTGCTGTTCTTCTCAGGGAAGATGTCTTTTAACATACAATAAATTAGATGACAACTGATTCTTTTATGTACTCTGGGCTCTGTTTCTTTATTCTGAGCTGTTTAGTAAGTACATTTAGTGAGAATTTGTTGTTTGATTCACTGCCACAAATGAGATTTACAAAATATATTATTTATGGCAATATGTTGTGTTGCAGGATGAGAACAGGTGTAATTAATAGCATTCATTCTGGCCTTACTCCAGTAAAGTGTTATTAATTACACGTGCTGAGTTTCTGAATGGGAATCTGCATCAAACTGGTACTGGGGCTTAGACCTCAGCATGTTTTTAAAAAACAGAGATCTACAGGCCAAAGAGTTTAGTCAGTCTACTCTTGAAAACTTTCATGGTGTTGCACTCATTTGTTCACAAAAAAGTGACAGCAGTAGCTGTATGAAAAATTATTTTTAAAAACAAAACAAGATGTTCACACCTTGTCTAAATCTCACACCTCCACCCTCTTGGCGAGTTGCTGCTTAAAGGCACCGTAAATGTACGTTGTCGATGTCGGTTTTGGAAAGTTGCAAAATTGTTCGAAGCAGGCCGGCCCTCTTATTCTGCCTTCAGAAAGGGCGTTTCAGATGCTGTAAGAGGATCCAACAAGCACTTTGTGTGGAGTTTACGGGGGCCTTTAGCAGACCAGCAGATGGGAACACTCTGGGAATTCCTTTCATTTATTTGGAAACTAGATGAATATCAGGAAAGATTACATGACTTCTTTTACAGGAATGATCATAGATGTATTTTCCATTTTTCTCATAGTAATGACAGTGGCAGAACCTAACGCTTGACCCTCCCACCCCTTTACAAAAACAATGCTACAGTAAGAAAGGACCGACATTTCCAGGTGTTGGGAACTCTCCAAGGATGTTGTGGAAAGTTCTAGTCGGAATTTTATTCCAAAGCCACAGTGGGAAAATGTAATAAGCTGGGTAATATTTTGCATAACATAGCTTTGCAAACTTTGCTTTACCCATGTACTCTTGTGACAGCTGTGTAACTGCAGATCCTTGTTCTGTATGTCAGAAAGGTTTTTCTCCCTAGAGTTTATATAACTGAAGCTTCATGAGGAGGGAAAAAAATGCAGATGTGAAGACGATGAATGTTCAAACAATTGTCAGAGTCATCTTAACACATCGTTATATGGTTACTGAGTCATTTTCACCCATATTGAATTTACATTCTGGTGCATTGGCATATCAACTGTGAAGAGTGATGAAGAGTTGACCTATCATCCATAAGCAGTGTGTCTCAGTAGTTTCTGAAGTTTTGTGGTTGCAGGGATGCACAGTATTTCCCCATATGTGCTTTATATAGACAGGCTTATGTACACACTCAAATGCACAGGGTTCAAGGACATGCTGTTCTTTTATAGCTGAAGCATGTGCTTGTCAGACTGCGCTCATTCAATTGTTTCCAGATGTGTGCCCCCCCTTCCCTTTTCACTTTCATCTCCCACCGGCCTCTACCTCGCTTCGAACTCTTCTCAACATCCACCTCCCTTCCACATGTGTCAACGGCTTTGGAGCGTAACATGCCCTATCACACGCCTGCCACATTTATGACAAGGACAAAAATAGTTTGATTGTTTGTCTGGATATCTCAAAATCCACTCCTGATCCGAAAGCTGCAGACAACTGTGTGCAGTTGTAGGCATGTAATTGCCCTACTGTCCTGATGTATTTCCACAGTAGAACAGCTTATATTCACCACTGACTTCCTCTCTTGTGAACACACACACTCGCTCTCTTAACCAGCCTGTCTTATGTTTGTAACATGTCACCTGTTTCAGTATCTAATGAGCTTCTGCTGCCACTCGCACACATAGATATGGCTATGTGCTCTGGTTTCTCTACTGCAGCTCTCAAATTCATTTTCTCCTGTGCTCCCCTGTGGCCCTTGTGTCCCTCCAAGACCTTTTAGTGTGCACACACACACACACACACACACACACACACACATTCATACACATGGTTTTGATAACAAGTAGAGACGAACGGAGAGAGTGAGTGAGCAAGGGAAATGGTAAAAGAAAAACACGGAGGGTCCCTCTTGCCAGTAAGTTTTACAACAGAGCCGTGACTCTCTTCTCAGGAATCCATTCCCCCTGTTGCACAACAACCGGGAAATAAAGGAATGAGAGACAGAGACAGATGAGGGTGGAGTTATCCTCCCTTCCTCGCTGTCTGCCTCCCCCCCTTTCCCACTCTGCTTCTCCCACTCTACCTCTCTCTCTGGCTATTGTGGTGAAAAAAGGGAGAGTGAGGGCACATTCAAGTTTTCATCGTGATTGTAGGATCACTTTTTCCCTCTTCTCTCTTCTGTCAGAGGGGTGTGTCAGAGGACAGATGGGCTCTATTTTGATTTTGGAGCGTTTGTTGTTATGGGAGACGGAAGGAGGGGAGGGGCCAAATAGTGTGTGTGTCTATATAAGACTTGCACTTAAACTCCAAAGAGCCTGGTCATCCCATGGCCCGGGCTCATCCAGACACTGACAGACCTGACCAACTCTGCCTTGTTACTACAGCTCCCACTACTGACAGCTCTCACTGGAATAATCTGTGATTACAAGATATTCAACAGAGGACCAAGACTTTATCACCAGGCCCACAAATTTTGGATTTACACTTTGTACACCGCTTTTTTCCACTACTCACCACTATTTTTGTCCGCATTATAATCTGCAATGTGCAAAAACAAGATGCTGAAGACAGAGGGACGGTTGCATAGTTTGTATTTTTAATCAGAGATTTTATACATCTTTTAAAAAATGAAAAGATGGATATGGGATTGATATCAGTTTTAAGTCTACGTATGTCAACGTGTTCACTGGTATGCTCGTGAAGATGGACGTGGTGTAACATTAATCTGGATGTTTTCCAGAGGTATGGCCTGTGTCAAGTAGCCCAGGGCATTTGTTTGTGTGTGTGTGTATGGAACACCTGTATAGTTTGCATAGAAGAAGAAAGTAACCTCATGGTGTAAGAACTCGTTACACAGTGCAGTGTGTTTGAGGTGCGTGTGTTTTGTGCTAATACATGAAAGAGGGGAAAGAGGGAGTATATTTAGAGATGTCAGTCAAACTGCTATTTAAAGAACAGAAAAGACAAAGGAAAGTTAGTTGACGTTAGCTAACAACATGAAATTACACCATGAAGAAATCTATGCACAGTATAAGTATGATATCTAGGCCCTGACAGCAGGCAGTGGGTGTTCACGTGTGTGTAAGCGTGGGTGTGTATCTGCATATTTTTTTCCTCCATATGGGTGTGATTTGGTCATTTGTGAGTCCATGCTTGCATACTTGCACGCCTTGGGTTTTCTTCTACTTTGTGGTTTTCTTGTTTGTGTGGACAAAGTGTACTTTGGCTGGGGCCAAAACTTGTCTGGCCACTGTCCTCATCTGGTTAGCACACATAGCATTCTCTCTATCTATCTATTCCTCTAAATGATTCACGACAAATGACATTGGTTTGTTCAAAGGTCTCATCACCTGGAAAAACCTCCCTTTAACAAACAGTCAGAGATATCCTGCAACATACCGTCTGTGACTGACCCGTCAATCTGTCCATTGTGGGTGTGTCTGGTTAAAAAAAAAGAAAAAAAAAACATTGGACACTTGAATACCAGGTGTAAATACATTCAGGAGTTGTCGTTGTACTGACTGTTGACCAAGGAGGTACAGAGGTGAAATGAGGACGCGGTTGGGGCCCTCTGGAGTTAGGGCAGCAGCCGTTTGATGCATGATGTCATCTGCAGTCGTTTGTCTGCTTGTGAGCTTTACTGGTCTGTTTTTGAGGCCGCGGCTGGGCCCTGGCGAGGAGAGCTGTGGTTTGGCTGTCCTTATAGGTGCCTAACTGACACTACAGGGGTAGATATTAGTCATCGTGACTTTTGAGGAGGACTGTGGTAAAGTCTGTGCAGAAAAAAGAAGGAGAGGCATGCCTTGGCTCACATAACCCCAAAAAATGTGAACACTGTTGCGCAATGCTGCCTCATTTCAGACACTTATTAGGAGGTTTGGAGAATGAAAAGGGACATCAAAATAATGCCATCAAAAGCCACAGCCTTTGCTGTGCTTGTTTAGCTCAGTGATATATGTGGAGTGAATACTGTCCAAACTCAAAGTAACAACATTTTTGGAGCATTCAAAACTAAACACATAATAACCATTACATAGCTACTGAAGTAATAAATTATGGATAGGTATTCAGCTACATCACACTTTCTCAGCCTTGAACTGGGACCTAAAATATATGCTTATACTTGTTTGATATTAAAGGCTCATATGTTTCATCAGTTATAATAATTATAAATAAATGAATTATGGAAGGACTATATACAAACCATGTTAAGAATGACAAGATAAATCTGAAGTCTGAAGCAGACCTCTACAGTGATTAATCAGCAGAATGCTCCTTTGAATGGGATTTAACCTGCAGGTGTGTGTGCGTGTGTGTGTGTGTATGTATCAGATAGCTTTACTTCTCAGCCCTGAACAGTAAGAGTTTATGTGCTGCTGTTTAACGGTCAGCACATGAGCTTTTACGGTGCAGGGAGGCAGAGGATAAACAACTTTTCATCCAAGTTGTCTTTCTTTTCTTCTCTTTTCCTCTCTTCAAACACATGTGGTGCCTTTTTAAAAGAAAGATAGTTGAGGCATGGCATGTGATGGCTGACGATGTATTGAAGAGTGAAATAGTTTTCTCAACATAGACTTATGTAAATCAGTTAGCATGTGTTGTGATATATTATTTGCCTCACATGACTCTGAAAGTTGAATTATGTATATTATCGTAGTCTGTATTTTGTTATCTTAGTGGCTAAAAATGCCAGTAGTCTTTAACATGATAATACTTCCTAAACTCTTTTATGTCGAGAATGAAACTCAAGTTTCACCATAGTGTAGTATTGCTCTGTGCGCTGAATTTTTGCTTGTAGTGTTATACTGATGGTGACAACACACTCACACACAATTTTTCACTCCTCTGCTGTAATTTTTTCAACATTTTTCACAAACTACAACTATGTTGGATGTTTTAGACTTTGGACAAGTACCACACATAATTTGAATTAGAAATTTCCCTTCCTGTCATGCTGAAATCTGCTGTCACTCAAATAGTATTCGTCTCATTTTAAGCAACTTTTCTACTCTTTAACACCATCTGCCACATCAGTTACAAACTTTGTAGTGTACACAGGGGGGCATTGAAATACATCAACTTATATAAGTATTCACAAAATATTGTGGCATTTTTTTATATTTGATTTTTTTTTTTAAATTAGGCATGTTTTGCTCCAGCTTGGAAAAAGCTCACTACTCTTTTTATGAGCAGGTGACACAGACAAGTCCTGACCTGTAGAGGGCAGAATAACTCTGGATATTAGTGGTGCTTGAGCAAGTGAATCAAGTCTATGCTTTCAGTGTTTGTGTTTTTTTGCATGCATACTGTTTGTGTTTGTGTGTGTCAGCACGCATTCATGCATACATGTGGGTTGGCCCACCTGTGTGGGATCCACTGTGTGGTTTGTGTCTGCCTGCAGGTTACAGTGCTTCCCACTGGGAATTCCTGGCTGTGCTGCTTTGAAGTGAGGCTGCTCTTGTCTGATAAACAGAGAGCGGAACAGGTGTTGGAGCTGGCTGACTCATCTGTTCAGCTTGTGCTCTTTGCATTTATTACTGTACTCAAGGATCCAACCTTAAAGAAATACATTATACCTAATAAAATAAAAGTGAAAAGCAATACATGCCCATATGTGTCATTGTGTGCTTAATTGTTAAGCTTTCTCTGGTGAATTGTGATAGATTGCATTATTATTGCAATATTATGTATAGTTAAAACACTATATATTACATAAATTGTAAAAACATTGTTATCTAATCAAAGACAAACTTGTATCCATAAAAAGTCAAACTGACAATGCCTCAGTGTACATGGGTGAATGAATAACCTCTGACCTACTTTTGCAATGAGAGGAGCAGTTCAACAGATAAATCGAATACGAATTCTTTCTTTCCTTTCTCTCTCCTGATGACAACTGCCCCTAACGACCATGGCTGTAGACTGTTACCATGGTGCTGTCGCTAGAGTAACAATCTAAAGCCACGGTCACCATGGAGACAGCGGGGTGGAGGAGGAGGAGGAGTTGGAGTTGGCATGGCAACAGGAAACTGGAAACTGCCAGGTCTCATTGGTTTGCGCGTTGGTATTACGCATTTAAACAGTGTAGGACTCCCCCAATGTGAGCCCACACAGGTTTCCTATCTGAGCCAAAGGAAAGCAGACCAGGAGAGACACAGAGAGAAATTTCTAGAACACAGTATATAGTCTAGTGAGCCTCAATGATCAAGTCAACTATTTTTACAGGAATGAGCAATATTTTCCATGGTGTTATTTTTCCGGTAGGTTGACACCACTATGTCATAGCCCCTGCATGTCCATGTTGTCTTCAGCATGATGTTTGGTGCATTGCCAGGCTTCAGTAGCCATGACTGTAGACTGTTACTGTACTGTGACACTGTATAAGCAGTAAGCAGTCTAAAGCCAAGGTGCTGATGCTCTGGCCAAGCTAGGAGGATGGGGAAGAAATTGTAACAACAAGCACTCTCCTTGTAGAAACCTGCAACAGGAAAAGAGGAGAGGATAAAGGTATAAAGTCACTGGAATCAAAATTGACACCGTTTCAAAGAGGTGGATGATGATCAGTACAGTCCTCAATGACCAGGAGAACCCCAGTGACCTAAATAGTACAGTTGCCATGGGAAGACACTCGGTAGATGCTGAAAACTGCGAATACCATTTTAACCATTATGGTAATATTTACTTAAGACAGGGATTTAGGTGTAGTAACAGCACCATCTGTGCTTCAACATTCACAGTCCTGTGTAATTCATTAAAAGAAACATGTTGCTGACTAAAACTTGATGTGAGTGTGCACTGCTATGCTATATATGTGAAACAGATACACCCTGTTGGAATGGCTTTGATAATCTTTTGAAACATTACAAAGTGTTCAACTGGCAGTGTGCTGTTTTGCAGTCAGTCAAGCAATGGTAAAAACTTCATGGTGTCAAAATATGTCATACAAGTAATCAAATGTGTAAAACTATGTTCAGTCATATTTCTATCTAGCAGCCTAGAAAAAAATAGCTTTTTGTGTTTGACTGTTTATATAAAATGAAACTCTGTCTGTCGCATATCCCAGAGGAGAATAGGGTATTTCAGGAATTACATTTTTTAACAGGACCATCTTATCAGGTTGGTGATATTCCGAATATTCAGATTATTTGTATGGACTATTATGTCGTCATGCTGAATAAGTATTTTAGAATACTGATCACTAAATAACTAATTTACAAAAATCATATAAACAACTTGAACACTTAAAACTAACTTTCTCTCACTCCCAAAACCCTTAAACTGCTGCTTGCTGCTTTGACCTGCAATATAGGCTAATACATGGGACATTTCAAAGCAATGCAGTCATGGTACAGTGGGTTAAACAGTAGTTAAACACCAGTCAAAAAGCACAAAACATTTGTGGATCTGTTTAGTAAGAAAAATCATAACAGAAAACCCTTATTTCTCATTTTCAGAGACATTTTGGAAACAGGGCTTATGAATTTCAATCCGTGTCAGTTTCAGAGAAAGGTTTTGTGAAAAAGCAAATATCTCCTTTAAATAGATTTATGCCGTTGCATTAGCACAACGCCTCCACCTCTGTTAATGGGGGGTTCTCTGCAACAGGTCCCCTTTCATCCTTATTTCAGCACTGGGACAGCGACCCTGCGACGCTGTGATTCGGCGCTGTCCGCGGTGCTGAACTGAAAGATGACCGAGACCTTAACAGAAGACCCTCATTTTTTACCGAGTAAAAACGTCATGTTTCAGTTTACAGAAACTTTAAAAATACTAATGTGTAATTATGAATTTGGTATGTAAGGCGTAACGTTTAATGTCTGTCTCTCTTTGCACATTGCAGTGCCCTGGCCTCTGCGGGTGGACAAGAGGGGACCCTCTGCGGTCTCTGCTCTCATTACCGAATAGATGCGGGTCAGGTGACGTGTACAGTCACGCGTCTCAGTGCTCGTGAAGTCACATGCCCGAGGGTAAGGGCGCGTGACGTCACGCCACGAGCCGACCAACCATCTCTCGTTTCATTCTGCTGCCTGGCTTATCAGAGCGCGTGGGCAGTTGCTTGGTGTGGCTCAGTTTCCGTGGCAGCGAGGAGAAACCGCTTCTTCGACCGTGTGGGTTGTGTTGACGAGCGTGCCAATCCTCCAGTGAAATACAGCATGAAACGGAATCCTAAAAAATGTGATCCCAGTCTCTTAAACAAAACCCCCAACATAAGAAGACAACTTTCCAGAGTTTCCAGTGGCTACATCTCAGGATTTATGTATTATTAGTTAGAGAATGGTGTACAAGGGTGTTTAAAAGATTATCATAACGGCTTTAATCTACTCTTATCTACGTATTCAATAATAGTATCGTTTGATATTACCTACTTTCTATGGCTTCCTTTTACGAAAACCATAATTAACATTGTCTGGTCAAAGTCAGAGCAACAGTAGCCACAACAACGAGTTGTGAATGAACGAGGGGTTTCATTGACTCGCTCTCTGCCCACTCCTCCCTCGCGGCGTGCGTGCACGAGCCTCTCACATCATGCGCATTCACACCACCCACGCACGCTACAGGATCACACTGCAGTGTGCGCGTGCATGCGAGCGTGCCCGCCATGCCTTTAAAAGGGTTATAGTAGGTGACTGCGTATCATCTGCAAAGTGCGCAAGAGTGACGCAGGGCTGACTTCACCGTCCGACGACGTCACAGAACTGAGACTGAAAAAAAGTTCAAGAAAGCGCCGACCGGAAGTGCATGAAGGGAAGCGAGAAGGGGGGGTACCGCCACACCGGAAGAAAGTGATCATAGCTATAATGTCATCACTATCACCGGAAACCTCCCGGTGCCACGCGCTCCCGAGAATGTGCAGGGGTTGATGAGGAGCACTCCCCCACCCCCGCACCTCCGCACCCCACCCCCACCCCACCCCACAACGCACACTCGTACAGCAACTTGCACAGACACACGCATTAGGACACATTTGGTGTGCGCGCGCCTTTATGTCTGTGTATGTGTCAGTGTACATTGCACGGTGGCAATCTCAGATGGACGACACGGTATAGTCTGCAGGGCACAGTCACAAATAACGTCTCCCTGTTCAATTCTGAACCAGGTGCGACCAGAGTGGCAGGTGAACATCAGTAGCCAACAGACGCACATAATGATTTATATCGCTAGTGTGTGTCGTGCGTGTATAATTAGAACAGAGTGGACCAGATTCTGTCAGAAAACACTATTTAAAATGCGTTTTTATGCGCAGTTTGAATTTTTTTGAGATACCAAGTCTGTCAGATATATGAGTCTGGGTTTTTTTTCAAGTTGCACCCTGAATTGTTGCCCAGGAGAGAAAATGAGTCACACTGCAGCAACTTCCAACCGGAGAGTGAAGATGAGAATGGTGTCAGTCAAAGCAGACTAGGGCTTCTGAAGGGGATGGCCCGTCCAATTCATCCTATCCCTATGTTGCACTTAACCCATACCAGAGACGACTTTTTCTTGTTGCTCCCAGTATTCGGATAAAATAACACAAATCTAGTCTCTAGAAATAGGAATTGAACTTACCTCAGTCACAGTTCCCAATGTGGCCACGACTGCAGCTCTTTGCTGTAAAGAAACAATATCTGTCCTATCTCTAAACTCGTAGTCTTCGCCAACACGAAACTGTCAGCGCAAATCTGTGCCACGCTGCCTTCGCACACGGACGCTGTCGTTCCGCTTCTCCCGAGTCGCTTCCCTTACAGACCGGGCTCTCCCATCAACCGTAGGCTTTTTATAGAGATCCTGTAGTAACTCGTAGAAGGAACGGGGGAGGGAGAGAGGGGAGAGAGGGAGGAAGGAGGAGAGGGAGAGCTCATTCAAAGATTCACCTACACATGTACGCGCGTATCCCACGTCACTGAACGGAGTACAGCTATTTATAAAGGGGAAGAAAAGTATAGCCTGAATCACCGTGCAGGTCTTTGCTGAAAATAGCATGTTTGTTGTGTATGCGCCCTTTACACCGAAATGATGTAAAATGTGAAAAGCTCTACAGCGAAAATCCCTGTAATATGAAGACATTTAGGGTCATTGACATAGACATTGAGGCGATCGTTCCTGACTTTAACATTATTTCCATATCCAGACATTCCTAATAGCATATTTATTACATAACTGCCCTATCTATTGTTCAGTTTCGCAGTGAATGCATTTTGGCATCTATTCTTTGCCAAGAGCAGTGTAAAAACATGGTGCAGTTGCTTCTGTCAGAGAATTCAGTCGTTCCTTCGGTGATAATACTGTGTTCAGTTCAAGTGGATACTTAAAGGCGTCAACAAAGATGGTGATATTTTGTGTGTTTAAAGTTGACCGCATCATCTTAAAACAATGTCACCGCTTCAGTTCTCTCGCGTTACAGTATATTTAATGGGAAGAGATCGATTGTTTCGAAAACAGTTAGTAAAAGCAAACATCTGACGCCGACACTTAGTCGAGTATGTTCAAAAATGTTAATCCAGAGATCATGGAAATGAGGAAATCGTGATGTTTAGATTAGGTGACGAATCACTGCGGCTGTCTGCTTAGAATGGCTTTAGAATGGCTGAAAAATGTTTGGTGCAGGGCTCTAACTTTTTGTCGTTTTAGACGTAAAAAAATATCCAACTATCCAATACGGATTTCATGTCTGTACAAATGTAACAGGAGCCGCGTGTAAAACCGTCCCGGCACTGCTGAACTCGTAACACATTCGAGGAGATTTGGGGGAGACCCTCGTGCATCAAAAAGTGTGTCAGACATGCGTAGGCGTGTGCAGTGAGAGGCTCCCGTAAATTAGATGCACTTTGGACATAGGAGTAAAATGCCCGTAATAAAAGAGTCACGCCACACAACAGTGAAAGTTGAGAGAGAAATGCCCCCTGCACTCCTACAAACACTGCAGGAAAGGACGCGTGTGGATCATGATCGGCCCGCTCAACAACCCACCTCCACATCTGCGGGGCTGCTTTATCTAGAAATTACTGAATCATTTTTAGACAAATTCCGTGTCGCCAACTGTGGCTTTCAAAAGATAAGTCACCTAAGATGCACTTCAGCTCTCAGTTTTAAAGTAAAATCCTAATCAAAGCAATGCCATTTACTCACTGCAGGTGGGTGGAAAACTTTCTATCATCTGTAAACATATTTCTGAACTTTTCTTTGACAAAACAAACAAAACCCCTTTGCAGCCCATTGAAAGAGGAAATGCAACCTCAAATAAAATTCCCATTTCCAGTTGTGGAATTTGAGCGATCTCCTCACTGAACTCAACAGCAGAGAGACAGCCTGCGGTGATGGTGCCGTTTGAGCTCCTCCTCCTTCATCACCACCCCCTCTCTCTCCCCTCTCTCTCTCTCTCTCTCTCTAAGTTTCTCAAGGTTATAAAGGTCACTCTCACCTTGATGTGCAGAGAGGCTGCCAGGATTTCAAAACCAAATACTTTAGTTGTTTGACACAAAACTGTACCTAAATATTCAACACTCGAAGTTCATTTACTTTGCTTTTGCTAAAAGCTTCAACTGTATCCCATTTAGTTTGACCTAGTTTGTTATAAGGAATGCGCAGGGTCTCTAACCAAGAAGAGCTATGATTCTTTGCTTGTATTGATCTTTGAAGGATGATGCAATATGAATAGATGCCTTAACCATGGCTCACTCCACCCGTGACTTTAAAATCTACATTCATACCCCCTCTAGAGGCAGTTCACTGGGATGTATGATTATCACTTGCAGAAGAAAAAAGCTCCTTGCAGCATGGCAACAAATCAGGACATCAATACAACCGCTGTGTTAAGTACAACATTAAATTTTGTTCACTATGTTATTACATTTTGGCAGGGATTTGAGCTGTTTTTTCTTTTGAGTGAACTTGCCTCAGAAATTATTGCAGAGGAGGAGGAATTTCAGTCTATCAGCCTCAGGCCTCAAGACTGTAGAATCTCCTCTGACTGCAATCAAGCTGCAATATAAACGCGCTGACGTGTGGTGGAGGGTAAGCGTTTGGATAGCAAGTCTGTGTACACAAGCATAGACAATCCAATTTCCTCATACTACACCCCACATGAATATGTAATCAGGAGGGGATGAATGATTGAAAAAGTGTGAATGAAATAGTTGCTCACTTACTTCCTCCCTAATCTCATACTTGCTCTTACTAGCCCAAAGGTGCCATAAACACATACATGCAGACACACAAACACTGAACTGCTGTATCATGTTCTCATTTTTAATTTTATTATGATAATTCTGGAGTATGCTCTGGATGATGTATTTAGCTTGTTAACCTTTTGCTTCTTGTTTTGACACCGAGCTATCAACCCACAGGCAGAACACCTTCAACTCATATTCAGTATTCAGCTTGCTTATATCTCAAAGCTTGATCGTGAATCAAGATGCAGATTATTTCCTGTTCAAATCTCTTATCTGTCTGTCAGGGCCAGTTGTTGGCTCTCTTTCTATCTCCTCATCTGTATTCTAAACAGAGAATGCAGTCAGATAAGAGAGAAGGGAAAAACTCATCCCTCCCATACACTCTTCTCTCTCTCTTCACAACCGCCTACCTTGCCTACCCACCTCCCCTTCTCCCATTCTGACTCATACTGAAATCCCAGTGAGCCCCCCCCACCCCCCACCCCTCTGCTCTCATTTGTGTTTTCTCTCCCTTTGATTGCCAAGCTGGCTCGAACGCAGTGAGCAGGGCAAGAGAGAATGAGCAAATGCAAACGACAGAGCGGGAGAGAGGAGCGGAGGGATAGAGACAGTGAAGGAAAGGAAGAGGAGGAGGAGGAGGAGGAGGAGGAGGAGGAGGAGGAAGACTCAGCACTGCCAAACGTGCCTGTAATGAGGATTCTGTCAAAGGAGAGCCAGGGAGGGGGAAGACGAGGAGAGAGGAGGAGAGTGCGTGTATGTGGTAGTCGTGGGGGTGTGTGTCAAAGATGGAGGTTTGGAAAGAGTGGGTGTTTATTAGTGAAACCCCTCTCGCCCCCACATTATTCCCTGTTTCTGTGCTCTTCTTGCCTACAAGACGGCAACCCCACACTCACACACAGCAGCTATTCTCCCCAAGCACACACACACACACACAAAGCAGAGACAGATACTATAAATCCATATCTAAACAGAAAGTTTCTGTGAGTTTGTGTGTGTTTATAATGTTGTGTGATGGCAGAGGAGGAGAGGCATGTGCGTAGTGGCACATGTACTTCCTCAGTAACATGTGTTCCTTGGCCACTGGGGCCAAGGCTCCAGGAAAATTGACTCACCTGAGATGGCATGACAAGATTATCCTCATGATTTCATTACATATGAAGAACATCTGTGGCAAAGGGGCCTCGATGGGCTGTCCTTTTGCAAAGTCATATACCGTCTCTTCTCATCTGCTGTAACTCCAACAATGACTCACACAAAACTTCACAACATTATGCCAAAGTCATATGCTGAATGAAATTAACATGCAATGCCAGCTGTACTGTGAGTGTGTGTGTGTGTGTGTGTGTGTAGAAGTGTGGTCAGTAGTTTGTGTGGTGGTGGTGTTAAAGTGAGGGAGAACATCTGTTTGTATGAGTTCAGCATGAAGATTTCAGTGCAGATGATGGAATTATTGTTGTGGCATATGCCGCAAATGTATTTATGTGTCAAAACACATATCATGTCCAGACATCATATATACTGCACATACGTAGCCTAGTAAAAATGAAGCAGGAGTCTCTCTGTAAGTGTACATCTTCAGTTTACTGTATTTCAGTATCAACACTGTTTCACTCATTGTATCTGTGTATTAAAGAACAATCAGTTAAAACATAAAAAGCATGTAGCCTACGCATGTCCAACTGTTTCCAAATAGTGGAGTCTACTCTGGCCTGCAGCCAAACATTGTTCTGATGCACGACATTTATGGCGCAGATCCCAGCCAAAGTTTCAAAAACTACCAGATACAACAGGTTGAATGTTGGAGAAAATGCGCAGCACATGGCTTTCTATTTGATGAAAATGTGTAGCCATTTAAATTATTTGGAGTATTTTACACAGCTTCAGTGAAGAGTTGTGGGAAGACAATGAGGGTAAATCTATATGTTACAGGTCTAACATGTGGTATTGTTTGTGCACAACATAGTTTTGATTAACGTCCTCATTGAATAAGGTCACTAAATGGTTTCAATGGCTTCCTTGCTACAATCTGTGTTACATTCACCATTGGAATTCTTTGTTTAAAATTCTCTATTATCCGTCTGGATCCTTAGCATTTACACGTCACTCTGTGTAATCTATCTCATATTGTCTTTTTTAAACATTCCTCCCCTGTCACTCCTATCTCCCTATGTGAATTATGCATTAAAACAGTTGGAATGGATATATAAATGTCTAGTGCCGGCAAATATGCGTCATATAAACCTCTGGCTCTCTGTGTCTTTCCGTGTGTCTGTCCTGCCCACACAGCTTTTTTTTTTTTTAAAATTCTGTCTCTCTCACTACTCGAGATGAGGATCCCATTTCATTTGACTGACTTCCCTCTCCCTGCCATTTTCATCCTCTTTCATTTGTTCCCCATTTTTCAGTCCTGCAGCCTTTTCATTCTGCTCCATCCTCAGCCACAATGTCCCACTCCCGTCTCCACCATTCTCTGCTGACTGTATTCCCCCATCTGTCCTCCTCCTCCACCTCCACTCCAGTCATCTCTAAAAGTCATCTCCTCCCACCCCACTGTCCCCGTGGGAGGAGACAGAGAGATAGACAGAATAAGAGAGGGAAAGAGAGAAAATGAGATGGAAGGAGAGATTGAGATATGATTGGGCCGGAGAAACCCCCTAGTGTCAGAAATTCACCTGCAAAACCTCCCTGCTTCCCCCGCTTTTTCTCATCTGTATTCACAGTCTCTCCTCCTCCTCCTCTCCTGTTTTCTCCTCTCCTCCTGCATCATGCCTCCTCACCTCTCTCCCTCACTTCCTCTTTCTTTCCCCCCTCCCCTCCCTCCCTCACTCCCTTACTGCCTCCCCCTCTCTGTCCTTCTGTGTCACTTATCACCCTGCATTGCTCCACCTGCACCGTGGTGCAGCACTGACAATCAGGACTCTGCACACATACACACACACACACAGAGGCACACAAGTAACTTAAAGACACACTCACACACGCAGGGAGACACACGCCCACCACTTCCGGCAGCCCCCCTCCCTCTCTCACACCTCTCCACTGCAGACACGAAACATTCTACAACCCCTGGTGTGCCAGCGCTTCATCGAGAGACTCTGCTATAGCACTACATTAAAACAGTCTTCTGCATTCACACATAATGTGGCACATTGTTTATATGACAAAAAATAATGATAAGTATACAATGAAAAACAGATAAAAACAATAACAATAATGATAAATAATGATAATATCAATCTCCAAAATGTCATCTTAATTTAACATATGTGAAACACACACGTGTTCTTTCCGTTGCTCTTTCTATGTTTCTGTTGCTTGTCTACTTTGTAATTTGGAAGTACCTAAGTTAGACAAAAGTAACTTCAAAACAATATCACTGTAAGAAGCATATATATGTTTCCCCATTACTATGCTAAAGAAGTAAGCCAAGCACCTTGGATGAATAATTTAGTGACATAATGAAGAAATGTGTGTGGAAAAAGAGAAGGTTTGACTCTGGCCAAAGACTCGTGTGTGTGGGAGATTTACAGGAAGGACAAGAGACTCTGGCCCTTTAATTTGGTGTTGCTAGGGAAATGAAGCCATTTACTCTAGCTTCAGCCACATAGATGATCGTTGCATGAACTCTCCAAACCCCCTCCTCATAGGCACATGCATTCACAGGTGCAAACCCACACACAGGACCCAATCTTTCTGTGTATTTGTATATATGTCTTTATGTTCATGTCATTTGTTTCTGCAGGCTCCCTCCACACCTCTTCATACAGTTGGTCAGGTCGGCTGACATCAAAGTCATGGGTGGAAGAGGGGAGGGAAAAGACGGGGTAAAGAGGAAATGTATTACATTAATATAAATTACTTAGATGGAAAACAAAAGTAAAGTTCATTGTTGGGCCAGTACAAAGGACAATAGGACAGTCAAGTTGAACATGAGCGTGAAGTAATCAATCCTGACATCTAGTGGCTATTGTATGGAATTGAGCATGGTTTGTATTTATGTATGCAGCATCTGTTTCTTTATATAATGTGCACATTTTTAAGTCCCATTCCCATATGCTTCATATGTAGGTCAAGGCCTACATACCAATTACACAACTACACATGTTAGAATGACACACATTCTTTTACACTGTAACAGAAAATGTTCACAACAAATAGTGGTTTATGTTCAATCAAAAATGACTACTTGTAAAGTCTACTGGGAATGATAATCTGGTGTGTTAATTTAGCCTGGTGCAAAATTGGAAAACTGTGTACAATCATTATCAAACATCCTTTTATCACAGAACATATCTATAACAAACAGATTTGGCAGAGAGGTGTTCCAACTTGTTTCTCTTCTCTCTACAATAAAATGAATTCCAATATAACAGACAACATATAAATACACACAGTTTGCCTATTTTAGTAGTAAAATACTTGTATAATGGTAATATTTCAAATATATTTCAAAACCCAATTTAAATACATACTTAAATAAACGGTTGAGAACCTGAATAAACACAATAAACTACATTACCCGACAACCTAAGCTTCTACGTCAATTGAGGAACGCGTCGGCCCCCCTTCGGGCCACCGTACTTGTTGTGTTTGTTTTCAGTCAATGCAAAGATGGCGAACGAACTGGATAGAGTGCGAATCTCAGCAGCGGAACTCCGAGCTGAAGCGTCGAATGCAGTTAAAATTACCGACTGTCAGAAAGGTGAGAGGACGTAAGCCAGATACTATGGAGCGATGCAATTGCGAAAAAGTAGAAGTATTCAAGCGACGAAGTATCTCAAGTGAGCTGAAAGTAGACCACGGAGTTGCTAAGTTTGTACCGAGCTAATGTTGTTAGCTAGCTAACTTAGCTATCTGTCCATTCTTTGGTCCCGCGCGGTTTGTTTTCAACGCCCCCTCCAACCATAACGGATGTAGCACTGTTGTCACGATTTATTTAGCTTTTGATATTCATGTGGACATTGCTTTTCATTTCTTCTTTATTATTTAAGCCGAAGGAATATGTAGAATATGAACTAAGCGTTAAATCCCTTCAGGAAAGACGAGCTCGACTCTTGTCATCGTTGGGCGTTAGTTAACGTCAGAGAACAGTTATATTAATTTTGATGTTTATTGCAGAAGGTGTATTTATTTAAAATTTGCATTAACAACTTTAAACAGTGATGTTACTAATGTTATGAAAGTATTTTTTAGTATATTGTTATTTGTAGCTCCATAATTCCCATGTGTATTGTAACAAATTACACTCAGGGAATGCTCTAATCCGGATGTAGCATATCTCTATGTGCATTAAAATAAACACAAATTATACATAGGGTTGCACTGGATGACATGTCAGTCCAAAGTAAACCGTCTTTGTCATTAATACTGGAGCACCAAATGCATGTTAATTTCAGCTGAAAGTAGTCCCTAAAAAGTGCATTGTTTAAGTAATGTTTGTGTTGCCACTGTGGCCTTTTGATTAAGTCAGTTATTTAGCCTCTTTTTATAAATAAAAAAAAATGTGGGAATTTTTTAAAGATTCATTCACAGGGTAGTGAAGTTGGAAAGTACTGAGTGACAGTCTGACACACTGTTGCATTTGGCACCCATACATCATCTGCTGTGTTAATGCCTGACTATGACTTTCAGCACTTAATTCCCTGTGTTTTCTGTATGCTTTTTTTCTCCAGAGGAGCAACACTTACCCAAGCAACACAGAAGGCGTGATGGAAAGCGTCCTGATCTGCAGCGCTACCAGCCAGTAGCTGGACATGGACGACGTCCATGTGACAGTGAGGAGGGAGAAACTGGTCAAAGTGATCCCTTTGAGCATGATAAATCACCACAGAGTGAGAAAAAGGGTATCTCTGAAAAGGTTTCAGAGTGCAAAGATGGTGGCTCAGGTACCAACAAGTGGGAAGAAGACAGGATGAGAGGAGACGGTAGTAACACCCAGAGCTGTAGAAAGGGCAACCACTCACAGGCCAAATTGGAAGCAAATGAAGAAAAGGGCTTCGTTGAAAATGAGAGAGAATACCTGGAACCTGCTGGAGCTGCTAAACCAGCAAAAAAAACCCGCAAACCCGACCGAGAATTTTATCAACCTGGGACCAGGAGGAACATCCAGGGAAAGGACAATGGAGTTGGAGGAAGAGACCAGGACAAACCTCCGCCTAGGACGCATGAGCAAAAAACCGAGCCAGAATCCCAGCTGAGTATAGGAGGAATAGAGGGAAACAAAAAAACATCTACACAAAAGCGGGGAGGGAAAGTTAAAGAAGTAAAATGTATGCAGGAAAATGTAAAATTGTCTAAATCCAGTGAGACAAACAGAAAGCAAGGTGTTCAAAAACCTCCCTTACCCTCTGATGTTTCCGTGGACAAAATCGCTAACAAAGTAGAAAAGCTCATTGTGAGAGAAAATGCTAAAGTGGGATATGAAGGCCAAGATGTTGAAGAGTTAAGTTACAAGAGAGGAGAAACAACTGATAAAGGAAGACAAGGCCAAGGGGGAGGTGTAAAAGGGGAGGAAGAAAAGATGGAGAAGAAAAGAGAAAAGGGAAACCGCAGGAGAAGAGGAGGGGAGAAGGAAAAAGAGAGGAATCAGGATTCCAGAAAAGGAGAAGATGATGTAAATAGTAGTGGAAAGCACTTCCACGAGAGGGACCGGGAAGCAACAGAAGCAGATAAGGATAACAAACCTGGTAAGATGGGAGAGACACGCCAAAGCAAAGGAAGAGAGAACTGCAGAGAAAGCAGAAGAGGAGACAACAACAACAATCGGTGTAGAGAAGCTGAGAAAGATGCTAAGATGGAAAAAAACATAGGTAGGACTCTAGAAAGAGGTGACAGAAACAAATCAAATGCAAACACAACAACACCATCATCAAAACGATATTCCAAATCAGATATTCGACGCTCACGAAATCGAACTTACAGCAGTAGCTCAGCTAGCAGTGTGACCAGCCTGGATGGTCCAGGACTAGGGATGGATGTGGAAAGCACCAAGTGGGTACACTTGCAGCCTAAGCACAATAACAAAGAAGAGATGATTAATAGTGGGGAAGGACGAAGGAGTCATTTACAAAGCTGGACAACCAACGGTGAATCATCTACAGAATCAATGGAAGGAAGTGAGACGAGTGACATAGCAGAAGATAGAAGGCGTAGAAGAAGAGGAGCAGAGGAAGAGTTAAATGCAGTGAGGCGAAGGGAAGAAAGGAACAGACCAAAGGGAAACAAAGCTGGAGGTCGAGGAATCCTAAGGATTTCCCTTGAAAAACATTCAAGCACGTTGTCACATAGTGGAAAGGCACAACATTGCAAGCAAGGCTTGGTTCCCCGTGGCCGAGGTGGGGGTATCCTGGTACTTCCAGCCCGCACAGACATCTCTAATTCTCCCGAGGTCGGGCAAAGACTCCTTTTTGGTGGAATTCGGGGAGGATCAGCATGCAGTAGTAGAGGAGGCAGAGGAGGAGTGAGACGACTCTGGGATCCCAATAACCCAGACCAGAAACCTGCTCTAACCAGCACCCAGTCCTCACAGCACAAATCTCTCCAACAGCCCATATATCTTCAGACAGGTACTGGATATGGACAACTTCACTTTTTGGACACAGACGACGAGGTAGCAGGCAGTCCCCCTGTCCCACAGGGTGAACACTTTCGATCACAGCAGGCTGCTGCCATGGCCTACTACAAATTCCAAAACTCAGACAACCCCTACTGCTACCCCATGCCCACCAGCAACCCACACAATCCTGGTACCACCACCAGCCAACGCTATCCATATCCCTATCCTATGGGGCCCTACCAAATGGCTGCCCCTAACGGTATATACGCTGGCCCCGGTGTGGGGCAGTTCTGTGGGAGTTACAGGGGAGCAGGCTATTCTCAGACAGGTGCAGGAGGTGGTTTGACGGTAGAAGAGGTGGAGCAACAAGCCAGAGGGGAGCTTGGGAGGCTGCTAAGGGCTGCAGATGCACAGGAGCTCCAGCTCAGTAACCTGCTGTCCAGGGACAGAGTGAGTGCTGATGGACTGGACCGCATGGCTCAGCTCAGGTGAGGATTTGAAGAAAAAGATGTTACTGCCCTTTTTTGTCAGTTTACATTTTTTCTGATAGTACGTGGCTTGCCCCTTTGGATCAAGTAATAATAGACTCAATAGAATTGTGCCAGTATTGAAGAAGCACTGTCCTGTATGCTCTCCTGTTTTGTAGAGCGGACCTTTTGGGGCTGTATGAGCAGGTCATCCTCACAGATATAGAGTATTCAGACTCTCAGAACGTGGATCAAGCCTTGTGGAAGAATGTTTTCTACCAGGTCATAGAGCGCTTCCGGCAGCTCCTCAAAGACCCAGCCTATGACAACACCCCTCACATCAGGAACATGCTGCTCACGCTGCTTGATGAGGTAACAAATGTGTGGAAGATTTAAATTTGGGCAAGGTTTTTTTGGAGGGAGGGGGAGTTAGCACTGAAGCTCCACTGCTGGCCCCTGCAGTACAGCATCCTGCCGCATAAGCCAGTGAAAATTAGCGTGGTAAGGGGAAATCTTACTGGGCACAGAAGTGAGTGACTCTGAGTTCAGACACTGAAGTTTGAAGGTTTACTCAGCTCTGATACTAATAATCATTAGCCAAGTACAGCAGAAAACATTCAGCTGCGGTTGTGAGCCTCACTCCCACTGGTTAAAAAGACAAATGTCAGCAGTGGTACGTCGTAACAGCTGTTGCTAATTAATGTTAATTCTGTCAGTAACTTGACGACAGGCTGAAATTAAACTTGGCTGTTGTGGGCTAGTGTGCTGTCTGAACCACCACTTTGTTACGCCACTGTAAAACCACAAATGAGCTGTTTCTGCAGTGCCAATAAATCCAACGGTCCTCTAGTGGATCGCTGCATGTCACTTTCAGAGATGGCATCCTCCCAAATGAACTTTCATATCATATCAATGATATAGACTATATTTGTGAACCATGACCTTCACTATTTGGATCTAGAAGCTCAGAAAATATGGTGTATGAGATTAACTGGTCTTGTTTCAATGTGTCAGATACACAGGCTATTTGATAAACATTTAAGTAATGTGTATTAAATATGGGGTCAGACTCTTTATTGGCAGATATAATATATTACAGCACTCAAAAATGTGATTTGTATATCATTAGTCAGCAGTGAAATCATCAATAAATGTCAATTTACCAGTTCCATTGGCAGCCATACCTACTCTCTCCGTCAGCTCTGACCCATGCGGTCCATGCACTGGAACGACACACAGCTGCCAATGAAACATTAGTAACCAAATATCCAATTACATAGGGATCCTTTGAGCACTGTGTGTTAAAATGGCCATATCTCAAACACAGTTTTTTCAATGTGGATGTAAACCTGCTCAAATTAAAGTGGAGACTTGGCACTTTAATGTAGTATTTAATTTCAAATTGAATGTGCTGACACACATGAGCTGAAGAACAAAAATTTGCACCTATATACTTAAGGTCTGGATTGAACAGCTGTGATCTTGTTTGGTATTTGGGTATGTACTGTGATCAGTACACCCAAAATAGTATATCAGTAGATATTCATATGTTGGCTATGAAGCTTAGGGATGTTTGTGCCCAAAACAGTTTTACAGCATTAATGTCTGGCAGTGGTAACTGGCCACAATATATTTAGTCATTTTATTTGCTTCTTTGTAACTTGTCTATTGTGATCATTGTCTGTTTTACAGGGATCGCTTTTCTTTGATGCGCTGCTTCAGAAGCTGCAGACCGTGTACCAGTTTAAGTTAGAGGATTACATGGATGGCATGGCTATCAGGGCTCGGCCGTTACGTAAAACGGTACGGTACTGTCCCTCTCAGTCTGTGTATGAGTTGCCAACAGCAACTACATTTTTTACTACTTGTTAATTGTATCTGTAATTGAGCCGTAACTGCACTTTACATGTAGTAAGAAAAATATTTCAAGGTTTCCCCGTATTTCTGTCTTTTCAGGTAAAGTATGCGCTCATCAGTGCTCAGCGCTGTATGATTTGTCAGGGAGATATAGCACGTTACCGGGAACAAGCCAGCGACTCAGCCAACTACGGCAAGGCTCGCAGGTAGGCTGTAATTTGAGCTTTCTCTAGGTGTTATGAAATATCTTACACAAATTCAGGAGCATGTGATGTGGATCGGCGCTAAACATTTCATTTTGACTTAGTCAAAATGCTGCAATGTCAAAAATCTGATAACTGATAACTAACTAAGAGTAAGAGCGGGTGGCAAGGAGTAGCCTTCCTACTGTGGGACAAAATAAACCAACTGTTAAGTTCCTCCCAGAGAAATGGTATTCATTTAGTAGTTTTTGAAAATCCTTGAAGTAGTCTGGTATCTTTTTTGATTTTCTCAGTCTTGGACTTCTTTTTCCTAAGATGCTACTGACAAAAGACGATGTACCATCATAGAGTTCCTAATTAGATAATTTAACATTTCCTGGTTGGTCTTATCAGTATCTCATGGCTGCACATTTGCGTTTCTTAGCTGGTACCTGAAGGCCCAGCAGATTGCCCCCAAAAACGGACGACCATATAACCAGCTGGCCCTGCTGGCAGTATATACAGTAAGTGAAGCAAGGAAGGGAAAATGAGAGTTGGATATTTAGCAGAAAATGTTCTATGCAGACACAATTAGAGCATTGGCAGTGGTAACTGGGCTTTGACTTTTTATGACTGATTTTATTTCTCCTGGCATGTCTCTGGGATAATTGGAAAAAAAATACAACTGTATTATCTGTAACCATCTGTTGGCACCCACCCCCAGTGTGCAGCGTTATGAAGGACCCCTCCTTTCTCTTACTCTCGTCCGACATCTCTCGTTCACAGAAGCGGAAGTTGGATGCTGTGTATTATTACATGCGCAGCTTGGCAGCTTCCAATCCCATCCTGACTGCAAAGGAAAGCCTGATGAGTCTGTTTGAGGAAGCTAAGCGTAAGGTCAGACGCACACTTTGCTCATTAACTTGCCAGCGTGCCAAATAATTGACTTATTTTCTTGGGAAAAAAAATTCTGACATCGGTGCACAGCCTTGACATGGATATAAAATATCCTATGTTAATCCTAAACATAATTTAAAGTCATAACCTTGCCCATACTCATTTTGGTTTGTTAGTGTTCTGGGATGTTCAAAAAAAAATAAAATGACATAGCATTATTTTGGTAACGCAATAATTTTACCTTCCTACGTTTACTATAATCTGGTGATAACGCTGACACTGTGCAAGTGCTTCTAGTTGATAGACTTTGCTCTTGTAGGCAGAGCAGCTTGAACGAAGGAAGAGGCAGGAGAATGAAGGAGGTTCCAGGGGTCCAGCAGTGAGAGGAAGAGGAAGAGGGGAAGAGGGAGCGCGTGTGGAGATTTGGATTCGCCCCAGCGGTCAAGCAGCAACCCTGTCCTCACAGAGAGGAGGTAGTGAGCCCAGCAGAGACTCTGAACAGGATGGAGAGCTGGGTAGTCTCAGTGCGAGTGACGTAAGATCCCTTCTTGCTCTCGCTCTCTTTCATACACACACACACACACGTTGATTTTCATAAGTCATATTCTTTCACAGTGAAGACGGTGTTTCATTTTAATGTTGGTTAGAGTTTAATGTCCTTATACGTAGGGACATCAGTGCCTGCAGATGTCTCTCCCTTTGTTTTATGGTGTGCAGAGTACATTATTTCCCTTTTCATTAATAATTTGTTGTCATTGCTGTTACTCTGTTAAAAGATGTTTCACCTCTGTCTTTACCCCTTCTTCCATATTTTTTTATTTGGCCCTTCTGGTTTGTTTCCCTTTTTGGTTGCAGTGATTCACCATTTGTTTTTGATTGGTTGCTCAGCTGCCATCCAACCCTATCAGCTGGCTCAGTTGAAAGTAGACTAGAGTTTGGTCTCTTGTTTAAGCCATAGTGGCTCTGAAGTCATTCGTAATTGAATAGTACACAGCAAATAATTTATTGAGTTTTTCTTGTCAAAGATGAAATTTGCCCTATCACTATTCAAACTCCTGTATCGAATTACAATTTGGCTTTATTTCTCATGCAGTGTGATTTTATACTCGTTACCAGTTTTTGACATTCTGTATAGGAGTCCTGGGGCTTATACTAAACAAAGATGTAAATATCCTTCTAAAATGCAGGAAGTAGCTTTGTGCTATTTCCATTTTGAAATCTGCTCTGTCTCTCTCCAATGTACTCTGTCCTTGTCGCTGTATCCTGTTTGGAGAGGCATCTGTTTGTGCATCCTCTTGGCCAACTAAAGTAGTCCTTCAGTCGATTTCCTCCCATCCCTGTTGTACAGAATCCTGGGTGCATTTAAATAGTGACGTCAGCTCCAAACCACTTCATGTGCTTTGACACTGGATGAAGACATGTTTTCTTGTCATGTGCCGTGGGCAAAGATTAGTAATACTTTTCTTCTTTTGACCTTCTCTTTTTTTCTGCAGCTCAATAAGAGGTTTATTCTGAGTTTCTTGCATGCACATGGAAAGCTCTTCACCAAAGTGGGGTGAGTGATGTCTCATGTCGTCCAACTCTTAAATTCATGGACTGAATGAAGTTGAAGGATTGAGAGAATGGTCTTAAAAATTTTTTTTTTGTTTTTGTGTGCGTGTCTTTGTCTGTTTGTCTATGTTTGAATGAACACGTGCGTTTGGCTCACACAGCATGGAGTCATTTCCTGGAGTGGCGAGCCGTGTTCTGCAGGAGTTCAGGACGCTGCTCCAGCATGGCCCCTCCCTACTGGGCAGCACGCACATGCTGCAGATCATCACCATTAATATGTTCACCATACACAATGCCCACAGCAGAGGTGCACACACTCACACACATCAAAACAACAAACATCGCTAACGTTTTCATGCATTGTGTTTGTCTGAAAAATTAAGATTACAAGTGAACAGCTTATTTTGTTTTAATGGGTGATGGATTTCATTTTTTGCAGATTTGGTTTTTATATATGGTTGCATTTGCAAATATCACGTTACCTTGTTGGCATGTTTAAACTTAAAGAGCTCTCCAAAATAAACACACATGCTGGGGCTGCACACATCGGTAAGATTGATACAAAATGTGTTGAAGTAGTACTCTTTCATATTCTTGTCTCTGTTTTGTCAGGTGACGAAGGAGAAGTGCGGTCCGTTTTACAAGAGCAAAGCACTGCCCTGGGTCTCAGCATGTTTGCACTGCTGGTGCAGCGCTGCACAGAGCTGCTCAGACACACTCCTGCAGGTACACACAGTTATCTCCACAAGTATTTGATCAGAAAGCTTTATTCAAGTTGTGTTACACGCATATGTAATTTGAGTGCTTTGAAAGTAAAATCAGCATTCGTATTAAGGTTTTTTGATCTGTACCAGATGAAAAGTTTTAATAGTTTACTAAACAGTAAACAGTGTATTTGCTTCTGTTTTAATGCGCCTGTTTTACACATGATGGGAGTTGGGGTTTTTTGGGTTTTTTTTGATTGATTACAATTCATGTTGTCTCATTTTCTCTTTCAGAGCCAGTCCCCATGGTAGATGAAGTGGAGGAGGAGGGCAAAGGGGAGGAGCTGGGTGGTATGGTGAGGGTCTCTGCCTTCCCTATGGACCTGAGAGAACTACTGCCGAGCATCAAGGTCTGGTCTGACTGGATGTTGGGACACCCAGACCAGTGGAACCCACCGCCATGCAGTATAGAGTGAGTAATTAAAAGCTGCAATAACTATTTTTGTTACTTTGGGGCAGTGGAAATAAATAATTCCAACACCTTTTAAGATGATATGGAAAGCCTGTTTGCAAACCATTTTTTTTAATCAGCCATGAGCCAGAGACGATGTCCACATTGTCTTTTGATACATTGTTATTATAAGAATTTATGATTATTTCTGCCTCAAATAACTAGCTCAGGTTAACCAGTTGGCTGTGCTCATGGTACTTGTACAAAAACCACACACGCCAGCTCTGTTATGATGGTAGATTTTTAAAATATTCATTCCTCACCAGCTCCTGTGGCTTTTCCTCTCCATCAAGTTGTAGCCCCGATGTTTGGCAGTGCCTGGCCGACCTATGTAACGTGCTGGCATGTGTGGACCATGGGGAGGTGCCGCTTTACAAAGTTGACACTGATGAGGTTGACGGAGATGAGGAGCTGACTGTGCTGCAACTGAAGGAAGACAGGCTACTAGCTGGTTTTGTGCCATTGCTGGCTGCGCCGCAGGAGCCGTGTTACACAGACAGACACACTGACATGGTGAGAGGAATGCAAAGGCATATTTCTTTATGCTCGAACACTGATGCCCCGGTACATACAATACTTCAGTGGAGTTGTTGTATTTATTATTCTTCTGTCCCAATTTACATGTACCCCTATTCATCTTCCTTCTGTTCCCACACACTGTTGCACATATGTCCCTATCCTTCTCCTCCAGGCAATAGCAGCAGATTGTAAAAGAGTGACAGTACTAAAGTACTTTCTGGAGGCTTTGTGTGGACAGGAAGAGCCTTTGTTGGCCTTCAAGGGAGGCAAATACATCTCTGTGGCAACTTCTTCAACTAACCACTCAGTGGATACAAGGGGCAGGCAGCATTCTTTGTCAGAGAAAGAGGTGAATATTTACCTTCTACTTTCCCTCTACCAACATGTTGTCTTCACTAAGCTGCCTCTGTTAATAAAAGCCGACCGGCTCGTTAGTATGTAAATACTATTTTTTTTTTGTGCTGCCGTTCAGCAGAGGCTTCATAAAGCAGTGGAACGCTAAGTTTCTGAAAATGCGTCTTATTGTGTCTGTTTGACAGGCTGATGATGTCATAGTCGAGGCAGAGTCATCTCTCTCTGCATCGGAAGGAGAGGATGACACAGAGGAGGCGGGAGACAGCGAGAATGACATCAGACAGCTGAAGGCACGACGCCATGCCCTCGCCAACAAACTGGCACAGCAACAAAAGCGCAGGGATAAAATACAGGTGAAACTGGCATATACATACTTGCCTAATAATAGTTTAAAAAAGAATTGTAATGGTAATTTAATGTCTGATATTGATTAGGAAAATCCCTAAAGGCCTATGTTGAAATGCTCAGAATTTATTTATTTCTGGTCATGCTTGTGTCTTAAGAAAGTACATAAAAAATTAATTGAATAGGACAGGTATATATATACATTTGTACAATGGTGTAGCGAAGTTGAATTTCACATAATATTTGTGTGTGTCCCAGGCGGTGCTTCAGACAGGCGGGCAGTTGGAGCTGGAAGTGAGGCCACTCTTTTTGGTTCCTGATACCAACGGCTTCATTGACCACTTGGAAGGCCTGAAAATACTCCTTCAGTGTGGAGCATACATAATAGTTGTACCACTCATCGGTAAGACAGATATAAAAGAGGATGAATTAAAAGATGAGTGCACTCTGCGCTAAGAGGGATGAATGCGGACTAAATTGTAGTGTTGTGACATCTCAAACTGATAAGAATGCACCGTGTGGCTGGCGTTTACTGTTGGCACAGGAAATGCTTGTCTGTGTTTACTCATGGTGTGATGATGTGTGTTCTCTCAGTGATTACCGAGTTAGATGGCTTGGCTAAAGGCCAGGACAACTTTGGTGGTGGAGTCGGGTCAGGAGGGCGCAACACCGGCAGCCGTGGCAACTATAATGTCAGTGCGGCCCATGTGCGGTCTGTACAGGAGAAGGCTCGGCTGGCAGTGGCTTTCTTAGAGAAAGGATTTGAAGCCAGAGAACCATGTCTTAGAGCCCTGACAAGCAGAGGAAATCAGCTCGAGTCCATCGCTTTCCGCAGTGAAGACACCTCTGGACAACAGGCGAGAGCATTACCTTTTTGGTCAGTTGGTTTCAGATTGCGCAATGTAAGTACTTATATAGTTTTCTTTTCCTTTTCAGGGTAACAATGATGATGTGATTCTTTCCTGCTGTCTCCACTACTGCAAAGACAAGGCAAAAGATTTCACATCTGATCAGAGAAGTATGGAGCATTTGATGCTAATTCATTTTGTGTCAGTGTCCATATGTCCTCACACACATGCAAATACTTTGCATAGGCTGATGAAAATAAAGTCTCAGTTTATCTTTTACTACCCCCACCCACCCCTTCTCTACACACAGATGGGACAGTGAGACTCCAAAGAGAGGTGGTGCTTCTCACAGATGACCGTAACCTGCGCGTCAAAGCCTTGACCCGCAACGTCCCAGTCCGAGACATCCCTGCTTTCCTCAGCTGGGCCAAAGTGGGCTGAACCAAGCCAAG
This sequence comes from Psettodes erumei, assembly GCA_016785225.1. Taxonomy (NCBI): domain Eukaryota; kingdom Metazoa; phylum Chordata; class Actinopteri; order Pleuronectiformes; family Psettodidae; genus Psettodes; species Psettodes erumei. The sequence goes on from JAFBJZ010000411.1 coordinate 231,635, forward strand.
CTTGAATCAAAGGAACCCAACTGCCGAAGCCTGCTTGCCACTCAGCCAGAAGAGGGGACACACTTAAGCAGAGGAAGAAGAGGGTGAGATAACAGGGGAGAGGAGATGAAAAAGAAAGCAAAAGAGCCACTACGTGTGAACTACAAGCTGTAAGCAATGTAGTGAGAGCAGGGTGGTTTCAATGAGCTTTTCCCTCTAGTGATGAAGTGTGTGTGTGTGTGTGTGCTTGTGTGCGTGTGTGTTAAGATCAGCGAGCTTCCCCAGAAAGAGTCAAGGAGACTTGATAAGTCTCGGGAAGGCTGGACTAGAAGCAGGAAAGCAAGCAAAAATGGAGTGATGTGAATTGTAAGTTGTCCGGTCCAGCCTTGGGCCTCTGCGCCTAGTTAGTGAGTGTGATCAGTGTTCATAATTTAAGGTTGACGATAGATCGGGCCAGAGAGAGGGAGAGTGTTTATGGTCACTTATTTGATTAAAGACATCAGAACTGAAGGCCGTCACTGGCACTTCCATGCTTCTGTGAGGGCCCGGTCTTACAGGCCGCTGTGGCCTCTACAGCAGAGCCGAGAGAGAGGAAGCCAGAGAGGAGCACGACTGAAGGCTCTGTGTCAGTACAATGAAAATTAGCTGATTGTAGTGACGGCCAATCAAGAGCCGTCATGCTTCCTCAGCACCACCAAGGATCACAAGCAGGTATGGTTTTTCCTGCTAACCCAGGAAGTACCTCATGCCTGTTTGATAACTTTGGTTGTTCATCCAGTTTGATGCTACCATTTGGGTATTGTAAGACAATGGTTTTAACAAATTAAGGACAGCAACAACAAAAGATTGTTTAGTTTTATTTTTTTCCATATGTAAAAAAAAAAAAAAAAAGGTTTTTTTTCATGGAGGCCATTTTTCCACTTTAAGGACTGAGTTTTCCCATGTGAACCATAACATACTTACTCCAGATCTGGGTGCAAATGCATTTGTAAATGATTAATTTTGTGTTCTCGAGCATTATACAAAGTCCTCTTGTACTTTTCAGTTCAGGACCCCACAGCAATTCACCCTTTCAAAAGTTATTTTGGTTTTTTTTTATTTTCATTGCCAATTTTACCCATTTTCCTCTTCAAAGTCAGGTATCCACTTTATTTAAGTTGAAATCAAATAATTGTGGTGTAGGACCACAAAATACAGCCTGTAATCTTTCCAGCAGACAACACCTCACTGACACATCGTCAACAAATGCTGAACACAAAGTAAGCACTTGTGTTTGTGATTTTGCTTGTTCTTCATTGCTTTGGGAGACAGTTTAGGAAGATTCTAAGTCATGTCTGTATATTTACGTGTACTTTTGAGACAGTGCATGGATGTTCAGGAGAGATGAAACCCACACCTGTGCTTATAGTTATGTTGCATCATGCTCATCATTCACTTGCCACATTTTGATCATATGGATTTAAAATAACACTGAACTGTATGTACAAATTGGCTATCCTACTGTCTATTTGTTGTGTACCTTTCTAGCTACGGTTGTACAATTCTATCAGCAGTTAATGTTTATGTTTTTGTGGATCTGTCAGAGAGGTTCATTACGTTTTTCGCTACCTCTGTTATAGAGCTTCTTTAACTTTTGTTAAGAGGTCCTGCTTTGGTGTTTTAGTGTTGGAGAAAATTGAGTACATAATCAATCTAACACATGACTTTTTCATCATTCATCATTAAAAACATCATTAAATGAACAGCTGTCATTTTGATTGAGTTACTGTACAATCATATATGTGTGTGTGTGTGTGCGCCTCAGTTTTGTATAAACCTTGTCTGCAGATCTAGAAGAGTATCTGGCTCTGGATCAGTTTATAAATTTTTTAGAGCATTGAAATTGTGCCCTCCATTTTTTCTTAATTCAAATCTGTATGGATTAATAGAGGTGTGACTACATATAACCTGTCTTGTCTGCAGAGAGTTAGATCTAAGTAGCTGACAAAACAAAACCTTTACATGTGTGCCCTCATGTGGTAGTTGAAGGTGACACAGGTGAAAGTGATGGAACCAAGAAGGCAGCATTTGAGTTTTGGGTACAGCACTCCAATACTGGGCGTTTTGATATATTTGTGAAGGAGGCAAACATGATGGAATGTATAGATAAAGCATACTAAAGTAACCAAGAAGATAGACAGGCCTCAAGAGACTGAATAGCTCTGGTTCAGTCCTCATCTTCTATTCTTAGGGCAGATATATGGCAAAATGTCAAATTCCCAGTGCTGATAAAGAGCAAGACCCACAGAGTCCATCAGTACACTCTTAAGGACGAGTAACATAAGATCAGAGCTCGGCTAGGAGGCTTACATCTATGTGCTGATACATAATATAACTCATTCTTCTATGACAAGCGGTTATTAGTCAGTAAGTGCATCTTCAGAAAGCACAAGTGGGACAGATGCTTCTTCTGCATGTAAACTTTGGGAACATAAACATCACACATATGTTCAGCCCCACCTTGAAGGAATCCCACTATCTGTGGTTATACTCAGGGTGATTTGTATACAATATGCGTGTGTGTGTGTGTGTATGTGTGACAGGGACAAAAAGTTCTGCAGCCTATCCATCCATATCATTTGCTTCAGTATACTTCTGTGCCTGGATACAGACCACACAGTCAGGACCTGATTCCCATCATCATGACAACAGGGCTACCGAGCAACCAATCAAAGCCCTCTGAGCCCTGTTCTGCAAGCTGATTGGTTTCTCACTCTGCAGCCTGTTGTGGAATGCCCATCTTTAACCTCTCTGCTGCCATGCACACTGCACATATCCCATACTTTTCTCAATGCAGATTACAGCTACGTGTGTAATCCTCCTCTGAGATATGATGTCACGAATATATGGAGGTGATATTAAGTTGTTTTGCATGCAATGACTGGAGCATGTGAATGTAAACAGAGGCTTTGGCTTCACAAATGCTCACTTATATGTTTCTCTGATTTAAACACATGGAAAGAGTGACAGTGTCATAAATGGAAATCCACTGTTACCACACCAGTGGGTTTATAGCAACTGCCAAGCTGTTTGGACACTGACTGCAGAAGCATCAAACCCTATTGGAATTTATGGTATACACATCTGATCAGCTGTCACCTGCACTGCACTTTATTTTTAAACCACAATTCAAAGTTATTTCATTCCAGGTCATGGACTATGAGGTGTTGTACACACCACATGCTTCCATTGGTTTCACTCACAGTTTAATCATAGTATTGGAATTACACTTTAGTACACATCTAGACCGTATGCTGCTCTGATGTAAAAACACACTCTTCTTGCCAAACAAGGGGCAAGGACTGGTGAAGCATGGTCCCTGGGCAGCCAAATGTTGGTTTGCACCTTGATCATCTATGCTGGCATCTTGTGAAGATCTGTTAGTTTTAGAACATTTGTAAAACAGTTTTTAACATTGTCTGTGAGTTAACGACTGGCTATTTATAGTGGGGGCCAGCTTAAGACTGAAACTGTTAATCAGGTTAGGAGCTCAGTGACTAGAAGTGTATAAAGCCAAACACACAGGGAAGAGGGAGAGGCACGTCCAAGACTTAGTCATCCCCTGCTGTAAAATGGGCTCATGTTGTGTTGACAGTCGTTATGTGTACGTCTTTCTCCATCCAGACCACACACCCATGCTTGCAGTTATGGGATTGTACAGCAAGAACCAACTCGACGATTAGAGAGGGAGGGGGCACAGTTACTCTGCAGGGTGCAGCTGGACAGCATCAGCAAGACTCTCCCGAAACTGTCACACGTGTACTCGTCTCAGTTAAAAGCTCACTGCCGCACCGCTCCGGCTCTGTGTTTGTCGATTCATTTGCTCCTTGATTCCTTTACGGTGGAAGGGAGGTGAATTCTCCTCGCCGCCATTTTTAGGGAACTGCCTATCGCAGAGAGAAACTTTGCTAGCTAATGTCTAACGTTATCGGCTAGCTAGTTGGCCAGTAGCCTGCCTGCCTGCTTGCCAGTCCGTTGTGACAGTTAACGCCTGACAGTCGTTAGCCGAGGAAGCTTGCCTCACGTTAAATTTTCCTTGCCACCGCCCAATATAGGCGACTAAAACGGCTATTGGTAAATTGAACAATTTAGCTAGACTTGAAATTAGCGCGACCGTCTGTGTAGAGTAGAGTAATTGTGCTGTTAGATTAGCGAATTAGCACTGCTAACTTATTAGCTAGCGAATTCACACTGATTTCTCCAGACTGCATTGCCTCGTCTGTGATTTGGCGTCCGTCGCTTTGCTCTGCGGTGCTAAGGGCGACTGGATTATTCAACCTTCTACGCCCCAATTCCCTGCCTGTGTGGATTCGTTCTGACGAGGTGAGTTGATCGCTAACTTTGCGGTCACGAACGACGAGGCGCGTTAGATTCTTTCTCCAATACATGCTGCAGTTGAGCTTTATTTCAACATAGGTTAGCTCCAGAGCTAGCTAGCTAGAATGGTTGCTGTTCGCCAGCTAACCCAAAGTTGCTGTCACAACTTGTATCGTCTGTCGCATCGACCGAATTTCGCCTGCCTTATTGAGCAACTTAAGTCATCCTTTGTCACCACGGCGGTGTTTATTTTTGATTGTCAGTGCCCCACATGAGTAAATATCAGTGTACGGAGAGCAGGGGTAGCGAGCGAAATCGTGAATGGTTAGGTTTGTTGTAAATAAAGGGAACAGATTGCTTTAACCAAGCAGTGTTAGCTAGCTACGTTAGCTTGCTAATCCGCTTTATGCAACTATCGTTGCAAGCAGTGCCACTCCCTCGTTTTTGTTTTTGTCCACTGGTGGTTATGCCTTAAGTGAAACTCTGCTCTGGATGTGCTTGTTTTGGAAGTTATGTTATCTGCAAGGGACATCACGAGTCGCATACTGTTTGAATAGCTAGCTGTGCGGTGGTAGGTGACATTGGTCAAGCGTCTTTCTGTGTCTTTGGCACGTACACGTTGTATTATTGTGTTTTCAGGCAGCATTAGCAAGGGGAGTCTGACAGATTATTGCTATCGAGTGTGCCTGCCGTTTGTTAGCTACAAGCAGGGCTCGCATCCATCGGCCGCTGATGGCTGTTTTTGTGCACTGACGTGAGTCGCATTCCAGTTTTCTGTGTTGATATTGCGTAACACTGGCTTTCACTCAGCAGGCTACTCTCCTGCTGGGCTTATCTGTGACTTCACCGCTCAATTTCTGCATGGCAGTGGATTATCGACACAATGATTTTACGTAGCACCTTGAATGAGGTTAAATCATGCGTCTTTGTTGCAACATCAAGTAAACCATTCATCTAACCAATACGTTGTGCTCTACTGGAGTGATCGCTCAGGTCTGATGAACTGGGCTTGAAGGCTGATGCACCTACACATTATATGTTCTATGTGCCACATACTGTTTACTGACTCTGCACGACAGTATGAACGATCCACCTATCTTTTGTTGTTGTCTTTAGACCATGATGTACAGACTGCCCTTGTTATAAATGCAGCCGAAGGGCTACAGCTGAAAGGCAGGTACAACTTGTCCTCATACTCTTATGATACATTTTTGCTTGGCTCCCTATCCATGCTTTCCTCTGTTGTCTGTGCTGATCTGCACACCGGCCATTTGTTCATTTATGTCTCTGCATGCTTGTCAGGACAACACTGCATTCGCAGGCAGGAACAGCTCCCCTTGTTTACTTTCAAGGACTTGCTGATAGCTGATGCTGAGAGGTACGCAGCAGTTATTGTGTGTGAACATCTTGATGCCAGAGAAGCATTTACAAAGTTGTGTTTTTTGTGCCTGTGTGTGTCGGTGTTATATTGGGGGTGGTGAATATGGGAACACCGCATAATGGATTTAAGTGTCTCCCAGGAAAAATGTATTAGACACTGGAGCAAAGCCTGTTCTGTTTGCTAAGGTCTAGATTCAAGTCAGTTACTGCAGAACAAGTGCTGATTTCCCATTATGATCCACTACTGCCACCAAAACTGTTTAAGTGAAATATGTAATGTACGTAACAATGGCCTGGTATGAACATCATTTATCTTACTGGCTGGCTGTAATGCTCAAACACTTGCATTAAAATATAATTAATCATGTTTGTAATCTGACAAAAAACTGATCAAATGACGGTGATCCTCAGGATTTAAATGTGTTGACTAACCTGACAGTGACATCTTTAGTGACATGGTAGTTCAAAAAGGTAAGGTAATACAGTTATTGTCCTCCTTTTCTTAAAAGGGATCCCTAAGCATCTGCTCAGGGTGTTTGATGCTGGCTGCTGAACAGTTGGAAACCAATAGCATATTTGATGAGTCAGACTGAGAGCAAGAAGAAAAAGGCAGAGGATAGGCACATCCAAAATTGTTTCCAGGTGGAGAGAGGACACATCCCGTACAAACAATACAAAGAAAATCAATAGCGAGGGTCTGCCACTTTTTGAAAGGTGCACATTAAGTTTTCAATCACTTGTTCAGCCAAATTCTTCACATTTTTTGAGATTATTTCAAGCGTTAAAGTGTCCAAATGATTCTGTGTGAAGTCCAAATTAGTGCCTCTGTGTAATTGGCCACTGAAATGACTGGCTGCTTGGATGCCTGTATGTTTTGTTGTTGAGGGTGGCACAGGGAATTGTTGTCGCTTCACCCAAGTGTCACTTGTTCAGAGGAAACTCGGTGTGCTGTTGATGCTTGTGTCATTCATCCCAACAGGAAGAGTGTAAATGGAGCTCTGTGAGAGAAAAGGGATGGGTCAAATCCTCTTAGTGTGTGGTCACTCCATTCCTCTCCTCTGTCACCGTCATCTATACAGCACCACAAATCGGAATGTGTTGTTTTTGTTGACACTGGGTAGCTAGAGAACGTTCACTTCCTTCACTCAGTGAAAGCCACAGTCTGTAATCAGCCTGGGAAGCAAGAGCACGGACACTCCACCCTCCATCTTTGGGGATAGAAACGTAGTGTGTAAGCTATTTGACCAACAGTGCACATGTAGGTCATGAAATCAACATAGCTTCTGAACAAACAGCTGCAGTGCTTTTTTTTATTGGGTATTTGGCAAATGATCTTCAAAGCAGGGAAATACCTAACTTGTCTCTTCTCTCCCGATATCAATTCCAGTGTCTAAACTCAAGGTATCGGTTAAATCCAACACAGATTGGATTCTAGCACTCTTTTCTCTTTTTTTTCAGCCCACGTCACTGGACCTGATTGGCCTTGTGAACATTTTAATGACATTGTTGTTATGATAGTCGCATTGTCACAGTTATACACCTGAGACTAAGAAGGATTTCATGTGGAGCAGTTACATCTGGCTGATTTGTTATCGTTTAATAAGATGTGTCAGCGAAGTGCATTCCTACTTAAATTATTTAGCTGTACAGCATTGAGCCTTTTGCTGAAGGGCAATTTAAAACTATACTGGTGGAAGCATATACCGTGTGTATATATATATATATATATATATATATATATATATATATATATATATATATTGTATATTTTGTGATGAGGCGTGTGTGTGTGTTTGGAGTAATGTAAATCCAAATCTGATTTCTTTTCAGTTTGACATTTAAGGTAAACACTTTACTTAATGAATCATAACGGTGGAAGTTGTCCTGCCTTAACAGTTGCAACAGATCCAGGGGGGCTCGGGGAGATGTCAGTCAGCATGCACAGTGGAGGTGTAATCAACAAAAATACTAAAAATAAATAACCATGTAGGTGTGCCGTGGATGTGTAGCGGTTCTAAGTAATTTAATCTGTTTATTTTCATGGTTTGCAGAGCTCAGAGAAAAGATAGCCTTCCTTATTTTACTGTTCTGTTTCAACCCATTACTTCAATTGTGTTTGAAGTTTAATTTCAGTTTAATCATAGAGAATATATACAGCAAAAATGTTAAGAAACTTTATTGGACAGATGGATGATAATCTTTTCCCGCACTTCCTTTGTATTTCTTTTCCCTCTTTCCCAGCATGCTGATAAACCAGCAGATTTGCTCCAGGGTTGCTCCTCTGCAGCTGACCCTGTGCCGTGCCGCCGTAGAGTGTTTCACCATGGGGATCAATAGAGTATTTGATTATTTATCATCCCTCTCCATTTTCTCTCTTTCTTCCTCTCTGTGACACCCTTTACTATTCAGCTTTGTGCATTGGTTCCCTCTTCATTAGGCTTCTTGGTGATTTTTACAGTACAGAGGAAATCAATTCATGTAAAACATCAAGAGAGAATCCATTTTCTGGAGTGGTAAAGCACAACAACTTTGGTTGCATTTCTAAGACACGCTGTTCTTCATGATAATGAGTGTGCACACGCGTCTTGCAGTCGAGTCCACCTCTTCCAGATTCAGCCTTGTGACTTATTGTGCGGTGCTCTGTCTGATTGCCTGTCTGCTTGTGAGAGAAAAAGAGACGAGCTAAATACCTGATTACATTTATGTTTTGATTCCTACTTACTGTGTTAACGAATCTATTAGATAATTAGTTTTACCACGTGCAGGATGATGAATTTTTTTGTTTGTGATGAATTCCTGTATGACTGCAGGTGGAAGAGAGTCCACAAGGCATGTAGTCAAAGACAGGCCAACATAGTCTCAAAATCTCATTGTGAAAATGGAAATGATCAAAATGATAGAATTAGCCTATTGCATAACTTGCATATTTGCAGTACCAATACATTTGTATGACATTTACCAGATGGATATCCGATGACCTGTTTATTGTAAATAAAGCTTGTGCATATGATTGACACAGGTACAACATTGACACATTGTTGCCTCATTTATGTGTGCCACCAACTCAGGAACAACACGAACATGAATACACCTGAGCACATGGTTTTGTGCACAGTTGTATAAATCTGACCTGCTGCCTGAATAGCTTAAGTTATTTGTTTTTATAGTGCTTCTGTTGTCACTTCATCTAATAATGCATGAAATAATATCACAGCTATTATGACAAAACTAGACAAAATTGTTCTCTGTTCATGAGTATCCAGCATAAAAAGACTGTGTCTCTGTTAGTGAAGTTTGTTCCTAGAGCTGTATTGTCCTTGAGGGATCCATGACTTAGTATAAGAGTTTGACTCTTCTTTTTTTCCCCTCAGTCAGCTGGGTAGCTTTTTCAGCAGGACAAACCTTGTGACATTCAGCCAACAGCCTGATTTTGGTACAGCAGCCTGCCAGGCTGCACTGATAACTATAGGTTAGGCCAGCGCTGCTGCCAACTCAAAGATAAGCCGAAAGGAGAAAAGTAGCAGTTTACCCACCAAGCGTGTCTGTAATGATATCATGTGGCGTTTGGGTATGGAAGGGGTTGTTGCCAGTTCCAGATTGGCTGGAGACAAAACATGGAGATGAGGTTAGAAAAAGGGTGGAGTAATTCTTTGAGGCTGCATGTTGCTAGTAGTCTTTTGATTGTACTTTTCCGAAATTGACGGGTGTTTTGTACATTTCCTTTCCTGTCCTCTCTGTTAGGTCTGTTTTTTCAAGCATTTTGTGTAGATTGGCCATACTGTGAGGTGCTCTTGACCCTTAACCCCCAACTGCTGGAATGGAGGTGCTCACTGACCAACAGTCCAGGCCCTTTACACTGGGCAGCTCCACCCCCATGGCTGGCAAAGGCACAGCTGACTTGGGTTTTTTTTCATTTTTTTTTCTGGTGTTTTTAATTCACGAGCTGCAAGTAGAATGGCACGGTGGTGCAGTGGTTAGTGTTGTCCTCTCACAGCAACAAGTTTCTGGGTTTGAACCCCAGTTTCTCTCTTTGAAGTCTCGAGGTGCCTCTGTGGATTTTCTCTTTTTCATTCCACCAAAGACACTTGCAGATCTAAATTGACAGTCGTGTGTCTTCAATATTTCTACGGTATATTCTGACGAAACGCCTTTTAAAAGTTAGTAACACACATTATGCAAACTTGTACCACTGCACACATAGTAAGACATGCGGTATGCATACACATATGGTCAGCATTATGAGAACAGATCCATACACAGTATTAATCTTACATGCATGTTACATGAATTAAAAAGAGCGCAACTGATGTATCCTGTTCAGAGAGCATGGTAAAATCTGACCCCAGGTCCTCTAATTGATCTTGTGATGCTGCTCATTACTGTAGGTCACCTCATGGCAGCGGACATGAAATCAATCTTTTGTGCGAGGGTATTTGCATTGCCCAGTCATTCCAGTAGCTCGCAGGTCTGCAATAATCGCCGAAGCGATCTGAACCGATGCACTTGTGATGACTCTTCAATTAGTAAATTTTATTGGGATCAGCACTTGGGGTGACCGCTGGCTAAAATCGCTGGGTCTAAAATACTTGAGGAAACGCGAAACTCTCTGAAGAAACATGTGCTCTCTTTTGCCAGTGTGGTGTTGCATGCTACCAAGTGAGGCAGCAGTTGTCTGGAGCCTTTTTAATGATGCATTCATCTCCCACGTCTCTGAGCTATTGTTAAACATATTAGGGTTCTTATGTGGAAGTGGTAGGATGTTGGCTGTGCATGGTTGTATAATGGAGAAGGAACATAGGATACTTTTACAAGACTGGGTCAGGTTAGACTTATTATTTTCCTCATATACACAATACAGAGTGAATTCAGAAGTGCTTCCATGAAAACTGGGAACATCATGTAGGCATGTGCATGTTTTTTTTAAATGTCTGGATGTGACCACATTTTCTGCATTTACACATGAAATCACTGAAAAGAAATTGCAGATGGGCTCCAGTCCAGCGAATATAAAGAGTTACTCTAGAGCCCTGTGGTCTCACCATGCATTAATTCACGCCCTTCCTTCTTCCATGTGTGAGAGTGTTTTATTTTGCCTCTTTTTGTGATGGGGTTTGAATGGATGAAGTGCAGAGTGATGAAATATGAACTGATCAAGTTTGTGCTGAGATTTCCTCCCCCTCCTCCTCCCCTTGACTTCACTCACTTGTATCCTCAAACTCCAATCACTTAAGTAAATAGACTTTTTCATAGCGCACAGGATCAGGGTGGTTTATCTTGTAACTGCTAACCCCTCTGTCTTTCTCCCTTTGTCTCTGCTTCCCCTCATCCCTTCTGTCCACCTAGGTGTCCATTTGCTGATTCCCTAGGCCCGTCCATTACTGCAGATGAATCTTCAGCTGCTTTGGCGTAGCTCAGCACCCAGATAGTCCCATCCCCTTTGCGTGGGTGATAAGGGGACGGCAGTAAGCAGGATGCCCTCTTCTGTAAGGGCAGGGAGCCTGAAGGATCCCGAGGTGGCCGAGCTTTTCTTTAAAGAAGACCCAGAGAAGCTCTTCTCGGACCTCAGAGAGATCGGCCATGGCAGCTTTGGCGCCGTCTACTTTGTACGCCAACCGCATCTTCACTCTGATTCATACAGAAATGATACATGTGTCTGTGGACAGAAACGACAGATGTTGATCAGGGATGTTCAGTTAAATACAAGGAAGGTGTCAGCTCTGAGTCAGCGTTGTTCAGTGTTAAGTAAATGTCAATTCTGCACAGTCCCATGGTGGAGTTGAAGTAATCAGTCTTGTGAGCCTTTCTGCGAACAATACAGTAACTCAAGGCTAATGGACTTGCCACATAAAGCAACTGAACCACATACAGCTTATAACTGTCTCAAAGCTATGAAAAGTAAAGCTATTTGATCCTCAATAAAGAACAGAAACCATTCAGAGAAAGTTTTTTACCGCCCCATGACCCTGGTGTTTTATGGCAAGTACAGCAGAGAGATGTGACTCACCCTTACTTTTTGATGTATGTTTGTTCTTGAACACTGCGCACATTGTGGTAAAGTACAAGAGGTCTTGAAACACCACATGCTTGATGAGAGAAAAGTACTGAAAATAAGATGTAAACTGTACTGACAATGCACGTTGTGTCTGCCAGGCACGGGATGTGCGCACAAATGAGGTGGTGGCAATTAAAAAGATGTCCTACAGTGGAAAACAGTCCAACGAGGTGAGACGAGATTATATACTATTTACATGTGGTATAAAGGAAGATGATCATTCAGACCTTGACCAGAACGTTTTCACTCTAAGGAACTTTTCTACTTTGAATCCTTCACCATTAACACTCTGCTTGTGTGCATGACCAGGTCACAGTGTCAGTCTGTCTGACTTTCTTGTCAATAGATTGATGCTTTTACCACGATTGTGTTAAAAAGGAAACCATCTTTATGTATACACCTCAAATCACCGGAGCTGCTCTCCGTGGAATAAGATTTTAGATAATATCTTCAAGTACCGTATGTTTGTAATGGATCGTAAATGTTGACACAATTAGTCAATGTCCATCTCAAATGGTAAAAATCCAAACACGATAGCCGGTGACAATGAGAGTGTGCCCCTAAAAGCACAACGTCACTGAAGTAATCCTCTGTGAGTGAGTGAACTACTTTACCAGATGTGAATCCCTCATGTAGTCCCTTCAGGTAGTCCAAGGCGACATAAAGAGCCGCTGGACTGCAGTATTAATGTTGGGTATGACTGCAATCCTAACCTTACAGTCTCACGCCTGTGCTTTCACTTTGACTAATTGCATGTAATCTGTGAAGGGAATCAGGGCATTGCCTTTTTTCATTTTGAGGTCCTGTCCTTCCCCAATAGAAATGGCAGGACATTATAAAGGAGGTGAAGTTTCTCCAGAGGATCCGGCACCCTAACAGTATAGAATACAAAGGCTGTTACCTCCGCGAGCACACAGCGTGGGTAAGTCACCTGTTTTCATGCACGGAATTGGGAGATAATCTCATTCTGCGGCGTGCTTGGATCTGTATACTTTGTTATTCCTGACTTTATGTGTTTTTTCCAGCTGGTGATGGAGTACTGTCTTGGCTCAGCCTCTGATCTGTTAGAAGGTGAGCAGGTGCTCCATGTCTTTTTTTGTGTGCGTTTCAAACATTTTTCAGTCGACATTATTGCGCTGATGTTAATTCCTTGTCGAAATGTTTTTTTCCTCCCTCAGTTCATAAAAAACCTCTACAAGAAGTCGAGATCGCTGCCATTACACATGGTGCTCTGCAGGGGCTGGCCTACCTTCATTCCCACAATATGATCCACAGGTGAATGGTTTGTCTTTTTTATAAAGACATGTCTGTAAACCATATTCCTGCACACCCTGCTCTGACACACTTTTCTTCTTATTTTCCCTGTCTCAGGGATGTGAAGGCAGGTAACATCCTGCTGACTGAGCCTGGGCAGGTCAAACTGGCAGACTTCGGCTCTGCCTCCATAGCCTCACCTGCCAACTCCTTTGTGGGAACGCCATACTGGTGAGTGAAAGCTGAAGGGATTGAATGTGTGCGTGACTTTATGAACAGTCTCCAATTGAGAGCATGCTTTAAGAAGCACTGGTTCATGAAATGGATTTGCCTTTAAAAAGTATTTGCCCCTATTTGCATATTCAGGCATGAGAAGATAGCTGCCTGCTGAGGTATTCAAATGCTTTGCGGCTGTGATTGTTGAGGACAGCGTATGCTCAGGATCAGGACGGCATCCTCAGTAGGGGGTTGCTGCTTTTATGATGCTATTTATGTGGCTGAGAAGCTTCTGAGATGAGTCATGAAAAACACCATTGTTTGATTCCAATGTATAAAGTGACTGTGCTTTTTACTTTAGAGACATTTGATAATGAAACATTGCTTTTTTCCACATCTAAAAGGATGGTGTGACTGAGTGTCCATGAAAGTTACCTGTCTCTCTCTTTTAACCCCCCACCCCCCCACCAATTTATCCAGGATGGCCCCAGAGGTGATTCTAGCTATGGACGAGGGCCAATACGATGGGAAGGTGGATGTCTGGTCCTTGGGGATCACCTGTATAGAATTAGGTAGGGAGAGTGTGTGTGTATGCATGAGTGTATTGTATCAGTTAAGACATAATTGTAGCAGGAAGAATATTTATTTCTTTAAACATGAGCATACACTTGATGTGTTACCAAACGTAGCCCCACCATCCTTTCAAATCATGGGATTTGCTATCACAGCCAAACTGACACTAAATGCAATGTCGAAATGCAAGAACTGACACGAGGCAGCTACATGAACTTAAGCAAAATTTTGCAAGGTTTGATTTATATGTAAATCATTAATGTTAATGAACTCAGCAGTAAAAAACAGGCTTTTGTTTATCAGGCTGTCATAGGTTTATTGTGAATAAAGCTGTAATTTAACAAGGAGTTGGCACTGACTCACTGTCGTTTCTGTTGCAGCGGAGAGGAAGCCTCCCTTGTTTAACATGAATGCAATGAGTGCCTTATACCACATAGCACAGAATGAGAGCCCCACACTGCAATCTAGTGAATGGTAAGGTGCCACAAACATGTTTAAATGCATAACAACATGCATGTAGTCACAGCAATGAGAGATAAGTGAAAGAAAAGGTTATTGTGGAAGCTTGTGCAGAGGTCAGTTCTTTAAAGCCACTTCAAACCTCAGAAAACGCACCAGCCGCAAGAGCCATATAACCAAGTTTGATTTTGGTGTGTGAATAAACAAAAGTGTGAAATAAATCACACCCAGTACACCGGTTCTTTTTGAATGGTCAATATTTTGCATGCTTTGCACCTATTATGATGTTTTTGCTGAATGCCCTGTTTTGGCAACATAGAGGGTCAACTCTATCTTGTCATCTTTTTTTTTTTTAGGACGGATTACTTTAGAAACTTTATCGATTCTTGCCTTCAGAAAATCCCCCAGGACAGGCCGCACTCTGATGACATGCTGGGCGTAAGTGCACGCACATGCTGTACACCACCACACAGAAACGGAGAGCAGGGTCAGTTTGCTAAGATTTGAGACTGACGAGCCCTGGAGTGATAAATCTCTCTCTGATGTCGGCGCTCTGCTCTGTCCTCCATAAGCTTCTATTCTGATTCACTAATCCTCTGCTTCCAAATTCATCCACAACCACAACATGTACAAAACACACACACACACACACACACACACACACACACGGCTCAGTTTTGTAGAAAGAACACAGATGTAATTACTGGAGAGATGTGACTTCTCCATCCACTGTTAAGTAATTGAGCAGCTGTCACTTAGCCTACTAATGGACTCACTATTGCTAATGGAAGTAGTCCATTGGGTATGGAAGCACAGCACACTGTTTCTTTCTTTTTTAAATGTTAAGCTCAAATAGTCCTTGCTTAAACAAAATGAAAACGGTTAGTGTTCTTTTGAACTGCCTCTCAGTTTGATCAGTTGCACGAAGACTAACGCTAATGCCAGCAAATTCTGTGCATCTCTCTGGAAACCAATGAAATTACTCTTTAGACATAAATTTGTCATTTCCAAAATGTCTCATGCTAACGTCACTCACAAAAACATGTCTATCAAAGATGAATGTTTCAGTGACAAAAAAATTGTGTTGTTCCTGTCGTTGTTCCTCTTTGCCCCGTCTTTCAACAATGTCCTATCTTTTCTTTCCCATCATCCTCCCCTCCAGCATGCATTTCTGCAGCGCGAACGTCCAGACTCCGTGCTGATGGATCTTATTCAGAGGACCAAGGACGCAGTGCGAGAGCTGGATAATCTGCAGTATCGCAAAATGAAGAAGATCCTCCTCCAGGAGGCCCACAATGGACCCACAGCAGAAGCCCAGGATGGAGATGAGGTGTGTGGAAGTTTGAATGTTAAACTCAGAATTAAAGTAATGGTGCTGGAATACAAAGAGATTTGTTTGTGTGGGTGGGTGGGTGGATGTGTGTGGATGTGTGTGGGGAGAGGCAGAAATATATTTACCACTGTCATGCTGTTAACTATTAAATAACCAAGTGTGCACTGGTTTGCATGCATGTCTGTCCGTCTGTGTCCTCTGTGTCTCTTTGGTCTTTTTCGCGTTCCCTCTCTGGCTCTTTCTCTCTCCCCTCACTGTGTCTCTCTCTCTCTCTCTCTCTCTCTCTCTCTCTCTCTCTCTCTCTCTCTCTCTCTCTCTCTGCTCTGTCTCCAGGAGCTGGAGCCCGGCGGAGGTCGGACAGGAACGGTGAACAGCGTCGGCAGTAATCAGTCTATCCCCAGCATGTCCATCAGCGCCAGCTCCCAGAGCAGCTCTGTCAACAGCCTGAACGAAGCGGCCCAGGACAGCCGCAGCGAGCTGGACCTGATGGAGGGAGACCACACAGTCATGTCCAACAGCTCTGTCATACACCTCAAACCGGTGGGTAAAAAGACTCAGGCCCATTCCTCTTTAACGGAATACTGATAAGTTATTAATTACTGATGAAAGGGGCCACATCAAATTTATAATGATATTATCCAATAATTTCACTTTAGTCAGTTTTTCAGACTGGACAAAGCTCCCACCAACTCCCAGTTTGTGCTCACAAATTTCTAGAAAAAAACTAAAACAAAAAAAGTTATCAAAAAAATTACAGACATCAAGCGTGAGAGACATGGGCATGCACCATTCAGGAAAGGTCTAATGGAAGGTGCCACTGAGTTTTATTTTCTTGGCCTCTGCTACATCAATTCTAACTGTTCTGTTTTTGCATGTCCTTCAACTTTATGGAAGTGCAATATTGAATTGCTGGAGCACCCATTTAATTGAGTTGTCTGTTTAGCATATTAATTGTTTTATTTCATATATATATATAAAAAAAATACCCATTGCAAGTTCCCACATCTGTTGGCATTTTTGTTTGACTCAACAAACGAAAACCAAATTCAAACATATATACTATTTACTTTAGTGATACAAGAGCTGATGTCACAAATGATCACACTGCTTTACAAAATACCAAAATGGTTAGGATATCACATTTATTGATTTTTGAACTATTTTTAATTTTAAAGTATTCAGACCTAATGTTAAGATATGTGCGCCATGTAATGTCTATGCTCTTGACAGGGCATTTTATTCCCATAATGTTTCTGTAGCTCCCAAAGCTTTTTTTTTTAATGTGTACTATTAATTAGCGTAACAAAATAATATGTTAATAGTGCTGCCTTATGTCTCCAGGAAGAGGAGGAGAGTTTCTCTGGGGAGCAGGCAGCGAGCAGTCAACCCTCTGAGCCCCAGGCAACACCAGCCCAGGCTCCGAGGAAGCACTACCGCAACAGAGAGCATTTTGCCACTATACGCACAGCATCACTGGTGAGACCACGCTTACTCCTCCATCATTCTCTCTACAAACACCACCAAAAGTATAATTTCCATATTTTATGACATTTTCCAATTCTGAATGTGATTGCGCTGCACCGATTCTCTCCGGCAGGTGACCCGTGAGATGCAGGAGCATGAGCAGGACTCTGAGCTGCGGGAGCAAATGTCGGGATACAAACGCATGAGACGGCAACATCAGAAGCACCTGATGGCCCTGGAGAACAAGCTGAAAGGGGAGATGGATGAGCACCGCCTGAGGCTGGACAAAGAGCTGGAGAGTCAGAGAAGCAACTTCTCCCAGGAGATGGAGAAGCTGCTCAAAAAACACCAGGCAGCCCTGGAGAAAGATGTATGTGGACAAGCAGTTTAATAAATACACACATACGGAATATGGATTTATAGGAAAATCTAAACTGCTGTCAAAGCATGTTCCTATAAATGACCAGTATTTGTGTTTGGTTTAGCTGAAGACATTTACCAACGATGAGAAAAAGTTCCAGCAGCACATCCAGGTGCAGCAGAAGAAGGAGCTCAGCAGCTTCCTGGAGTCACAGAAGCGAGAGTATAAACTACGCAAGGAGCAGCTCAAAGAGGTAACACACAACATCTCCACCACCACCTCTGACCATTTTGTACATTATTTAAATGTCTCACATGAGAAGCTACATACATACAAGCTTATTTGGACTTGCTTAGTGGAAATATGTAGATTATTTATTTTATTGTTATTGTGAAGATTGTGATAGGCCTGATTCACTTATAGTAGGCAGAATCAGGGGTCGCTAGAAGGGCTGCTGCTCAGTTATTTATTTATAATTAACTGAAAATGAAAGTAAATAACACCTGTGTGGCAGGAACTGAGTGAGAACCAATCGACTCCCAAGAAGGAAAAGCAGGAGTGGCTGTCCAAGCAGAAGGAGAACATCCAGCACTTTCAGGTGAGGATTTTCTCAGACATTATGAAAGTGATTATACTCCTCTAACCTGATAGTGGTTTTGCACAGTCAGTAGAATCTGTAACGTTAACAACTTTCTCTCCCATCCGAGCACTTACCAGGTTTGACCCGGCTTAGCTTATGCCTCCCCTGAAACTTTACTTGCCAAGTCTTTGTGAGAGTTTGAATGTCGCCATTTCAGTACTACTGAAGTGTGAGGTATACAGAAAATAAATCAAATGCCACAATGTGTCCATCCCCAGGCAGAGGAGGAGGCCAACTTGCTGAGGAGACAGAGGCAGTACCTGGAGCTGGAGTGTCGGCGGTTCAAACGCAGGATCCTCATCGCCAGGCACAATGTGGAGCAGGATCTGGCCAGAGAGGTACGTAAACACACAGAAATAACCAGACACCACCACCCACGTCTACCTTCTCTGTCTGATATTTTTCCATTTGATCGCTCTCATCCTGCATCCTGTCCTCTTTTTCAGGAGCTGAACAAGCGGCAGACGCAGAAGGACCTGGAGCATGCCATGCTGCTCAGGCATCACGAGTCGATGCAGGAGCTGGAGTTCAGGCACCTTGGGACGATCCAGAAAGCACGGGCAGAGCTGATCCGGACCCAGCACCAGACAGAGCTCACCAACCAGCTGGAATACAATAAGAGGAGGGAGAGGGAGCTGAGGCGCAAGCATGTCATGGAGGTCCGACAGCAGCCCAAGAGCCTCAAGGTACACACATATAACACACACCAAACATAAAACACTTAACAATCAAAATTTAACCACATTTAATTTCTTTTTCTTCCTCAGTCGAAGGAGCTTCAGATTAAAAAGCAGTTCCAGGAGACTTGCAAAACCCAGACTAGGCAGTACAAGGCCCTCAGGAACCATCTGTTGGAGACCACACCCAAGTCTGACCACAAGGCTGTGCTGAAGAGACTGAAGGAGGAGCAGACCAGGAAGCTGGCCATCCTGGCCGAGCAGTACGACCACTCCATCAATGAAATGCTCTCCACGCAGGCTGTGAGTAACCTGAACAGAAGGTCGAAAAGGTTTATGAAACATGAATATGCAAATGTCCTCATTTCACTGTGAAACTCACTTTTGATTAAGGCTGGACATGCTTAGCTCGTACTCTGTGCCAGAGACACATTTTGGACAGTATTTAGGGCATGGAGATGTACCCCTGCACATTTCATTATAGAGTTATTGAATTCAACAAAATTAGTTTATTCAAGACATGAATGTGATCATTCTAATTCAAATGCAGGATTAGTGAGTCAAATGTTATTGTCAGTTTATAGGGATGAAAGTGAGTTACTCTCTGTCTAATTGAGAGCTCTTGTTGCCTTGTAAAATACATTCTATCTCACTAACACTGGCTCAGAAACAAACAACATGGTGCTGACAAAGAAGGACTTTTTCTTCCTGTCCTTCTCTTTCACTTGCCTACCCTCAGCTGCGGCTAGATGAAGCTCAAGAGGGCGAGTGTCAGGTTCTGAGGATGCAGCTGCAGCAGGAGCTGGAACTGCTCAACGCGTACCAGAGCAAGATCAAGATGCAAACAGATGCTCAGCACGACAAGGAGAGGAGGGAGCTGGAGCAGAGGGTGTCCCTGCGGAGGGCACTGCTGGAGCAGAAAGTAAGTTGTTCAGTATTGCACCATTTAGTTGATGTTCTGAAAAAAAACTTTCTCAATATAAAGAATCAAATTGATTTGTTAACTTTTGTTCTTTTTAACAACTTAAGAACCCCACTGAGCTTTCAAAGCAGACTTCATTTTATCACTTGATATTTATTTTGAATTCATCTGTTCACTCTGTTTATTTCCCCAGATTGAGGAGGAAATGCTCGCCCTGCAGAACGAACGCCTGGAGCGAATCCGCTCGCTGCTGGAGCGCCAGGCCCGAGAGATTGAGGCTTTTGACTCGGAGTCCATGCGTCTGGGCTTCAGCAACATGGTGCTCACTAACCTGGCCCCGACTCCCAGGGAGGCTGGGGAGGTGGAGGTGGAGGAGGCCAGGGCGCTCATGGGGGAGGCCACTGGCCCGGGGGAGGTGGAGGAGGGGGCCACCATAGTCATCACCACCAGGGGGGCTCCAGCTCACAGCAGCCCTGGGGTCACCCTATGTTGGCTGGGGGCCCGCCGCCCTGGAGCCTCCACCACCCCGGAGGAGGGAGTCAGAGGGGGAGCGGGGGCGGTATGGGAGGGGTGAGGAACAGCCCGCAGGCTATGAGGAGGACGTCATCAGGGGGGAGGAATGAACAGGGCATGAGCAGGAGCGCCAGCATCACCTCTCAGATCTCCAACGGATCCCACCTGTCGTACACTTAGAACACAAACCAAAAAACACACACACACACAAACAACATGGTAATTGTTACAGTTAAACTTTTGCGCACCGAGGAAACACTTTACACAGACACACACCATGCATGCACCACACATGCTTCACATACACTTCTCAATCTCCCACAGTACGTCTGACACACACTGCACAGTACTGAGGCTGTGGTTACTTCAGCAAGGTTCCTCCCCCATCGCCACTGTTCTCTTACATTAACGTACTGCAAGCAGCGGCCTGTGGAAACCCGACAGTCTAAAGACCAACCCAACACTGCTGAGGGCCATATACAGTATGCCACAGTGCAATAGTGTCATTTTTACTGTAGCCTAGAGTGCTATTTTATGTGTTTATATTTGCAATGTTAGTCTCTGTTGCCATAGTCCCAAACTAGTGAATTCACATAAGCTACCATGGATTTTTATTATCAAGACTTGTTTATTTGCAGTATGCTGCTTTTATATGCTGTTTTGTGGTAGCACAGTAAGGTACATTGCGGGACAATTTGCATTCAGTGTGTGCAGTTTTATAAAAAAAAAATAACTTTCACCCTGTGCAAATTCCTCAAAAATTAAGCACAGACAACTTGCCGATAGAAAGTTAAATGAGATTATTGTTTGTGTGCAGTAGCAGGGAAATGAGAAGGCAGGAGGTAACGTAGGGGTCTGACTTGAGACAGATGACTGACGAACCGACAGTTTCAGCACGTGGTGGTCAGGACTAGAAGGAAAATGAAAAGAAGGTGAGAACAAAGGTGGTTGTAAGTGAGCACCGGTGGGTGTCTCAGACTTCGTGGCAGTGGTGGCAGGGGCCTCTATTGGATAGTTAAAAAGTATGTAATCTTTCATTCCAGCCGAAGTGATTTAACTGAGAAGCTATGCCACAAAGGTTTGACGTCACTGGAGTCACTGTGTTATTGTGTACTGTAAGCAGGGCTGCAAAGATGCCAAAGGTAAGCGTGCAGGGTCAGATTTGTTGTTAATCATGCCAATGTATTGTTCTGTTGTTAATGAGATTGTGCCAGATTTATCAGTGGAAGTTCAGTTCATGCTGTGTGGCCAAGTAGATGCATTTTTTTATATTTTTTTTGCTGGACTGGGAGATGAGATGCAGTAATTTGTCATGCATGCTCAGTCTCAGTGGTCTCAGTTGTTGGGTTCCCACAGGCCTCTGCCCTTCACTCACACCAGTCTGAAGCCTTATCGCAGGCCCTCTCGACAGGGATGGGTTTTCAGCAGCACCTAACCTCTACATGAATCGTTTCAAAACTGTGTTCAGTCATCACTTGTTTGCATTAATTTCCTGGTCTAATCTGGCACTGTATTCACGATGCACTATGCAGCAAAAAAATGCTCTCTGACAAATTGAACCATGCCTGTTGGCCTACCTCAAGAGCACTCAAGTAGAGCTTCACCACAGGGTGTCGTGACTCGACAATGACTTGCACTTTGGCACAGGCCTCTACCCACACTAAATGTTAATCAGACATATTGCACACACACACTCACACAAGCATACATGCAAACAATAGTTATTGTATATTTTTTATTCCCCAGTCACCCAGTATGTCCCTTTGCACACTTGGCTGATGAATGCATGTACAGGGTCAAATTTTGTGAAAGTGGGATTGGGACGTAAAATTATTTGGGGAAAAAAATCAGATTTTTTTTTTTTTCCTTTAGATAGCGCACTTAGTTCTTAACCAAGGTTGGTTGTAAATGAACAAACACTCAGTTTTAGGTTAAAAAAAAAAGTTTCTGGGGCAACTCTGTGGGTAATATTGTCCATCACAGTTGTCAAAAACTGTCCCAGTTTGTTTATTTGGACTTTTTAAAAACCTTTTTAAAGGTGGTTGAAGCAAAATGAATGAACACAGAGTGCATGGTGGAGCTTCACTAGCCCTCTGCTAGTTGGTGACTGCTGAACGTCTCAGTGGGTGGATGGGTGGTGATGCTGTGATCTCCGCTGCCATGCCCCTGCAACCTTCCCTGATCTGACACCCCGCTCTGTCTCACCCCCCGGTGACCCCAGTGTC
The DNA here is from genome assembly GCA_016785225.1 of Psettodes erumei. Classification (NCBI taxonomy): domain Eukaryota; kingdom Metazoa; phylum Chordata; class Actinopteri; order Pleuronectiformes; family Psettodidae; genus Psettodes; species Psettodes erumei. The sequence continues at coordinate 254,039 of JAFBJZ010000411.1, forward strand.
ACGTCCTGACCACCGATCTCCCTGCTTCCCTCCACTTCTGTTTCCTCCCCTCCTGAGCCTGGTGTGGTCTTCACCCCCTCCCTGATCTATTTGAGAGGAGTCTTTCAAGTGAAAGAAAACAAAAGAACATATATATAAATGTATTACTATATAAATCTATAAAAAAAGAAGGATTATAGAGAAATGGAGATAAAAGTGGAAGTCTTATTGTGAAATGCAGAGATTATGATTTTTGAAGTGGAATGTACAGGAAACCTGTTGATATTGTATATTTAGAATTTGAAAATATGGAAATCTAATTGACAAATCAAAAACAAATTAACTTGTGGTGTGGACACAGTGACGTGGTTTTAGACCAGCCGTATTGAAATGTTTTACAGACGCTGGGTTTTCACTGTCTTACTTGCAGCTGTGAGTTCTGACACTTGCTACAGATATTCTGTTCTGAATGACAACAACACAACTCTACATCAGATCTTTTGTTTAATATTGAATGAGGATGATTTTGCACATAATTTCAAATGTAGTAGCGTTGGCCTTTGCTGTAGCATAGGTTAAACTTTACTGACATTGTGATACCCAATACAGAAGACTCACTATTGACTGTCTATTTAAGACTCACTGGGCTAAAGTCAAGGTTAAAAAAAATAAGAAATTGCCCTTTAAATATCTTTTAAAATCTTAAAAAGCTGCTGAATTCTGAAATATTTGGTTGCAAAAACGATGTTTAGTGCAGTTCACAGCCTTCAAATTGTTTCTAAATTCTTGCACAAGGCAATGGGTATATTAGTAGTTTGATATCTACAAAGGATTACTCATAGGTATTGTGGGGTCCACTGATATAATTTTTGATGTTAATCCCTGATTTATGGAACATACACCCTCTTTTGTTCTGATCATACACAAAGCATTTTTTAGAATCCTCTGTTGTTTTTCAGGTCTGAGTTCTGAAAACAAAGAAAAACCAGTGTGATGGACCCACTTCTCTCTGCAGCCAGTATGTCATCGTACCCCACATATTTTATCAACCTTTTTTCCCCCCACTTTTGTAGTGTTTTATTCCCCTTAGTACCAGTAAGGGTAATTTTTATTTTCCAGATGATATCGGCAGAGGGCCAAATGAGCAGCAGATTTTTAGACCTTCTCTCGTGTTTACTAGAAGTTGCTTTTTGATGTAGTTGGGGCAGAGTCTAGCTTTAGACCTTGGTCACTCTGAACTGGATCAGTTGCACTGATTGCACAAGTGATTGACCAGATTAAAGAGTCTACTGTGATACCCCTCTGTGTGCTGAGGGACGGCTGCCATTGGCTGAGAGTAGGCGGGAGGCAGGGTTATGTCTCTGTACAGTGTGTTTATCAGTATTCCTTTTATCTCTCCTGTCATTTGGTGGATCTTGCTGTTTTATTCTCCCTGGTCCAGAGACCTGTATTAAACTGTATTAAATTGTATAGATTGTGCAAAAAGCTGAATGTCGCATAGCAGAAGAGAAAAGCTATTCCTTACAGATGACAAAGCGATTTAAAATGTATAAAAGAAATTCAGAAACAAAGTTTAGGGGATAAATGTAATATTTTGTTTGTAATTACTATTTTTTGTTGGAAGAGGGCTACTGGATAAAGAATCATCTGTAATAAAGTAATTTTAATATTTCTTTGTCCTTTGGTGTTTTATGTGTGAGGGATGTGACAAAGTATTTCAAAGTTTTAAAATGTTAATTTCAGCCTAAATATTGGTTTCTTTAACACTGTTTGTCATGCCTGATGTTAAAGACTGCAATTTATACAATATTCTTTTAAAGCTCAGCCAAAAAAAGATGTACGTAGTCCACACTGCTTGTTTAATTTGCAGTCTTTCTCTCTTTGTGCACAGGGAGTTTTCTTAAAGGAACTATGAGCTCTGTTTTGCCTGAACATCTGTTGCTTTAATAAGTAACATGTAGATAAACACAAAATCCTGATCTGGTAAATGATCTGGTCAGTGTTTTTGTTTGCTGTTACCAAAGATCATGTGTTCTTTTGGTCAAGTTTAACTAATTTGATCCTATGATGAAAAAGATACTGTATTTAAGTAAGGATTTTTTTCTGAACTCAAAAAAATGTTTGCATCAGCTGTCTGCTGTCCTTACGTTTGATGATTTTCTTTTCCAAAGTATTGTCCAAAGATAAACCTTTTCTCTGCAGATGCCCCATCTTCCCTCCTTAGCGTGTATAAGACCTCTTCCAGGTGAAGTTCCCCTCAGCATCCAAACAGCTCTGTTCACGCGCCTGTGATCTTGGTCTCCTCATCACGGTGGCTCTCCTCCTGCCAGAAGGGGCCATGTATCTGGTCCTGTTTCTCTGCCAGGCATCATTATGTTCTCCTATTGGACCAGACAGGCTTGTGTTGTCCCTCTCTTCATCACAGCTGCAGACACAGAGCACTGGGACAGCCACCTCATCCGCATCTCTCAGTGGTTCATTCCTCTCCCAGTAGCTGACCCAGTCCTTGGCTGGGTCAGCCCTCTCACCCAGTGCCCAGACCACCGAGGGTGCCAGGCCCCGCGGGTAATAAGGTCCTGAGCTCAGTCCAGGGTTTAGAGCATAAACTTGAGGTCTAGAAGCTCTCTGCTGAAGCTGGTGTGAAGAACAGAAAAGGGTTTCCTCAAAGTCTCTGAGGGAGGTAGAGCTCAGGGCCTGATCCACATCCAGGACTGCTCTGAAGGAATCTGCATATCTTACCAAGTAGAAAAAAAAGGGCAGCCTCATCCAACACCGTGCTCTGGGCCAGAAATGGAGTACCAGACACACCAAGAAAAGTAACAAACAAACACACAATCCCATAAAAATAACATTATCATTAAATGCAAGAGATCCTGGTTTAACATAAAATCCAGTATCCAGTGTTTTCTCTGTGAGATTTTGCTTCGATTTCCTCAGTAACCTTTGACCCCCATATTTTATCAGCTCCTGCCCTTCTGCATCATGCAGGCTGGTGTTCTGAAGCCTTCAGTGATTGGCAAAGAAACGCAAAAAAAATTAGGGGAGGAAAGACTGGCTCCTGTAAATTGTTGTCTCTCTTGCTCCCCTGTCTCCTCCCTCCGTAAATCATTTTGCTGTGAGAAAAAGCTGAGATAGAAACTGAGCTAACACTGGCCACAATCTTCTTACTGTGGTTTGCCTGGAGTAAGACTTTTTTATCTATTTTATGTGAAATAATCAAAAACATATATTGCCACATAAAAATCCTCTCTCGACATGTCTTACTCCTTCACCTTCACTGAAAAATCCAGAAACACATGCAAATATTGTTTCAGAAGTTTGTCCACTGGACACCAGGTGGTAGTGTTGTTTGTGTGTTGTGTGTAGTGTTGTGTTCATTCAGTCAAATTTATCAAATTTATTCTGGATCAAAACTATAATAAAGGGGGCATTTTAACCTAGATGGGCATCAATAACCATAAGTAGTGCTTAATTAAAATGTTAAGAATTTACATACAAAACACAGCGTTTCACATTCTTGTAACTTAAAGGAGCAGTTAAATGCCTGCCTGCAGTGTTAGTGGTTAGTGTCAGTGTGTATTTATCAACAAAATGTAATAAGAGCCAAAAGAAATACCAGCAACCAGTTGGTTCTGTATCAGGCACTCCCACACAAAAAATGCACGAGTGCATCTTTTGTTGCACGCAGTCAAGACAAACGCTACTGGAAAAGGGAAGAACTCTGAAATTCAAGACTCCAGATTTACTGTTTATTATAATGTTTTTGGAAAAAAAAGAAACAAAATAATCTGGAGATACAGATTTACCAGAAGTTTTAGTTGAAGGTGTGGTAAATTTTGTGTAAACAGCAATTGATGCAGTAGTGCCCCCATGACCTATCCATCATACCAAAGCAATAACACACACTCACATAACACCAACACAAACACAAGCACACACCAATCATACACACACATTCTAGGTTGTACTTCATCATCATGATCATACTGTTGATAATGTTGTATGTGTTGTTAGTACGGCTGCTTTAGTGAACAATTTTTTTATTTTTATTGTTGTTGCTGTCATGGTCATTGTTGTCATTATTGTATTTGTTGTCTTCTCTCTTTCTTTTCTCATTTTCTTTTCTGTCCTGTCTGTCCCCCTATCTGTTCTAGTTCCATCAGTTATTCCAAGATTCCAACGAGGTAGATAATAACTATAATACATATCTTAAACATAGTTTAATCATGCAATAGGCAGAAGATGGTGGACACAACTTGGAAAGCCAGTCTCCCTAGCTCTGGATCTGGCATTTTGGTGCACAGGACAGGCTAAAAACAAGTTGAACAAGTCCGGGAGTACCCCACCCTTTCTTTGGTACACTGAAGCAGGTGCTTACAAGATAACAGTTTAGTTTGCAGAGCGGCATCAAGACCTCAGGTACAGTACATTTTTAATACACCAGAATTTGTTATTACATTATGTAGGCCATATATATATATATATATATATACATTACATATCCTCTGCAAAAATTTAAGTTTTCTGGTATTGAAGTTCCATGCTTTGTAACACAAAAAGAAAATCCTTTAAAATATATATATATATTTATTTATTTATTTGATATGACCGCAAATAAATACATATATTTGTAAGACTTGTAATCAGCGGTCATACAAAATAAATGTTCAAGATGAATTTGGAAGATGTTAAAGTCTTTTGCTTTCATTTTAGATCTGACTGTGATTGCATCAATCTCTAAAAATGAGCTACTGTGTTTATGTAGAGGGAAGGTGGACATTTAGAAGCTTGTGTGTAATCATAAATCAACTCTGTTACTCAAGAAAGGTTGTTGTAATGATTTTTGAACTAGTTCTTAGAATCTTTGTTGTCATTTGAATATAAATTTGCTTCACTGCTTGCATCTGTCTGCTTGCTGACCACAGCCCATTAAAGCATAACTCTCTATGCTATGACAACAAAGAGAAACACAGCACAAAAGCCTTTATACTCACTTGCCTGCAATATTTGTGACCGGTAAAACAACTTCAACTGCTGTTGACCACACCTTTACTGAGACTAATCAAAAAGAAATGACTAATTCAATTTGTTGGAAAATTGACTTAAATAAATGTGTTCGCTCTGTAGGTTCATGAGCGATGTCTTTAGGGTTGGCTGTGTTGTGTCTCCTGTTCCTGACCACCGGAGGTCATGGATTTGCAATTTTGCCAGGGAAGTCTCTGAATCACCTCGAAATCACAGAGAGTGCAATTTTAAATACCACTGTGCAGGTGTGCCGAGCTCTTGCTCAAGCTGATGGGACGGCCTTCACTCTTCCTGTAAGAGTTAACTTCAGTGAAGTTATTATTATTATTATTATTATTATGGTTATATTATGATTTGACGTGTGTGTGTGTGTAGGCACAGCCTTTCACTGCACAAGCTGTTGCTATTGCCTGCAATTCACCACAATCATCCAAGACGTTCCGCCAAGCCATTAGATCCATCACAATTCGGAATGTACGGGTGGACCTCCGCCATGCCCTTAATGCAAGCTTCCACTTTGATGAAGAAATGTTTGTTCAAGGAAGGAAAATCATAACAGAGGGAATAAGGGCCGTCAAAGCAAGCAATAAGCAAGAAAATTTTGAGTCAGCAAGGCACAAACTGGGAGAGATTTTACATCCATTACAGGTATTTATCATTATTTTTTTAAATAATTTTTTATTTTGTAATTTAATGGTTAAATATGCTTCTTGTATCATCTTCAAGGACTTCTACAGTCATAGCAACTGGGTGGAACTGGGGAACAAACTCCCAAACTCTAATCTGATCAGAGCAGACACCACTATTGGTAACATAGCAGGTAAAGACATGGTGTGATCTATGTCTGTGTTTGGCTGTGTTAAAAAGCAAAAACTTCACAGAGATTCACAGAAGTAAACGTAATTAGACACAATTGACCTTTTCAGCTAAAAGCAGAGCGACATGCCGCAACTGTGATGGAGATGACTGCAGGAACAACATTTTGGAGGATATCATAAAGGAGCACGTTCTGACCTCTGGGTATTTTGGTATTTTGCCCTTTGTCTCAAACAAACCAAAAGGTAAACAATTCATTTAACCAATTTTTTTTAAAAAATCTTTTCTTTTTTTCATTTAGTCATCAAGAAGGAATTATTAATGCAGAGATTTATTTTTGAGGTTTATCTGAGGTTCGCATTTTGTAGTTTATGGTAAAAAATTGTATTTCATGGCCAGTTGACCAGTGGTGGAAAGTATAATTTCAAGGTTGTTTATTGTTGTTATTTATTATTTGGATTTCACTCTACTCCATAATATAACTACAACTACTCCTCTACATTTCAATTGGAAATTTGTATTTTTTAATCCTCTGCATTCATCTGATACCTTCACTAATTAATTGATTAGAAGATAAAGGTTTTACATATCAAATATATTTTCAGTTTATAAAATATCAGCTTGATAGTTGATGCATTTTAGATGAACCTCTAAAGCGTTCAAAGGGTTAAAAGTAATCTACCGAACAGTATAAAAAGTAGTTAAACTTTGCATAATTTTAGACAGCCCCAATTAAAATCTGAATCAGATTTTTTTTATTAGAGTCATTTTGCTGCCCAATTAGTGATTTTTCTTGTTATATGTTGCAAAATAATCCTAAATACACATATCACAATATGTCTTAGTATCGTAACAGTACATAAGATGTCCTTTCACCAATGTTTCAGAATTTAGATAAACCTTACTTCACCTAAAACCCATATTGTGCATTTTTCATCACAGTATCCTTCAGTATTCCATCAGTGTCCTTTTAGCATCAATGCAAGCCTGTTATTAACTGTCATGAAAAACTTTGAGGAATCAACAGCACACACCCAGCTGTATATAGTACATTTGATGAAATTAGTAAAAGGTGATTCAAATAAATACTATAATAATACATAAATATATCATTTCTGTGTGATCGCATTGTGTTGACAGTTACAGCTTTAAATTTGCTCTCAGTTACTGTGCAAAGGAATTGGACAAAATATCCCCAACTCAAAGTTCAATTAATTGCTTTTTATTTTATCTCTAATACAAATTGTGTTTCTTATTTTGTTTGTTTGTTTTAGGTATAAAAAATAAATAAAGGTGGTTATGTAGATGATATACTAAGTCAACTGTGTGCACTTCTGCCACCTGTCTTTCCAGACACATCATTATGGCTTTCAGCTTATTACATAATATCTAAAGTGTGATGTAAAATGTATCACTAATTTGTCCGTTGATGATGGGGGTTTAACCATTACATGTGTAACTTCTTCTTTCATGCTATGTGTTGCACAGGAAAATGCAGCCATGGAGGAAAAATTGACAAAACAAGTACCATTGAACCTAAAGGAGGGATCAACAAAGACACATTTGATTCTAGTCATGGACATCTCCACACTGAAGCAGCAAATATGGCAATCGCTGCAACCAGTGAGCTGCTGGAAGACATTCGAGGGGCTGCCGGTGACAAATCATACCTCCAGTACGAAACTGATTCTGCAGGTGTCAATCCTGTATAGTTGTTCAAATGTTTTTTTTTTTTTTTATATCAATCTATATTCACCCATCAGGATGATGGGAATCTCCAAAGGATCCAGTAAAGCTCTTTGCTTTGTGATTGACACCACAAAAAGCATGAGTGATGACATTGAGGCAGTGAGGAACGTCACCTATTCTATAATAAACAGTGAAGTGGGAACAGAAAATGAGCCCTCACTTTACATTCTTGTATTATTCAATGATCCAGGTAAGATGCTGCAAATCCGCCTTATTATCTCTTTTTTCTAAGGTCCTGGCTCTGTCCATTTCTTTGCAAAATGTTATGAATGAAAAAGATTCACAGATTTTCATGTATCATATGGCGAGGTAGAAGAATAAAATGGCATTTCTCCTGTCTCTGATCAACAGATTTTGGGCTAAAGACAAAGACAACAGACCCAGAAGTCTTTAGGAAGGATATTAATTCACTATCAGCAGTTGGTGGAGGAGACAAGGAGGAAATGAGTCTCTCTGGGCTTCAGGTTCTGTGATGTCTTTGAGATGACAAAACAACAAAAGAAAACAACTTACTGACATGTAAACAGCTTTAACAAAAACTATAACTTCTATCCCATCCTCTTTTGTTCATATAGTTGGCTTTAACTAGTGCTCCTTCACACTCTGAGATCTTCCTCTTCACTGATGCAGCTGCTAAAGACAAATACCTAAAAAGCACAGTGATCGCACTCATAGAGCGGACTCAAACAGTGGTTTGTATCTACCTTTCTTTCAATGGATTATTTGACATGACATTTTATGACATTTTTATGTCTCCTACACATAATGATGTTTCTTTGATGATTGCTTCCATGATAATGCCTTAAGGTCTTTTTTTTCAACTCAAAATTTCACTACATTGGCTGCCACACCGATAATCTCTCTCTTAAATCAGTCTTAAATCTAACATAGCTACTACAGGCCTTTCTGATTTATTGATAATTATTATATATCTTTTTCTTTCCAGGTGACCTTTATAATCACTACATCGATAGAGATCAATCGTCGGAGACGGAACGCTGAAATTCAGCAAAAACATGTAAGGATATCAGCAACAGATGCCCAGCTGTACAGAGACCTGGCCCGGGCTTCAGGAGGTCAGGCTATTGAAGTCACAAAGGATGAGCTCCCTGTGGTCACTAGCATCATAACACAGTCCTCCATATCCTCTCTGGTAGTAGCACAAATAACTCACTGTGAGTTAGTCTTGTCAACTCAAAGATTTCAGCTTTGTCATCTGTTTAATGTGATTTCATAGGTGACCCTTCTGCAGGCAGCCAGGAGCCCAGGAAAGGCAGATAATTTTTCTTTTATAGTGGATGAAACTGTCATAAACCTCACAGTTTACATCACTGGCACCTCTGTCACTGTCACTCTCATCAGCCCCACAGGTAATACTGTCTCTCTACATGAAAATTTTCTCCTCATGAACACTACATTTAAGGCATTGTTACAGGAATCAAACAGATTTATATGAAAGGCCATATTTATGATGATCTCTCATGTAACATCAAGTAATGATGAATCATGTCCGTTCTTGGAACCATTTCCCGCTAGTGTGCTGATGTTTAAGTTTTTGTTTGTAGGTGAATCTCAGCAAAGCACAGACACAACAGGATCACTCATCACTGCGTCCCAGTCAGTGGGAAACTTCAAGACCCTGCATCTAAAAAAACAAGTTGGACTATGGGAAATGAAAATGGTGTCAACTAATCCCTACACACTGAAGGTCATCGGTGAGACTTCAACGACTGATTTTTAAATTGTTCACAAAATAAATACTTGTGGTAGTTAGAGATGTTAGTCTTAGCTGGCACTTACCTTAAAGTCCCAATCTTCATTCTTTTGTTGTGGGTCTCAGAGAGCAAAGCTGTACTGGAAGCCCTGTTTACATTACATTACATGCTTACATTACCACCTCCTCAAAATACAAGCCCACATCAGGTTCAGTTTCTGAACCACTGTAGCTTTCATTGTTTAGTTTCTCAGATTTGGCTGTAGTGATGACAATGGTCAACTATGGTTCAGAAAAAGTCCAGAAGAGGAATATCAGCAGCTATTAATGTCATTCCTTGAATTTTGAAATTTTGGTAAAGTTTATGTAATGACATTCATGCCCCCTCAAGACTTTCTTTCCTTGTGATTTATTGTTTTTCAGGTCAAAGTCCTATTGACTTCCTGTTTGACTTTGTGGAGGAGTCACAGGGTCCGTTCACAGGATTTGATGCTCTTGACACACGTCCCAGAGCTGGTAAAGGAATGATCATTTGTGAATTTGATGATAACATCAAAAAGGCAGGTGTGATTAATCTTCTCTTTCTTTAAAGGTGTCAATGGTAGCTTGCTGGTGTCTTTAACGGGGAGTGACTCTGCCACGCTGACAGAAGTTGCTCTGATTGAATCGACGGGTTCCGAGGTGATTAAAGGAGTTGTAGAGCCACAGGAAGGGGGAAAATTCTTAGTTCATGTTGACCAGATGCCGTTTGTGGAGTTTGTGGTGCGGGTGAAGGGGCAGAATGGCAGTGTTACCCGTGGTTCCTCAACAGTCTTCCAAAGGCAGACACCAACCAACTTCAGGGCCTCCAATGTGACTATCACCGTGAGTACCTATTACTGCGATAAACAGGAACGTCAGATCAAAGGGAGGACATGCAGCAACAAATTAGAAACACTGACTAATGTATGATTCTCTCTGCATTTAGGCAGATTCAAATGATATCTTAATACCAGGAATGCCATTCTCTGTGCCTTTCTCTGTGATGACCAGTGGAATTGGGGGAAATTTCACCATCCGAGCAACCAACAACCAACAATTTGACTCAGTGTTTCCAACCAGCTTGTTCTTGCAAACTGGAAAAAGTGCTAATGATACAGTGATGATCTCAGCACCTCGTAACACGGTATCCGGCACTGATGTCACCCTGACCATTGAGGCTGAGGCTCCAGGGGGAGTAGACACCAACTATGTTGTGATGCGTTTCTCTGTCCTTAACCCGGTAATACTGCCCCTGAAGAATCACATTTCTTAACAAAAATTTCCCACACAGAAATATGCTTTTTTCTTTTTTTTTTTTAACTAATTACAGGAAAATGATTCTGCTTGATTCTGAGTTTACCTGAAAGAATGTAAATACTGGAAAATGTAATCTCCCTGTATGCTGAAACGTATGCTTGCTTTCAGAAAAATTTCACATTTACGTTACTTGCGTTACTTGTATTTTTCTTGGTAAAGTCACTGATTTAGCAGACTTTTTGCACTTCTTCTCACAGGTGACCGATTTCACTCACCCAGTGTGTGAGCAGCTCAGCCTGCAGTCCAACTGCTCTGAAAACTGCAGTCTATCGACATGGAAACTCTCTGTCCGGGTGACCGATGGGGATGAAGGGGTGGGTGTCGAACGTGTCACCCTCAGACGAGGGAATGGGACCATAAACACCAGCTTGGCCCCCGGCAATGAGAACATAACTCTGGTGTCCTACAGTGCCTCATGCTGTTCGCCTGATATGGAGCTGCAGGTTGTGGATCGGGTCGGTAATGAAGGCTCCTGTTCCTTCAGTGCTGCTTCCTCTTTGTCCACAAAAGTCACTCATTCCCTTTTTCTTTGCCTAAGCATGGTGTTATTTGGGCTTCATGTACTGACTTAACAGTGAGTCAACTCACTGCTCTAATCAACACAGCAGGAACAAACAATTGTTTTGAAAACTCTAATAAACCTAATTAAGCCTAAACCTAAGAGAATTTATTTCTTTCCATTTTTAAGCCAACCTAAATCATATGATTGAATTCTGATGGTGAGCTCTGAACTGTGCTCCAGACCTCCAGCTGGTTCATCATCTGTTTCCACACATGCACATGGATAAACACAGATTGGGATAGTTAAAACACCATCTGGCAACTGTGCAGCCTCTCACGTGTAATGAGCGTCCAGAATTTCCAGATGGCAGGGGATAGTTGCTCCTCAGGAAAAAGAAATATTCCAACAACAGATGAAATTTGGAGACATTTTTTTTTAAAAAACACTTTTTTATTGTTGTCAATATTTCTAATGTATAATCCTTTACAGAACAGAAAACGTTTTGCTTTTCACATTTTGCTACAAGATCAACAACTTTCTCTGGTTTCGTTTATCACTATTTACATTTTGAAAACTTTTCAGGGAGGCTTATTTTAATACACAGGTCAATGATCATCAGATAGGGAGGGTGAAGCAAATACATATGTTGAAATGAATGTTTTCCTGGCTTGAATGGTGATGTCTGTGTTTAGTATTGCTTATTATTATTTTGTAGTTTGGGGGGTTTTGAGATGGAAAAAAACCAATTAAAAACAGCATCCTATTTCTGTTACCTTTGTGTACTTATCCTGTTTAAAAAAGCAATAAAAGTGTCAACTTACTACTTTAATACAACTTGCATATCTCACTCACACCTACAGACCCTTCACTACTTCTGCACTCCTCTCACTTTTTTGAAATCACTGTAAATGGTGTGAATATATTAATACATTTTGCCATAGAATTAAAGGTACATTATGTCAAAACTGGAATGTGGATTATGCAGAAACAACCACAAAAAATTATACTAGATATGGCTGTATTTTGTTCAAATTTGTTGGACTGTCAATTTGCATTTACATTGTCCACATTCATGCTCTTACACAAATGGTACCTTTAAAGGGATAGCAGTATGTAGGAGAGTGATTCCTTGATAATGTCAGGTAAAAGAGTTTCTGTTAAATTCAGACCAGTTCTTCAGAAGCTGTGTTTACATGCACATCAGGCAGTGCCATTGGTGTACTGGGAAAGCTTATTCTCCAAGTCACAGATTCTCTTCTCCTGAGACAAAACCGTGGCCTTCAGGTTCTGAATCTCCTCCAACAACCTCTCAAGCAACTGAGGCTAGACAGGAGAAGAGAGGGGAGAAGAGTGGAGAGAAGGAAGAAGAGAGGAAACAGAGGAAGAAAGGAAAAAAAACAGTGACAAGGTAGGGAAAAAAATTAAGGATAAAGAAAAAGATAAAGAGGAAAAATAGGTCAAGGACAGTGAGCAACTAGAAAAATCAAGCCAAAACAAAGAAGGGAGCTTGGGGAAAAAAAAGAAAAAAAGGATTGTGGGTGGGTAGAAATAGAAGCAAGATAATCAGAAAAACATGAAACAGAGAGATGGCGTAATAGCGTATTCAGATTATAGTCAAAGCTAAATATACTCTTTTTATTAAAAATGTGCAACATAAAGCTCCAAACATCAACATAAAAAATGCTGTTGTGTAAGTGGTAAAGAAAACCACAGCTTTTGCAGCTTGCAATGTTGAAGCAAATAATTTGAATAATATTATGCTGTACACTGTACAGCACATACAGAATATACATTATGTAAATATAATGTAACAAGAGTCAAGCTGCTTAACTTACTGGCAGGCTGTTGGTGTCCAGAGTGGACATACTGCGTCTGGTGGTCGGTCTGGAGTCCAGCACGTTCTTCTTCGCTACTTTGAGCTCTCTGCTTTTAGGTGGCACATAGCCCTCCTTCATAGAGACCAGAATTGGGTCCTCATCATGGCCATCCAACCACTCTTCAGGCTCCATGGCGGGCTCAGGTCCGGCTGTGTCTGGGTACAAGTCGTCCTGGAAGAGGTCGGACTGTGCAAGAAAGTTGGCAAGGTGAAAAAATAAGAGAGAGAGATGTAGTTTTGTAATTTGCTCTGTCAGGGTTAATCAAAATTCTTTCACTTTGTCTCTCTCACGTTTCTGTCTGCCTTAGAAATCAAATCAAATAAAAAAAAGTAACTAGTAATTACAGGGTCAGAAAAAAATGTAGTGAAATAAAAAGTACAATACTGTAAAAGTCAAAAGCTTGTGCGATATGATCAGTGTGTCAGTGATACTTACTTTTCGGGGCACTGTCATTGTGATGGGCTCACACTTCTTGTCATGGAGCTTGTATAACCTAAGAGATCAGGTTAAGAGTTGAAAAAGAGCAGAGGGGACATCATCTGTGCATTCAATACATTTTCATGATGTTTTTTTTTTAAATCCCTCACAATATAATCAAGCCTATTGCATGTAACATCTCAAAATGCTATTGAGTGACTTTGTCAAGGTAAGACATCAGTGCATCATTCCCAAAACTACATTCGCGCCTCATAGGTAGCTTCAAGCAACATCTGCAGCCTTTAAATCCCATCAAACAAATATAATCTATTTTTATAAAACAAAGCTCTATACCTGTAATCTTACCTGGCAATCTCACACTTGCTGACATCCACACCTCTCTTGGGCATGAACCCCATCCCTCTCTGGGGCTCCTTACTGCTGAAGGTGCTGAGGTAATGGACGTATGGTGGCTCCTCTGTAATCTCAAAGTAACGGACACTGCTGTCCCCCTACACACGCAAACGCAGAAAACATATATGTAATGTATGTCAAAAAGAAATGAGACATTGTCATAAGGGTAGAGATACAGTGGATTTGCACTTCTATAGTTATTTTACACTACATTTACTCTTAAATTTCATGCACCTTTCCACAGAGGTAGACCATATTTGCATCTGCATCATAATATGGTAACAACACTCCGTTGCTTGTGTCCAACTCCAACAGTGCAATAGGCTCCTCGAAATTTGTCTGTGGAGAATAAAAATAATTAAGAAAGCCTACATTTTGTTGTGTATCTGCATATAATGTACAGCATTTCTGATTTGTTTTTTATCTTGCATAAGCAGTGACAATGAAATTTGATTGATTGTTACCGGGTCCCAGAGTCCGAGCTCTCTCTGGCTCATCCTGGTGAATCCCGTGGTGAAGATGTTACCGTCTCTGGTGAAGATGGCTCTCATTGGCCGAATCCCTTCATGTGGAGCCAAACGTTCCTATTGATAAGTAAAGGACAGACATCGATATAAAGGTTATATATATGCACTTAATGCTATATTACTGCGCTGCTATAATATAAATGTGGTGGCTATTTGTCTGTGTGTAATCCAGTGTCAGTGGTAAAGTGTTAGAGATGCACTTGTCATACTGCTGATTTTAAGTTTATGTTTGTGCTTTGTTTCAACAAACTTTTACATAACCTCCACTGTGTTATAAGATACATAAGATACTTGTACAACTTTTGGGAAATACAGCTGTAACTGAAAAAGTAAGTTTTAGATGTCCTTGTAGCTGCCTGTTTCCAATCTTTGTGCTAAGATCTGTTTACCTGGCGGTTAAGGGGAAACTATAAATTTTCTCAGATAATGCCACAATCCTAAACAAGTAAGGTGAAAATATTATTTTATTGGATCCTTTGATTTTTTATTTCTGACCTTACAATAACCCTTAAAATTTTGAGGCACCTGAGAGTCACCTTGAGACATGCGTTAATGTGTATTTTCTAATCACTCACCGCCACCACCTCCCTCTTCCGAGGGTCGCAGACACGCAGACGTCTGTCTTTACAGGTGGTGCAAAATAAGCTGCCATTTCGGTTCCAGCTGAGGCTGTAGATGAGGTCTGGGTGGTCATCCATGGAGATGAGGGGCTCACCTGTCCCCACGTTCCAGATGATTATCAAGTTATCACTGCCTGGGAGTGTGGGGTCAGAATAAAATGATGATGGGCATCTGAATTTAAGCAAAATCCAACTGATGTCTGTTCTGTCTTTGCGAGCACATCACTGTTAAATGAGGTACAAAAAGAAGATGCATTGTGTTTAGAATCCTACCTGCAGTGAGGAGTATGTTGCGTGCGGTGGGGTGCCAGGTGACAATACCAACACGTTTGGAGTGTCCTTCCAGGACCACAATGGGGTCAGACAGAGGGCGGGTAAGTGCATGATCTGGGATCTGCCACACCTGATAAAGAAGGAGGGGGATTAACGTTGCTCAAAGTAAACTATGTTTTTTTTCATTTTATTGACATAATATACATAAAATTCTACTTTTCATTTAATTTTACAACATAATATACTATGCCATTTTTAGCATTTTTACAAAACACTACACTAGTGTTTACAAAATAACTATACTTTGATGTTTTGTTACATTTATACAACATTTACATTTTGGCACTTTTCACATTTTACATTGGCATTTCACATTTTTCGTCATTTTTTTTTTGCTTTTTTCTGACATGCTATAACATGACCTTTTTGGCAGTTTTAACACCTCTTATCCTATGCAGTGTTCATAAATCAGCGTTCTTTGATGTTTCGGTGAGTTTTAAAGCCATTTAAAATTTTGACATTTTTTCGCATTTTCGCGACACAACGTATAGTATGTCGTTTTTTTGCACAATAATTTTATACAGAAACTATGTTTTTAAAAATCATACTGATGGGTCTTGACACACATACAACACACTAATGAGACTTTTCAGATGACACAATGATCCATCTCTGTGAACTGAGAATGACATCACAGGTATGGCCTTTCTGCAACTCCACAGCAGTGACACTGCCAAGACTGGACAGCTGCAACTGTCTGTGTACCGGACATAAACAAAGCATGCACACACACACACACACACACACACACAACACTCAGGAGCATTACAGCAGCTGCTGCTATAGGAAGAGCAGCAATTTAATCATTCCATCATACAGATATTCCTGTGATGTTGTCTTGAACAAGTGTGGTGAAATCTCATTTTAAAGACAACTGCTCTTGTGCACAGATACATTTTGAGTTGACAGAAAAAAAAACTGAGACATGTTGACATACTTCACATACCGCACATTTGTACCCCGCTCCTCCGATCTGAGAGTTTTTCTTTCACTTTGAACAGAGAGTTTCAGAGAAACTGCTCGAAGTATTGGAAAAATAATCATCAGATTAATCAGTAACACTAAATGTTGTTGCACCGTTTCAATCTACAAAAAACTACCCTTGGAGTTGTCACAGTTATGTGAGGCAAATTTTCTTATTTTGGGTTAGTGGAGCTGCTCATCATTTTCACACATCCCAGACACTAAACCTGGTTCTTGCCTCTAATTTCTGAGAGCTTGAGTTCACTTTGTAACTTATCACAATATAATAACCTTTTGTGTTAATATTCTTCCACTGTAGCTCAGCAAACACTGATACTGATAACAGTGATAGTGTAAATAAAATTGGACAGAAGGGGGGAATTTTGTGCCAAATATTTTGGATGATATCCACAGGATTTTACTTCATCAAGCAGCTGAAGTATAATATTAGCTTCAGATAAACTTTGAATATATTTTGTCAAACAGAAAAAGGACTGTGGAACATTGGAAATGGATTTCTCATTGTGATCTTGTTCTACTCTTCTTTTCCTGCTGTCCAGGGCCTTAAAGCGCCCCCTGGTGACTGAATTCAGTCATGACCTACAGCACCACAGAGATTGCAGTGTATCTCTGCACTGGGTTGGATGGAACTACTTGGGCCTCAGTCCTCAGTTCGAAACTCAACAGCCACAGTATGATGTTTTAAGATGGAACTGCAAAACTCACACATTGACAAAATATCACTGCTTTTTTCATATAAATGTGGGCAGGTTAGAGAGTTAGATTTGCTTCTGCAATACACTGATGAGGTTTAGTTGCAGACCAACCTGTTAAGGACAAAGTGTGATGAGCATGCTGATGAAGAGATAGAAATCAGGTTGAACAGGTGGGTGGACACTCAGACAGGTAGACAAAGTGACAATTGGATAGTTCCCTTATGACAAACTCAGGCTGGGATGAACTCTGTGATTGTCCTCTGAGTCACCAAACAACAAACCTTTCTTTCCCCCCACCTTATATATATATAGATACATGGATGGATGGATAGATACACACACACACACAGTCATTACCATGGCAGTACAGTCTTCTGAGCCACTGGCCAGGATGTTGTCATCATGAGGGCACCAGTCAATATCAAGGACGGGGCCAGAATGGCCGATCACCAGTGGGTAGTTCTTATCCACACGACCTGTCTGCAACACACAGCAGCAGTGTTTCACAGGAGTAAGTTAGGACTTTGTTTATATACATAATAACTGAACATTAACATCCCTTTTATTTGTCAGAACAAAGCAAAACTTTCAATCTCTATTTTGAAGACAACATGAATAAGAAGTCTTCAAATGAAAAATGAAAATTTGACAATTGAAAAACTGAATTGGTTTTATAGTTGGGCCCTGTTGACCCTCAACTCTTGCTCTCACATGTAATGAATAATTTCCCCATGGCTTAGGGAGATGTAATGAGACTTACTATGCAAAAATTGATAGACAGTGTCCAGTGTTTTGTGTGGAAGAATCTTCATGTAAACAAAACCAAATGTGGCAGTCAAAACCCGAACACAAACCAAATCCCAGGTTATGCCACATTTCCCTCTTCTTATAATGTGAATCTGTGTATCTACATTTGAAATATCTTTCCCTCCTCTCTCTCCACAGACCCCCCCAAGAGAGGTGTATTTATAGCTGAGCGACGAGGCGTTGAAAGGGGAGTTTTTCTTGTGGCCAGTTGGGGACCCAGAGGGGGGAGATGGAAGGATGGAGAGCATGTTGGTGGGTATTAATAGCATGTCTGTTCACCATGACTCTAGTATATAATCACATACACTTCCCTGTGACTGCAAAAGGCTGTGCATTACTCTGTGACTTCTTGCTCTTTGTCACTAATTACCACTGCTGATATGCTGATGAATCTCAGCACTGAGTACCTTGTTACACCCATGAAATTTCTTCACTGTTAACCTCAAGAAAGAGAAATATTGTCCAGTGCACTCTATGTAGTCCACTTATAACACTAGTGTAATTCTCCTCAAGGCTGAAGCTGTTTAAAATACATAAAGTACATAAATTTTACAGGCAATATATACCTTTATAATTACATACTTTTTCAATAACTGCAGTATACAGCAGTTCCGTCACATTGCTGTAGCCTTCGATAATTACAGCAGCGTCATTTTCTTTTTACTGCATTCACACAACTTCAGCAGTTAAATATAGATTTGAGATGATGATGAAAAAACAAACTTAAGCTATTTTAACCATGAATAAAATGTGATAAAAGTGCCAGTAATGAATGGGATCACCGAAGTGGCCAATCTCTTATCATGGTAATGGACTGAAATATTGTCAAAAATTGACACATGTTTAGTCTTGTCTTTCTGGTGCCCATCCTTTATTTTAAGGTAATGTTATCATCATGAGGCATGGGGAACTCTTAACACCACAGTGAATCATCACAGCTTTCAGCATCTGATCTGCTTTATTTCTGTTTCAGCAATTATGGTGTCCTTCCCAAGGCCCAGAGCAAATAATATGTCCTCTGCTATGAGATGGAAAACATGCTCCAGTCAAGATTTTAAAAAATAACTATTGCATGAAAATACTGAGAGTGTCATTTCATTACTTGTAGCCATCAAAAAAGACATGAGTTGGCAGTAATTAGCTTTGGAAAGCATCATATATTCTGTCTTTCTTAAGAACTTAAGAATTACATGTATCTTGTGGGCCCAACCTAAAAATGTTGAGACATAAGCTTCTCTGGTTATTTCAAATATCTGGGTAAAAGTAATTATTTGACGTCAGTAAAGACTTGTCTGGCAAAGGCTTTGGGTGTCCTTTTCTTCATGCTCACACACTCACACATGGACATAATCCTGCTGCTGATTATATCACGTAACACTGATTCTGTTATAGCTACTGAACATACAGACTCTTCACTTACTGTGACGCAGCAATGAACCCACAAGACTAGTGGTCTTTAGCTTGCTGGTGGATCTATCAGGCAATGATGCTTTGAGCGAAATGCTAATGCCAGCACGCTAACATGCTCATGTTAAGTAGGTATCATATTTTAAATTCATATTCACTATCCTGGGTTAGCATGTTAGCATTATTTATTATCATCTTAGATAATCCAATGGCTGACAGACTGACCAAACCATACTGCCAGCCTTCCAGACTTCAAGCATGTAGAAACTTAAAAGCATGTTAAGTGTTTCAGTGTGTCTTGCAGATAATCAGCATTTCATCTCATATTCAGTGGTAGACAGACTGACTTGAACTCATGGACACTGTCGTGTTAGAGCCAGAGAAATGTTTTCCCCTTTGACCTTACTGACCTTAGAGAGGGGCAAGACCAGGAACGCTCCGCCTCCACTGGATTCAACAATGACCGCCAGGAACTTTGGGTTGACTGCACAGAAGGAGCTGTCCCAAGTCACCTTAGAAACACGAATGTCATCGTAACCCTGCTCAGCCTTGACTCCCTGGCCAAAGACGTGGCGAAACTTGCTCTGCCGCACAATGCTGCGACTCATGGCTGGAGATGAGCAGAGGAGGGCAGAGGGATGCAAAAATTAGTTACGAGAGATGGGGGAGGATGAGCAGAGATAAACAGTAAAGTTTAGATAAGAAAATAGTGAAAAAGATGAGGGAGAGGAGGAAGGGATGAAAAATGGAGATAAATTTTAGCATCATCACCCATGACACCAAATTTAACAAAAACTAAAATCAGCAGAGAATTTGAAAATATTGATTAGTCTAGTATGAGTTTTGTATGAGTTTTATCAGATGTCATCAGTCATCAAAGTATTAAATATATTAAAATACAGTGATAATGGTTGCTGAAAAATTACATTATTACAGTAGGTTTTTACTTGGAAAGTTAAATTATACACATGAATTCATCAATAACGATATGCTGCTGATGATGAGAAGAAGAAGAAGAAGAAGAAAAAGAAGAATATCTCACTTGCAAGGGTATACTTGAAAATACTTGAATTTTTTGTACTTTTACTTGAGAAAGATTGAGATAGTTAAGTACAGGATGTGATTATGCCTTCTAGGTCTGACTGTTCATTCATAGTGTATATCCATCAATATATTTGGCTTTGTTACAGTTGTTGGTTCTTTTACAGAACAGATTTCTGTGGGTCGGACTCAAAAAGATGGTCCCCTCCTTCTCTGGACCAACTCTTAATTTATATTTTTTAGGGTTTTTTTTTTTTTTTTTTTTTTCTAACTTGTTAACCTTCTCTAATGCTTTTCTAAATAATGAACTCTGTCAAGGCTGGTTGTTGACTGACAACTTGCTGTCCTGCAGCTCTCTGAGGCACCAGGCCAGAGGGACCATAATCCTCCAAATCACAGAAGCTATTCTATAACAGTGCCTGCCATCAGGACACTTATTAATAGTTGATTGTCCCACCAAACACTATGTGATGGCCAAAATATCTAAGACAAACAGACACACAGAGCAGATAAATGAGGAGGGAACTTATGATAGATACTATACCCGGGTGAAGCTCGCAATACACTGCACAGCAGTTTTCATTCACACTCATGTGATACAATCCCTGTGAGACTTAAATTAAAAACATATCTAACATACATTCACAGACTGCACCTGGCTTAGATAAGGGCCTGCATCAGTCCCTGAAGACATCTGATAAATGCAGCAGAGTGGACGATCATAAACCTAAAATTGTCAGACTCTTAAAAATTAAACCATCCAGAGCACCAACTGAGGCCAGTGCTCACTTTCTTCTTCTGTGGAAGTCAGTTTATCAGGCCTCTGACCAAGTGACATAAAGTAACTCAAATCCAGCTGTGATCACAGCTTTAAGTTATGATGAATGGTGTCAAAGAATATGTTGCATTTAGCCCCAAACTCAGACCTAAAGACTGGGGAGTGGGACTCAACCAGACTGACGAAAGGACAGAAGCTCTCGCTGCTTTCCTGGAAGCTCTTCTTTAACAAGAGATTCATATTTCAATTCAATTCATATTCTGTAAGCCAAATGCAATATCACACACACACACACACACACACACACACACACACACACACACACACACACAGTGTATACATTTTATTTTAATTGTGTTGACAATTGAGTTGAATTGAGTTGTTTAGAGCCTAATATAATTCTGTGTGTTTTCACCTGGCTGTCTAGATATAGAAGAAGAGGAAGAAGAATGAGGAGAAGAAGAAGAAGAAGAAGCTCCCCTGCCAAATGACTAACGATAACAAAGGAATTCTTATTCCAGTTTGAAGATGATGAAATGCATTGATCATGGTCAACATTCAGCAAAGACACAAAATTCGAATTTAATTTTTAAAAGATATAGAAAAGAGGAAGTAAACCAAAAGTCGAGTAGAGATTTAGAAACAAAAACACTCTCTCCAAGCTGATTTTCATACCACTAGCATTAACTGAAACCAAAATGTTCATAAATATCTTGTGGGGAAGATATAGATCTCATTCAACAATCTAAAAGCCTGTATCCTTTGGGAAACTGGCGGTGGAAATATGTGATTTATTAAACTGATACACTCCTTTTAATTCTGCCTTGGTTAATGAGATAACCTCCTCTGTCGCGCATGGCACGTCTCTGAGAGAGTCGGCGGGACAGAGCGAAAGAATGACACTGCCACTTTCCTAATATAGACATAACACTGTCCCACCCGGGCCGCCCCTCCCCGGGCTGCCCGATCCTAAATAGTTCCAGAACGAAGCCAGAGCAGTCTGTGGCGCTTTATGGTTCATGAACGGATCGTAAAATTTGAACGGACAGTGCGCACAACACAAACCTACACAAACACAGGAACACAGGCTGTCAGTGGCACGGGGGGGGGGGGTAGTATTGTACAACTGGTCCTGAAAGTAGCCCACAGCTGCCATGTAAGACGACTTACGATCTTTGGGCGGGTGACGTGGACAATCACAATGTACAGACTGAATTTGTAGACTGTATTTTTTTTAAATATAGGATTTCCAAGGTGGAGGTACACTCCCTGGTCTCCAGCAGTGCAGTAAAGAAGCTGACGCACCTCTCGCCCCCACTGCAGCACCGACACTGACACACGTATTAGGAAAAGATAGTCCACAAGACAGCTTACCTCAGGTATTGGGGAGACCCCTCTTCCCTGGACTGCTCTCGAGGTTTGTGCTGAATGCCTACGTCTCTTGCTGCGGCTGCTGCTTTTTTTTTTTTTTTGGATGATATAGTCCTTGCGATTCTGTTCCCGGGAGTTGGTGCGGAGTTGCTGAGGACACGCACTGGACAACTGCGTGACGCTCCTCGGCAGGGAAAAGAAAGAGGGGAGAGTAGCGGGACAGAACAGGGAGAAGAGGGGAGGGTGGGTATGGGTTGGGTGCCGTCTATTTTGGAACAGGCTCTGTCAGTTCAGGGAAACGTGACGCGCGCCGTGAATACGGGGGGCCAGCGCGTCTCGGAGGTCAGTGTCACCGCTAGTGGGCCCTGAGAGAAGAACCGTTACTTTAACAGGTAAATAAACGCACGTAGGTGACCTGATTTCCCATGCTGCATTCAAATGCTCATCACTGACGATGATCAGAACTAAAAAAAAAATGCACTTGATCTAAACAACTGAAGCTGACCAAAGAGCACCTATAGATGGAATGAAACAACTTAGAGTCCAGGAGGTAAATAAAAATAAATGCATGAGTATAAAAAAGACGTTAAACTGCTGAGTTTGTTGCATCTACAGTCGGTTTGCTCTTTTTTCAAATTTATTTATTTATTTTTACAAAAGGTCATGCTCTTTACTTTTCAAAAATCGCCAGTCTTCACAGACTTTATTTATTACTTTTTTAATTACTGCATGGACCAAGATTTATAATCAAAAGTAATGCCATCTCTTTACTGCATACATTGTGATGTTTTACTGTCCCTGTGACAAAAACTCTGCAATATACTTCATGTGCTTTGTTTTCCTAAAGCAGTGCTGATGATGTCTGTAGAGATCCTCATTCATCCAGGTCATAGTATCCAAAACACGTTGAATCACAAATCAACTGGACTTGTAGAATTTCTTCCTGTGAGAAGATTTGACCTTTTGACCAGCGTTGGGACTGGCATAAAAAGGAAAAAACAAAAATGAATGACCTTGTGAAATGATTGCTGCACTCACTGGCCTTTGAGCTGCAGGAAATCTCTGCCTAATGTCTGACATATGGTGGTGAAGAATGGTATTAATGATTTTAGCTGCTGCTTAAGACTTAGCAGTTTCACTGTTGACCTTAGAGTGGGCAGGGACAGCAATGACAGAAAAACAAAACAGCAACTATGTCACTGTTGGAGGGATTTGATGACTCTAGTCAGGGCTTAAAATCTGTGAAGAAATTTTTAAGATGAATTATTTTTTCATCTTCATTTTTCCTGGCTTTGATCAAGCAAGTACCAGAGAAAATACTGACATGACTGAAGAAAAATAATCGCAATGCTGTATGATATGTTGTGGAGTGAAAATTAAGACAATGTAAGGAAACAGTAACACATTTACTGTACATGTGCTTCTCTGACAATATTAGCAGAATAAAGCTGTAATGATTAGTTAATCTAAAAATGAAATTTATAATAACTGATCATTAAACAATTCCAAACACTGGTTTTCGCTACACAAATGTAAGGACTTGCTGTTTTTCTCTACTGTTTTATGTCAAAACCATCACTTTAACATTAAAAACTAAACACGCAATGTCATCACCTGACACGAAACTGACTTTAAATCATTTCCATTGTTTAATGGTCACAGTTGAAGCACATTATATAAAAGAATATTTACATTGATAGTTTAAAATAAAGGGAAAACACTTTTTTGACAATACACACACATACCCAACAGCTGCTATGACCTAAAGCATGCTCCCAAGAGTAGTAACCCAACATAAAAAACACTTAAAATTAAGCCACATTAAAAATTAAAAAGGGAGTAAAGTGCATGTATGACAGACCTCTCTGTACAGACATTTCTGATAAGACTGCAGAGAAACTTCAGTTGCCAGTCACAGGCACACTCCTACAAAGTGTACAAAAGTGATAACTATCAATTTAAAAAAAAAAAAGAAAAAATTACACACTCACATGATAAAGTTGTGCTACAGTCACACTCACACACAGACACAAACCAGATATAAAAACATGTACAGTTCCTAAAATGTCTACACTCACCATATAGACCTTTACATCCCAAAGAGAACATAGCAGAGAACCCAATCCCCTAACCCTTTCCAACACAGTAATACTTACAAAAAAACACATCTAGTCTGAGTGGTATCAGAACTTTGAGAGGACACGAGAGAGACAAGTTGAGCTCAGGTTGTCAAGTAGTGAAACTGCAGTCATTTCTGATTGAGACGGACATTCCAGGAAATCCAGAGCCTGACATTTGTGCAGGTCAGATTTGGTTCAGACGTACTGAGGTATTGTGTAGTCAAAACAAACATATAATAAACAGCATGCCTCTTCTCTTTGCAATTTTTCTGAATAAACCACTGGAGACTTCCATGGCCACTTTCAGTTCACATTCCCATCACCAGCTCTGGATGCACCTTTCTTTGGGGATTAAACTCTAATCTGCGGTGCCTGTGGTTTAACCTGAGTTTTTTTGTGTGTTAAGACGAGCTGCTGCTGGCACAACCCATTCATAAAATCAGTTTGTTTATTTTGTTTGTGCATGCGTGTGTACTTATTTCTGCCAAATATCAAAATTCCCCTTTCACAGATAATTTCTGAAGGTTTTGAGAAGTTTGAGTGTTGATCGATGTTGGGCATATTAAATCATTTTTTCGGTCAATAACCAGCAGCAGTAGCAAAGGAAGAGGAAAACACAGGCTACATTCCACCAGACTATTCAGTCAACCAACAGCAGTCAAGTAAACATCAAGTTGATGATGGAGAAACCAGCAATGGTGTAAAGAGAGAGTATATGTAGGCTCAGGCAAATTAACATTTGAAACAGGTTATCCATATACATTTGGACAACTGTTTTTGCTGCTATTTGAATGACTTCTTCCAATCCAACTCTTGTATTTCTATTAACTGGAACCTTCATAGCCTTGCCACTGCTCTTGCACTGAAACAAATACTTGACATCAAAGACATCACAGAGACTCTTGGCAGATTTGCAGGGAAAAACGTACAGAAGCTACTCAACATATCCTTTAAGGCAAGAGGCGTTGGTTTGTTTTCGCTTAGTAAATCCAACATATACACATCATCTCCATTTTTCGCAGGTGCATGTTATTTGTATGTCTATCTCTCTCACAGACACACACGATGAGGGTTACATGGTGTGGTAAAGGGTACTAACAGTTCTTTTCTTAAGCCGCCTAAGGGGGTGAGTCCTTCCATATTGCTGCCTTGTTGTCATAAGTGTCGGTGCAGGCGAATCCTGGATAGAGTTAGTGACTTCTCTGCCCTGCAGACTCTGTTCGGATGGTGGAGAGATTCCTGGTGATGTTTCTCCAGCCTCAGAAAGCCTCTCCGCACCAGTCCCAGGCACTTCTGGCTGCAGACCGGCCGTGGATGGAGAGTCGTGGACCCGCTGCTTCTTGGACTCATCACTTAATGTGTGGACTGCAGGCTGTGCTGAGGGCAGACATACAGGGGAGCGGCTGAGCTCCCACTCACTCAGGTCATTGGCGAGCAGCTCCAGACAGCCCAGTTTGGCCAGAGAGGCTGACCGCTTCATTAGGGATGGAGGGGTCAGCCCGGCCTGGCGAATCCTGGCTTCCACCTCTCTGACCCTCTTCTGGATGCTGCTACCTCGCTTCTGAGCGGTTCCAGCACTGAGGCCAAACACCTGCTCCACACACCTGGCCTTGCATGCTCTGCCCGTGCTCACCTGCTGCAGGAAGGCACCCAGCTCGCACAAAGTCTCCCATGTCTCCCTCATGATAATGTCACTATGGTGTCCCTCTGTGGAGCAGTCCCAGTCTGTGCCTGACTCGTGCTCTGTCACACCCTCCAGACACAGGAAGTTCACAGAGGCAAATGGAGAAGGGACAAAGTTGTGAAAAGAAGAAGAGGTAGAGAGCAGTCTAGTATCAGCAGGCTGGAGTTTGTTTACTTCTGTGCTTCCGACATCATTTCCTTGTGCCCCCATCTCTATATCCTCGCCACTCTTCCTTTTATTTGCTCCAAATTTCCCATCATCCTCTTCCTGCTCCTCCTGCACAGGGCTAACTACTGACACCTGCGAGCAAACTGACGCCTCCAGGAAATGAGATTCGGTTGCAGGATGGATGCTGGGCGAACGTCGCTGAGAGCAGAGGTTGCTGCCGCAGAGGGAGGGTGGAGACGAGGAGATTGATGGCAACTCGTGCTCCTGTTTCATTCTTTGCTCCAGCTGTCGTGTGACGCGCCGCACGGACCCCCTCGTCCAGTCACTGTACAAGCAAGCAGGGTCCGCCTCCTCCTCCTCTTTGTTTTTCACTTCCTCTTTTACATTCTCTGCTTCCTTCTGTGATGAAACATTCCTGTCCTCTACTTCCTGACACAACTTCTTTTCCTCCAGGTCTTGTGGGTCCTGAGGCTCTGGTTGGCTGAGAGCTCCACGAGTTGAATTATCAGTGAGCACTGCAGGCTTTGGTCCTGTGACCTGTTCAGGGGCAGTTATTGCCTACAAAGAAAAGACAGATGATATAAAATATGATATTATATAATAATTTTAATATATCCTTAAAGTTATTCAGGAGACATTATAATAAAAGAGATTAAGATGTGGCAGAGAATATGTATTGAGCATTCTACCTTTAAGCCACCAGGTGGTGACCCTGAATCCGAGAACCTTAAAGCTAAACTTGTAGGTTGAGATCAAATTTAATTGTGGGTTCAATATACTGTACTTCCAAATATCTTTCAATTTTGTCTAATTGAGTCTACATTACATTAAACATTTTACAAAAGCATATCCTTGACAAAACCACACGTATCTCCATCATAAAAACCAAACCCCAGTTCCTCATCAGAGCACAAGAACAGCCCAACAGAGAGATGCTTTGAGGACAGTTTACGTGACCCAGAGCTTGGTAAATAATTTAAATGGTTGTATTGAAAATAAATGTGTAGCTTAGTTGGAAAGTTTCACTATGAGCAGTAGGCTTACCTTTCTGTTCTCTTCCTCCTTCCCCTCTCCAGTGGAGAGCTCCTGAAGCAGTGGTTGCTGCTCCTTGGAGCAACTCTTCAGCTGGGGCGACTGCTGCACCACAGCACAGTGCGTTTTACCATCTTGACTCATTCCCTTGAACTTTTCCCTGGCACTGAAAAAGTTAATGTGATCTGCACTGTGGCCACACAACACCTTATTGTCTTGCAGGATGGCACTGTGACAGCTGACCAAATCACTTGTGGAGGGAGGATGTGCCGCTAAATCGTCCAAAGACAAGCCATACATCTGTTGGTCACAGTCTGGATTCTTGACAGGCACTGGTACAGACAGACATGGGGGTCCAGCGGATTGCACGCTTGGTGTCGTCGTGGGCTCAGGCACCGGCGCTGGCATCGTTTTTGACGCAGACAGAGTGCAGGACAACTCCTGCGGTTTGATATCCTCATCTGTGTTGGCTGGAGATGGGGACGGAGTGGGGGAGAGCCGGAGGTGGTGTAGGGATGGAGGCGGATGAGGCTGTCCCACCAAAACACTCTGTGCAACAGTCACTACATCCGTCTTCTGAGGCTCAGGCACCACGGTGGCGGCCCTTGGCTGGGAGAGAGGAGGTGATGAGGGCTGCTCCTCAGCGTCACATAAGCCGTTGGAAAGCGGAGGAGATAGCCACCCAGATGCAGAGCCAGCTGTGGATCCAGGACAAGGGGGATCCAGCTCGCTGCTCTGGGCTACAGCAGCAGGAGAAGGAGCCTCCAGGCTTCGAGCATCAGCATCACCTGATAGAGCCGCCACCCCTTCAGATGCAGAAGAGCTGAGCTGACTGGAATGGATGCCAGTATCAGGCTGACTACTGGAGTGTGCTGCTTTGCGAGTGCTGGGTGAAGTTCCAAGTGATTCCAGCAGTTCTTTCACGGAGGGACCAGGCGTGCTGCCGGCCTGGTTATGGGGGTCGGAGCGACCCAGGCTGTGAGGTTGTGCGTAGGATTTAGACAGTGGCTCGTGGTGCTCGGACAGGTCGCTGTCAGAGTGAGACCGCCACAGTTTGTTGTGCCTCTGCTTGCTGCAGACAAAGACAAAACAAAAAAGAGAATCAACCACATATGCATAAACATACATGCACATGCATACCTTCAAGGTCATTTGTAGGGTTATTGCACTAAAAGTTTTCCACTTCAGTATATTGATAAATAAGATTAAGCAGTTTAAAATAAGTTTTAGTTGCGTGTGTGCCTGTTTCTCTTTCATCATGATGGATGACTTTATTTCCATTAGCCTCAGCAATCATGCATTCAGTGTTTTCATCTTGCTATGCCCAGAAATCCACAAAAAATATACTTGTGTATGTTTATGCACGTACCTGGCCAGCAGTATGCCCTGATACTCTTCCAGCTGTCTCATAAAGGAGGGGTTAGGCTTGGTCACAGTGCGACGCTCCTTGACGTAATCAAAGGCTTTTTTCAAGTCCCAGCCATACTCCTTCATTGCATACGCAATGACTGTGGCTGCAGATCGACTTATGCCCATTTTGCAGTGCACCAGACACTTGGACCCAGCTTTCCTGGAGGAGATGTAAAGAATCAAGCACATATATCAGCATATCACTGTCAGCTGTTCTGTAAGGCAGACGATCTGGGTTTTTCGAAGAAGCTAACGACAAAAAAATGACTGATGAGAACACAAAGAAAAGGCAAAGAGGAACAAGATGATAACGAGATGAGCAGACCATAGAAAAAAGGGAGCATACAGTCATTGCAAACTCACTTGGCTCTTGATATAAACTTGTAGGTGTCATTCCAATAGGCAAGCAGGTCAGTGGCCTCCTCGTCATAAACACGAATGTTGTGGTACTCAAATACGCCGGGAAAGAAGTTATCAATCTCTCTCGTTACGTTCAGGATATACTGAACCCTGAATGGAAGGAAAGAATAGAGGAAGATGAGTGAGATGATTGGATGTGAGGTTGTTACACTGAGACAGAATTATTACACGTTTTGTACATTTCATTATAACATCACATGCTACTTTATGTTTTCACTGATGTCAGTACAGGTTGTACATTGTAACATGTTTTGCTGATTTTGTCCTCATGCTTACCCGCTCTTCTGCAACTCCTCCAAATTGGATGCATTCCACTCAGATCCCTGTAGGAAACAAAAGCAATCCTCAGACTTGTCCAGAGCCTTTCACTGAGCTTTTCATAATTCTTAAATCCTGTGGTAATAGATGCCTGATGTCCAGACCAAACAAGAACAAAGTACCTTAAAATTGGGAGCCACGGACAGCCTGATGCACAACCAATGTTCATACACTTAGCTTAAAAATGATGCTAAATTCACATCCAAGGACCGAAGCTCTCTATTCTTGAGTATTCTTATGAATTAATATGGGATCTGGCTGTACTGGCATTTCTTCAGTGTATTATTTCAGTGTAATAAAACCAGCGCTGGCACCAAATGCAGCAGCGGTACTTTAGAGGTGTACTGAGTGAACCTACCAAGAACACGTGATCAAAGATTTCTGTAGGACTGTCCATCTGGCCCAGAATGACAATCATCTCATTGTCAATGAACTCCTTGAACTCTCGTAGGTTGCATGTCATGTGCATTTCCAGCTCTGTTCGGATCTACAGTGCACATCGCACATAGGAAAGACATGGATAACATATTAAAGCAACTCTCAACCTAAAAACGCATGTATTTCATTTTCTTTTAAGTTAAATACAGATAAGGATAAGGATAAGGAACAGATAAAGGACATCAAATGTGTCATTTTTTCCTGTTCCTCTTTTGGAGGAAACTCATTTCTCACAAAAACTCTGACTAAACACTATAAATCTTCACAGCCAGCATATGAAGCAGTGGCGACCCACTTCTTTGCAGGTGACATTCTCGAGGTCTTTCTGCATCATGATCTCCCTCAGACTGGTTTTGATCTGACGCTCTGTCAGCTCTCTTTCTGTGGGACTGCAAAAATGACATTGACATTGAAATATGATACGTGAAATAATTACAAAATCATTTCCATATATGAAGGTGTTACTGCAGAGGGGACATAACTTTGTGGAACTTATGTGTATTTAATTTCAACTGTTGATTTCAACTTCAGTATTTGCATGTTAATGTCATCAAGTCAAACAATTTATAATCATGTTCATACAAACACAAATTATTGTAAAGGGGAGGGAGGAAGAAAGTAAAAAGAGAAAAACATGTTCTATATGATATGGATACTCACACATCAGAGAAGAGGACGGGCGAATCAGCACGGTGCGACTGCACATCCTGCATGGCGTTCCACTCGTTGATGCGTGCCTGGTCGGAGGAGACCCTGCTTTGATAGTAGCTAACCCAGGTGAGGAACAAGCTGCCCGGGAAGTAGTTGTGACAGCGAGCCACCTCGCATGCTTTATGGAGTGACTGCAGGGCCGACCTGTGAGTGAGTAAGAGAGAAAAATTAGATAGAGAGACAGGAGATCATGTCCTGAAAAGGCTTTAAAATAAATGGCACAAATTAGATAACAATATGAGCACATTCTAACAATATAAGGAAGATATACATAAATATGTCTGCTATCTTGTGCAATCATTGGAGGGTGACTCACCACATGGCCTGTACAGAAACCGGCTTGAAAACATGCACTCTGTTATCAGTTGACACACTGAAACCCCTGGGAGCAAGAAGACAGAGCACAAAGGGGAAAAAAGACGCTGTTAGCCAGACGCTGTTGTTGTGATTGGTGTTTGTTCTGTGATTAAATTAGGATGTGTTGGAAATATTCTTACCCATCTCCATCCAGATGTATCAATGTGTCACTCCATAAGGGCAAAACCAGCCCTACAGAACATGAACTGGGAGGGGGAGAATAAAAAAAAATCACCATATTAGAACTTTATTAGAAGTGTCATCACAGACAGGCAAGTCTAAACTTACATATGTTCCATCTCACCTGTCCACTGGACTGAAGTCCATTCCCAGCACCACGCTCTCCTCCGTGTCCTGACGGCCATTGGTCGAAACCACCACCATGTAGCGGGTAATGTGAGGGTGGGCGCTCTCCAAACGAACAGCCTGGAGCAGGACAAATGTGGTTGGTCAACAATCTTTAGACTGCATTTTTGTGTGTGTGTGTGTGTGTGTGTGTGTGTGTGTGTGTGTGTGTGTTTGTGTGTGTGTACCCACCAGTTTGATGTTGTCCTCTGGTCTGAGGAGAGTGAACATGGTTTGCAGGTGCTGCTGGATGTCTCCTGGTGAGATGAGCATGGTAACACACAACTCGTATTAGTGTCAAAAACTGCAGTTATGCATAAATGACACCTTATTTACCAAGAGCACAAATCAAACAGCTCATTGTTCTGGGGGGCTTTTACCTCACCTGCATGCTTGCTGCGCAGCTGCGAAAAGCGAGAGGCAGAAGATGGGGAGGAGCCATTTCCTCGAGGTAAGAAGAGAGCAGCTCCTTTAACGGTCAGGAAACTTTCACTGATGCTGGACAGATGGAGACAAAAAAAACAGCTTAGTGAGGGATAAGCATTGTTGTGAGCGTGATCAGAATCAGAAAGCCTTAATTGTCTTAATTGTCAATTGTCTTAATTGACTGTATGAGGCAGAAGCTCTGTTTCTTCAGCATGAAAACATCGGGTGAATGCTGAGCATGAAGGGTACCAAAACTTAAATCGTTTTACTTTAAAAGTATCTCAGTAATGGTGATTTAATCTGACGTCTTCTTAGAAAATTCTTGTGACATCCTGTACAAACATCAAACACAAAACAATAACGGAAAGGTTTATGCACCTTATGGCCTCTTTGATAACATGTTGACAGAGACATATTGAGTTTGAGAGAGGGCGACCCATTTAACCAACCACTTCTCTTCTTCACATGATCCCCCCCCCTTGTCAAAGCAGCAACCTGCAGTTTTTATCTTTGCACTCTACAGGCAATTACAGCTTAACTGGCTTTGGCTGAGACATTAGCACTTAGTGGCACGAAACTGCCCGACATGAAATTGGCAACTCCACTAGCTACTTGGCGACACTCCTCTTAACAATAAAGTTACGCAATGGACTTAAGATGCTCAGTGCATTCCTTTTGATTATGAATCAAGGTCCAAATTGTAGTGAACTATTATTCCCGATGTTGAAAAAAGGGTTTAAGTTGACAACGAAACGGAGACTTGATTGTTTTTGTGTTGGTGATGATGTGATGTACGTTGGCCAAGGCTAAGGAAGGCAGAAAATAGTTGTTAGAGTTTGGTGACATGTACAGATTTGTTGATACGTCGAGTATTTCTGAACACAGTCTTAACCCAGTGATCTGGGTCACATAGCGTGAATGTCAGCAAGCATAACTGTCCCCTTAGAGAAACTCTTCAATTACAATTAAAAAAAAAAAAAAAAAAACCCTGACGCCATGGCAACATTGGCAAATGACAAAACTAGACAGAAATGGTGAAAACCACCTACTACCCACATGCCATTTATAAATATACATACAAAGATCAGAGACAGATGAATTTTGGAGGAATATCCTCTGTTCTATATCTGAGTCAGCACTCTTTCACCAAGTGTAAATGCACACAACCACCAGACAGATGTCTTATATGAGTGTGACTTATGGGCAAGTGGAGGCAAACTACGTCTTGACTTGGTTGATCAAATACATCAATTGCCAATAAATGCCAGTGTGAAGTCTGACATCCGTCTGTCAAGACTAATCACATCCTCACATACAGGAACAATCTGTCTCAGGTACACTGTGTCCCTTTTTGCTGTGCCCGCTCAAGATGCAGTTTGAGGAACATCTAAAATGAAAACTAAAACAAAAACTAACTAAAAGTGGGTGGAGGAGGGTCTATGTGAGCAGATGAGTATAGCATCTGGCAGACACAAAAGGAGAAAAGGAAAGAAAACGTCTTCCGTCCAGCCACCGACTGCTCATATCCTTCCCGTCAGGTCACCATGGGAAAAAAAACACATAGCGAACACATTGGAGAGCAGGGCAAAACATAACGTCAGCCGTGTCAAGAGAGCATGGATAGGGATTTTCCAAGAAAATTTCAAGTCAGAAAAATCTGTCCAACAATCCACACTGAGATTATCCAAACTGAATGACATTCTCGTAGTTTACATTAGAAATCTCACTAATGAGATTGCGAGAAACACACACAAGATGTTAGTGTAATTCATATTTTTTTAACAAAAAGCCTGACACAGCTCTGAACACATCGTATTCGATATAAACTTACAGCTGATAAATTTCCCCCTGCGAGATCACGGAGTTGTCGGTGAAATACGGTCTCATCTTCCCCCCGCAGCAGACGCAGAAGCAGCCGGCTGACGAGCTCCGTGGCGCGGTCACCACACCGGGAGGCATCGCTTCTCCGGCGGCGGGGCGCACACAAGCGAGGGGGGGGGGGTCACTCCGCAACCGCAAAAGGTAGTTGTTAAAACGCAGCGAGCTCTCACTGTTTGCTGATAGCGGACATCACGATATATGTCGGATTTAGTGAATTATCCGCCAGCGCGATAGAAAACACTTTGACGAGCGCAATAATAGACTATTGAGAAAGACAGGGACTGTCACACGCTGGTGCAGGTGCCTCCTCACATCTGCTCGGTAGAGACTGTTCCGAGTCTGCAGCAGGCTGCGGTAAATCCTGCCGCTGAAGGGGAGGAGACACGCGGGCCAATCCGCTGTCGGAGGCGGTACGAGGGGGTTTTTTGTGCCACGGCGCGAGACGTCAACCGTGTGCCCTTAAACACTTTTATTTATTTTTTACTTTTTATACTGTACATTTGCCATCACTGATGTTTTTGCCAAGTCTCTGGAATTGCTTTTGTTATCATTTTGGTCAGTCTAATGAACACCCTCTACATTTTACTACTACTACTACTGACAAATGTCTCTCTCCTCATGGTGACAACAACATCAGCACATGTCCCGACGATGCATGAATCACTCCTCATACCCTGGGACATCCTCTGTAGAGTGTTGGCCACACACATGATCACATTTTGTGTTGCCTGCACCCTGGTGCCAGAGGAAGGGCGTCGAGGTTGCGTAACCAACTCTAGGACTGTGGCCTTTAGGGAAAATTCTCACCTGTGTCAGTGACACCTGATACCTAAATGCGCTGCTGCTTCCAGCAACAGCACCACAACAACAACATCAACAGCGGAAAAAAAGGATTGAGAAATCCGAAAGGAAACATCAGGAGAACAGCGAACTGAGGAGAAACTTGACCCTAGGCTCAGTTGTGCTGCTTGTTGATTCCTCATGGTTTCCATTTATGGGATACGTTACAAACAGAGGGTAAATACATGGCCATCACCTGACTGCCAATTCACATCACAGGATAAACAACAACTGCAATGGTGTTTTTCTGCACTGCATGTAATATTACACAAGTGTGTGTGTGTGTGTGTGTGTGTGTGTGCTGCCTTTGGCCCTCTTGGATCAAGCAGCCAGAAGTATGTCCATTAGATGGCGTAACAATACTGTTGAGCATTAAGTGGAAACATTAAAAGGAGATAGATATACAGCAAAGGGTTTGAGAGTTTGGTGAAAGACAAAATCTACACAAAGGACAGCTAAATACTCATTAGGGAGTTTTCGTGATTGGCCAATAACAGCATCTTAATCTGACAGTTACCCAATCAAAACCCTCAGCTTCCTGTTAAATCTCCCACCACAGGTTTCCTTTCTTTTCATAGGGTTGCTTTCTCTTTCTCTGACAGATTTTCTTCTCACATTAACGCCCCAAACAGCTTCTACCTCTCTATTTGATCAAGTCAACTAATTATATACAGTATTTGTTACATATTTTGAAAGAGGCCAGGCGGGCACAGCCTGGAACCATCACAGGCCATAACCTTGTCGGAGCAGCCCACATGTCTGTATGTGTGTTTTTGGACGTATCTCTCATGTTCCCTTACTGTTCTCTCATTTGTCTGCTGAAATTCACACCATCCAGTGACAAGCAGTTAAGGCCAGCATGTGGCTGTTGCATGCAGACGGACACCGGACACTCCTCTGTTGCTCTCATGTCTCCACGTATACAAACACACAGACACTGTATACTGACAGTATTTGACAATACCGACAGTCACCTTGGGGATCAGAACACATTTATAATACAGTACATTCAAGGCTGTTCAGTATTTCCTTTGCCCTTTGACTTGAAGCACACATACAGAGGGGTGACATGTAAAGCCAGCCACTCACGTACACATTCACATGCACCAACAGGCACCAGGTGCCAGGAAGAACATGCAAACTCCACACAAATATCTGGCCGACCGGCGGGTGGAGACCCAGACCTTTCTTGCTGTGAGGTGATAGTGCTGACTAAATCACCACCGCTACCGCCTGAGATTACAACAGAGCAAAATGTAGACTCTTATAGGCACAGATGTAAAAAAAAGAAACAGCTAAATGAAACTATCCCTTTTCATCAAATAATTAAGAACTACAACTTTTTTTCATCTGACTAAAAATTTACAGATTAAGACTAAAAGAGAAACACTCCTCATCTGAAGTGGTGAAATAAATTCCCATTTTGTCCTCTGAGTCCCCTTCTGTGATCCCTCCAGTGACGTTACTGTTGTGGCTGATGTCACTGTCCTGCTGATGTCAGTGACTTTAATCAGCAGGACTGCAGTGGGCCATGCTTACGCAGACAGAGATGCTCTGCATCACTAAAGCCTTATTCCAATCTGAATGGATGTCGCCACCTGTGTCAGAGCACCCCCCCCCCACCCCACCCCCCCCACCCCCCACCCCCAGCTGCTGACGTGCAACAACAGACGTCAGCAGTAGGGGGCGAGAACGTCCACCCTGCCGGCACACCTCAGATGATTGCAATGATATGTGACATTGAGCTGCAGCGAGAATGAACAATGCATGCAATATTTTAGCTCTTGCTATTTGTTACCCATGTAATAATTGGAGTACTTCTACCTTTTCATTTCCTGTAAAACATCAAAAAAGGAATTTGATAACTTATCATGAACTTGGGGTTGGTCATGTGGCTATTTATTAGATTAGATAAGATACAAGTGTGGTGGTCTCATATTATTAGATGGTAATGGCCCCGGACAAAGTGTTAAAGACATTTTCCCTTTTATGACTGTGAAAAATTAAGCTGAAATCCATTATGCTTCATGGAAACTCCAGTAAAGGTTGCAAAATGTGTTGAGCTGAACTTTGGATGTCTCGCATCATTCTGGGTATAAACAGCTGCTGGTTAGCTGAATGAAAATGCTGATAACATACGAGGTAGTGTATTAATATTATGTTTCATACATTAGGAGCATATTGAGGCACAAGTCATGGCGATAAGGATGTCTAACAGCACATGGGCAGCAAGTTCACTCAATGCAGGACCTCGTCCTCTGCATTTAACAACACTCCACCATGTGGACAAACAGATTGCAATATTTTGTGCCCCTGTATAATAATAAAAACAATTCAAAGAGATTTGCAGCTCTTCTTAAGACAACGCTCAGCTCCTCCTCACTAGGAATTTGATATTCATATATTGGTATGTGCTCTGTTGAAAAAAGAATGCAATTGCATGCCTGTACAAGCAACAAGGTCCCGATGTTACATGTAGCACTGGGGAAATCCATGACTTCCATTAAAATTGTCACATTTACCCATACAAATGTATGTTTGTATGAAAGGAGAACATTAAGGTCAACGGTCAAATTAGCTTAGCACATCAAAACAAGATATTGAAAAATATATCAGCTTACAAAATACTGTAAATCAAAATGACATGTGATCCCCTCTCTGTACACACACACACACACACACACACACACACACACACACACACACACACACACACACACACACACACACACACACACAGCCCTGCTATGTGAATATAGATTTCACTCCCAGCTGCACAAATACAGACGGTCCTCTCAGTTGGACTGCACAGAGCTCCAGTGACGAGACAGACACAGAGGCACTCTGACTTTGGGAGTGGCGACCAATCAGCCCCTGGATCAGCACTGCAGCTCCTCTGACCCACATACCCAGAGCTGGCTCAATGGGAGCCTTCTGCCCTCTAATGGAGATTCAGCAAACGACAGTTAATTATCTCATACAGGAGAGGATTTGTGGATTTCATTTATTATCAAAAGGACCGAATAAAACAAAGGGGAAAGTAAGAGTGTTATTGTAGCTATGGTTTCCTGGTATCATAAGCATCTCAAACAAATAAGCACAGTAGGCAGTGAAAGGAAATTGCTGATCGCTGGTCGACACTAAGTAGTTGCAAATGTGGTTGAGTAAAACAGGATAAACCAGATTCCCAACTCCAGCTCAGTGCCCCAGGCAACAAGGGGATAGCATACAATACACACAATACCACAGCAGCTCTTTGTTGAGTCACAACAGTAAAAAGAAGGCTGTAGGCTTCAACACATGTAATGATTAATCATTAAGTGCGTCTTCAGGTAAAAGCCTATTTCCTGTTTCCATTCAGATCACGTCAGGGGTCAGCCACAGCCACAAATCAAAATCAAGTCACTAATGGAAGCCTATATGATGACTTCTGGGTCTGCACCCATTTACTTGAACTCACTAATACAGGCTTATGTTCCTTCGCTGCCGCTGTGTTCCTACAAGGAACGTTGCCTGGCTTTGCCATCCAAGGTCCAGACTGTTCTCTGTTGTGGTTCCACGATGGTGGAAGAAGCTACCAAATGCTATCAGAGCAGTCGTCTCTCTCCATCTTCCAGAATCTCTTGAAGACTCAGCTCCTATGCGAACAGCTCCCATCCTAACACCTGTAACACCCTAACATGTCTACCTCACACTTACACTTACTGTGTTACTAATGCTTACTCCAAGATCTCCTACTGTACTGAAGCTTCAGTGTTACCCTTCATTTGTAGGTCGCTTTGGATAAAAGCAAATGAGTAAATGTAAATGACAGGCCCTGTGTTTGGACCTTAGGGCCCCAAAGGGGAAAGATGATAACACTTTTTGACAGAGCAGGTGATTCTGCACATGGTTTAATATCTTACCTCCTTGGCTGGGAGCGGCGGTCATCCTCCCCACTACCAGACTCCTGGAGAGATAATATGAGAAAATTGCATTTAATAATACAGAAGTTTCTAAGAAACATTCAATAATCAATAACTAATACAGTAATTGGGGCAAAGCGGATCAATTAAGCAATTAGACAATTCAAAGAAACTTTGAAACTTCAAAGAAACTCTATTATCATGACTGCAAGCAGCATTTTGGTTTTGCAGTGTTACATTTGATGCAGTGTAAGGATTTCTGTAGCTTCTTTCACATACGTGCTGTGTTATTAAAGTCATCATAAATATGCAAATCCAAAAAGGCCATCTTCAAACCCAAGTGAAATCCCAATGTCCTTTGTCTTTGGTAAAACAAAGAGTATATTGTTTATTTCTATATTCTCACACACACACACACACACACACACACACACACACTGCATGTAGCATTGAGTATTCAGTGCGTGCCTGAGTAGAGAGCAGTAGTGTGGAGAGACAGCGGGGACAGCAGAGTTCAGTTTCAACTCAATTTTTTTTTTTTTTAAACACTCTTTCCAGGAAAATGACCTCAGTCTATTTTAAGGTGTGGCCATTCAGAGAATAACACATTCACACACAAAAACAAGCAAGTTGGCGAGGAGGACGGACAAAGAGAAAAACCAAAAATCAGCAAAACTGAATATTATGCTTCACAGAATGAGAAGGTGAAAGATTACTGGCAGATAAACACCTGGCACTTATCTCGTAATGCCTGCTCCATATCTTGTTTACACTGTATGTAGGCTTAACTAGCCTTAACCACATTACAAAACCATTAACAGCTTCATAAAGAGATGAAATGGATTATGGGTTGATGATTGGCCACACTGAGCGCAGACACATGCGGGGCTTTCTGGTGTGTTTGCTTTGACTGAAGCTGGGTAACATGAATAAAAACTCATCTCGCAGTATTTTTTTTTCTTTATTATCTGTGGAAGTGCAAGATGATTTGTTAGGGGCAATGCAAGTGGTGTGCCATGTATCTGTGTGCTGAGTTCCCAGCGTAAGAGTGAGGCAGTAACGAACTGGAAGGTTTTGGCCTAGGCACTGCTGAAGAAAAACACAGGGTCTGGATGCCAGAATTTACTGTCAGGTCTTGTGACACTGTTGCAGATCAAGTTCAATGTGCAATGGGACGTCCTCGCCCTCTCTCAGCCCAAGTATCCAAAGCAGGTGTCCATTGTGGCTCCTCAGGCTCAATGGCACAAAAAAATTAAAACAGATCCTGTGGATTGCTGAACATTTCATGTAAAGCGAGCGACGCTGGAATCAATGTGGACTGAGTCTACAAGTGGCATGTGTTTAGCACCAGGTTGTGTCTTTGGACAACCTAGGTTACACTGCAATTCATGGTGGATTACAACGACAATGATTAAGCAAGTATCAAACTAATACAAAATGTGAGGCAACACTGACATTGAGTTCATATTGCTCTTTGAATGAAAAAAGGTATTAATTCATTTTTAAACTATACAGTAAGGTATTTTAGGTTTGTCTGATTAAAGAAACTTTCAGTTGTTGTTCTATGTCAGTAAGCCCTATATTTTGATATATCACCAAATCTTTGTTTAGAGGGGTATACACACACAGAGGTTTTGCATATATGACAATGAAAGGATTTTTCCAAAGTTTATGGAAATGTTAAGCATTTATGTGCAGGCTGCTCAGGGTTCTGTGGGACTGAAGACAGTTCTGTGCTGCACTGGGAGTCACGAGTTACTGCATCTAGAGTCACTGAGTTAAAACTAACAAGGCTTCCCTCTAAAGGCTATAAATTTGCCCAAGTGGGTATAGCACAGTATGTGTGTTTTCACTACATGCACCTTTGTTGTGAAGCAGACACACACCAGTGAGTGTGGACTGGTTCAACATGAGCTTCGAGTAAATATGGTGGTGGTGGGGCAGCCAGAAGACATCTCATTCAAAGTTTTGCAGAAGACCTGTCTGTCACTCACACACACACACACACACACACACACGGCAGCAAGACAGGAAACCAGACATGTGTCTGTGCAATGTTATCACTGTTTTTTTTGTGTGCGGGTTGCAACTTGAAAGCATATTTCCACAAGAAAATACTTCACATCCTTCACCAAAGCTGCCTGCCTCACCTTGCTAAATTACACATATGCATATCCTCTTCCTCTACTTTTACAACTCACGCTCCTGTTGTGATGAAAGACTGCCTGGCTCACTATTATCTGCAACACACACAATATACACAGAGCTGCTTTAACCCCTTACACTTCTCGTTACTGTCACAATCTAAAAATTCTTGTTTCGTCTGGATATGTTTTCAGTTGCTGAGGCTGACAGTCGGAACAAATTACCCAGCAGAACAGTTATTATTGTATTCACAGAACTTGTTTCTCTGAGCATATAAGTATATATAAGTTGTAAAGGAGAAGGTTCCATTCAAGGGCACAACACCCACAGTTTGTTGCTGACATTCTTGTTAAAAAAAAAAAAAAAAAAAAAAACAACTTCACTGCAGGTTGTGATTTGGGAGACATCTGGGGGTAGAAGGTAACAAATTATAATCTTCTACCAAGTCCAGCTAGCAAGAAAAAAAATGTAACAACCTTCCATTATTGTGCAGTGTTTTGGTCAACCAAAGATTTGATCCTACTGTTGGGTTGGGCAATACACACCATAGCATCTTTGGTGTTTTAGGCCATTGTGGAAGTTGCTTTCAATCAATGCTTTGGACTTTTACAGCTATACTTTGATATATCAAGTATTCAAGTCACTCATTGCACTCATTGGGTATCGCAGCCTGGTTATTTCTAAAGCCTGACCGCCACAGAATGCCATGGCCTGTCAGTGGGGGACAGCTAATGAGCCTGTAACATACAGCATATGAAGATACATATGTAGTAGGCTTTGAAATATAGCATATAGTACAGTTACATTATGTGTTCTGGACTAAAGCATAAAGGAGACCTTTCAGAATTAATGCTAACCACCTTGGCTAATGGTTGACCATCACAGTTCAAAACATCTGCCTCGAGCTGGTATTATTAGACCAGCCACTCTTCAATAACCAAAAGTAGGGGATTTTTACCTGCAATCCTTATGTCAGGTGTTTCCTTTGAATATTAACTGATATATTATTACCAGTTGTTTTTTAATCCTCATGTAGTTAAATCGGCATCTAAATTTAAAATCCTGTATTGTTCAGTTATTTCATGCATAAAAAAACCTTTATTGTGATAAATATTCAATTTGAAATTATACATAACCCTTGATACTGGATTTCATCCATATCAACCACTTATATTTCACCGCTAACTAGTGGCAACACTTATATCCAAGAACATCAACCAATCATCCGTCACTTGAAAATAAAACATATAAACATTTGTCACCTAATATCAAACTGACTGCTCCTCCATGACAAAAAACAGGATGACTGAAGGCACTCTGTCGACAATGAACAAAACATCACTGCAACCCATACAGGAAATGTATGAGACAGTGTGAACCAGACACAACAACATTTGAATGGGAAACAGAGTGTAAATGTGTATTGTATCACTGCTGCACTCTCTTACTGTCTGGTTCTCTACCTCAGTAAAGACAAGCAAAGAGAATAGCAAAAGGAAAACCACCTACTCCTTTGCTTTGCATGGGCACACTCCATACTCTCTTCAGAAGAGAGTATGCTGGCTTACATTCATTACCTAGAGATTCACCTCAATCCTAGGTGATAAAAACAACACTGGTCATTAAATGAATTTCCAAAGCAACAATAAAAAAAACAAACAAAAAAAAGAACATTTATGAATGTATAAATCTGTTCCATATTTGGGTCAATCCTCCCTCACAAAATCAGTCTATTAGGCAACAGCAATAAGTTTACATAGCTGACATGCGTATGGTCAAAACAGGGAGAGGTTAAAAAAAGTGACGGTGAGAGTTTGTTAGTTCAAACAACAACAGCAGCGACTCATGTCTGCTTTTACAGTGATTACCCCATATGAAAACCGCTCAAAAAGTATATATCATTTATGCAGCATATAACACTAAATGGAACTCGAAGTAGAAGTGTGCAACAGTCGATAAGTGCAGCAAAATGTCGATCTTTTGCGTGATGCATTTTATTTAACAGCACAACGTGTTTAGAATTCAACTCTAAAATGAATGTACCTCCTCAACTTCAAATTGAAAAAGGTACTCGGTGGAATTTGGTTGTAAACCAACAAGTAATGTTTACATTTTTACACTCTGAAACACGTTTCCAACCTCATTAATGGTGTCATGTATAAATCACTACTATGAAAACACACACACACACACACACACACACACACACACACACTCTCTCTCTCTCTCTCTCTCTGTTGTGTGTGTGTGTGTGTGTGCGTGTGAGAGAGAGAGACACACAGGAAGAGAAACATGCAAGACAAGGACTGAAGGACTGACGGACAGCCTGGCGATTACACAGACAAAGAAAGACAGAAAGACGCGTCCACAGCCCTGTGTACAAACCAAGTCATCACGTAGCAACACACCAGCATAAGGAAGAGCAAATATCTGCATTCATGTGTGTCACAATGCACTTACTGTGAGCGGAAGTGCGTGAAATATTGCTTGGTTAAAACTAAATCTCTGCAACTAAAAACAATTAGACAGGCAGGAGAGCAACTTGCTTTCACAAAACGTATAAACACGTTCGATAAACTCTGGAGTTTCTCTTCTGTGTAAAGTACTGAACCTTTGAACTGGCGGAAATGTGCGTACACGGGTCGTTTGAACAGTAGAGTATAATCTAAAGAGACAGGGAAATACACCTTTGCTCCCAGACTAACGCTGCTAACGGCATTGTCATTTTTAAAAAAAAGAAGAAACGAAACATTTCGGAGCAGGTTAACTCGGCAACGACTCTGACACTAACTGAAAAATGATGAGCAGCTATATTTCACGCATGCGCAACAGCACAAAGGCAAGGCACTTTGTGACAGTCAGCAGCCGATATAAACGACAGTAGAAACGAAGCGTCAAATCGCTTTCGATAGCAAAGAGATTTGGATTTTGTGGTAGCGGTGGTGGCAGCGGAGGCGGGTTCAATAAAGGCGGCTCTTACCGAAACGCAGGGGCTGGAGCTGGTGCTGGGGGTCGGTGAACGCTGCACGGTAACCAGCGCCATTCAGCGACTGGGAAGCGGACACCTAAGCGAAAGCGACACCGGCGAGACGACCATAATTGTTTTGATGGGGAGAAAACCCCGCTGAACCCGGGCGGCTAGCCTCTTCTTTCGTTTCCCCCTCTCTGTCTCTCTGGTCGTAGACTACTTGACTACTCCCCGGCTGTTTCCTCTGTCAGCGCCACATGCGCATGCGCAGCTAACCTTAGTTTGTCAATCCCGATTAACCATATGTGTGCCGGACATAAACAAAGCGGCTGAGAGCAGTGTCTGTCAATTAAACGTCTGCTGCTACTCTGTAATGTAGAATTGGATTAAAGGATGAATGAACTACGACCTCCGTCTTCAGGGAAACAAGTATTCACATTCATAAAATGTTGGTCTCAAAGGGGCACTCAGGAAATATTTCCATAAAGTTAGGGAACCTTGCAGGGCACAATTCTTAAAAGAATGGATTGAAAATCCAGAATTTTAGCTCCAGAAACACTGGATCCTACATTACTCCATGAAGGACGAGGAACTAGTTTTCACGCATGAAGAATTTGTTACTGATGTCAGACGAGAATCAAACATCAGCAGGAATAATACTCGTCAGGAGTATTTCATTCCTTCATTACAAAACAGAGATAAGGGGAATGCCCCTCTTGGTTATTGATATCAAATTGTATTTGTTCAGCTCCTTCTTATCTTCCACTGTGACTTTACCACTTAGGCCTAGAGTTTCTATTACTTCATCCATCCATTACTTCAACCATTTGTCAAGGTTCCTATCGACCTATCCTTTTATCCACACATCTCATAATTTACTTTGTCACCACTTAATTCAATCATCCATCCGTCAGACATCTTTAGTTGTATTTGTTCCAGAAGGATCAGCTGTGAAGCCAGAGAGGAGATGGAGATTACGACAGAGATAATGGTATTTGGATTTAGAGTCGCTCAGAGGAGGCAGAGGGAATTCAAAGCTGCAGCATTAATCAAAGGTGATCCATGTGCACTCTGATCTGATTTGAGAGAATGACTTACCACAGGTTTTGAACAGGGCAGCTGGCAACATTGACTTGCAGAAACTTTTCAGTTTCATTGTGAAAATTTGCTCTGTATGCATATGCGGGCTTTTTAAAAT
This sequence comes from Psettodes erumei, assembly GCA_016785225.1. Lineage (NCBI taxonomy): Eukaryota > Metazoa > Chordata > Actinopteri > Pleuronectiformes > Psettodidae > Psettodes > Psettodes erumei. Next base: position 298,799 of record JAFBJZ010000411.1, read on the forward strand.
CAATGATTCTGTTCTGATGCATACATTGTATATAGATTTTATAATCTATTAATACAGTCCATGTTTCCAGAAGACCGGTGAAGGAGTTTGTTAGGAGCATGTCGCCATCTATTGGTAACCACAATAATGATATACAAACAACAAAAAAACAAACAAAAAAAGCCCTTCCACAGTATAATTTTTACATTTGGTATTCGGATCTATGGTTACATATTTTATATAATAGTATTTAAGGTCCTTTCTTATAACAGAATATTGCTCAAATCAGTCATAACGCCCATTTTGTTGTTCGTTTTCTGTGGCCTCCCCCTGTCAATGGAAATCCGCACATTCGCTGCAGACTGACAAACCCAGACACAGTGAGAAGAAGCAAAATAACAGCAAAAATTATTAGCATGGGTCATTTGTGTTCTAACATGGTTGTATGAAATATAACCTAGCGGGATTTATCGTGGAAGAACTGAGTAAATTTGTTCTGTCGAATCTGCTTTTGCTGCCTTCGAGTCAGCAGAGCAAGATGGCGGCGCCTACGAAGCAGTAAGTTACAAATATGCTAACGCGAATATAAGCGTGTGACTGAGGATAAGCTAATGTTTCACTTGGTTGGGGTTTTAGTTCTATTTTTGATAAATAAATAACTAAATTTGCTGAAGAAACCGTTGTGTTATAGTTCAGTGTTATTTATAATCACAGTGTTTCGTCCATTGCTGCTCATGCAGCTAACGATGTGCCTTATTTATGTAGTGCTTCAAATGTTGCCTTTCCATATATTTTACATTTTCAACATACCAACCACCTGCTTCGTAAATGACAGACTGAATGGGGGTTAGAAAAATCTTCAAACTAGCTAACGTTACCCATTTAAAATGCAGTTTGTTTTCTGCTGTTGTAGCCTATCTGCCTCAAGGTTCGAAGTGTTGTGCGTTCTGCGATGCTTTTCTGCTCACCACAGTTGTAAAGAGTGGTTATCTCGTACCATAAGCTTTCTGTCAGCTCAACCAGTCTCGCCATTCACCACTGACCTGATTCATCAACAAGGTGTTTCTTGTAGTCAAGATAGTCAAAATCAAAATAAACATTAAACTTAAAGGTCATTTAGTGTACATTCAAATGTTTGCTTTAGGGATACAACTTGTCCTAATGCATGACGACTTGTGATAATTGTACATGTGAAATACATCAAAAATTACATGTGGTGGGGCATGGTCTAAGAAGCCTTGTCTCCTGATTGTCAACAGATATGGGCTGATCTTGCCACAGAAGAAAGGAGTGTTAAAGACATCAACCTTGCAGAAACCCTCAGTGTTTGGGGATGACTCAGATGATGAGGTGTGTAAATTTTGGATTTGTTCATTTGATAATAATCAGGGCAATATAAAATAGTCATAAAATTCACCAATTACTGCATGTGATTCAGGCATTTTTAGTATTATGGTAACACAGTTTTGCAAAAGAAATCAGAGAAATGTATCTAGGTAATAGTTGACATTTATGCAGACTTCTGTCCAAATGTATTGAACCAGTTTTGTTCCAACAGACATCAGTTGGGGAGAGTCTGCAGAGAGAAGCCATCAAAAAGAAGATGATGAAACAGGTGTGAGGAAGAATTAAAATACTTTATGCAAGTTGAGTCCTTAATGCAATAAATCCTTTTTTTCCACAATAATTCCTCTGTGATTTACATCTTTCTGGTGTTTGTCTTTTTCCCGTTCTGCCTAAAGACACGTTTGGAGATGCAGAAGGCACTGGAACAGGACAGCACTGTATATGACTATGATGCTGTGTATGATGACATTCAAAAACAGAGAAGTGAGAGCAACAAAAAAATTCTGGGAGGCACTGATAAACGGGTAATCTCATTTACATCGAAAACTTGTGTTCACACTGACATTTCAGAGTTATATAATGGGTGGAAAGACTATCTATAGAGACTCTGCTGTGCTGCTGTATTATTGGGTTCTGACATCTATTGGTGAAGAAGCACAATGTGAGCGAGAACTTCCTTGTGAATATTAACTTGTTTGTTTCTTTGTCTGTCTCTCTTAACAACAGCCAAAGTATATTCACCAGTTAATGAAAGCAGTGGAGGATCGCAAGAAAGAACAAGAAAGAAGGGAAGAGAGGAAGATCCAGAAGGAAAGAGAGGAAGAGGGAGAGAAGTTTGCAGATAAAGAAGCTTACGTTACCTCTGCCTACAAGCAAAAACTGCAGGAGCAGAAGGAAGAGCAGGAGAGAGAGAGGAGACAGGCAGAGATTGAAGGTTAGACTGATACTTTACAGCTATTTTTAGGCTGCTGGCAAATATGATTTTTCTGTAAGTGACATGGTGAGACTTTGAATTCCAAATATTTCAAACAGCATATGAATGTACCATAAATTTGATTTACCCAAAAAATCGTTATAATGTCTAAGCAACCTGGATTTTGAAAAACCAATTTGTGCTTCCAGTCTGAAAACAACCTAATGGCCTTTCAAATATTTTACTGAAAGCAGAAAAGGTTCATGAGGGTAACTTGATTCGACTAGGAATAGGCCACTTTATATGAAGGTTAATGATTTCTTTGTTTTGCTTAGCTGCCTTGGACGTGAAGAAACAAAAAGACCTGAGTGGCTTCTACAGACACTTGCTGAATCAGACCGTGGGAGAGGAGGCGATACCAGATCGCTCAGCAAACAAGTCAGTCAAAGCTCAGCATTACTTGCTCATCCACAATCACAACAAGCACACATGTATTTTCAAAAACTATTCCGAGCCTTTAACAGTATCTCTATGTTCCTGCTCCCACAGAAATCAAACCTCAAAGGTTTCAGAAGACACAGAGAGGACTTCACCAGTTCCCTTGCCCGAGACCCATGACAATATCCCAAGTTCATGCAGTGAAAATGAGGAGGGGCATGAACAGAAATGTGGTTTTAGCAAGCCCGGGGGAGGCTCATCACACTCAAAACGTCAGTACAGACAGAGGTCGCCTTCATCGGGGAGCGGAGAAGATAAGGAAAGAGAGAGGGAGAGAGACAGACACAAGAAGAGTCACAGGGATTCTCACAGAGACAGAAGAAGGGACAGAGATAGAGACAGAGAAAGGGAAAGAAACAGGGAAAGGGACGACAGACATGGAGGAAGAAGAGACGACAGGGATAGAAGAAAAGACAGGGACAGAGACAGAGACCGAGATGAGGAAAGAAATAGAGGCAGGGGGGATTCACAGAGGGACGACAGACATGGAAAGAGGGAGAGGAGCCCGAAAGAAAGAGAGAGGGATAAGAATGAGGGAAGAGAGAAGAGGAGGAATCTGGCTGATGATGAGCAGAGGGACAAAGACAGGGAAGAAGAGAAGGAGAGAAGGAAGGAACCAGAGAAGGAGAAGGCCGTGAGTAGGGAAGACAAAGACCCAGAAAAGAAGGAAGAAGCCAGAGAAGGGGGAAACGAGAAGGAGGAAGCGGAGGAAAAGGTGAACAAATTTGCGAAGCGTAGCACGGATCAAACAGTGAGTTCAGCGAGAGAGAGGTACTTGGCCAGACAGATGGCACGCTCTGCCTGTAAGAGCTATATCGAGAAAGAGGAGGACTGAGAGCGTTCTGGCACACAATGCAAACATCTCTGAATTGCACATAACCTTTATCTCAATTAAGGAGATGAGGCCAATGTTATTTTGTAGCACATAGTTTCATTTGATTTCCTTTTAAAGGCTCAAGAAACTTCCCAAAAACAGCTGGGCACTGTCATTTTCAACAAATGTTACACAAAGGGGAGTAAACACTGCATCTGTTGGAGACGTTTATCTTTCTTTCAGTCTTGCCAACCTTGTCCTGTGCTAATGGCCTTTAGTGATGAGAGAGAGAAACCTCTGTGATGCATGCATTTTTGAACATGAATTGGTGGATTATTGATTTATTATTGTGAAATAAGAATGTTGACTTTCAAATAGGAGATTTGACATCTCATACAGAAATAAGCAAAATTTTATCTTCTTGCTTGACTGGGAAGATGGCTGAGTGGAATGACATGCAAACTGGTGACATCATGTTTATTCACCTTTGGTGAGGTTTTGTATCTTTCCGCTTGAAGTCACCGAAGAACAAATAAAATAGTTTCTGGTCCACAGTTTTGTTTTTTGCTGCTTCCTGTATGTTCTGGAGTCATTTAAAGTGTGATTTTCAAAATGTGTACAAGAATGAAGTTTTCAGCCCATGATTCAGAAGCGAACAACGTTTATTCCACAAGGATCATTTGATCACAGAAACGTGTTACAACTTCTTACATGTTTTGTGCAGAGACATCATTTCCATTAGAAGCAGCTTTGGATTGTAGCCGTCCTTCTCTTGTGTATCTCTTGTGCACCTGCATCAGCTTTGGTCTAGTTGTACAGGGAGATGTTGGACCACTGCAACAAAAGAAACAGTAGTTAGTAGAATTGTTAATATCTTGAATGTGTTTGGAAGACTGGCTGCTGCACACAATGAGCTGCACACTACAGTGGTGCAGTGCAACTAAGTACATTTACCCAAGCACTGTACCTTTTTCATTATCTTCTACTAAATAAATGTACTCCACCTCAGAGTCATATGTAGTTGTTTTTACTCCACTTCATTTATTCAACAGCTTTAGCTTCTGAAGGTTTAAAATGCGCAAAAACCAATGATGTTATAAACTTCTTAAGCCTAGCTACACTATAGAGTAAATACTACACGACTGAGTGACTACTACATTACATCTACATCAGCTCTCCATAATGAATAGTATGGTTACTTTCTATACACTTGCTAATAATACTTACATAGTAAAGTGACATTACCAGCACAGGACTACTTTAGTATTTTCATATTGCAGTACTGTTGCTTGTACATAAGCAGAGGATATCTGCTATGTCTTATCCTTTTTTGTATAAAAGTGGCATTAAGCTGTAATAGACTTACATCGTCCCAGGTCAGGCGGATCACTCCATCGGATGAATTGTTTTTGAAAGTAGCTGAAAAAGAAACAAACCACATTTTTTAAAATGCAGCACAAGCTTAGACACACATTCTGAGAAGGAGAAATATCCTAGAAGCTTTAATATGGTGCTGTACTGTCCCAGTCCATCAGTGATTTGAATGATATGCATTTGAGTTTTACACTATATTCTCAAGAACAGAATCCAGGATGGATTTATTTCTGTAGCCCCACTGTCCTTTTCATTCGAAATGAATGAAAGCCCAGTTTGTCAAAGTGGTGTGGTTCTGAAAGTAATATGATTGATAGTCGCCCTGTCGCTCACTTGATGAATTTTCCAGGCGCAACATGAGCATGATGAACCCCTCCATGGAGGTATATGAGGAGCCTGAATATCGGAACATCAGCAGCATCACCATGCCACTGCTCACATTGAACCCTGTTACAGACAGAAAGAGGAAGTATAAGTACAGTTCTGTCAGTGAATATGATCCATGCTCCCCTTCTTGTACTGACACATTATGTACTATTAACATATTATTTTTAGTTAAACAAATAGTGATAGATAGAGTTACCTGCACCCTCAGCTGCCTTTTGGAGCTCATAATCAGACAAGGATCCGCTTCCATTCAAATCATAGCGATGGAACAGTTTCTGCAAAAAAAGATAAACTCACATTCAGAAACTAAGAGCAGTTCAAACATATTTCATTAGTGTTAACTGCAAATCAGTGATGAAGTGCATGTCTACACTTCTATAGGATGTTCTCTGGGTAAATAAACCAGCAAGAATTAGAGAAATGTGCTGAAATATATCATTATGCCCGGACTGGTTGAATTACCTTGTAATCGTGCATCTTCTTCCAAAGAACTGAGAATTCACTGTAGGTCATAGTCATCCTATGGTCAGTCTTGGTTCAAATTAAAGATGTCTCAACGACAACAACGGATGAAAAATAATTCCATTCGCAATGAGAACATTGTAATTTCATTTTGACTCCCTGGAACGATAATAGGGTGATTTGCAGCAGTACATAGTACAGAAAAACATTTCTGTATTTAAGGATACATCAACCATAGCCATCATGCTCCTGCAGGAATCCAGACTAAAGCCGTACCAGGTCCCTGTGAATGTTTAAAAAAATTGAAAAGATTCAATGATATGATATTGTCATTTTGGTTGTTTTAAAAGCACATTTTTTTGTTTTTTAAAAGTCAACTCACCATGAGGGAAGTTCTCATTCAGGAGCTTCTGGAGTTGCCTGGGACTCAGTTCATTTTTCTGACAACAGATACAGAAAACTTTAAAATCAGTGATCAACATGAGAAAAAAAAAGAAATTGGTGAGAGGAAAAAGGGAAAAATCTGAAGCCAGGTGAAAGCAGAGGAAAAATGATGATACCTGATTAGCGTAGCGGTTGAACAAGGCACGGTTGGGATCCCTGCTATTGTCCTCTTCCTTGGGGACCTTAAAGAAAACAACATATATTGCTCTGAGTTAGAACATCTGAATGTATCTGGGACTTGCAGCTACTTTATGTGCCAGAGTTTTATTTCACACCTCTGGAAGAATCAGATTGTTCTCTTCTTCCTCTCGATGTTCGTTTTCATTATCCTCATGGTCGTCCTCATCATCATGTTCGTGGGCACTGGATGCAAAGAAGAATTTGTTAAAAGGTGCCTCACACAACAACACATACAACAACAGCCACTATCTGCTATAACTCATTTTTTAAATTTCATATCAAAATACACATCAATTTTGTTTAGTAGAATAGAAAATTCTCCCCTTTTTGCTAAAACCCAAGGTTCCCCAAAAATAAAATGGCCCTGATTCATTTTTAACAAAGCAGCTTCAAATGGAATCATTTAGATATTCAAATCAGCAATCCTAGTTTTGGAATAATAAATCTCCATAGAAATTTACAAGATGTGCTGAATATCTAAGTATGTCTTTACCTCATCGTAATCTCCGACTTGGTGTAGACAGAAAGAACAAACTCCGCAGACATGTAGGGTTTCATGGTGGAGGGGACGATGACGTACTCTCCAGGCTCCAGACTGTGCATCTCAATCAGATCCCTCTCACTGCTGTACATCTGCTGTTGCTTCACAGGCCTGTTTCTTCTGAAGAAGGAGGATCCCAGGCGTCCTTCTGGGGTCTGGAAGTATAATTAATCTCATTAAATGTAATAAAAAATTCTGCCACATCCAATTGCTTTATCCAGTCTATTTCAAAATGTAATGTGTGGTTTTGTGTGCACAGTTGGGAGTGGGTTATTTGTTCTTCTACGTGCTTACCCCTGATGGAACCTGTTGGATGTGAAATGGGAGAAAGAAGAATGTCAATATACAGTTTTCAAATCAATCAAAAATGTTTGTATGATTTAATATTTAATGGCCAAAATTTCAGAATCCAGACCTTAAAGATGGTGAGTCCAATCGGGTAGAATCTTCTCTTTTTGCGATACTCCTGCTGAGGCTTCTGCATAAGAGAAAGCATGATGTTTTGGTCTCCTCCTTTCTCTCCTTCCTCCGCCTCACCAATGATGGTCACTTTGATGCGATACTGGGGATTGGTATGGAAGGAAGCTACAGGTAGTGGGAAACATTAAGAATGCAGATGACAACGTTAGACACAGTGTGGATGTTGTTCTTCTGTGCTTGCATTCATAACAGAAACAAATATACAACAAACATCTTGTCCTTGTGATTATGGTTAAAGGTAAAAGAATGAATTGGGCTCACAGGAATTCACGTTGCCACCTGCAGACTTCCCTGCCACCCAGCTGCCATCATAAATCATGCATTTCCACTGGCAAGTGAGGTCACCATCAAGGAAGTTGGGGTTCTCACAACAGATGGACACAATATTGAAATAGTGACAGAAATCCTCCAGCTCCATCCTGACATGACCAAGTGAATCACAACAAAAAGAAGCCAGGAAAAATATCAGCAACTGGAATAGACACAAATACAGTAGATGCTGTATTTTGTAAACAGATGCAGTCTACATCCAAACTAAAGAAGACAGACAATAATATGACTTTGAGTTTGACTGTTTGACAAATTCCAAGCTAGTAAAGATGTATGTAAACAATGATGATTTGATTTTGAATTATTTCAAAAGCTGACTGCAAATTTTTATGAGGAAGGACACACATTTTGATAAGAAAAACTGTAAACACAACAGTATCTATTTTACCATAAAACCCTCACACTGTACTTTTAACTCAGATTAGTTACCAGAACTCTCCATCGTCGCGATCAAAGCACTTTTCCCGGTCTTCTTGCCTTACTTTACCCCACAGGTCTGACCTGAGCACAAGTGGAAAATAAATCAATGTTAGAATTTGACACATTGAAACTGAACACATTTATTTTTGGTTATTTTTGTAAATATAAACTAACTTGACTGCTATAACATGGTCATAAACTATAGGTGGATCTATGACCGTTCACGTACTTGTCACTCCACTTTCCGTTCCATTCCTGTTTTCCCCAAGGGTTCATGACACGCACCAGCTTCACCTTGGAGCCATAGTACTCAACCTTAAGATGAAATGATACATTGACAAATGAAATGAGAACTGTGCAATGCTTCTGGCTAAGCTGCAATAAATGAACAGTGTACTTTAGCAGCTCCACAGTACAGTTTACCTCAGTGACAGCTGTGACAGAATAGGCGTGTGCATCTACCAATCCTGTGTGTGCTACAGAGTTCACCAGTTCCCCCTGGAATAAAGAAAAACAACATGAAATCATCCCAGTGAATCAGATTTTTTAAATTGTGCATTATTTTTTTGTACTAAATTGGTTCTTACCCCTTTGGGAGCTGTCCCACAGCAAATCATGGACTTACACCCAGTGGCTCTGCTCAGTGAGTTCCACAGCTGTACATCGTGTCCTGCAGAGTGGGCCGCCCCAAGTCTGTAAGTCATGTGCACGCCTCCAGTGAAATCCTTGCAGGCCTCCGACGGCAGGCCAGCGTTCATGTCAGCATAGGAACCACACACTCTGAAGGAGGCGGGGAACAAAAGATGCTTGTAATCTTAACATTTTAAGTATGGATTATGGTGCAAACCTGTTTTACATTTATTAGTGTGCATGAGTTGGTTACATACTTGGCATATGCCTTCTCCAGCAGAGGAACCCAGAACTCATTTCCTCCATTGCAGTGCACAGACAGCAACTGATTGTTAATGGTTGGCAGGTGGTCATCAATGACAACGTCCACCCACATGCCAAACCTCCAGAACTGACACAGAAACAACACGTAAAAATTGCAAATTAGCTGATGACCACAATGTACCGTTCTCCAAGTGTTATGGAAACATTGTTTCAACACTTTTATGTATCATTAAATCTTTACCCTGAAGTGAAATATTCCAGCATAGTTCTTGAAGGACTGGTCCATTGGCACAACCTGCACCATCAGGTGTTTATGGAATGTCAGGGAGGAAATTGCAGCCAGAAACCAGCAGTTACCTGGTAAATGAAGAAAACAAATATACTTTTCAAGTACTGACACATAGTTAAAATTTTCACCTTACACAGCTTACTATTTTTCTGTTGTTTCTAGCTAAAAGTACTGGAAATCCTAGCTTACCAACATTGCCTTGACCAAAGTCAAAGCGTGAGGTTCCCTTCATGCAGAAAGTGGGCTCCTCACTGTTGTTTTGCCTTTTCAAAATTTCCTGGTCAAGGCAACAGAGGAAACAGATGTAGACAAGCATTTGAAAACATACACATGAGAAGAATGTAAAAATGTATGCTCCACTTTACAAACAGCATATATGTATGATCTATTAGCACAACTGAGAAAATGCATTTTAAAGTATTTTACAGCTGGACGAAGCCACTCCACATCATCCTCCTGCCAGCTGGTCAGATTGGGCAGGTCTCCTAGAGAGCGGTTGTCAGGTGGGAAAGTGTTGTCCACATACAGTCTACCTCTGCGGAGGTAGGTGTCTTTCAGCTGTGCAAAGTCTTGGTTTTTGTACTTGGATGGGTTGGAGGGGCTACCCTCACTGCCATCTTGGTACCGCAAGTTGATAATGGAGGTGCAGGTTCCAGATTCAGGCATGTTGTCTGAGAGGCTTCAGGCAGAGAGATCTGAGATCATAGAAGAAAGACAAAATAAGAGAATTCAAAACTATGTAATTTAAAATGCAAAATGTGTTTCAGAGGCAAACGGAGAGGTGCTTACCTATGAAACTGCTGTAACCAACTGCTGCTTCCTTGCAAGACAAGTTGCTTGGAATTGTCCAGTCTGGTCTTTGCAGCAGGACTGCCTCTCATATATATTCACACTGTTCCATAAGGGGGTGTGGAGGGGGGAGATCAGACCCGCCTCCAAGAGAGTTTACAAAAATTACAATGATGACGTTTTTTTGACAAGAAAATTGGGTCGTCTGACATAAATCACCCCCTCCTCTGAAAGGTCACCTGTCATAACAGGCTTTGCAAACATGCAACTCTTTTTTTTTGCTCAAGAGGAAAAAGAAGTTTAAAAGGTTTTCTTCTGTACAAGTGCATACTTGTGCATGCTTTTTTCATGTTTCATGGTTATTTAAGTAAACACGAAAATACTTTTGCCCTCGTTGGTTTAACTGCTCTATACGTAAAGTCTTTTTTGATTAAACGTACATATATCAATCAATAAATAACAAGAAAAAAAGAACAGGCTGTAACTTTCTCTCACAAATTTCAGAATCAGCTCTGATGGTTAAACATTGTTGGTGGCTTTGTTGATCACATGTCTATTTAAAAATAATTAGTTAAATTAATTGCATTCTTAAAAATAAATTTGAAACCAACAAAAAAGAAGAAAAACTTCATGAACATCCTGAGATTTGTTAAAGTGCTTCCTCTTTCTTCTTTTGTTTTATTTTGAAAAGGACAAGGAGAACAAAGTCCTAAGACATTAAATGTGTGAGAACTTGCCTAACTCAAAATTCAATCAGCAAATTTTACAGATTTGTCATAATTTTACGATGCTGTAAAATATAATTACGGTACCTAATCATAAAAAATTTCTTGTACATGTTAGTACAATCTCAGTGTTTGTAAAACCACTTGAGCAAGTTTCTCAACAGGTTGATTTTAGAAGATTTATTGTCTACAGTGGTGGGATTGGTGACAGTTGCCCACAGGAAAATGTTCTCCTGTCATGCACATAAAAACCTATGACAAAAAGTTACATATTATTACCAGTATTATCATCCCTGTGTCACTTTTAGAGGTAAGAATAAAGACATTTATATGAGAATAAGAAAAATGTACAATGAAAAAGGAACGAATGAGTGAATAAAAGCAATAAAAACATTATAACATGATACTTGAGATTTTGTGATTGTTAAAAAACACTGATAGTACTCTGTCACTCTGTGTACTGTGTACTGTAATTTGTGCATTTGTCACTTTTATCTGACTATGAAGTCACTTTGACTAAAATTACACAACAGCATGTAGGGAGTGAGAAAACTGCTTATTTCAGTCACCTCTATAAAATCTGAGAAGAAGCTTTTTATTCCTGCAGTCATTTATTCTCTCTTGGCTTGCAGTGAATTGGAGTCACTCTTAAGCAGAGCATTTAGAATGAATGTAATGTAAATGATGTAATATCAATGCATAATTCTCAAAAAATCTCTGTATTCACAAAAACTTTTACAATGCTTTCTACAAAGGTAAAAGATGCTGCTTTAGAGAGAAAGAACAGCATAAAAGGTTTTTTTAATCCTGAACAAACGAGAAGTGTTGAGCAGCAAGGACATTTGACTGCATCATCAGCTGATGCCAATTAGGGAAACAAATGGAGAAAAACATCCTGTAGATTATAGTGAAAATGTGAGATTAAAATACAGTACATCTGCTGCAGCAGTTAAATCTGTCAACAAGTCCTAACATGAAAATGCATACCTTTCACTATTTGTCCTCATGCTTTCAGTCTGCAGTTGTTCATGGGAAAAATTGTGGTTCTACAAGAAACTTGGCAGCCTGATGTGGTACGTAACTTGCAAATAGCTGAGCATAATATGCAAATAATTGGATGAAAATTTGCATGCAGCAGAAAGTACTTTTGGAAGAACATGTGCATCTTACTAAAGTAGCAGAAAGACAACCTTGACTGTCAACATGTTTCCTTCATAAAGCCTTATGCTACAGGGAAAATCTCCACGGTGGTGCTGTATGATACTAGAGATGATCTTTGAAAAAAAGATGATGTTTGCATTGCACAGGCAAGTTATGACATGGAAAAATAAAATGCTTAATAATGTTACAGAGGAGTTTTCCTCCAATTTACTTACATTCAATGAACAGACTTTAGTTTTTGAATATCTTGATGCAAAGTGTGGAAAAATGCTGTTGCTTGTGTATGCTCCTTTACACACGAAGGAGTAAAAACTACAAATAGTATGAACCACAGTTTATGCTGGGTTTTGTTTTTATCACTTTTCTTTCTTTCAAAGAATGTCTGACAGTGTTTTTATACTCTTCTGCATACCACAGCAGATGATGTAGTCCGCCTTTGTCAGACTTGGCTGAGAATGTTGCTCTGCAGCAATGCAACGGTGCTGCAGTGCATTCTAATGCATTTAAATTATACATACACTGAGGCATACTCAATGCAAATGACTTGGTAATTGATACAAATAGCAGGTTAGCTACAAAACAGCATCGTCATATTAAAAAACAAAGCCACAGTCTACATGTGCATGTCAATCAGTTAGACAGCAACAGGCACGCCTGAAACGAGGACTCAATTAGTCATCATCTGTGCGTTCCTTGTACAAATAACACAACAGCATTAATTTGTTTGAATTTCACAAGTTACAGGCAGGGCAACCATCACAGCACTACATGTTCACTTGGATGAATATTGCTATTTTAGCCACAACAATGAACTCTTTAGCTGCAAAATGTAACAGTAATTCTCAGTATGCAGTGGATACTGAGCCCAGATCAATTTTCCACATCTGAAGAAAAAACATAAAATAGGGTACCAGTGCCAGTTCCAATCCAGAGGCACCACCAGTGCAATCAACTATCAGAAAGTATTAGATAGTACTTCCAAAGATAAAAATAAAAAAATATCTCCTTTGTGTATGTTTCACAACAGTTTGCTTCACTTGATCAAACACTGTCACTAGTTGTCAGTGGGTTGACATCAAATTCAAACACAGAGAAAAACAGAAACTTGCAAACAGACAAACTGCACAACTGTGAACTTTTAAAGTACAGGGCTAAACAGACACATTTTAAAATCCTTCAGGCCAACTTAAATGCACCTGTGGAACACAGTGTTTGTCACTGAAAACAGTTCTATTATGTCATGTATTTACTTCCTGACAAAACATTTGCCAAGCAGATTGTCAGAACCATTGCCAGAACCAAGACCTACATTATGTGTACACGCACCTATCAGCAGTCTTCTTCCCTGCATTTGGCAGCATTTCGTTGCTTCCGCATGTAGATCTGTGGGGTCGTCTCTCCGATTTTTGTGAATTAACATTCATTTCAGTCTGAAAAATGATCACATGCCTAGCACTGTGCAGGTGTGCTGGGAAAATTTTGTCGTCCAGTTTCCTCACCTCGCTGAGGAAAGACAGCTTGAGCTGCTTACAGCCTTGGCTTTTACACATCACTGGGATAGAAGGGCTAAACTCATCCTCCTCACAGAGGGAGTTCATCACCTTCACACAGGTGGACGTCCTGTTGGAGAGCAGGGGCAGAAGTGTCTGAAATCAGATAGACAGCAGCTGGTCAACTGCTTTCAGGTATACAAATGAACTCAAATGAGAGAAGAGTAATACAAAAACACTGCATTTACCTGCAAAGTCAGCGCCTAGCAACTGTTGCAAAGTACTGAAGTACACGGAAAGACAGTGTGACTGAGGATGAAATCACACAACTCATCTATATGCATAGACTGGATACCAGAGATTAATCGCAATTACTGTATGGTGGAGTACCAATAAACAATACGAGTGTTATAGAAGGGAAAAGGGCAGTTTAACATCACTGCATTCTCATTTTGAAAGGTAAAGGTTGACATGCTTGTTACTGATAGCTAGCAGATGTTTCATCACTGTTTGTATACTTAAGGCTTGAATTTCTACGGGACAACACTGGACCAAATTCTGAGGAACGGATTCCGAATGCAAGCCAAATTGATACTTAGTGAGGGAGGTTAGATGTTTTGTTCTTTTCAAGCGATAGACATATGTACCATTGTACATGTGTTAGGTACACAGAGGCAGTAAAACATGCACCGACGTGTTGGTACTCAGAGCGCTGTGTTCTGTACAAAAGAAAGGGTATTAGGAGTTAACATCTGCTCAAGCATGTCATCAGAGTAAAACACTGCATATTTGCTGTATTAGTGTAGTAAGAAAAAAGGATAAAATTTCGTAATTCCCTAGGGTTTTTCAAAGAGTTCACAATCCTTCAGGCCATACGAAGGCAAAAACACAGCAGCGACAGCAGCTTTGGATTACAGATGTGGTGTTTACGCTTTGACACTGTATTCCTCTCATTAGTAAAGTGCAGGTATAGAAAGGCAGGATAGGTGGTCAGCATAGACTTGTGGGTTTTATCACAAGGTTACATTAGATTTATGAATCCAAGCTTTTTAGGGAACAAAACAAGCACAAAATTTGTCTGTTTGACAAAGAGATATTGATCAGACAGTAAAAAAGCAAACACTTGAATGAAAAACATCCTGAAGAACAGGCATTTCCACCTTGCTCTGCTCAGCCAGTTGACTTATGACATTGAGACATGTTCAAGTCTCTGATCTCTTACATTTCTTGTCTTACCAGATCACAAATTACTTTGCTTGGTCACGTGATCTTGGAGAAAAATATACCCTATTAGGAAACGCATTCATTGGTATTCAGATTGAGACCAAACTGGGTTTGTTACCACTGCATGTAAATTATGTGCTGGTGAAGACATCAGGAATGTGAAGTCAAGCTGATGTGACTTTAGGCACAGTTCTTGAACACTTACTTGACCTTGAAAACAAAAGAAATTTGCAGCTTTAAACTTGAAGTTTTCAGTGGCTTATCTTTAAAAGCCAGTGCAGTGAACACAACAGTCTGTCTTTAGTTTGGTCTCAGGAACCTGCTTTCATTCATTAGCACTGTTGAGTATTATTCCATAATACTGGCATTTGTTATTTTTCCCTCATTCATATCAACGAGGTTAGGGTAAAATTACAAATATCTCTATCATTAAAGCTTACTAAGATGGGGCTGCAATAGCGACTCAAGAACAGATTGCAGTTGGAGACATGTCAGACAGCTTTGTTACCAAAAGAAAGCATTTATTCAATCTGCCCCTCACATACAGAGTCAAATGATTTTGAACAAACATGGTGACCCAACTTCAGACCACTTTTCTTGAATCCTCTTGTCATCTGCAGAAAAAGGGACCAAGATTAGATTTAAAATAAAATAAAAGCAAGCAACAGATTAAGAGCAACTGCAATGTAAACTGCTTAAAGAAAAAGCTTATCTACATACATTTTAAATACAGCTATCTGTAAGTCAAAACAAACTTACAAGGGCCATCTCCAAAAAAGGTGTGGTCACAGCTGCATGCCATAAGATGAATCACTTTTTCAAAAAAGGACTCTTCTGTAAGAAACCAGCTCAACCTTGAAAATTGAGAGCAAAATTGAAAATGGTGAAACACAGCACTGATTAATTCCATTACCGACAGGTTGCTATTGTCATTTTGAGTTCAGAAAACTAGTAATCACCACTGAACAATCTGCCGGTAATTCCAGCTATTTCAGTTTCAGTTTCATCATGACAGAAGGAGTTATTTTCTTTTCATGGCAGAAAACGCAAACTAACCTGCACGACATGATCCATCTTCAGTTACCTGGTGTGGTCGGCAACACACGCATTACCACAGGAGGACTTGGAAGAAGGGAAAAAAAAAAAAATTACTTGAGTAGTTAAGAAAGGCGACTACAATGCTTGAGAAACAGTCATGATTCAGAAAAGTGGACCAGATATCGTCAGTTGTCGCATCTGACGGCACTTCCTACTCGAGGTTTTCATCATAGTAAAGCTTCACATAAGTGCAACGCTAATGATGACGTGCTAGCTTACTCAGTGCCATCTGCAGTTGTATTTTCCTGGCCCCAACATCTCCTACGGCAGTTTGCAGGTTCTTTTTGAGCTACAGAAGCAAAAAAAAAAAAAAAAAAAAAAGGTTATGATTTGTTCGCTGGTGATCGGTAACAGAACAACATTATGTCGTGTTCAGAAAACCGAGAGTCACCACTGAACAATCTGCCGGTAATTCCAGCTATTTCAGTTTAGATTTCATCACTACAGTACATTCAATGCCTTTCCTCAAGTGAAAATGCATCATTAAACCTACCTCAGTCTTGACTTTATGTCGCCATCAACAGGCATACTCTGACCTGTCAAAAGAAAATAACAATCAAGGTCCACTGAAGCAACAAAAAGATTTTACTCAGTAGCAGTTTTCAGAGGCTCAGATCAGTGAGCAAGAAACATCGTCAGTTGTCGCATCAGACGGCACTTCCTATTCACAGTTTTCATCACAGTCACAGATGCAAACGAGGCCTCAGATAGTTGGTGACTTCATTTTCTCTCACCTCTCCACTTGAACACGAGGAGACATCCTGATGTCTCGATTACAGCATTTGTTGAACCCCTGCATGAGCTGCCAGACTGATGTCAAACTGAGGGGAAAGATATTCCGGGTTTAAAATATATATATGCTGACTATATTATTGCAGTGGACTCTAACCAAATCAATACCTGCAATCAGTCAAACATTTATGTGGAAATCAGGATTCAAAATTCACTTGGCATTTTTACAATTTAATGCCACATTTTAAACTTATTCCTCAACCTATTCAGTTATGGAATCAGCATTGATGGTAGCTGTGCTTCACAAAATACCAGAGGAAAGCAACAGCAGCCATGGCACCAGCTTCATCACATAAACCAATATTTCCATTTTTAATCTATCAGAATCAAATTATAGAGAAAGCAGCCGTTCAATAGGAAAAATAAACACACACCTCGTCAAAAGAATGAGAGACAAATCGCACTTTTGTCTTTTTACGTCTCCGCCTTTCGGTCCTTTCCCCACGTGGCTGCTCTGAGGCCTTTCTGGACATAACTAACTTTGCACTGCAGCCAACAGAAATGACGTTGAAAACAAAAGACTGACAAAACACAGTTCGTCTATCGTCTGGTTTAACAAGTTAACTAACGTGGCCTTATATGTAATAAACTCCGGAACAGAACTTCTATTATCACTGCTTCAGCCCGACATGAACGAAGAGAGAGACGGAACGAGAAAGGACAAGAAGCTGCGTCGCGAACGTTTTTAAACGCGTCCTGACCGTCGCCATGATATGACGTAACGTAGAAACGGACGTAAAAGTTGACGTATCGCCACCTACTGGACTGGAATGTGAACACCACGGCTTTACTCAAACTACCTTTTTGATTGTATGACTTCGGAAGAGCTCAGTTAAGTCATAAAGAGGGACAAATTTATTGTAAATGTAATTTGATTGTGTCCTGAATATATCTAAACTTACCTCCCAATATTTGTCACGTTGTCACATCATACCAATGAAAATGAATGAATGAATATACAAGATATAAAAAAAATCATATTCAGGTTGAGCGAGAAACCCCTCTGCGGTCGCACGGTGGCGCTGTTTGACAGGTTACTGGCTGCTTTACTTCACTATTTAGATGGAGAGTCTCATTAGTTGGCTCTGTGTGTCTGCTGTCCGGAGATAAACTGTGGAGACTCAGCTCAGCCTCACTTTGCTCAGGATTTGTTTTCTTGGCAGACACCGGATACCGCATTACATCTCAAGACCCACAGCCCATTTCCTTCAGCATTCTGTCTTTATCATTCTGCAGTTTCAGGTAAAGTTTCATCATTTAATCACTTTTATAGTTTTACAGGGTTTTTTTAACATCAAGTTTTTTTTTCTGTGCTGCTGATATTCAGTTCTTAAGTTGCAGGAACGCATTCTGTTTCAACCACACCATCCTTAAACACTGACTTCTAACTAGACCAATGAGAGATATTACACAGTACTATCTAATCTATCTAACTAATTCTTTAAGCAGAAAAAACTAAATCTAATCAAGATTTGCTTTGACCCCTCTTTGCCTTTGAAACTGCACATGTTCTCTGACTTGGTAGGTTGTTTCAAGCATTTTGAAAAGTTCTTCTGTGGATTTAGTCTTTCTCAGTGTCTTCTGTATCATTGTGTAATCCCAGACTTACTACATGATGTTGTGGTCAGGGCTCTGTGGGGGCAGACCATTTGCTGCAGGGCCCCTAAAATGATTCTTCTGGTGGCAGAAAATAGCTTTTTATGACTGTCTGTATGTTTGGGGTCGCTGTCATGCTGCAGAATGGATGTGGGACTGATCAAATGCTTTTCTGATGGTACTGTGTGATGGATAAACACCTGAAGTGCCTAAAGATTTTGCACAGTACTGTACTGTTATTTGACCTAACCTTATCTTTCAAATGAAAAGCAAAAAAATACTTTACTATACCCCCTGTTTATATTGATGAAAGCATATTTCTCTATTTCAGGAAAACTCAAAAAGACATTAATTGTCTTATTCCCTGGTTTTGTGGAAGGGAAAAAACCAGTGTGTGTGTGTGTGTGTTTGTTCTTGAAGTGAATGAAAAGTGTATTTTCTGACAGTGAAAGTAGAAGCTTGAAAGTGTGCGTGTGCATGTGTGTGTGCTGATTCACTATAGCAGCATGTTACCACCTGTCAAGAAGGACCGGATCATTACTCAGCTCCCAAAGGTTAGCAATGCACATGCTCACACATGCACATGCAAACACACACACACACACACACACACACACACACACACACACACACACACACACACACACACACTGTAATGCAATTACAACTAACAGTGTTACTATTGATGAGGTTATTTAGATTCTTGAATGCTCCTCTTTGCTTCTCTGACTTAAAGCTGATGCCTGCAGTTTTGAAATTGTTGACTTGAGCAAACCTTGTAACTCCAGTCTTGGTGATATTTTTGTTTTAGCTCCATTTCAGGATTTTAATGTTCCACTGTGAGCTGGGCAAGTTTCACCACCTGAATGAAGCCCAGCAGATACATTTTAGACAGTTACTGTGGTCAACATGAAATCAAGGCTATTGTAATGCTAATGTAAAGCTGGTAATTTTAGAAAAAAAAGGCCTCCTGCGCCTTTTTCTTTTACTGTTCAATAATCTTTTTACCTTAGTCTTTTTCTGTTTCTGTTTCTTCTTCACACTTTCTTTATAGTGTTTTAGTCCAAATGCAGCACTACACACCAAAGATGGCTTCCACCCACAGGTGAAGGCAGTCTGTCAGGTACAGAGCTCAGGCTCTGTGAGGTAAGGATCACAGAAGGATGAATAAAGTCAACAAACCCTGCTGCCCAACCTGCTAGACCTAACCCTTTTTAAAGGTTATTTAAGTCTTAATAGCATGTAAAACAAAGCCTTTATATGTTTTTGTGTGATAAGTGTTTTAGGCACACAATAAATTGTGTGCATAAAATTAAATTTTTTTGTGTGGACAAAATACAGTCGATTATTACTTGAAGAAAAAAACTGAAACAAAATTGGCTTAGTGCAGAAAGCAAATTTTGAATCATCCTTTTAAAGCCCTTACAATGTCTCAGTCATTCCAAATTTGATGTAATCAGGTTAAAGTCATAAGTGACAGCTGACAGTCTGGACTTTCTGTTGCCAGCTTCAATATTGCCAAGGTCATTGTGGTGGGAGATGTTGCAGTTGGGAAAACGTGTCTCATCAGCAGGTAAGAAGTCACTAATAATTAGAGGATTATGAGTTTTTAGATTTTTTTAAAATCTAATTTTGTGTTCACTCTGTTCACAACATCATACCTCAAAATAACAACTCATGCATAGTTCAACCTGCACGGATCAGAAACTCACATTTTCTTAGTTACTTTTCCCTTGTTCCTGTCAGGTTCTGTAAGGGTGCGTTTGATAAGAACTACAAAGCAACCATAGGGGTGGATTTTGAGATGGAGCGTTTTGAGGTGCTTGGAATTCCCTTCAGTTTACAGCTGTAAGTATGTCTCCATACCAGAGACAAACGCTGCAATCACAGACAGTAAACAAAGCAATTCAGTTCGGGTAATGAATGATCATCATTGTCAAAGGGGTCATCAAGGTCTACCTAATGCTACTTTTCCAATATCTGATCACATACCACGAGGAAGTTTATGTTCTTTAATGTCTAAATGTTCATCTGTAAATGAAATCACATGGTTAGATAATTATGGCTATACAATTTCCTCAAGATGATTTCATAAACATCTGTTTATGGGCCTTAAATTACACATTCTTCCTACACTGTCGCTGGTGCATAGAAGTGCACGTGTGTGCCATGCTCTTTCATCATTTAATCATTAGGTTTAATCAATGTTAGTCATGCTAGAGGATGGCAATGTCAGTCTGTCAATGGCTCCACCACTGTCATACTGAAATAACTCAACAACTTGACGCATTGCCATGAAAGCCTATTACTTTCATTCCCACCAAATCCATCTGTTACTTTTCAGGTGGGACACAGCAGGTCAGGAGCGGTTCAAGTGCATTGCCTCCACCTATTACAGAGGAGCACAAGGTGAATTTAGCTCCATCGCTATAGTGTATTTTTGCACCACTCATCTTTGACTAAAGTAAATGATTCAAAGTGTTAAATCTTCACCCTATTACACACAAGATTCTACCATTGTTCAGAATGTCTCTTTACATTTCCCCAGCCATTATAGTGGTGTTTGACTTAAGCAGTGTGGGCTCATTAACACATGCCAGGTAAGCAATATCCCTTTACTAGCTAATGATTATATAATTAGAAGAGTTATAGCTGTCTCTGTATGTGTGTGTGTGTGTGTGTGTGTATGTGTGTGTAGGCAGTGGCTAGAGGACGCTATGAAGGAAAATGACCCTTCCAGTGTTTTACTGTTCCTTGTTGGTACCAAGAAAGACCTCAGTGTGGGTAAAATTTATCACACATTACTAAAAATTGACACAGATATTGACTCAGAAATATATATATAGGCCTTTTTAAAAACCACTGATCAATTTTTTTTATAATTGTCAAACATTTTTAAACAATCCCATTTTTGGAGCCCGGAAGGATGTTATCTAATGTTTTTGTTTGGTTCAACCAACAGTGCAAAATCCAAGTACATTTGGTTTAGAAGCAGTAAATTCACACCTTTGACCTTTTACCTGGGACAATAAAATGTTTTTTTTTTTACTTCTGCCTTGATAAATAACTTCTATCGTCTTCTACATATCACTCCACAGTCTCCTGATCAGCTGGCTCACATTGAGCAGGAAGCCATCAGACTCTCTGAGGAAATCAAAGCAGAGTACTGGGCTGTGTCCGCAAAATCAGGTGGGACTCAAACACACATTAACGTGAACAAATCCCATCTCCCAACACCTGACTCCCGCAGTCATCGTCCCATCAGGCTTCCCTTTTTTTGTTTTTAAATCCTCTTTCTGCCTCACTAAACTCTCTCTTCCATCATGTCATTGTTCCAGGAGATGGTATCAGAGATTTATTCTTTCGTGTGGCCTCTCTGACTTTCGAGGCCAACGTTTTGTCTGAGCTCGAGAAAAGTGGGTCGAGGAACGTCGGTGACATTATCAGTGAGTCAATACGCTCCAGTAATTCTCATTATTCAGAAGGGAGCATCACACTTTCAGCTATTCAAAGCTTAAATTACCTGCCAGTTTCTCACTTGAGAACTACTGGCTTCCAATGACAAGTCCTCAGAAATGATTACACTCTTGGCTTAAGGCTGATTGATTTTTGAACCTATCCAGGATTGCTCAGGATTTTCCCAACCCACTGTAAAATGTGTAATCTTTCAATTGCATGCAAAGCTCTAAAATCTGCTTTTCTCATGACACATGTAAACCCAAGCATTCTTTGGATTTTCTTACTGTCACCAAATCCCATGAAACAACAAAATAGTAATTTAGTCTTTCAGTACTTTCCAGCAGGTGGAGGAGAAGAGTTTCTTACAGTGTGTGTGTGTGTGTGTGTGTGTGTGTGTGTGTGTGTGTGTGTGTGTGTGTGTGTGTGTGTGTGTGTGTGTGTGTGTGTGTGTGTGTGTGTGTGTGTGTGTGTGTGAGGTCTTACAAACAAATTAAAGGCATTTCCTTCCTTGTAAACCATGCTTGTCGTTAGCGCTGCGTTTTCTTCTTCTTCACTGCCTTTTGCTGGCAAACTGCTTCATTACTGTCACCAAGTGTTGATATGTGGAATAGCATGAACTGATTGTACGGAGTGTGTCAGAATGGTTGGCCAATTGTTAACACACAGTGCTATTAGGGGTGAAAATCACACAGGGACCCTTTAAGTAACTCTTATTGGTAGTTACAGTGCCCCAGATAGACTTAAAATACATGTCATTGGCTCATTTACATGTTTTTAATAGTTTTTAGACAGTCTTGCTTGTAGGATCAATTCATTGTGGGATTTTACAAACTTTTCATGAGATTTGTTGACAATAAGAGAAATACAGAATATTGCCGGCCTTATCATTTAAACCATCCCCACTTTCATTACTCTTCTGAGTGCCTAAAAACATTATAGGTGTTTTTTGTTTGTTTTTTTAAACACAGGGATCACAGACAGTACAGATGGCGATCATAAACCCACCAAGAGGAAATCCAACTGCTGCTGATGAGAGCTGAGAAAATGATGCCTGGATACGCTGTACCGACCACAAAGCATACACACAATGGCACACCAAACAGGGAGATTAAACTGAAAAACAGACTCAACATCCTGAGTAGACCCACGTAAAGCGATGCCACGTCAACTCAAATAATGTTGTATTTCTGGTGCTCTGCGGATGGCCTGAGAGAAATTTGTTGATAATCCAAGTTGTACGCTTGACACAATGAATTGTAAATTGAGGCTGTAAAAAACAAGAAGTCAGTCAGCAGGATGACCATGATAGTGTCCTCGCAGGAATGTTTGCACTGCTGGCCGGAGCTGCAACAAATACAGCTTTGTGATATGCTTAGCTACATAACAAGTTATTCAAAGAGGATTATCTCCAGATCAAAGTGCATTTGGCTGATGCTTTCACAAACACGAATGCGTATCTGTCCGCAGGAGGCACATGCTATGGATGAACTGTCAGTGTCAGACCTAAAACATGTTTTCGTCTTCCTCACTTGTCTCCTGTCATGTGTCTGCGCCGCTAATGTGATGCGTACGCCAGCTCCCATGACCACTATCATGCCCACAACGCGACATTCTCTCCTCTGACACAAGGGTTCTCATGATCTCAAGAAGGGAGGGATTG
The DNA here is from genome assembly GCA_016785225.1 of Psettodes erumei. NCBI lineage: Eukaryota > Metazoa > Chordata > Actinopteri > Pleuronectiformes > Psettodidae > Psettodes > Psettodes erumei. Next base: position 322,145 of record JAFBJZ010000411.1, read on the forward strand.
TTCTGCAGGGACAGAAACAGGCAGCGAGTTACATCTGAGGCCAATCGATTTCCTCTCTCAGTGGAGACAGGAGGAAGTGTGTCTTCGTTGGCCTCTGTATGCTGCCTCTTATATCCTATTCAACACAGACATACTTTTACTATAGTTCATAATATGGATTGTTAATAAACTGGTTTTGATCACTGTATTATCCTTTTGTCCTGGTGAGATAGAAAACCTGGATAGTGTAAAGAAGGTGTAAGGGTTGGGGAAATTCTTCACATTCTGTCCTTAGATAATCATATTTCCAGCATGACCATAATCAAGAATGCAAACCAACACACACACGCACACACAGATAAATGGACATCGCATATCTTGACTGCCTATGTGTTTCGCAAATTAGCATGAAGAAGTCTCTGGGTTTAATATGAACACTTTTATTAAAGGGATCACAGGTAGAAAAGGTCATCAGCAGTGCCAGAGACATCGCCTCTCCTCTATCACCAGCAACTGCCGACGACCAATCACAGCCTCGCTGAGAAAGACGTGGTATCTTAATCTGGCAAGAGACGTAAAGCCGAGTAGGTTTACTAAAAAATAAAACATAATTATTTAAAACAATATGCATATTATGGGACCATGATACTTTGCACACAGAAATGACAGCACACCATCGAATACCAGCACTGCTTGTTTGTACTGTGGCACAGCAAAAAAAAAAAGAAAAGAAAAAAAAAAGCAGAGTGGCCCAAGAATGACAATCACAAAAGATTCCTTTTTTTGTTTTTGAACAATTATACAGTCACTCTACTGAAATGGCTCCATGAGGCGCAGAATATTATACAGTTAGGAATATAAACACAGTAGGAAGTCTGTTTGATAGTGCTGATACTGTTAAGAGAAATTTTAACTAATCCACCGCAAGTATCTTAATTTTACGGTTGCAGATGTGGAAAATATTCTTGTTTGTTGACATTCAGTAGGAAAAGCGATACTGTCATGGACTCGAGCGCAGCAGTGATGTATGAGGAGACTGCATCCTTAAAGGTAACGAACATCATAACCAAAAGTCAAAAGTGAAATATCCGCCCGACTGCAAAACTTTAAAGATACAAGAGATTCTAATTGGAATAAACTTAATTATAATGACCAACTGACAAACTGCCACAGATGACAGCTTGACATGGCGATGTACTCCCTTGTGGAAAAAAATGCCAGTCAGTTTTTCTGCACTGCCTCACATAAATGCACAAAGTCAACAAAAACCACCACCGTCACCATCGAGGGTGGCGCATGTGAAGTGTCCACAAAGTATTCTTGAATCAAATAAGAGTCAGCAATACATTAGAGGCTATCTACAGAAAACAAAGGCTGATCATAATACAGCATGTGGTGGAAACGTCAAGCAGTAACTCATGTATGGTAGGAACTCGAGCTGGCATGAAGCTTACTCCTTCAATTAACTTTGCTTATTAAATTAGCCTCGCACGTGGCGTATTTACATGTCTGTACAGTCACAGATGTGTTTGCTTTGACAGACATCAGCCAGAGAGGCTTTAAGGTTCAAACAGGAAAAAAAAAATAATTTTATTCATTCTGACGCATTCCATACAAAAACTCAATTTCCTAACTGTCCTGGCAAAGCGCTCTTTTGGCAATTGTTTGTGAAAATCCGCCAATCATGAAAGAGGAAAGGTGGGTTCTGGAAACTGCAACGGTGCTCCTCTCTGCCGAAACCATTCACGGATCAAACTAAAACCAATTGCAAAAATAAAGATAGCACGACAGCTTATCTGACAAAGTCTGTGTAGGTCCATATCCTATTCGCAAATGCTGTCAAATATTTCAAGTTTTTTTTTTTCTTTCGTCATTGTACTGACTTCCTGCGCGGCATATACAGTGGAATTCTGACTATACAAAATACTATGCAGCCGGAGCAGCTGGCTGCAGGTGAGGAGGTGACTTATTTGGGATGAGAGGTGGACAAGAGGATGGAGGAAACCAGACTGATAAACTGCAGCTACTGTATCAGGAGGTGAAGAGAACATATGAATGGACAATCAGCTGGATGGAGTGGTCAGCTGCATGAAAGGGCTGATGGGGTGTAGGACAGACACGAGGTGGAGGGTTATCCAGATGAAGCAGCAGTACAAAGGATGGAGGTGGCGAGGGGGGGTGTAGCGACGCCCCCCTCCGTGTCCTATCGGTCCATTTCGTCCAGCAGCGGTGTGGCGTCTCCGGCAATGGACATGGGTGTGCTCTCGATCATGGGGCTGGGCGACGGGCGTGGCGTCATCCTCTGGGCTTTCTTCCGTCCTTCGGCTTCTTTCTCCTTCAGCCATTGTTCCGCCATCTTGCCCCAGTCCACTGCAGAGGCGTTGCTGCCGCTCGCCCTGCAGGGAGGGAGGACAGAGAGAGAGAGAGAGAGAGAGGTGTTTCAGTGGTAAAAACAGACTGAATGGTGGGCTGCTGCTTTTCTGTACAATGATGCGGTTTGTGGTTTTAGCACCATCTAACGGCAGAAAAGTGTCATTCAACACAACTGGTTGATGTGTGGAGTCGCATACTGTAAAATGGACATCAGGCAAAGGGTTGTGATGATAGAGGGGTAATCACTGAGCGGATGTCCACACAAACATGATGATGACGATACTTTTTCAGGAAGTGCATCACATCTCCGAACAGATTGGGGCACATCAGGCCCTTGCCCCCCAACCCCGTGGGTGCTTACTTTGGCTGCTGCTGCTGTTGCTGCTGCTGCTGCTGCTGCTGCGGTGTCCGTCCTCTGGATGAGGTGGAGGATGACGGCGTGCCAGACGAATGGCCGTGGTGACTGCTGTGATGGCCGTGATGGCTGTGGTGTGACGCGTGCGGGTGTGCGTGAGAGTGGGAGGACTGCGGGGTGGAGCCGGGATACTGCGGGGTGCCCAGGGCCTGCTGGCTCGGTGTGGTGTACGAGTAGCTGGGCGTCATCATGGGCGTGGCCATTGGCTGCTGAGGTGTGGCAAATACCTGTAGTGCAGGAAGTACCGGTCAAGACTCTGTCTCTGAATTACTCCTTTTTACCATATACCTGTATCTTTGATCCTATCAAGTGGGAACCCACAATTTATTTTATAATATAAGGTGAGTCCTGCTAGGGACTCACCTTATATTACTAATACATATTATGCTACATATTATACTAACATCTCACACAAACAACCTTTTCCCTTCCATAGCAGTTGTCGTCATTAAAGCCTTTGCACTCACGTGATAGGCAGAGGAGCTCCCTCCGCCTCCTCCTGTGCTGCCCCCGTAGCCATATTGGCTGGAGCCCCACTGTGCGGGGGTGGTGTTGGGGTTCTGGCCCTGGCCCGTGACTGCGGCGATGGCATTGAACATCTGCGAGGTCATGTTGCGCGGGAGGGCGTTCACAGCGCGTGTCAAGTCTAGGGAGGAAGGAATACGTTAAGAGGTAGTACGATGTACCGCAACTCCATTCTTGTTGAAAACGTAGATTTGCGCACGCATGGACACACCTGCGATGTTGATATTGGCTGGGGTGGCATTCAGCGATGCAGGGGTCCTTGTTCGGCTGCTGTTCGTGGGAGTGATACCTTTGGCAGCAGAGAAAACGTTAGATAATGATGCCCGATATATTTCAACTGCTGTATTAAACACAATAAACAACAGGTGTTGTACTTCCATACCTGGTACGGGCTCTTGGTAATGGTCCTTAAACCAACGGAAAAGTCCGTTTACTGTCGGAAATATTTGTGAACGGTAGCGGAAGCCATCGGGAGTGATGGTCACATACTCAATCCTAGGGAAAAAGAAATTTATTCAATATTTTCTACCTATTGTATCAATAGTGAGTAACCAGAAAGCAGAGAAGACCAAAACACTTCTGCTCACCGTGGTTTTCCACGAGGCTGGTAGCCCAGTATGAACTTTCCAGGTAAATCTTTACAAGCCGAAACAAAGTAAGGAATAAAAGTAGGCTTCTCCCTCTTCGCCCTGATCAATATCTCCTCCATTTTCTATCAAAGAGAAAACAAGGCAAATGGGGTTATGAGTCACGAGGGGCGCAACTCGTGGCAAAAACAGGTAGTAGAACAAGACGAGTTGTCGAGTTATGATTCCCACAGTAAGAATAACATTCGAAAGACTACAGAATACTCATATACCTCCTTGTTTCCCCCGTTGCACTCCTGGAAGTACTTATGCCCCAGCAGATCCCGTGCAAACGACGCCATTGGCTGAATGTAGCGAGCAGTGATTTCATCCAGATCTTCAAATTCCTGTCGAGGATGCAAAAAAACCCACTTAACAAATATACAGCAGCACACGGCCACAGCCACACTGTCGCGTCACCGTTGATTTCCGCCGGGTTTGACGGGGGAAGCAAAACACGCACTAAAGAAAGTGGAGACGCCACTTTACCTCATTGTTGATCCAGAGTGTGTGCCCTAAGCTGAAAGCGTTCTCTTTGCCTTCCTCCCTCACGTCCACGTGCTGGTAGATGCCGTCAGCCACCTGCGGAATATCAGGCTGCGTGAGATCTTTTCTTATCCCGCGTCCATCCACTTAATCATGTTTCTTTTTAATTTTACTCTTCAGCACCCTCCTGTACCGCTCCATCTGTTTCTTACTTTCCACGTGACAGTCAGGTGGTTCTCGCCCTTGCTGCTGGGTCTGATGATCAAGTCTCCCTGGTCCAGGGTCTCCATCATCTTCTCTGCCTGGTTGAAACTGATATTGTGGAAGTTGGGGTGGGCGATCACACGCTTTATATATGCTGGAGAAACAGAGAGAATTCAAAGAACACACATATGATATGAGGGCAGTGACGCTAAATATTACTGTGCAAAGTGTTTTGAGAGAAAGAATTCTCCACAATGTGCCGTTTTATGAGCTATGCCAATTCAAACCCCGACATTATACTAACGTGTTCGCTGTTGTTTCTTTTTGAGCTCCTCCTCCAGCTTTTGGTCCTCAGACTCAGTGTCGAAGTCATAGTAGCTGTCCTTGGGGAGCTTCCACTCGTTGGCCTTGTCCATCAAATCTGACGTGCGGCATGTGAGGTCAACGCTGAATTTCTCAATGTCGATTTTCATGATGCGGCAGTGAACCGTCATGCCCACCTGCAGCCACAGAAGATGAAAATGAGACAGGGAGAACAGAAAAAGGCAGCGATTTATCAGATATCTATGGTTATGGTTATGGTGGTGGTACTGACATCATAGGATCAAAAAGCATCAGCATCAGCAAAGCACAAAAAAAGACGACGACAACAAACAAACACCTCACCTTGACCCTCTCCTCGGGGTGTTTGACCACTTTGTCACTTAGAAACTTGGTTGGAATGAATCCCTGGACGCCGTTATCTAATCTGCTCCGCACCCCTATTGCCTGACCCGGACATGAACCACTATCAAAGTGATTCCACACCTAAAGTGGGGAAACACGCAAAAAAAAAAAGCTCAGCCGCCTGACTCTCAGGCGTTTTTAAAACATCAAGTTGTCTAGAAAGGAAAAGTCAGGTGTCTGGCACCTCGCTGAGCTCGGGGAAGTTGTCCTGCTGGCAGAAGGGACACTGCCACAGTCCTGTAGTATCGTTACGTATTGCCTGGTCGTAGCTCTCGCCCTGCGGCCGCCGATGAGCGATGCCAGTTACTATACTGGTGATCAGCTTACCTGGATGAACAGGAAAAAAGAACATCAACCACATAAGCCTATGGACCTACCACTGCTTCTTCACACAAATCATATGTTATGTCTACTGCACTGAATTCTCAGGCTGTGTGCTCAGAGTTAGGATTTATCCTACTGATGTTTACTTCAACAGATAAATATGTGTACTTCAGTCCAGCATTCATTACCTATATAAAAGGTCTCTGGAGTCTCCTTGGTGAGCAGGTTGAAGACCTCCTCAGTGTTGGGGACTCTGTAGGCAACTCTGAGGTCTTTGTACCTGCAGCTCAGCTCTGCACGGATATCATACAGAGTAATTCCCTTGTTGCCATAACCCTACAGGCACAGAATGCAGAAGAACACCTTCGTGAGGGGTGGGTGGATGAGGTCGAGTTTATTTTGGCTTCACAGATTCACAAGCTCCTCTGTATGGACTAACCACGAAAAAACCCAAACCCCAAACTAAATTAGAGAAGAAAAAAGATAAATGCGTACGTTTTTCTGCTCTGCAGCATATTATTCAAGCTGTCCAAACTTGTTACTTTGTCAGCAGAATGCACAAAACACTGTTACAGTTAAAGCCACAACACACACGAACACACTAACCTGTCTCTCAAGCTCTTCAGCAAAGGCATCCAGGTCCAGATCTTTGAGACGTTCTGGATTTTCCAAAATTTCCTCCAAAGCCCCGGCAGGGTTGGCATCTTCTGCCGACTCATCGTACTCAAGGGCGTCCACAGCCATCTTACGAGCCCACTCATACGTCTCAGGGTGGACACGAGACCCATCCAGAACCTCGATGTAGGAGTCCGTGCTGTGTATTTCACAATAACGGTTTAAAATAACCTCACAACGGGTGAGGTGATGGATCGCAGCTTTGTCCGACCGGTGGATTTAGCACTGCAAGGTACCAACCTGTCTCCAAGCGATGCAGTGTCGATCTTGATGAATCCAGCACAGTTGATAAAAACCTTGGGACCCATGTGACACATTGTGACCAGCTGGGTTCTGTTTTCCAGACGAGTGTTGTTCTGCTTCAAAATCTACACAAACGGACGGACCGCAGCGGTTAGCGTGTCAGCAGCTGGAGTGCGACGCCCTCAGAGACGCCACAAGAACTTAACGGTAGCAGTGCATATGCAAACCTTGAGCAGGTGGGAGCCCTTCCTTGGCCCCAAACCACACACATACTGGACCAGGCTCTGAGTGTGAGGATGGGCAATGGCCCTATTCACGTCCACTCCGACCTCATTGACACGGTTGATGAATTCACAGTAAAGGGCAGAGAGCAAATCCTCCTTCACCACATGCTCCTGAGACAAAAACACAATTGGTTTTGAATGTGTGGTAGGTATGCTGCAGAATCACATTTTATTGAACTCTCAAAGTGTAATTTTCAAAATAGTTATCGATGTTCAGGCTGTGTGGGATTTTATGATCTTAATATTCCCCGGCTGATATGTGATGCATCTGACTGGGCTGAATAGACTATCCAACAGTTGATTCCAGACGTTTATCCTGTAACAAAGCCCTAGTTTGCAGTAAGTAATGCATGCAAAAAAAGAAAAGATGTACGTCGTACGTGGACAACACTCTGACAAATCTAAAACAAGTCTCACCTGCAGTGGGTGCAGTTTGAGGCAGAGAATATCCTCGTCAGTGCTGCACACCTGAGCGTACTCCACCAGGGGATCCTGGATCTTCCGAGCTATCGACACAGCCTGTCGCAGCAGGGGAGGGTAATCCCTAAAATCAACCTACACAGACAGAAAGCACGGGTCAGGGTGAAATGAGTGCTAAAGAAAACATTGAGCCACATGTGCAAAATACTGCAGAACGGCAAGTCTGTGACTGCGTGTGGTACGGACAGTAAGTTAACGCGTTTACCTCAGACTTCTTGCTGTTCATGTACAATGTGGCCAGTTCGTTGTCAACAAGCTCCACGCCCACAGCAGGCAGAGAGGACTCTTGTTCAAGCTCGCTGATGGTCCTCTTGATGTCCTCCATGATCATTTGGGCATCCCTGCATAAACACAATGTACTTTCAATATTGAAGCTTAGAATCCCGTTCCATGTTGTTCCAAATGCAAACGCACCGGAACATACTAAAATAAATCAATCGTTTACCGGTTTTCTCCAGCAACAGCTACCACATGAGGTTTCTTGCTGGACAGGAACTTCTTGAGATTTTCAATGTCATTGGCCTGAGAGGGATAAAAACAAAAGTGAGCATCTCGCCGAAGTGGCGAGGAACACGTATTCACGAGTACAGTTGGGTTCTCAGCAAGTACCTTCTTCTCTCTCTCATCCTCCCTAAAGGCGTTCCTCCTCTTCATGAAGTAGGGCAGACGCAGGAAGTCCACCACCTCTCCTTCCCCGTTGGTCAGAGCACAAAAAACTGGCGTATCCCTGTCAGAGCAGAGAGCGTATGTAACAAACTGTACTCCCACTTAACTGTGTCATTTATGCCGCTGCCTGGTCTTACAGGGTTAAAATTCAAACACAGTGTCTCTCCCACATGTGAAGCGAGCACCAGTTGTAATACTAACTAACTGAAGCTACTGACATATCTTGGGGGAAAAGTACAAATGCTGTGGGGCCCATACCTGCTGGGTGCATAGGCTACACCCAGTACCCGAATGCCTTTTCCCTGACTCTCATCCATGAGATCATCGTCTTCCTCAACCTGCTGATCTGGCCTGTAAGGAGCCACCTTAAGCCAGTTATACAACCGGCGACAGCAGGACTACAGGGAGAAATGGCAAACAACAGAGTTCATATGGAGATTTATGGTTACAATTGCAATTAATTTCCTCCTAAATTTCTCAAATGTTGGTGCATGTAGTGTGTTGACATCAGACATCGCAGAAATCCCCAATTACCCTGACAATGCTTTCTTTGGCTTCAGCAATCAGTTTGCTCTTGAGCTCCTTGGCCATCTGAGGATAGAGGAACTGATTGAGCGCTCTCTCTATGGCTAAGGTTCGCTGCCTGTTCCACTCCTGCACCTGGTGGCTGAACTCATCCCTGTAGTAGAACTGCTTGATCTCATCAAAATACGTCTGGTCCCCGGCATATCTGAGGCGGAAGCAGAGGGAGCGACACAGGGAGAAACAGAGACAGAGCAATGACTTAATATTAACAGAGTCATGATTCAAAAGCATGAGCACTACCGACAGGGACGGGGAAAGAAATTTAAGATGCAGCTTCAAATGTAAAGAAATTACAACTCGGGGGACCTAATCTACTTATCAACCCGATTTCCTCCAACATCCAAGTTAGGTTTTTCTATACAGATGCTAAAAATGATGTTTGTCACATCAGGTCCTTAGCTTAGTTAATGTCATATAGTCAAGAAAGATGAAATTATTATTATTAAAATTGACTGGCCAGACTCCCTAATCATTTATCTGCCTATAATTATGAATTAACACATATCTGGACGGATGCAGATTTGACAGACCAAAACCACTGAACACTTCTTCTCCATTTTACTTTTTGGAAGTCAACACTGTCACTGCACTTACCCTTTGACCCCTATAAGGTCAATACAGATGTCAATAGAAAGCAGCCCCTCATCCTCTGCCAGGCACATCTTTAAGAACTGATCCCCGTTCAGCTCTTTTACAGGCTTGTTCTTAAGATACTTGAAGGAGTAGGCGAAATGAGCCTCGTCTACCTCCTAAAGAAGGTAAACAAATGCCAAGGATGGGTAAGAAAGGTCGTCAGAGTACATTCGGCAAGTTCAGAAAACTTCCTAGAAAACATCTGTGATTAAACGTGTCCATACCTTTTTGCCCTTCTTTGTAGGTTTGATGTTGATCTTAGCTCTCTCCTGAAAGGTCTGCCGGAGAACATGTCTGACCAGAGGTTCCCTAGCAATCTGCATGGCCACCATGTACCGGGTTCCTTCCAGCACTGCTTCTGGAGTGGTGAACTGGCTGCAAACATAATCTTTGGCGAGTTCGACAGGCTCGGCGGGGAACTGCTCTGTCTCGTGGCGCTGGTAACTGTCTCGCAGATTTTCTCCAAACTGCTCCGGAGTTAACCCAAACTTTTTAGCCAAGCCATCTGCAGGGAGGACGAAACAGAGAAAAAAGATGTTGGAAGTGCAAGACTGGATGGGGAGAAGAAGGGACGAAGCTATGCAGCTGAGATATGACAGTGATAATAAAACACTGAGAAAAAAGGGGACTAACCAAGTCCTACACTCTGGCAGATGCTGTACATATCCCTACGAGATGCCAGCTTGAGGTCAGGTCCTTTCTGCTCTTCTTCTTCTTCTACCTCCAATTCCTCTTCCTCACCTGAGAAGATAGCCCATCAACAGTCATGTTGCAAACAAATGCAAATGCTCCAAATGCAAAGGTTGTTTCAATTATATCTAAACAGCAGCTGTAGTATCCATCCATCATCATTTATTGAAATGGCCTGTTCAGACAAATCCATTTACCATCCTCTGACACTTCCTTAATCTTCTTCAGCCTCTTCTTGTTGGCCTTGGCAGCATTCTGCATCTTAGGGATGTCTCGTCCATAGTAGAGCAGAAAGTGGTTGTATACGTCACCCAGCTCTTCAAGAGTCTGCACATCTTTAAGTCTATACAAAATAAGATATGTTTGAATGGGTGAACAGCACAGTTAATCATCAACCACCATTTGAGCTTAGAATTTTATCACCTTAACTTCCTGCAGTTGTTGGCTAGCTTAGTTCAGTCACAATCAAATAAAAATACTCCACTATTTTAAGACATACCGCTCCATATCAGCAGTATCCAGAGGACGGATGCCATCAGCCAAAGGTTTGTCAGGGTCAGCAGAGATCTGCTCAAACTGGTATGACTGCATCTTCTGAAACAGACGCGTGAGGTTCTGCTTCCGGGTCTTCAGCTGAGTCCACTGATGGATGGAGGATAAAACTGTATGAGTTAAGTAACCAGGGGTGCCATACTACACCAAATGATTATGACTGGTATATAATTATGTTTAATCACTTGTTTAAAAGTTTTTATAGCAGGATAAGCTGTGCCGTGCACCCGGAGGATTCATTCTTTCAAACTGACTCCTAACGGTGGCTGTTGTTTATTTCTCTTGTGCGATACAAGCAGTCGCAGCTTTACCTTTTCGTCCCACTGCCACACCTTCCACAGGTCATTGATGTTTAACTCTGGTTCCACATATTCCTTCCTGTAAAAAGCTATGAATGGAACCTGAGGGGTAAAAAAGATGAAAGATTAAAATCAAACAAGCAGAAGAGATAAAGGAAGTTCATCATATGGCATGGTTAGCTCACCATACCTCAAACTGTTGATTCCTCATGAAGTTGAGGGCCTCTTTGATCTTTGCAATTGTGCTGGGGCCTTTCCTGCTGAAGTTTGTTGTTGTCCCCCTATCTAGATAATCTGTACTCTCCTGTTTAGGATCACAGCAAAATCAGATTTGTAAAATGATACACAGGGTATAGGTCTGATTCAAATCTACTAATTTGTCTCCCAACAGGGGAATCTAATTGGGTATCACAATCAGAAATCCAAGAGTTTTTGGTTGTTCCTTCTGTGTCATTTTTCATGTGCGTATGGTCAAAGGTGGTACCTGCATGGATATAGTAAGAGTGGAGAATCCATGTCTGAAGATCCACTCTGCCTCCTCCTCCAGCTCATCATCCTCAGCAGGTTTAACTGGGATGGACCGTAACTACAACAACAGGAAAGTCAGAAAGACAACATCAGAAAAACACACAATAAAAATGTGATTTCAAGGATTAACTGAGAACTTGTGAAATTGCCACCTCCCCTTCATTTGTACTCAGTGAACATCAAAAGAAAGTAGTTGTAATGATTGTATGTTTGATATCAAAGTGTAAAAGCATAAACCATAGGCCATAAACATGGCAACCAGTAAAATGCTACAACATAGATTAACACACACACACACACACACACCTGGAACCTCTCAGGCATGTCTGTAGAGCGGATCTCATTGTCCTGGTCGGTCATGTGACTACTTTCAAGCTCACTGGGCTCGTAGATCTCAAAGATGCTCTTCCTCCCCTGCCTCCTCTTAGTCTGTTTCTTGGGTCGGTCCCAGCCCTCTTCATCCTGATCCTCTTCCTCCTCTTCACCCTGGTCGTAGGCATCTGCGTCAAAGTCAGCAAAGTCAAAGTCACCGCCGAAAATCTCCTGGGCCTCCTGGAGGGCTCTGTGGGCAGATGAACGGCGAAGAGGAGAAATGGCAGTGGTTATGTATTTTTTTTCAATCATGTCTTAAAGGAACAGGTCATGTTTTATGTCTATTGTCTCCTTGTTTCCTTATATATATCATATATTCCGTATCATTGAATACAGAAGTAGAAACTGTTGACTGTTAGATTTAAAAATTAAATTTACTGTATAAGTTGCAACTCACGCGTCTGTGTATCCTGAGAACTTCTTGCCCCTCTTTTTGGTGATGGGCTGGCCATCATCATCCACAATAAAATCATCTATATCTGTTAAAACAGAGGCACAAATTGGAAAAAAATATATTCACTTTATACCAGATAATACTGAAAACAAATGGGGAACTGATTTGAAAATACCACTCCTTTATTTTTCTTAGCCTTTTTAAAGAATTTAACACCAATTTTGAAACCCTTCTGGCCTACCTGACTCCTCATCCTCTCCTTCTTCGTCGTCATCTGCATGTTGGAGAGGCTCATCCACAGCCTCTCCTTCCTCCAGCTCCCCCTCTCCATCCCCATGAAAGATCTCATCAGCGATTAAGTCCTTCTCATCATCATCTTCTTCATCGTCGTCTAGTGTTTTTACACGGTCGTATTTCTTCTTCTGCAACATGAGACAGACACAGCATCAGCACAGCTACAAACATGACATGAAAGTGCTGGAACGTTAGGCATAAATATAAATAGTACTGAATAGTGATGAGTATTGATTCTTACCCTCCTTTTCACTTTAACACCCAAGTTTTCCTCTATAAGGTCAAGATCATCGTCATCCAGGTAGTCGTCATAATCTGCAAAGAGGAAAAGTCTCAGCAGAGGGAACGACTTCAATACATGTTACATTTCTACCAACAGTTGTAAAAACAGTGGTTTTGTGATACATGACATTATTTGTTAAGGAAATCAAATTTTGAGGCACCAAAATTAGGTGGAAATTGTAATTTTTATTAAATTGGTTGTAATCTGTATCCCCACTGCTAGATGCCACTAAATCCTACACACCAGGTGATAAAAACACCTGATGAACTTACTTCGCTTTTTACGTCGATGCCTCACTTCCTCCTCTGAGTCACTCCCCCCTCCACTTGCACTTCTTCCAGCTTCTTCCTCCTCCTCCGCCTCCTCATCTCCATCATCAATGAGTCCGCGTAAATTTCCTTGTTCATCCTGGTCCTCCGTGTTGTCCTCCTCTTCCTCTTCATCTGTTGAGAAATGACAGATAAGTCGTCCATGGATCATACAACCCCAGTTCTAAAACACTCACCCCAAATCAAAAGCTTCAAGTCTTACCATCTTCTTCCATAAACCTCTGGGTTTTTTTCGGCTTTAGGTCTTTCTCTTCAAACTCCTCCTCTGACTCCTCGGCCTCGCTCTCAATGAAGTCTGACATGACTGCTTTTTCTGACAAAAAGTTCAAGATGCTGTTTGTTAAACTTCCACTGTATCGTTTGAGCATTACTTTGTTCACCCAAGTCAAACACACACAAAATTCATACCATGTATTCTATAACTGTATGCTGTAATTTAATTCCTTTACATCAAGTCAGAAAAATAATGCAAATTTGCAATGACAGTATATACATGTATATACATACATACATGAACCCTTTATTAACTTGTTCCAGCTCCTAGTTACTATTTCACGATTGCATTGTAAGAAAAACCCAAAACCTAAATATATATTGGGTTTTTTTTATTGGCTGCACCATTCCAGCAAATGGAGGTATGCTGGGTGTATTGTGCATCATTTTACATGTGTATGAACAAATTCACTCTGGCATACTTGGGATCTGTAAAATTGAGGATCTACTCTTGAAATTTAAAATAATTGTTTTTAATTGTGTGGTTTTGAACAATTTGCGGTTGCAAATCACTTCTGATTGGGAAGACGTCAACCATGCCTGTCTGTATGATTGTGTATAATTTGCAATGTCCAGTCACATGAGATGCAAAAATATTTATTTAATATGCGATTAATTTAATTTATTTAAGATGTAAAAAGATTCAAATCACACATTTATGCTTTAGAACAATGTTTTATGGCACACTGACAATAACATGTTTGATGCATATTTTCCACGTTAAGATAGTGGAGTGATAATTGACCAGTGCTTATTTGTATTCGACCTGGCGATGGTTTTTACTCTACGTCATGATGTCGTTAAGGTACAATGAGACTACATTTTGGTGAAGAAGATAAAATAATTACACCTATGTCGCAATGCGCACCCCCACACACACACACACACACACACACACAACATGGACGGCAGTAACCAACAAAACACATTACTTTCTTTTAATCTAACGGTAGTTACCCAGATGAAATATTTAAGATAGTCGATGAGCTATCAAAATACTTCAACGTTATATTGAAAAATCCTGCTCGGCATTGCTAGCTGTGAGCTACACCAACTAGATTACCTGTATTGATGATGCTAGTAAGCTAGCGACCAACCACTTTACGAAGTAGCTGGTACAACATTTTAACTTTTCCCTTCTGAGCTACAGTGTGTCCCACATTATCTACGCTGACAATAAAAGATAAGCCGAACCAAATGCACCGTTGAAGAAACAAACCAAGGCCTATGAGCCAACATCGCACTCGTTGGATAAAAAGCTCTAGCACATCAGTGCGTTAGCCTAGCATTAGCGGTAACGACAATAATAGCTAACCACATTAGCGTTAGCTCGTGAATAGCTATTGGTTAAGCACAACAATCCAAACATTGTAACTGACCACGGTGAAGTTGAACTTACACGTCTCACTGCGGTGGGATATTCCGTAAATATCTACAGTAATAAATTGATTGTGTTATGTTTTGTGTTTCTGGGAGCTTGTACTTGTAAAGAAATGGCCGAGAGCGAGCGGCGTGATGACAATTCCGGAATGCAGTGATGGAACTTCCAACCCTTTGAGCAGCGGAGTGACGCCCCCTGTTGGTTAAACTCGATTGTACAGAAAAAGAAGCGACCAAAATAGACGGCGTCGTTATTCTTCAACAGAGGTTGTATCATATTATCATAAATATCAAAATATCCCACATCTCGACGCCAGATAATCCTAAAATAACTCAAAACCCCGTTGGAATTCTTTCAGTGTCTACCTCCAGTCGCTAGGGGCGCTGCCCCCAACACCACATCGGCATACTGTACCACTTTAATGACGTAGCGAAAAATAATACAAATCTCAGTGAGGTATAAGTGGCTTGGTTTCCAGGAGGAATGGGTAAATCAAATGGTGCTTTTCTTCATACCTTTTTATTATTGCTATCCTGCATCTCTGGACTATCGCTCGGCACGGAACTGAGTTTTGTGACATGCGGATCAGTCATTAAGCTGTTAAATCTAAAGCACAATGTGAGACTACACTCGCACGACGTACGCTACGGGTCCGGTGAGTTTCCTCTCATTAATAATAGCTATTAAGCATTAATAAACAGTCACATCGTGTTTTTTCACTGGTGTTATCTTTGTCTACCAATACCCACACCTGTGATTAAACTGATACTGTTGCTCGAATATTAAAAATGACTGAAGTCTACGTACAAAGGTTTACAGTGTCTGTTTGACATATACTGGTTATTCCAGGTGTTCAGACAGTGGTAACTGTTGTTACACTTGACATACCGGTGAAATGTGACCTCTTTAAGCTGATCACATCAATTGATCAAAATGAAAATCAAAACGTTTTTGCCCTTTCAGCGTCCAATACAGTTTTCAATTACCATTCCCGTTTAGCTTATTTTAGTTGAGGGACTTTAGATCACATACAACCACAAAATGTAGAATGTCATATTTCAGTCCAAGTCTTATTTCCCTACTGTAAAGGTAGGATAGATGCAGGAGTCTAGATGGCTTGATATCTCCAACAAACCCAAAGTCAAAATCTATATAACTCCTCCACGTCAAACATTGCATAGAGTTTGTAACTAGGATGATGTGCTTATACTCCCAAGTTCCCAAAGGAACAAGAACACTCACCTGTCTGTGTGTGTGTATGTGTGAGGCAGGTAGCGGGCAGCAGTCTGTAACAGGGGTTATTGCAGTGGAAGACAGTAACAGCTACTGGAGTGTTCGCGGAACGAGTGACGCCTTCTGCCACCGAGGTACCCCGGTAAAGTGCGGGCAGACGATCCGCCTCACCCACGTCAACACAGGCCGAAACCTGCACAGTCACTACTTCTCCTCCCCACTGTCGTCCAACCAGGTAGGTGGTAGGAGAGGGAGAAGAGAGGTTATGTGAAGGGATTAGTCACATGGCTTCCTGCAGAGACTGGGGTAGGGCAATGAAATTTCCACCTTGATTAAGAATAAAGCTGATTAAGACAATATCTTTGAAATGTCTGATGAGTCACAAATACCTTGCCAAGAGAGATTAATTGCAGTGATATTACTAATGTGGAGTCAGGGATGTAAAATACCATGAGGTAGCTTTTCACTTTTAGTGAATCCTAGATCAACATTTTTAGGTGCAAGTAAGTCAACAGCAGTCCTTACACTTCAGGAAACCTACCAAAGTCTGTGGGTAAACAGCCTCGGGTCATCAAAAACCTCTCAGTGTTGATGAAGTGTGAAAACACAGTATAACCAAAATGTAATAGGGTTGGAAGCTATGTACCGTGAGATGATGGAAATTTGTTAAAAACCAGACATTTTGGTGTACCATTTATACTAGCCCTTTAACATCTCTGGGTCTATTCAATGAATGACCAGTTAAGCTCATAGAAACCTAATACTCAAGTTTCAGTATCACTGGTGACTAAAAAGTGTACATCATTGTACATTAGTAGAAGACACATACCTGACTACTTCATTTTCACCCCTTGTCCCTGTCTTCTGATCTCTTTCTCCTTTGTCCACAGGAGGTGAGTGCTTTTGGTGAGGAAGGGGAAGGGGACCACCTGGACGAGTGGACAGTCCAGTGTGGGGGATCTGTGTGGCAGCGGGAGGAGGCCGTTCGCTTCCGTCACAAGGCCACAGACGCACTACTGTCAGTGACAGGGGAGCAGTACGGACGGCCGATCCACGGTCAGAGGGAAGTTCACGCCATGTCGAGCCCCAGCCAGCACAGCCTGTGGAAGGCCATGGAGGGCATCTTCATGAAGCCTAGTGAGAACCCAGCGGGCGGCCGAGACTACAGTCACCTGCACACAGAGTTCTGATCTTTTCTCCTTTGCTTCTGTCTCCTCTCATTTCCCTCCCTGTCTACCTCTGTATTCCTACCTCTGTCTCTAATTCCATCTGTACCAGCAGCCTCCAAATGCATCTCTGTCTCCCATTCTCTTGTCTCATTTTTGTCTCTCATTAACCTTTGACTGTCATCTTTTGAAAAGACTGTGCCAATGTCTGTCATGGATCAGGGTACAATTACCTCATCTTGTCAGTACAAACCACTCTGACATTCAAAAGTGTTTTAAAAATAAATCTCCACATAAATGTCCACTTACACATCTATGGCAATGGAGAATTTGGAACTGTTGTATGTTCAGAGATCCACCAGCTACACTAAGAAAGCTAACAGTATTTGAATAACACTATAATTTGCATCAACAGGTACAAGAAGATATAAAGGTATTAAAAATGCAGTTTTATTGTGTAAAGGCTGCTCATTACTACAGTATGTGATACTTCACATCTGAGAAGAGGTTTCCTTCTTGGCTGTTATTTATTGATAAATAACTGCCATCAGCATTCACGATACAGTACAGAAGACAGTGCAGGTTTTGCTGATCAGTAACATTTAAGTCATTAAGTGAGTCTTGTGTTTCATTGAACAAAAACATTGTTACACTTGTGCCTTTATCTTGTTTTTTAAAAAAGTATTAAGTGTTTACATTGTGTAAACTTTTGGAAAATTAAGAATTTAATTGTGTTTTTATGGTGTTTGTAAGCCATATTCTACTCAAACAATGATAAGCAGTGTTACTATGGGTAAATTACCCTTTTCCCTTTAATTCAGATTCAGTGTAGCATATGAATTTTGCCACATTTACCGACACGAGAGAATGAGCAGGTTTTTTTTAGGTGCTATTTTTTGTTTAAAGTTACATCACCGAATCGGATGCTGCTTGTTGAAACAGTTTGATCAGTTTGCAAGTGCTGAGAGAAAGTGTCTGTACATTCATGCCGTCTCCACATGCATATGTGTTAGATCAGCTCTTTGTTTCAGAGGTTCATATGAACAACAAAACTGCAATGAATACCTCAAATTAAAGAGATTTTATATGCATCCCAATATCACAGTTCTTTATTGGATTTTTCAGGTGATCACTCTAAATGAATCAATGATGTCCTCAGTGACTCAAACTTTAGCATCATAATTTATCAGATAAAAGCTAAACAGCCAACACCGCAGTACAGACAAAGGATGTACTTTTTAAAAATTTGTGACCCTTTACTTGATCAGTCACCGTAGTCAAGAGAGCTGGAATCTCCGTATAAACGCCAACCCTTTAATTTGTACCAGCAAAGATGAATATAGACTAATGGATTTGCAAGAGAGGCAAGATAATAATGCCTGCACGAACCATTACACTCAGCACATTGCCTTGTTTGTCGGCTTAATGGCATGTTTTGGTTCATTATCTGGCAGTTATTGGGGTTCAGGTGCATCAGCGATGAGATTATTCTCACTTGTGTTTGACCTGTCTTTCCTATTTATCAGCCTTTAGAGTGAGTGCACTGCTCCACAGGGAATCCCGGGAAACAAGTTGACAACATGTGAAGGCACCTCTATCCATCATACTTCATCAAGCTGAACAGAGTTTTACAATGCAGGTCTCAATTGTGAGGCTTAACTCTGCTTTTGCTGCTCTTCTGTTTCACAGTTCTTTTGTGTGTGCTCTGGTACAAGCTTGGGGAAAACTCCAGTGAAGGGTACTCAGTGAAAACCATGCTGTGTTGTATCTCTATTTTTAGGGTTGGTATTTAAAATGACACTGCAACGACAATAACAAGTGACAAGTGAAGCAACAAGCCCACTTTGTACAGAGTTTTACATTTATCATCAGTTAGAGGCTAAATGATATGTAATTTGGACTTAGTTAAGAATGTTTTACCCTTTATGTTGCTGGGTTACATCGTTTTGTCAGACTGTTGGTCTTAAGCTAAAATTCTAATCTTAATGATTTTAAAATTCCTACATACAAACATTTTTACCAAGTGAACACAGATGCCTCATATTTCTATCAAAACAATTTTTATTGCATAAACATATATTGATATATTTTTTAGATTAAACAGATTTAACTTCTTATTTGCATTTTTAAATATCCATTCAGTTGGTAACTATTGCTGTTTTCTTTCTCCTTTTCTAAGCAGCATGCCAAGGTTGTATTACATATCTGGGTTTAATTTTTATCTCTACACAGTCTACAAGGTAAAAACATGTTCTGGTAAAAACAAATCTCAAAAGCAACTTTCAAAAACATGAAAATCATGAACTGATTCATCCTGTTGCAGATGTACAGTATATTAACAATGTAAACTTCAAAAGTGTCAATAAAAGGTCTTTCAGACGAGTTCCCCTCACAAAACCATGCAAGGTAGTCTGAATGACACAACTGTTAGAGAATTGTTAAAGATAAAGTGGTCTATGCTGGTTTCAAAAGGACCATGATGCTAATAGACAGTGGTGAAACTGTGGTCCATTGGTTAAATGTTAATGTGCTGAGAATATCAAAGACATAAACTGAGTTACGAGAATAAGGGTAGCATACATTATACAGCAGTTTATACAGGACTGTGAGGCAGTGAGAATATTCCATAAAAACCTAATGTGACTAAAACACAATATACTGTATTCAGTGTCAATCTCAACCACCATCAGCGAGGCCTACAGACTGTAACCAATAATGACGTGAAACAGAGGTGATGATGATGTGACCTTGTATTTGCATATTTATGAAAAATGCCCTCCCCTGCACTTTGATTTGATTAATAGCTGGTAGAAACTAGAAAAAATGGCTATTGCAGTATAAATTGTAAAGTCAAATATGTGACAGTAGTACATACATATACACTTAAATCAAGGCTGTGCCACCACAAAGAAAGATTAATTTGATTTCCCTGTCTCCCAAAGACATTAAAATCTAAACAACAACATGCATACTGATTTACAGTATAATACATTTTTGCTGTTATAGTTGATCTTAAAAAGCTATTTTTTTATTTTAAAGGAAAGCCCTCTCCCCTCTTGCCTTCTTTATACTTTGTCTAATGCAGACACCATCTAAACTCACATGGTTGCACATTAGTTGATTGATTGAACTATGAAGTTTAGTTTTCACCTACCCCAGTAAAACACAGGAGAACAAATAACCGCTCCAGCATATTCATGAGAATGAAACAGTCTCTGAACCAGCAATGTCCAAGAGGAGCACCGTGCAATTATCCACATACGTTAATGTTGTAATGAAGTAGCAGTAATGAACACTAAAACTCTATTTAATGATGGCATTCACATAGGGCTGAGTGAGTTGGCTGAAATATAAGTCACAGTATGACTGAAAAATATTTTTAAGGATATCTCATATCACAAAATAATCACATAAAAATTATAGAAATAATGTTCACTGAAATGACCTGTATGCCACTGATGCTTTAAAAGCATTTAACAAAAACATAAGTGTTTGCTTGGAAATATTTGTTTGGACAAGATAATTTGGGAAAACAGAACATGAACATATATTCATGATGAAATTCTAGTGATAACACATTAATAATGACATCTCTTTATTGGCCAGCCCTGCACCCATATAAAAAATTAAATTCATCATCAAATTTAATCTGTGGCGTCAGTGGGATGTTCGACCACGGGCGGCGTTCTTATAAAAGAGAGGCATGATTGTAAACACCTACAAGATTTTTTTGAAAAACTTTTTCATCCAGTGAATTTCATAAAATTGTAGTGCTATCAGATCTGAAACATAAAACTTAGCTAATATCCCAGAAACTATCACAGACATGAAGCAGCTGTCACCTTGAGTCTCTCATCCAATACTGAGCTGCACATCGTTGCAACAGCGCAATCTGGGATGTGACAAACAAAAACAATCCTTGGCTTTGCCATTAAAATATGGTGAATATTCACCAACTGCCCTACACATCAAAGCTCAGAGCCATTCCTCACTTTTGAACACCTTGTAAACATGGCTGTTCAAGCATTCAGCAGCAGTTTTCATCTTAACCACTAGAATGCAACCTTTTTCCACAAAAAAATGCTGCACCAACAGTATGTCACAGCTCTACTGTACATCCCTGATATATCTCATTAATGTCTACCCTTCATACATTCTGCTGCTGAGAGGAATATGACATTACACAAGTGAAGTAGCAGTGAAACCAATGGGAAACTGGGTTTGGAGTAATGTTTGGTATGGCAGTGTGTACATACTAACATGCTTCTTTGTGATCTATATTTACCACAGTATGGCAGTATAACAATGAGATGTTGAGGTGAAATATTTTCCCAACACATAACTAAAAATAATTTATCTCAGCCTGTTCCTATTATTACCCCCGAAACAAACAACAAAACAAAACAAAAAGCAAGAACCCATAAATAAATAAATACATAAATAAAATAAAACATTAAAGATAAACATTGACACACAATTTAAGATAAACATATACAGTATCAACTTTCATTGGCTAGAGATGATTTTCTCAATCTTTTTTTTGCTTTCATATATTTTACACTTCTCAGAAAGCCTGAGCTTACATTATGTATACAGTCAGCATTGTCTCGTACACACTCACACAAATGTTGTAACCAATCAATCGATCAATGACAAAGACTTTGAAAGAGCCGAGATAGTGGGACAGCTGTGATTCTTAAGCGGCCCCTCACTGAGTATTGAGTTGTGCTCCTCGTAGATACACATAAAGGTTTAATGTGTCCCAAGATTAGCAGACTAACCCGATGTATGCACTGCAGATGTTTCACAAAAGGTGCAATGTTTATACAAAACTATATATGATGTGAACAATTTACTATGCATTTAAATACTGTACAATGCCTAACATTCAGTGCCAACAGTCAGTCCTTTCACATTCGATGCAACTTCTCAGGGGTAAATATGTAGATCTCTATAATTACCATTGTTTGCTATTTTAAATTAATAATGGTAAAAGCACCTGATAGGCATTTCAGTAATTAGAAAATCAAGTTTAAAGGGTGGTGTTTAGCTTGAAAATGGCAATAGTTATTGTCATGATTTATATAAAACATAATTCTTCTCCATTTTAGGTTCCTCATGAACAGTCCAGTCACTCTGCACGGTGATATCCTCAATGCGAAATAAAACATATATCTCTTCATTTTACTCTCATCATCTGCCTTTTTAAGGTTATGAATTAAACTTAAGGAAAAAAAATCTTAACTGATTGTTTAGAGGAGTGCTTGGGTTGTGGCTGGTCCAGCTTTGGCTGAAAAGACAAGATATGAGGTTGTGGCTGTTCTGTCCACTCCTCATGCTCACAGTGCAATTGGTTATTCCATACCGTTCCGTAGCATCTGATTGGCTGCGATAAGCATGACACTGATGATGAAAGCCATGGCAAAGGCGCAAATCAGGCTTTTCCTGACGCACGTTTGCCGATTCTTCTTTTTAGGATGGACTGGCAGGAAGAGGAAGAGAATAGAAAAGGAGAAGAAAATTCAGTTTTATTCATTCATTAGTCATTCATTAGTTTTTAATTAGACTGATTAGTTTGAGTTTAATATAATATAAAACAAATTTAAAGGACTAGAGCCAAATTCTTGATGCCATGTCTGGGCTAACCTCAGTGCAATCGCTCATTCATCTTTCTTTCACCAGTGCTCATAAAAAAAATTAACAATGCTCCTGGCATTTACTTTTCTGGGAGCTTTGAACTTTTAAAGGAGTTAAATAAGGATTACTTTGTGAGTGCAATAAAATACACAATAAAACAATAAAACTGAAGCGACATATTGAATGAATGAATTTTCAGTCTCAAACAAATGTAGATAAAATAGCAGCTAACATTTGTGTTTGTGCCCTACGTCTGTGACCCAGATCATCAGCAGAAGTGTCTTCAATGCAAAACCGAGGTATAAACTGGCTGTAATACTTGCTCTGCTCCATCAAGAACAAAGGAGAGAAGTGAGGTGGAACTTTTGTTCTGCTGCCTTTCTGTTTGGGTGAAAGCCCCCCCAAAAGAGATGATCTCTGGAGAGTGAAAGAAGATGAGGAGTACAGACAGATGTGTCCTCCAATAGGCCTTGCAGCAAAAGCAACAACTTAAAGTTTCCTCTCTGTCGGCTCCCTTGTCTCAGTTTGTTAGAATCATACAGTGCATCAATAAATCAAGAAAGAGCTCTGAATCATGGATCTGAGAGGGATTGTGAAAGGCACTGAAGTCCCACCGGACTGGAACACGATGGAAGCAGACACGAAAGAAGCAAGTCGACGATATTGGAAGAGGGTTAAATGTGGGAGCTCTCCTTTACAAGAGAGACACTACACCTCTTCATCTCGCCTTTATCCTTCCCCTGCCTACTTCTCCTCTTTCTACTTCTTTTGACTTTCTTTTTCCTCTCCCTAACTCCATGGCATGCCCTCCCCCTCCCCTCAACACTAGAAACTTTCTGAAAAACAGTGCCAAGGCAGCAGTTCCCTGATCCCTTCTTTAGCCTCTTATCTCCTTCTTTACTGTCCCTTCCTCCTTCCTTCCCCTTCTGTTAAGTTTCTCCATTTCCTCCCAGCTGTCTCTTTTCAGGGCTTCCCGACACTATAGGCCGATACCCAATGGATTCATTAAGACTTTCCTAGTTTTCTAGTGTGTTTGATCTGTTTTTACCTTTGTCCTAGTCTGACTGGTTGGATGTTTCACAGCATAGAGGCAATTTTTAACTCTGAACTATAACTAACAGGGTCAGATTTAGGTTTTTGTTTTCCATCCTCTCCCTAAAGCAACATAACATTGTGTTATGGCTCAAGAACAATGCCTTTTGTGTCCTTACTTGGGCTCTCAAACATTAGCAACCCATGAACCTTCTTGCTCCTTTTAAACTCAAAGCAAGACCTTGACATTAATAGATTGCACCATTTAAAAATTACATCTGTTTTCTTAAATATGCTTGAGCATTCATGACCTTTCTTGCAGGATCAATGCCTAACAAATGAAAGCTCTGTGGCGCATGGCACAGTGCAGCAGCTGATTGAAAATTAAGGATATCACCTTGAATTTTTGCCAGCAAGACTTGGAAAGTCATTTTTTAAGAATGTATATTGAAGAGTATTTTTTCCACCCTCAACACTTTGTCTTTTCTACTTAATTCTGAATGAACAATTTACAATGAGGAGTGGTTTGACATTTTGCAAAACATGCTTATTTGCCTTCATGCTGAGAGAGATTGAGAGACAGAGCCAGAGCAAGGAGGCAGTTAGCTTAGCTTAGTAAAAGACAATTCCAGTACCATGAGATTCAACTGCTTATGCTAAGCTAAATGCCTCTCGGCTTTAGCTCCATACATAGCACAAAACAGAATGGTAAGTAGGTTTATTACAAGTTTTACAAGTGTAGTCAGGACAATATCTTGGTCATGGACACTGTAAATTTACTTAGCTCATCATGAAATTACTGGGAAACATTTCATGAATTGCAGTGCAAAATAAGTTTATTTAAACACAGGTAACAGATAACATTCCTTGAGAATAACTTCCTCACCTCCTTCATACTCAGGGCAGTTCCCTGAGGTTTCATTGAGGCTCTCCTCCTCGGTGATGATGATGTTCTCTATGTCCTTCATCGTCAGGTGGTCCCGGAAGGCATGGAATAGCACCTGCTTCAGCTCATCCAAAGACAGCTGCTGCATGTCAAACTGCAGGGGCACACAGCAATCAATGCAGAGGCACAGTCATCCACAAACTGGCTTTTTGAGGGCAGATAAATATAGAAGATGCGAATGAGGTGTGAAATGTGCAAGCCGAGAAAAAAAGTACGGCAGCTACGTATTTGTGCTTTATTGACGAAATATCTACTGTACAGGGTACAGTATGTAGGTGGGAAAGGTGCCAGTTGGAATGTAATAGCAGCATGTTTGCCTATGCATCACTGGTGCTATTTTTGGCTGCCTCAATCAGTATGCAAACTTGTGTGTGTGTTTGTGGATTGATATAGTTTGATATACAAGTACAAGCAGTATAAAGGAGATTACACTAAAAATGAATAACTAAACTAAAATGTAGAATCTCAGGTGTGTGTACGTTTAAAATGATTAATGCTGTGCTGGCTAATCACAGACTTGAGGCCAGAATCTAGCCTCTGTCCTACCCCCCCCGAATGCCCTTCCTAAACATCACGTCCTTCCAGTTCATCCAGCACAGCTCCCAACCAGCTATATACGCACAGGCACACACGTATCGCCTATGTGTAGATTATTTACCTCACCGACAGAATCAAACACAATCAGTCGCTTGGTTTAACACAACAGATGGAGGCACCAGGGCAGACAAGGCAAAGTGGAAGAAAACAGGGGGTACTAAAATGAAAAAATAGGAAGTATAATGAGGTCAGAGAAAACTGAGATGATGCAAGTAGTGGGAGACGTATGGAGAATACAGAACTGGCAGACAATAGTTGTAGGGACGTAAGAGTTGTGAAGGTGAAGAAGAGATGCTCGCTTCAATGAGGGGACGGTAATCCTGCTGGGGCATTATTGCTTTGCTCACTAAATGCTAATAATATTCTCTTTCATGATCAGGCACATAAGAATCTAAAGAATAAAAATATAATTTTCCAACATGTATACATACATATGATAGGAAGCACATATACACACATGCAAACACACATTTTATGCAATATATGGACTTGACCTAGAATATTGTCTGTTCTTTATATACAGTATCATGCATGGGCTTCTGTGTGCATTGATGAGCAGCCAAACATTCATCCTGCAAATGTGTATTGATTTAAGTGTCACCATTCCTGCTGCTTTTCCTGATGATTTACATTGTAATTTTAGAAACATGCGTGCGGATGAACACACACACAAACACATGCATACACAACATTATTTATTATTAACCAACCTGGGACATAGCCTTAAATAGAAGAATAATTTCTCTCACACACACACACACACATACACAGGCAAACACACTCATTAAATCGTACATTTTCTGTCAGGTTTTCTATTTGTGCTTCTTCTTCTACTACTTCTTCTCTCTCTCTCTCTCTCTCTCTGTCACACACACACACACACACACACACACTCTCACTCACACTCACTCTGTTTGGCAGCTTAGGTAGAAGAGAAAGGAGAACAACCCAAGGTTAGATCAAACAAAACCATTTTTGATTTCTTTTTGAGAGGGCTACTTTTCACTCTGGTGCTTTACTGAAGTGCAAACAAAGCAATGTGACGGGAAGATAAAGACGGAGCAGCAGACCGAAACAGCAAACAAGATCCAAAATGACAGCATGTTAAGATGTAAGCACCTGTGAAAACATAATCCAACAACAGGGTTGAAACCTATTGTCACTCCCAGTTTGACTGAAATGTTTTAAACATGGTGATTTTAAATTAATACCTCAAATTCTTCAATTATACAGGCATATAGTTCACGTTTATAAGGCCAAAAGAAATTCTGATTGGACCTTTAACTGTTTTGACTCAGGGAGTGGCCTGAGCTACCTGATTTCTGCTCTCCTTCTTGGCAAAGCTGTCTGTGTTTAGAATGCATCCAGGCAAATGGAGGAACAACTCTTTTGGAGTGCAGCCGCAGGATAGACAACATGACAGCTGGAGGCAGAGATGCGTAGGATGTACAACGCTCCTGTCTGTCTGTATAGGGGTAAAAGCCACAGTAGCACTGCTACCTGCTACCAACCAGCAGACTGATTTCCCCTCCTGCCCAGTCTCTGTGGGACATTGACATTCACAAAAACACACAAAGACTCGATATTCTGACAGTCAGAGCATTTTGTCTTTCTCTGAATGAACTCTGTATATGACATATTGTGTATGTGCGTGCATGTAGATGTGCCTGTGACAGAAAAAACAGCAGGGGACCGTGAGCAGTGACCAGTGAAAGGAGCCAGAACGCATCAATCACAGGGACAGGTGCTTACCCACTGTCCCTCCTGTCTAATCCTGTCTACCCTCGTCCAGCAAAAGCTTGTTTCGTCAGACGACCACCTGCTTTGCCTTGTGACCTTTCTCTAAAAAGTCACCCAGAGTGACAACCTGCAAGCACTGTTTCTTTTTTATTCTGCACTCTTTTCCTCCCATTGGCTTGTTTTGCAGAAGCGCTGTCAGGGTTAGGTTCACATGTTCAAGTTCAAGTGAAGTGTCATTTCTTTCACCAAAACTATTTAAATATATACACAAAAATGTGTATCCATGTGAGCTGCACATACATACACACACACACAGGGCACTTGTGTAAAACTGCAGATAGAATAAGGTATTTTTAACAAACACAGCAGTGGCTACAAGATGAATAATAGATAAATTAGATCCACCGAAACAGAGTCAGTCACAAATGAATGCGATGGATTGGAAGACAAAAATGGAAGCAAAATGTTCTGCAGTCAAGGTGCTGAAACCGACAAGGCGCTGTCCCCCCATCGTTTTATAGACTCCAGCATTAAAATAATTGCACTTACATAATAATGGCAGTATTATGTAACAGAGACAAACCAGGTTTCTTAAAATGACTTTACATGTGGCATCACCCATCATGAGTATGAGCATTGCAGACTGTCACAACAGACGGAGAGTGCAGCAATCAGCCTGTTGCCGACCGACTATTCCACTTCCTTCACCCTTCATCTTCAGTTTCTATTTCCATTGACAATAATACGGACAGCTGGTCGAGCTACATAACTATAAGTTAAAGGTAGAAAACTAATACAATCACTGCAGAAGGGTGGAAAGTTAAACCACTTGAAGTAAGCAAAAACCCTAATCCACATAAACATTTTCAGGAGGTGTCTCGTTAAAGGAGGCTTTACATGATTTGTATTAAATGGAGTTAAAGATGCATCGGTGGTCCGTGCAGTAGCAGTAGCTGAGGTTGAAGAGCAAGATGGCCATTAATCATATCTGGGTGGTTCAATGCCCTCATGTCTACATGTTCTGTCAAGTTGTTCCTTGAGCACGAATCCTATAACTGCTCCTGACGTGCAGGAAAGAAATTGTTGGCCTCTTGGGACAAAAAGCGTGTGCCAAATGAAAGTATGTAAGGCTGGCCACTGTCAACAACGTTTTTCAGCTAAATGATAAAAGATTCCACAGACCTCACTCTACTGCACTCAGTCAGCGTGAACATATGTCTTACAGACAAAAATTGGTGTCTTTACTGTAGCTGAAAATGACTATACGTATAGGTGCTGTGGCTTAATTTGCAGTGGTAGACTGGGTGTGTCCCTTTACAAATTTAATTTACCAACTGTCAGCAGAAATGCGGTAACTTGAGTCAGGAGTTTTTCAAAGCAAATATGTGAATCTCCCCAAGGTTTTACAGACTACGCTACAGTGGAAAATAAGCAGAAAAACAGAAAGGTTTCTCAGATATTTCAATGTGCACTGAAGCAAAGAGGGGACGCAGAAAATGCATTCAAGACATACGAAGAAATGCACACACGGAGGAAAGAGTAATTACACAAGAAACATGCTAACACCAGCTCCCACCCCCACCCACACTGAAGTCAATCATTATACATCTCACTGTGCAAGGATATTATTTGAACTGAGTCATTATGGCCCACCACGACATGCCTCCTTCTCTACCATCTTTCTCTTTTCAACACAATGACTCCCCAGCTCCCTCTAAGGGGTTTGAAATATAAACAGATGCACACACACAAACACAGAAACACACACACACACACACACACACACAAAAAGCCATTGCTCTCACAGTCCTGAGACACACTTTCTCCCACCATTTCATCCCCCTCCTCCTCTTCCTTCATATATTCGTTTGCTCTCTGCTTTCACTGCTCTCTTCTGTCTCTCGTTTCCTCTGTCCCCTTCTTCCTGTTTTCTCTCGGCCTGTCCCTCTCTTTGTGGGAGGTGAACGTTTTAAATCGCCCCTGAGACGCACACTGTCTGTAACCTTCATGAATCACAGTCTCTTGTACCTATTCTTTTCATTTTCTCCCACTCTTTCTCCTTTGTGGTTTTTCCTTTATATTCCAGTATCTTTATGTGGGGCACCCCCCCCCCCCACACCCCCTCCTCCCCACATATTGTCCAGCTTGCCTCCCTATTCTCTCATCTCTTTCAGCCTCGCTGGCTGGCACACTGTAGTCCGTCTTGCTCTATCCATCTCTCTGTTACAGATGCGATGTGTCTCATTTAAAGAAAGGTGTTCTATTTCACACAATTTAGAAAAAAATTATGCTAAAAATCAACATTTTTTTGCATTAATTTCTTTTGTTTTCAGATGTGTAAATGGCATATATGGTTCTTTTTTTGTGCATGTGATATTTTAATAAGTGATTGCACAATGACATCTAAGATTAACACTGTCTATGTAAATGTGGTCCAGTATGTTTTTATAACCTAAAACACACACATATACACACCTCCTCATTTGAGTGAGTCACCCTCTAAAGGTTTCTCCTCTCATTTGACTCAAGGAAAGCAGAGAAGAGCTTCCTGAGAGCCACTGACCTGCTCAACCAGACATCCTCATACTCAACCTCCCTTCCACACTTACTGCACACACATACACACTGCAGATTTCACTATTGTTGCATGTCTTACCAAAGAGGCAAAAAAACAACTCTGATAGCAGTAAATTTTCGGTCTGAAACAATTTACTAAAACAAAATAAGCGTGTCCAAAAACATGTAGATGAGCTGCAGCCTTAATTGCCACTGAGTCCAGTTTGGATACTTGAAAGCTCAGGCTTTTTCTATAAACATCCCTGAAATCTTTATTATGTTAATACCTTCTGCAACACTGCGAATGATAACACACACACACACACACACACACACACACACACACACACACACACATACACACTCACCCAAACCCAAAAACATACTCACATAAAGAAACACACTTAATTCTCAGCAGGTTCCCTTTTCCTTAAAGGCCCAGAGTTGAAAGAAAAAGTCTCAGTGTTTGACAGAGAACAGAGGAAGCAGGTAAGGGAAGGTTGTGTGTGTTTGGGTTTGTGTATTTTTGCAATAGGTTTGTGCTTAAGTATGTAAGACTTGCACTGACTGCTGAAATACACAGACAGAGGTGAGACAGAGTAAGTAAGAGGAAGCATGAAGGACAGGAACTGATAAATGATGAAGAAGGTGAGTGATGAGAAGCAGACTGTGCCAGCTGGGAGGAGAAAGCTTTGTTTTGCACCTGCCAGAAGATGTTGTCAATGGTGTTGCCCAGGAATCCTTCTCTGTTGTCAGACGACAGCAGTTTGGGCCCCAGTATCGTCATGAACTCCTCAAAGTCCACCTGGCCATCCCCTGAGGGAAGACACATGCACACACACACACACACACAGACCAGGACAATAGAAAATCAGATGCTTAGTCAGGAGGGTTGGCAGACCAGAGCTAAATAATGCATTTTGTGCTAAAGTTTATGTATTTGCAGAGACAAAGAAGATTGCACTGAGATAGATCAACCAATGGATGTGCCGTCATCCATGATAAACAATCATGCATCATCACCCTTAATTCACCTTTCAAATAAGGTGTACACACCTGTGCGTGTGTGTCTTCATGTGTCTGTTGAAAAGCAAATCGTGGGATTGTCTTTGTGACAGTTAACCGCCAACATTTGGCAAATCTGTATTCAAAGGACACCACGACTTTGCATTATGTATTCTGTTGCTGCATGCTGTTGGAGATTGCAATCAACAGCCAGTGTCCCATGGAAATGATACGCAGTGAACATCTCCATGGCAGTATATCTTATAAACTGAGTTACAAGATAGACTTATCATAAGATATAACATCCAGTATTGATATTTCCACCAGTTTACAGCATTATCAGGATTAATAGCAGTCTTCACAAGTTTCAGGCCTGCTGTGTTTTCAACAATGAAGTTTTCAACAGTATTTGCTTTGCTTTCAATGGAGCTGTTCTTCCAAGAAAATTCATTATTTCTCTACAATTGGTGTCAAATCTAATGGTTTTTTATGAAGAAATTTCTCAGAAATTACTGAGGAATGGCAATTACAGTTTCATAAAATGCAGGGATTCCTTGCATTAGTAATAAAACCATGAGTTGTCTGGAGTAAAACCTAAGCAGATTCTCAAAAATGCAGATCAACATAACATAATTTTACATTTTTTTAAAACTACTCCGCCCAAAAGCTAAAGGAAGGGTAAGAAGAAGATGCCACAAATCATCAGCTTAAGACTTGTTAAGCGCATAAAATTACTCATATGAAAGACTGTGCAGGTTGCGTAACACCTGGTGATAATTGACGTGCTTAAACTAATTGAGCCAGACAGCTTTCAGTGCTTTATTAGTAACGACAATAAAATCATAATATAGGATTTGAAGGTAAATGCCGTCTCTCTTCAGAACAAATGGCTGCGCTGCTCTCCGATGGTCGGAGCACTCATGGAGGTAAAAGTAGAAATGCTTTTAGCTTTTGACCTTTGATATTTATCGTGAGTTTGTGAAATCAAGAGCGGGCAGATAAGACCCAGCTGAAAGATTGACTAGCTTGTTTGTGATGCAGAAACTGCTTGAGAGTAAGGGCAGCCTTCTGTGCATTTACAAGCAGAGCTGGAGTTTAGGGAGCAGGAGCCAGGCAGGTGCTCTCTTTACTGTCTCTGGGGGACTTTTTCAGTTTTGACCACCTGCTACTCTTAAGGTACTTTAAAAACATTTAGGGAGAAGATTTTGAGGAAAGCTGTAACTCAAAATCCCATTTGGCCTCAAGGATGTTGAGGAGGAATTAAGTTGTGTGTTTTTGGCATCAGGCAACAGTGTTTTTCATTTACATCAGTCTATAATTTGACACATAGACATATTCATACACTTTGTTGTTTTTGAAAAGGACATTCTTTTCCTCAGACTTGTGCACATCATATTTTAATAAAGACACAACAAATATATAAAAAAAATCATTCATACATTCTACACATGCAGGGTTTTTAAAAACAGTCACATTGTTGTATTAAAAGATTTACTCTGTATTTTTGCATGAGTGTGCTCAGTGCATGCACCCAAGTGTGTGTCCTTATGTAGCGCCTCACCATCCATGTCCAGTCTCTGCATGATGATGGCCAGCTCCACCTCACTGGGCATGTAACCCAGGGAGCGCATGGCCATGCCCAGCTCCTGTTTGGAGATGAAGCCATTCCCATCTCGATCCAAAACACGAAACGCCTCACGGATTTCTGCACGACAAACACATGACATATCACTGTACATTTCTGTCCATCACTCCTTTGCCTTCCCTTCCTTGCTTTGTGGAAATAAGACATTTCTTTCCTCTTCTTTTGTATGTGTCTTAAAGGTCAGGAGCTCACCACAGCAGACAATAGCTACTCATCTTTATTTTTTGTTGCAATTATAAACCCAAGGATAGGACTTAATTGATTTGGAACACATCTCTTTTCCATTTGTGTGTATTTGTTTTTTAAATGAGGTGTGTTTCCCAATATAATTCATTTTACATTTTACTTTTATTCATTCATATTCAAGATGCTGTCATGGATCCTGAAACACTTTACATGTTATGAGGAGATTTCTTCTTATTTTCCCTGTACAGGTGCAGTTATTCTGACTTTTATTTCTTGCCCTACTTTAAAAAGTGTGTCATTTTTTAATAAAATTGTCTCCCTGACATTTAGTGTACTTACATTCTGTATTTCAGTGTGATTTCTGTTATAATTTCATTGCCTATACTACTTTACAGGTTTCAATAAAACCTTAACAGCAGCAGCACTGGATGTTTGTTCATTCATTTAAAATGAGATATCATTTAATTTTCCTGACAAGTGTTCTTGTGGCCATGTGAATAATGACTTGTCTCTCAGAAGCAAGAGTAGATGTTGTCACAGTCAAAAACCTCTTGGGAGGAATTTGTGGGAGAAGGTGGTGTGACTTTGGCACCAAAGACCCCATTTTGTTCCACAATCATTCTCTGACCCCAGCGTGGTTGGAATCAATATTTTTATATCAATGGTGGATTAAATTATTACTTGTATGCTGAAGAGGTGAACTGTAGCCACCTCATAGAGCATCAGCTGACTCTGCAGTTCCTCTCAGCTGTAAAGAGTTTCAGCTCATTACCTCTGCTAAGGAGGTTGTTTTCACTGCTGACCAAAAGAAGGGCTAAAAGAGAGTGTTGCGGAGTCTCAATTTTCAGGCTTCCTCTGTCCTTACACTTGCTACTTTTAGTGCATTCACACTGACAATTATGGCAAAAAAACAGCACAATATGAGTACCCGGATGTGATGTACTCATTCTCATCCTCGGTGGCTGCCATCTTACATATGTATGGGGAGGGACCACCAACCAACCTGTTTTCAAGACACGTGATATGAAAATTCTGTCCATGGTCTGCCAGGTGAAACAATTCAAGAGATATTTTGGTGGGCAATAACTGCAGTCAAAACTTGTGATCATTATTTCTATTAAGTACACAATAAGATAAAAACACTGCCCATCACACTTCAGACATACAAGTTCACACGTGATGCCAGTGAGTCCATATTGCACACACATGGATGTGTACTAACAGATATAGCTAAATTGAGACAAAGTGTTGGATTTAAATGTGTCAGGCAGTTAGAAACATGGCTACCAATCAATGCTAATGTTGCTCCATGCCTGTTGGGTGTGCAAATAAGCAACTATATGCACTATATGTGCAAGTGTCCAAAAATTATTTAATGCCGGTTTAACCCAGCAGTTAAATCTGCATTAGATAAACCTGCAGGGGCACCAGATCAGAAAATACCCTGTATGTTGACACTCAGACCAATGATAAACAACGAACTAGCTATTCACAATGGAGGACTTCTTGATTTTAACAAGCTGTAACTATAAAAACTGCATTAAGACTCTCCAGTATTGCAGTTGCATGATGGTTTTTAACCTCCTAAAGTGTTATCACAGGATGCAAACAGTGTGCCATCAGATGGTGTCAATGAGATGACTAATCCATGAAGTGAAATCAATGATTAACAGATTTTAGCAGGTTTGTAGATAGTGCTGAAAGGTGCCTCCCCGGTGTTGATAACAGGCTTTCCCATTAAATGGAAGTGCTGTGGCCTTTCTTTCAGGAAGATGATGAGGGTGATTTTGCCGCTGTCCCTCCCTTCCTCCCTCTCCCTCTCTCACTCTCTATCCTTGTTTCCATTTTACATCTTTATATGCTTACTGAATTTTACAAACCCAGAGGCTCCTGTCCCAATCCTTCAGCACAGCACAATCACCACCAGCATTGCCAGGGGCATCTCTCTCTCCTCCCACAAAGAGGCTTTCCATCCAACTTGAAGTTGTAAGTAAACATGCACATCTCACGAGGTGTCTGTCTGTTCATGCAGCAGAATTACTCAAACCTCTGAGGACCTACTTACAAAATACCCTGGTCGATCTCTGGCTAATTACCTGTCAATCCATTGGCACTAACTGAGCGGAGGTTCAAGAGGGGAAGCACAGCTTTGGGTTGGAAGGAGCTGGTCGAATTTATCGACTTAATAAAGGCAGCAGATACAGGACAGACTTTGCACGTTTTCACATGCGAGCACATGCAAGTTTTTTCTCCGGATGGCTGCACTTTGGGGTGGAAGAGGGTGTCATATTAGCTGGCATTCAGCAGGAAAACAATTGAGAACAGAATTTAAATAACAACTAATCCTTTTCTTAAACAATGACTTTGAGATGATGTCCATGTCTCGCGTGCCATTAATATTATCATCCAGACTCGCTGCTTGTTCATTCCTTTGTGTAATAAGTCCATCTCAGACCTGCCTCGTATGCATGTCTTTGCTGTCAGTTGAACGAGAGCCAAAGTTCAGTCGCAGCCCTCACCTAAGCCCTGTAAATATCCCTTTAGGCTGGCAACTCGACTCGAGCACCATGCCACTGCCTCCTGTTCTGTCTCACTAAATGACATGAGAATCGGAGGACAGCGGATTGGGAATGCAGGTGAGTGTGCAGACTCCAAAAAATAAAAAGTTAAATGCATTTGTATGCAGCTCAGCAGTGAAGAGTACATTTTCAATAGGGTATGAATGAGCTGTTCACTGATGCATTACTGTGCAATGCCTGTGTGCGTGTGCAGTATGTCTGTTTGTATGGGCATACAGCCCTGACTGTGTGTTACAAAGTCCACCCCCCCTCAGGACTACACATGTTGTCAGGATGATTGATGAGATGCCTCAAAACTAGAGAAGTGGATGGTGGCGATCCAACACAGGGGTGATTAACTAGCCTTCTATCTGTGCTAACATATGATCTTCAAAGACTCTGAAGTGGGATAAGGAGTTTTCAAATGCTGGCAGCAAACATCACGGATATTTTTTCCCACATGAAACAAGTCCATCAGTTGCGATTCCTATATAATGCCTCATCGTAATGTCTGGAGCCTCAGAGTCCAAATTCAATTTATATAATAGTCAACTCTTCTACTTTACCCTTCATGCTGCCCTTGATAAACAAAACAGAGACAGAGCCCAGCTGGACTGATGATGATGATGATGAGATGTTTCACTCACTGTAGCAGCTCTGCTGTCAGTATACTAAAGCAACTTTTAGCAAGCTGGGTTGAGTTTTGCACAAGGGACATTGGTTTAAAAGACTTATGCTACAAAGCACTTCATACCAAAGCTCATTTGAGCAAACAATAGGCCACATGCCTAAACACCAACAGACTTGGTCAGAAACACGCTTGTGTTCTCTCTCCTCTCTCTGTGACAGGATTAGCTGTTTCTTTCCCACCAAAGCAAACCGATATCAAAAATGTGCCACATATGCACCCAAAGCAATGCAGCCAGTGAAATAACATGAATTTTCATGCCAAATGGATTGAAACCTTGAGTGAGGGTACCACTACCAATACATTGGTGTCCTAATTCAGGCTTGATCAAATGTAATTCTTTTCTGTCAGACACTGATAGACTGAGTGCTGTGGCTGACTTTTATTTCTTCAGCACCATAATTGGAAACCAATGCAGTGACAAAATGGCTGAATGGAAACTTGTCCCCAAGAGAGCTGGAGAGCTGGAGCACTGTAACTGGATTTTTCCAGTAGTGAAACATTAATTGCTAGTACTTCACACTCTACCCTGTAACCCCAACACCCCTCACCTACCAGCCCCCCCCCGGACATACTCACCTCCCAGCTCTTCTGTCGAGATGCTGGTGAGCTGGAAGGCTTCACTGCCCTCTGTCAGGGAGCTGCTCAGGTAGTTGTCTGGATAGAGCAGGCCCGCCCGTACATGGTGGAATGGCATTTTCTCCCTGCAGAGCACATAGACACACATGTACAAAATCACACTGTCTAAATAACGTTGGTGTCTGTGTGTGTGTGTGTGAGAATGACAAAATTATAAGTAAGATGGATGTGTGTCTCAGTGTGTGCATGTGTATTCAAACTCATTTCTGAGAGAAACCCTTGTCTCCTTGTGGCTGAATTGCAGTGACAAATTATGTAATCACATTATAATTTGATGGAGTCCCAAAAAATAGTCCGCTGTTATTATTCTGATAAATACCACTAAAGTAGAATCAGCTCAGTAGCAATCACTCTTTTGCCATCTTTCTCCTGCTTGCTCTTAAGTCCCCTCAGTCCACAGAGGAAAAGCACTAAAGTCCTGTCACTTACTACCCCCCCACCACCACCATCACCACCACCACTACCCCATCAGATATGCTGTCTCCCTGTCCCGCCCGACAAATCCTTACTGCCACCCAACACATCAAGAAGGGACCTCAGGGGTTGAGAGGGCATCAATCAGTCATGGCCCCCACTGCCGTACGATCAGAGCGATACTCTTCTTTGATTCATGAGAGTTGTCCCTCTGAGGGTTTTCCCTGTGTAATATTTTTGATACTCTGGCAATATGCTTCATGTAATATTCCTGCCAATAGTACACGCTGAACTGAACTGAACTGAACTGAGGTGAGGGAGACGGAGAAGGATGGGGAGAGGGACAGGGGGATCCCCAGAGTATTCCGTTGATAGCAGCACTGCAAGACAGGAGAGATAGAGATAGAAGTTGTGATGTCTCTGTCACAGGAAGCATGGTCAAAGTGTAAACAACACCTCTCCTCTCCTCTCCCCTCCCCTCCATTGTGACGAGATTTACATCTGCCAAGGGAGGAAAAGGACAAAGACTGAGCATAGAGAAAAAGACAATGTAAAGGTTAAGGCTGTGGGATAGGTGCAAGTCTGCTCTCCTGATCTGTAGGGGACGTCAGGTCTAACGGTGGCTGAGTTTATGAACTCAGAGGAAACGTGTTCTGCAGTCCATGGTTCTAGCCCCTGGTTCTACTCTTGTCCCACGTGCACATTAAAGGTACTCAGGTCACCACAGTAACATGTATTTGTTCTATAGACATGTTCCAGCCAACATGGTGTGGATACACACACCCATATGCTAATGTATCATTGTTAAATCCCTGTCCTGGTACCTGAGTACCAAATGTACCTTTCAAAAGAGGAAATCTAGTGTGAAAATGAATAAGTGAGACCTTCATTGACTGACTGCCCCTCTATTGTATTTTATCTTCAGTAGTGTGAAGTTTGTTTTACAACACGAAACAACACAAAAGTCCTTCTTCTTTAGTTTCAGCAGGTTGAAATCATGTAATGATTCTTCATAATAAAGGTCAAAACATGTAATAAAAAGGACTAACACCTTTTGTGACAGGAAAAAAAGATTTATATAACATATATCCAGACATGTATTTGAACATTTAATGGATGTTGAGTAAGCCCCAGCAAGATCCCTGAATTCTTCAACTCCAAAATTAAACATCAATCATTAATTTAATCAGTGGGCAAATTACTAAGACATATGAAATAAAATTAATATGAGAATGTATTTTAACAGTCCATCTGCTCTCACAATTGTTCCCCTAACAGAAACACCCACTCACTCATGGCAAAAAACAACGCACATGCACACTCATCCAACTCAGTTGCACACTGATTTTTCTCTTTTTTCCCCCCTCTCTCACTCCCTATTCTTTTCCCATATATTTTTGGATTGTTTTTTTTCTACTCATGAAATCTCAGACTGTTGTTACAGAGACAGACATGAGAGCTGACAAGGACAAGCTTTCACAGAAAACCTCCATCTGATAAGGCTCATCCAGTGGCTGCAGGAATATGAGGGGCAAAAAAAGAAAGACAGGTGAGAGTAAGGGGGCAGGGTGGGGGTAGGGGCAAAGGGGATGAAAGGAGCAACTGAAAGTGGGCTGACTGACGGTGTTTGAACTGTTGGGTCATCCACACCCCAGGGAACCCAGTTTCAAGTCTGCAGAAGGGTGATCAGAGAGCTAATTTGAGCTCAAAAGGGAGAGGAGATGCAGAGATGAAGGGAAAGGTGCAACAGAGATTGAGCCAAAAGCTGGCAATGGGAAAAGGAGAACTGTGTTTTTTTTCCTCACCTCCCTCTGTCCCCGTAGAGACAAATGCATTAGCAGAATGACAGGAAAGAGCTGGGGAGGGGTCACAACAGTATATTTCCCAACAGCACATACATGCACTGTGTTGTCAGCAGGCAGCCCTGCATGACAAGACAACAAATTCACAGAAGCAATCCATATCTGCCAGATAAAAGGAAACAAATTGGTGCCAGTGCTGCGGCCACCAAATAACCATCAAAACATACAAACTGTGTGATTTAACTTCACCCAAGTATTCTCTGATATGCACAACATCGGTTAGCTGACATCAAGATAAATCAACAAATTATTCTCTTTTTACTTCAAGCCACTAAAGAGTCAGTTCTTCACATCTTCCCCCAATTTGGAGATGAGGTCCCCGCTGTCTGCCAAAAATAATGAGAGACCTCAGTTGATCAGTTGAACTTGTGTTGGATAAAGGAAAACTTTAACTCTGTCATACAGACAACAAAGCTAAACAAAATGTGCATATTATGCATCAAAGAAGGATGTGTTACCTCAAAGGGCAGCGATCAATAAATTGTATCTTTTTATCGACAGCTAAACCAGTGATAAAAAGTGAAAAAAATAAAGAACTGATGCTTTCCTGTCTCTGCTGAACATCACATTGTCAGTGTCCTAAATCACCTTGGGCAAAGATAGGCAGCCTCCACACAGCTGTGATCTCTGTTGTCTCTCACTTGTCCATCAAGACTGCAATCTAGAAAAAAAAATCAGCGCCCATCTTGTCACCTACATCCCCTGCCCGAGGTCAACCTGGGTCATCTAACACTTTCTAGTATGTGAACTGCTGCACCAGTGCAACAGCTCTGGTGCGTCACAACCAACCCCAGGAAAGAAGATGTGGTGAATGTCTGCGCCCTTGATTTTCAGCCAGGTGGCTTGAATCAAGGCTTTTGTTGGATGTTAAAGGACAGCTGGACACCCATGATGGTCTGCCATGCAGTGGAGGGACCACAGCTGGACTCACATCGCCTGCTGCTCCGAGCTGCTACATGTCACCCCCATTGCACCAAGGATAAGGGTGTTGAGAATTTAAAGAAAGAAAAAAACTCATGCACACACACACACACACACACACACACACACACACACACACACACACACAGCCTGCATCGCAAGTACAGTAACACCCTCCTTCCCTTGCCATGGCAAACCCCCTCCAGGGTATTAGATGAATGTGAGTGAGGCAGCTGACAGTTTTGATCAACACGGTTTAAGACTGTGGAGATTTAGAGCATCTGACAATGAGAATGAATACAGTTGGGCTTCAGACTGCATGCAGTCCCCATTTGTCAGAGGCAAAATGTGAGCTGTTACAGCTCATAGTGAGCAGGGGAATGGTTGATAAAGCCACAAAGCGTGATGTATAGTGTGTGATGGAGTGCTTTACGTCCCGCTGGGCGCTGAGACAATTATTCTATAATTACACTTATGGCGCGTGTGTGATGGACCTATAATCACCTAATCACACCGATCAAACCCACACTGCGCGCGCTGACGCGCTCGACGCACACAAGTAGCTGGAGATAGACTGTAAGCAGTTGAAATAGTCGATGGATACTAAGTGCAAATAGGCACAGGCATCATTATGCTGTCAGGTTGTCAGCCATTAAAACAACACATCCCATCTTAGACTTGCAGCAAATTAAATGGAGGTCTATTTACACAGGCGCAAGCGCACCAGCACGATCGGCACCTTTACACAGATTACAACAGGTGCAGTCGCCTGCGCGCGGCTCTGCGGTCAGTGGCAGGACCGACGCATGGGCGACTGGTCGAGGTAATCACCTTTGTCACCTTTAACACGCCATGCCAGAGATGACACGGTAATTAAACGACGGGGGTTAACGCCATACCTGCGTGTAAAACGACCGGTCCCCCGCTGAGATTCACCCCGCTCGGTTAGACGCTGTGGGTGTTTTGAATTGCCAAGATGTGTTTAGTCTGTTTGCATCCGTCCTGTGCTCTTGAGGAGTGAGTCCAACAGCCAAAGATGGACTCATTCAGTCTCTGTGTTGGACCTGCCTCGGCGACTTCACCAGTGTGTCATGTGCTCCACACTTTTCAAATAGTTATTTAAAAAATATCAACTGGTTAGGTGAGGAATAGGCGGAGGGGGATGGTGGGAGATTCTGTCCGTTTATGCTTAAGCCCAGATCCACATGAATGACCTCCCATCCGCTTTCTACATTTCATTTCTCATCGCAATATCTTGGAAATTTGGGGTGCTGTTGGGATGAAGCAGCGTAGAGTGCCAAATCGTCGTTCTGCCAGCTCGCCCAGACGGACGCCACCCAGCCGCCCACTGGTCTGGGTCTAAGGACTGGTACTGCCGCTGTTGATGCTGCTGCTGTTGTTGCTGCTGTTGTTGCTGCTGCCGGTTGCTTCTTAGGATATTGATAAATCACGTTTTGAATTCGGTCTACTCCGTCGAATCAACAGGGAGAGGTGAGGATGATGCCCGATGAAAGCTTTGAGCGTAGATCGGTCTCAAAGCGGAGGAATGGGAAGGGATCTCCCGACGCTCCCGGTGCATTTATTTCGGTTACTCCCGGTGACAGAGTTAACCCGTTTATCGGTCCAGTCCGGGATGGGAGGGGCCACATGGGTACCGCGGCAGCAGAGGTGCGACTGACTGTAGGTGAGCGGGAAAATATGCTGCCTCCTCGCAGGTGTGTGAGGGAGTGAGTGAGTGAGTGAGTGAGGGCGAGAGAAAGTGAGTGTGTGAGAGAGAGAGAGAGAGAGAGAGAGAGAGAGAGAGACTCCCCCCCACCCAAATCACCCTAAATTGTCACCTTCTCCTACTTCTTCGTGCCTCCTCCTCCCTTCGTTCCTCCTCCTCCCAAGCCTGGTTTATATCACAGCTATCAGACATTCTCTCCCCTTCTGTTATCTCCCGATCAGGCTGTCTCTCCATCTCTGACTCTGATTAGATACCCTACCACTTGTCTAATTTACACATCTCATACTCATTATATGATAACCTATGTGTGGAGCTTCATCTTCCCCCACCAGTGGAACCGCAACAGCTTGGTTGCAGGCTTAGCTTTGAGGTCGAAAACTGTCTCCTGCGCCGCTGAGCCATTGTAATTAAAAGTGGGTTACAGCAGTTTATTTAACCGCACAGTCTATTCCGCTACCGCCGACTGCAAAGGGTAAATACATTATTTGTGCGCACCGGAGGTGTAACTGCTACGAGACTGCTATACTACTCGGAGGTGAGACATCGGTGAAAAGTAAAGATAATGCAAGGAAGTGATGAACGCTTCACCCTGCTGTTCTAACATGACTTCAACAAAAAGACTTTCTCTAAAGGTTCATCATTCTGAGATACACTTCATCATCAGTGTGTGTGTGTATGAGTGTATGTATGTGTGGGTGTGTGTGGGGGATCCCAACAAGGATCTTATATAGTATGTCTGTGAATTGAACATGTATAGCTTCATATTATATATACTATCTACAGTATATTAAGGGGTTTGGAACTGCTGGTTAGACAAAAGACATTCTATTACATCACTTTGTATTGTCATATGATGGTCATTTTTACTTTTTGTGTTGTTGTATGTTTTACTGACCAAATGATGAGGCAACTGAGAAGATAAATCAGTGATGAAAATAACAGTTTCTTCTTCTTCTTTTCGCCTTTCTTTTTTTCACTCATCAATTGGTTTAAAGGATGAACTTAGATGTCAGGATTTTACCAGGACTGATACAAAATATATCATGGTGGATATACGTTTGAAAAGAAATGAAATTCCACATTGCTGAAGTCCATTTGGAAGTTGGACACAGCTGTGGGGTGGGTAACTGGTCAGTTTTAAATCATCTGAATCTCATGCCGAGTTGGGCAAAATGTTCCACAAGTGTCGAGAAATATAATTTCTTAACTGCTTTTTTCACAGATGTTGCGTATGCCGCAATCATGAAACATTGTTAATTTACAAGGAAAAACAGATTCTGTCACACATTTACAGCTACTAACAGCTCCTCTTTGTTTCCTTGAGGTTTCCTTATTTTCAGTGTCCCAATTCACTACATTACAGTTCCCTGTTCACTGTGTAATGCACTTCACCCTGAGGATTGCATGGATCATACATTAACAATTGGAACCTATCCCGTGACCTGAGAAATGACAACTGACAAAACTTCATGCTTCACAAATATAAGGAGAGGAAGCAAGGGCATGAGGTCTAAACCACCAAACAGAGCCACAGGTATATGCCAGCATGGAGTCTGACCTCGCAACAAATCAATACTGGGAGTCATGTTGACAATCAAAAGGGGCTGCCATATTTTTATCGTAATGTTTGCTCTATCAGACCATTTATTGCTCACTAATAGAGTCACGCTTTTATCCTCCCTCCTGAGCTTTAATCACTAAATCAGTGAAACCACAATAGCCTGAAGTGACAGATTTTTATAATTGGATTGCAGGCACAAGGGAGTACCAAGAAATACAAGGGAATGGCATGCAACAAAAGGTCTTAAAAGGGCTGAATTCAGACCTGAGACCAGAGTCTCAGTTGAGGTCACAGCTCTACAGACTTTTGAACAAGAGCATTAGCATTTCAAAGTACATGTTCAGATAGGGCAGTTTATTTCCTCCATGACAGTGAAAGCGGATGATAATGTGCGGTTTTAATAGCCTCTTTCAGAGTGGCGTATTTATCAAAATGAAGGGATTATCGTGAAAGATGCCAACATTGGT
Source organism: Psettodes erumei (assembly GCA_016785225.1). NCBI lineage: Eukaryota > Metazoa > Chordata > Actinopteri > Pleuronectiformes > Psettodidae > Psettodes > Psettodes erumei. Next base: position 365,343 of record JAFBJZ010000411.1, read on the forward strand.
GATTTCAGCTGAGTTTTATGATCATAGAACTGAAATGGAAGATGAACTATAACTTTTTCTACACTATAGTGCAAAGTTCTCGAGAAGATGCTGTCTTCTACTGTGCATATGTCAGTGGCACTTCAAATACTTCTTATTTAAATTCTGTCTACTTTGTAAAGTTACAACTGGCAGAGGAGCAATGCCTTGATCTTTTGACCGGTCCATGTTCCTGTGGCTTGACTGGCCACAGAAACATGAAGAAGTAGATTATGGTTTCAGATCACAACCTTGCTGTATAATACATTCAACTCAATCTCTCCAAATTCAACCTCATCATTCATTAGCATTTAAATATTGTCATCATCCATTCCACTCCACATCCCTACCATGCTTATTCCAAGTCCTGCAGCAAAGATGACCTTCCATGGGGAAAAAAACTGGATCATATTGGCCAGATTTTTGTGCTGTAGATATCAGCAAAAGCATTACATTTAAAACTCCCAAACAGGATAATTCACATTCATATATGTGATTAGTGATGTGACCAGGAGGAGATACTAAAATGATCAGCAAATTAGTGTGATAAAGTGCGTTTGTCTGCATATGTGCCTGCATGCATGAATGAGTAAACAATCACTGAATAAAAAGAGAGACAAAATGACAGTGTGCAAATGTACGAGAGAGATCGTGTGATATCTTTGGCAAACAGGTAAATGCTGGAACTGGACCAGAGATACCGTAAATATATGTACCTCAATCACAAATATTACAGCTCAAAGACAATCCAGGCAAACAATAAGCGTTGCCATGTACACTGTCCCTAACAAATATCCAAATGAAGTTGTGTCCTGTATACCACAATACAATAACTTGAACAGCTGGGAACAAAATTTAAAGATTCTTCCAGGAAGGTTATGTCTGCAACACTTCATGAATCATGCAACACACTGACTGAATTTAACATCCAGACCTTTGGAGGAAAGAGTGGGTGTAGACATGTGCATGTGTGAGTGTCAGAGAGAGAGAGAGAGAGAGAGAGAGAGAGAGAGAGAGAATGTGGTCAGCTGCTTGAAGTGGTTACAAAAAGACATACTGAAAAAAAGTAATGAAAATGATGGATTATTTAGGAACACAAAATGAAAATTGGAATAACATTGTGTAGGTTGTGGAGATTTAATAGAGAATTAAAATGCTCTTTTGGATCATGTCTCTGGGGAACTAAGGCCGAGGAGAGTATGTTTTATCTGTGCTTTTATGTGTCAGGTATGGTGTGATCACATCAATTACTCAGGAGGATTATATCAATTTATTATATTACTGTATAATATTCATTTATTACATCTACTTTATGAGAAAGTGTTTTTTAGAGAAGTAAACGTCCAAACTTAACTCAGTCAGTGTGTATGTTCAATGTGTTAATTGGAGATATTTTAGCAGAACCACCACGGTCAGGATAACCCCCCCCCCACACACACACACGCTCTATGTAGCTCCTTCATTTCCTTTTCAGGTTGAATTGTGGAGAAAGTGCCTCTGTCAATACCACACTCAAAAATAGAGCAATATTGGTTTTTATCAGTAATTATATTTGATCTAAGCATTTTCCCCACTAGGACTGTGTTATATTTGCATAATGAAACCACTGTTTGAATTAGCTCTGTGCAACAACGTCACAGTCAGTGCCTTTGAGAAAATTAGTAATGCTCACTGTTTGCAAGCCATCAGCTATAACTACAGTAAAACGTGTCTGATGGGCTGATGACATTCGCCACACAAACTTCAACATAGTTTGTCACCCCTGCTGTCTTCAGACCATAAAGTTAGGAATTACCGCCAACTCTGGGGTAGTGAGAGGCTGGTAAAACTGCTAACAAGTAAGCTGTGCGCTGTGACTACCCTAAGGATCTACATGTACAGGATCTATACCTGGTGTAGACGTGATGGATGCATCCTCAAAACGTAGCACCACTTCCTTTTGGAGATTACTGGGTGAATCATCTTCTTCCTTAAATAGATGGAGCCACTCAGGAATACACCTGTGCACAAACACAGGCACACACACACACACGAGTGCATGCACATAAATACTACTGTATATTCCAATATATCATCCTGTTACTTGTCATTCAGTATCATTCATTGCAGATGTGACTGCTCCACAGATCCATTCTTAATGTTCTTTGCAAATTTAGTTTCCTTACTTAATTATCTAGTAATGTTTTGGTAAACTAAAAGCTCATTTTATCTGAGTTTCCTCAAGCATTCAGTGGTAGATGCTAAACCCGGGGACAATTTAATTTTTAATGTGCTTCAGGGGAAGTCTGAGTGTGACAATTTGGTCTGAATGTTATTTCAGAGGCTTTTTCCACCTGAGAAATAAAAAAAGGTAACAGATAAAAATCATTCAATTCTCAGAATGAAAATGCTGAAATGTAATGCACAAATATCAGCCATAATAACCAACCGTACAAAAATCAGCCTTCAAAAATCCCATGTCAGCTGAACACTATCAGACACTCACATACACCCACACTGACACAGCATGAATAAATCTCACACCTTGGTAGGTTTAAGCTGTTCTAGTCTGTTTTCTCTTCTGAGCCAGGCAGCTGCCAGTCAATCATCCCTCCAGACACCCAAACTCAGCAGCAGCAGTTTTCTTCTTTTCCTGTCCAGTTCAAAATGGATTGAATCAGCCTGAATTTATATCCAAAATGCACAAACAGTCTGTGGACAGGGTCAACAAACTAATAAAAACATTTCATCAGACATATTTCGTGTGACTGTCTATGAATGTCTGTATTACAGGTGACAATAAAGGCACACGTTTGAACCCCTTGTTGAAAAAGTAATTGAATCAGTGAGATGAGATTAAGTTGAGAGTGTGATACAGTAGTCTATGTCTGTCTGAGCAGTATTGTGAGAAAGTACACAGGGGGTTCTTTAAAATCTCAGATAAAAGCCTGACGCTCTTACTCCTGTGCACCCCCCACACAAATACACAGACATGTAAAAAGAAAGACTGGCACCCGTAGGCACACACACAAAATGACACAATAAAACCCCTCCTTCATCCACCCACCTACCCACCCACACACACACACATACACACACACACACACACACACACACAGACATACACATGCCACCACCACATGCTGGTAACGGACCCAAATGAGGTTTAATTAAAACATGATTAAATTGCTTTTAATTCATAACATGGTAATGCTGCTGGCATCACTGCTGCTCCCTGAGAAAGTTGGAGGGATAAAATGAACAGGATTACAAGTTCATCTCAGCTGAAAACTTCATAACTTCATGACAAATTAAACAATCAATTCACAGTACACAATGCTGAGTGATTGCAGTCGGCTGTGAAAAAACAACTCTGCCCACCAGAACTGAAAAAGAAACACCAAATGCTACTAAGAAGCATAAAAACAATTACAAAAAGTCAAATAAATGTTCATGAAAACATTCTGAATCATATCCAGCATTTGAACAGACAGTATCACCAAATACCCAGTTGCAGTGGCCTAAATTTCTACATAATTATTTGTGATACAGCATCAGTGTGATGTAACAGTAGATATTTGAGATATGTCTTGCTAACATACATTTTTAAGTTACAGTATTGCTGAAATATTCTCATATGACTGGAGCTACAGGTTAAACAAAATTTATAATGCAGCTCTGTGCCAGGGGTAATGCATTTCAGTTGATACATATCGCAGAAAATACTGCACGGACAAGATTTTACTTTATCTCAGACATTCAGATCTGTCCTCTGCAGCTTAGAGTAGGTCCTTTGGGCTGAATTTAAATGGGCAACACACTTTTGTCTTCACAGCCATCTTCTACAGCAGCATGTCAAAACAGTCTGCAGATGATTGCAAGCGAAGACTGTTCCCCACAGCTAATAATTCCCTTGTCAATAATGCATGAAGTCATATAAATTACAGTATATCTGTTTATCTGGCCTTCACAAGGTCATATCTCCTTTTGTCATCTATTTCTCATCCTGCAGCCCTCATTTCTTCTCCTCTATGGCTGTCTGAACATCACTCCTCATCATCCTTTTATTCCGACTCTTCCCGCTGCCTCCTAACTCTTAGTCAGTCACCTAAATAAGTGATGACCATCTTGGCATGATTGTAAGATAGTTTGTTGACTCTGAGACAAACCCAGGCTGCACAGATTCAAACATTTCTGCTCTGCTGAAGGGCACCTCTGTGCACATACACACACACACACACACACACACAATGCATGCAACAGTCCAGCTACACCCCTGAATCCCTGCTGAGCCATCACAAGTCACGGCTCTCTAAATTAAATAACATCAAATTAGATTAAAGTAAATGAAACATCACTGAGGAGCAGGGGGACGAGCGGATGGAAAGGTTTTGCCAGGATAGGGGTAGGAGTGAGGGGAAGCAAAAGAGTTTAGGGGGAAGAAAGGTTGTGGAGGTAGACAAAAGGGGAAGGTGAAGTTAAGGGGAAAGGGCATATGGTGGAGCAAAGATGGGGACGAACAGGTCAGAATAAACAAACCCTTGATGACGAGCCAGGAGGACTGTGTGTGTGTGTGTGTGTGTGTGTGTGTGTGTGTTTGTGTGTCTGAATCTGTATAACATGAAATCTCTCTGTAAACCTAATCTGATTGGAAAATCTTTTTATTTCATGTTGTCTCATGTGTTGCCAGCTCATTTGAGTCAAGCAACAGGAATATTCAACTCAGGCTGCCATGGGAATTGCCATGGCAACATATTAGCTTTCTGAGTCATATGTTCATTGGACCAAAGTGGAACAAGCTCTAATTTCTATAAGAACATTATCAAGCATTTTGCAGTAAATGGACCATTTCGACAAGTGTTAAAAGAGTGCAGCGTAAGAACAAAGGGCTTTTCTGTTCCATTCAAGTTCTGCTGAAGGGCCACAACAACACTGTGGAGGCACTACAGCAAAGCAGAGAATATTTTAGCAAACAATAGTTCCTTACACTTTTTTTGACTGATACTCTCTCCCGCTGTGAAGTGCCCTATAAAGTCCCTTCTGCAGCAGGTGAATAGAAACACTGTGTTTCCTCAGGTATTAATATCACCCCTGGGAATGAGCACTAAACTGAAGATGGAGGCAGATGACCATGGGGGGATCTTTATTTGGCAATCATCAGTAAATCAACGCCAGCTTTAACCAGAGAGAGTGCTGGAGCTCCACAAGCCCCCTTTCCACACTCCATTAGCTATTACCTGTCTCACTCTTCTCGATCTGGTGACCTCTCTTCCCCCTCTGTTTACCCCTTTTCCCCACACTTCCCTCCCAGTCTTTCCTCTTTCATATGCACCCACCCAATCTGCAAGTTTCTTCATTCTCCCCTCATCTCATTCCAGTGCATCATTTAACTCCTTCACCCCTACTCTCAGCCAAACCAATTTTCTCAGTTCATCTTATACGGCTGTCTTTTCCCACCATCCATGCCTTCTTCCCCCATTCTCTCTTCTCGCCTCCTGCTAGCACCCTCCCCGGAGATGTGGAAAAGGAGGTCAGCTTTGTCACAACATAGGTTCACATTTCCTTGCCATATAGTGCTGGGGCTGCCAGGATCTGCGATTGATGGTTTTGGGGTTTTCCACTGGCCCAGAGAGTAGCTGTACAGAACATACATAATCTAAAGAGGAATGAATACAAAGAAAGCCAAAGGTAGCCAGGTAGAAAATAAGGAAAAAAAATGTAGGAGATTAGCTGCCACGACAGGGAAAGAGGACCATATAGGAACTACCAGATCTTAAGACATTGCAGAGGTGAGCAAATTATAATCATACCGACATCAGTAGGAAAACTACCCACTTTCCCATCAAAATGCACAGACAGTAAGACTGTAAAAAAAAGTAGGGTGAATAATACTTCGTCTCACTTCATCTCTAATTTGTGTCTCTTGATTTACAAAATATCAAAGCTGTCTTAATAGATTTATTTTTGCCAACTTGAAGGCAGCAAAACAGACTATGAATACAACGTTGATAAGTTATTACTTCAAAAAGTTTCTGTCCATATGATGATCCAATGATCCAATTTCAGTCCAATGTTCACTCGCTTTTAGCTCTGTTTTGGTCTCTACCTCTGACTCACAATCGAAATATCTTTCTCTTCAGTAGCTAAATCCTCCACTGTGTTCACCAGCTAGTCGCAAAGTTTGTTGTTTGGAGCTGGAACGATAGCGTACAGCGACTTCATCTTAATCTCATTGCTAAAAAACAGCTGCTGACTTAAAACAAGACTGATTAGAACAGCAAGAGTGAATCAGAGCAGTAATGCTGCCAGCTATAACAACCATAGCAATGAGCTGTGAGAGGCTAACATGCTCCACAGAGCTGAATGGAAATGCTAAGTCAGATGATTATTCTTTTTGGGTGTGTTGCTACGAGCAACCCCTTTCACACACTTTACATATTCATTAGACCCATATTTGCTCTAAAAATATTGATTAGTGCAGCTGACATAAAGGTGTGGTGGTTACAGCATGTTCACTTCAGTTCAATTGCACTCAACCACCCTAATTCAACAATTGACAAAATGGCAGTTCAAGGGCTTATATTCTCAGAAAGTCACACATTACAACCATACTATTCTACACCCTGCAGAATAACCTTTGAGACATTGATCTCCCTTACTGAGGTCATTATATGTTACAAGTGTTTGTATATTTCCTGTCTTGTGCTGTGTAGCACATTCTGTTTGATGTTCACTGACTAACAATTTCTCTTTGAACTGAACTGAAGTGAAGGAGACAGAAATAATGAACAAGATGGGGTTAGTGTGTGATTCATAGATACTAATGAGTAAAGCGTGGATCAGCAGCATAAAGCAGGTGTAAGTTCACACACACAAGATTCAGAGACGAGTAACAGGACCAAGTCAGGGGCAAAACAACAAGTCAGAATGAGATTTGCCCTTGTTTGAACTAGAACAATGAGCAAAGGTTTCCATCTGTTGCCACTTTAATGCCCCATAATAAAATCACCACTCTATTTTTCAATAATGCCCTCATAACACCACTTTTATTGGTCTCTACGTTACCAAACAACTCAGCCACAATTACCTCCGGCCACCGAGTGTGATTATAACAGCTGTGTATATTGTTGTGTTCAAAGTGAAATCAAGTCAACGTGTAAAAACTATCCATGTCTGGGGTGACATTGAACTTCGCCACCTCCTGCATGTCACCATCTGTCAGCAGCTTGTGAGGAACACAAACATACAGGTACCATCCCCTCTGCATGTAAACATGTACAGATGCTCACATACATACTGATTTTCCTCTTACAGGCAATCAAAAACACAGGATGTGACATATTAGACTTCGACTTTCTGAGGTCAGTTCTTAGTCAGCAAGTTGGAAAAATCTTTTTCTTGTCCATTAGTTATACTAAAACTTAAAAAAATGCACCATAAAGCTATAATTGTAGTTGGTACATTTATTATTAGTTGTTTAACTTGCTTGTTTTTTTCAGATGTCAAACCTTCCAATCAGCACAAATAAGCAGTAAGCAAGCTCATGTAATCTCCACGTGTGCTTCACGTCCCGCCACTGCAGATGGTGATGGAGACTAGCGCATCAACAGGGTTGGGAGGGTGTTCAGGGACAAGCTCACCTTGATGTGGGACAGCCAATCAGAGGCCAGGATGTCCACCCAGGATGTCTGCCTCTCATGTGTATATGTCAGCTCTATAAAAAAAATTAGACACTTCCAACCATCCTGGAGAAGGGACCTTTAAAAACAATGAGCAGAAGATGTCAGACAAAAGAGACATCATGCCTAATTCACACCATCACACACTCACATAAACATCAGCTGATGTCCACCGGTTGAACATAGATCTTTGTCTTTAACAAGTCATAGATTATCCACAAATATGAGTGTATGTATGTGTGTCCTTCTTTGTGACTCCACTGGACTTTTCCGCAGTATTGATTCTGCAAGAACAGGACCAAAGATGTACAGGGAGAAAGATTCAAGGAGCTTCACCCTCTTTCTGAATGTTACCTCCCTTTCTTTAATATTAATTTGATCTTTTCATGTGGGACAGATGTAGGGACATCAAACCTGAAAGACTGTTTGGATGAAGGAAATGACGAGGGGGGGATCAATCACTTGTACTTTTCATGGGTTCAGACTTAAATGGAACATGTGAGGAAGAAGGGGCGGCCTGTGTTTTTGCAATTACAATGTCACTAGTGCCGTGGGTGGACATAATGGGGATTTTGTCTAAACTCATTTTTCCATTTCCTCTGTCTTCATCTACTTAGCTTCGTCATGTAGAGGAGACTGTGAGCCAGTGACATAATGGGGTATGCGTGGAGAAATGTGTTGATGTGTCTGAATTTGAGTGAATGTAGTGTTTAGATTCTGGGAAATATAAAACACGGCTGGGTGAATGTGTCTCAGTGTACATGTTGTTGCTTGTGCACTAGCATGATTGCAGTGTGTGTGTATAGGTCTGTGTTTGTGTGTGTGTATAATGGGATTCAGGACAGCATCAATAGGACAGAGGGATGAAGGGCGCACTTAATATGGAGAGGTGCTCCCCGTTAACATGACAGCAAACTGCAGAGTAACAAAATAAGAGCACCTGAACACCTCTTACTATGATTTCAGTACTCAGTAAACATTTTTTAGTTTTTACTATCACCACGTTTTAGCTAGAATAAGACAAATGAGGCAGGGACACACCTACTTTCCCCAGGGATTCACAATCGCCATAAAAATCAGCTCCACAACCAGACATACTGTCTCATCACTCAGCAGACTTTTCTGCAATAGAAGCAGCTCTGAAGTGCTTGTTCATACTGTGCATTTACAATACATTTCTGCGTAACTGCTCTCAGTGAAGTAAAACCATGCTCAAAATGTGAAAAAGTTTTCTGTCAGCATTAGCTGTAAAATGCAGCTTACAAGCAAGATCTAACACGTTTTATAATGTTTAACTGGCCATATACCATGGAGTGGTGCACTGCTAAAATTTGTCCTCAAATGCTGAGCTTTCGTGACTCAACTGCAGCGAGCCAAGAGTATGATTGACACATATTCTGTGCCAATCCAGAAGAGAAATGGCAGCATGGAGCCACAACAATCATTCCACAACTACACATATGGAAAAGTCAAGGGGTTTGCTCAAATCCAGACAGCTACTAATGGTCAGTGAATTTATCAGTGGGCTACTCATCAAACCATCATATGAACTTTAACTGAACACATTGCACTCAGATTTGGTTGAGTCTAGAGGAATTGTTGCATTTGCAGTGAGGATGCTGATGAGCAGCAGAGATCATTCTGTAATTTAAAAGTCACCAATTCAGTCCTGGCACACCTCAGAAGTGATGAGTCCTGTCAAAGTGCACTTCAGCAAGACAATGAACTCTTTTTAAAATGGACAAGATGCTGTAAGGGAAGGACAGATGTGCATCTGTAATAGGGGATCTAATAATGACTAGCTAGGCTCTTTTGTAATCTTGTTAGCACATTCAAAGTATTTAACGGACAATTAAGATACAACAAGCTTCTCGCAGAATGTTCTCTCTTTCGAGTGCAAACAAACGTCTACAAACTCAGACATACACACGCACATGCCAGAGACAGTGTTGGCTAATTACTGACAGAAGGTTTCTCAAGGGGTCAGAGAAAACAGAGAAGTTCCCCTCTGCATCTTGGGACCTGTAGTGCCCTCCGGCATTGTTGGACCTGTGGTTCTCCCACTTAATCACTGTTGCTGCCAGCTGGTCACATGATCAAGAAGTAAGTAGGCCATAGCAGAGGAGCAGGGGGGAACTACTTTGTTGTGTGTGTGTGTGTGTGTGTGTGTGAGAGAGAGAGAGAGAGAGAGAGAGAAAGGGAAGGAAAAAGACCATATTAGCATAGTTAGACTTCCAGCACATATTAATACACACACTCTTTAATATCTAAATATACATACACAAACAGGGAGAGAATGCCAAATCTCAGATGATAAGATGAACAGCCTGAGGATTTAAGAGGTTGACACACAAACACACACACACACACTTTCCCTCTCTTGCTCTTCCTCTCTCAGTTGCATCCATACCCACTGAAATAGCTTAAAGCTAATGTGTAATCTGCTATCTACATTTAGTTTTTATTTGCATACTTTTTTTTGCCACATGCAGATAAGCACTTTTACAAGTTTTCTTTCCTGGTCTATAATACATGGCATCCTCTGTTAGTAAAATGGAGACAGACAATTATGGTTTCAAAGAAAATCTCTCTGACAAAAAACAGAGATGCAGTGCTTGCTATGTAAAAACAACTACCTCTCTGCTGTGTGCGGTTTCCCCTGCTGAGTCATCTCCTTCAAATTGTCTTTTTTTTATGCCAAAGTGTGTTTTTTAACAAAATGACTGAAATCCCATCTGCTCTTTTTTATTTCATATTTAAACTTTTCTATACCTGCTTCTCTGCCTTCTTCAGGTAGATGCCTGGGACTCACTGTGGGCTTGATTGATACAAGGCTTGAGAGAGATTCCCCGTGCTAAATCTCTTCCCTCCTGGCCTCATATTTATCTGTCCCATCCAATACAAACATATATTAAACCTTTAATTACATATCACTTTGTTGCAGTACTTGCTAGTTAATTATTCTTGAATGGTTTTAATGTCATCACCAGGTTGCGATCTCTTCCTTTAGCTACACTCATTATTACACCTCCTTCTCACATACTGTATGTGTAACTTATTATTTGCGTCTGTAAGCGGTGTCAGACAATGTACAGCAGACACCATAGTACACTGGATTAACCTGTTAATCAGCTGCTGCCGCAGTGTGGAACAGATTAATTCATTCTTAACGTGAAGTACCATTCTAAAGAGGATAAAATACATCAAGCACCATCTATCATGTCACACACATTAACATTTCTTTGACTGCTGAATTTTTTAAGGAAAAAAATACTGCACAGACATGTAAACTGATAATGAAGCACATTAATAAAAATAAATGATAGAATATCAGGTAAAAGGAAAATGAGAACCCAAGGAAAGTTTAACATAAAAAAGTTCTATGAAGATCCCAGTAAACCATCGCATGAAATTATGATGCACACCAAATAAAATGCTTTCAAGACGGTATCAGCAAACATACTGATTTGCTGCCTCATTATCTCCTGGTGTGACAGTAACCTCTCCTATTGATCCATTGCCAAATCAACAGTGACACCTCATGCCAGCGAGCTGCATAGCAGATAGGAGGAAGACTCTGCCTTCGCATTCAGGGTCAGTTCACACAAATGAGAATCGATCGACTAACATTTGTTGAATGCAAGTCTCATGCATGCACTCACACACACACACATACATTTAAGGAAGGGGAAAGTAATTAAATATTTAACAAGCTGCTGGCTAATTACTAACATGCCCTGAGGAACTCGGTATCAAAGAATGACCTGCAGTCAGCTTTTAGATAAATCGAATATAGGGACACAAGAAGAAGTTCTCTCTCACAAACACACACATGCACAAGTTAGATCAATATCTTATTTGACAGCCAGCATGTTCACCAGATCTGCAGAGCCAAGCAAAACGCAGTGTGACCTCTGCACTCCAATCACTCAGTGGTGATGGTGACCATGTGGATTTTCTCATGTGACCGAGACTCCTCCGATCAGAGCCTATGTTGGATGACTCCTGTAAATATGTTACAATATATTGAAGATTGTTTTGATGGGGAATTATAATGTTTCCACAAAGAGACAGGAAACTAATTCCATGATCAGACTGCACATTGTCTGTCTGATAACTATTCAAATACATTATATCAAGAACAGAGAGTTGGGCACAATAACAACTCTGCATAAGGAAGTTGATTGCTGGACTGCTGCGTTAATAAAAGCAAGTTGTACAAGTTGTACTCACCTAACCACAACAATGCATATTTGCGTGGTCAGATCCAAGTTTAAGTCGCACATTAAGGTCAAAATTTTCAGATATAACCTCTGTCACTGATTGTGAAAATAACTATTGCAAGCTAAATCCCATTTACTTCAATCCCATTGAGTCAGCCAAAAACTTCTGGTCATGACAGATTTAGAAATGGATATATCATGTTTTGGAATACAGGTCCACTGTAATTGAATTAGACCATACATAGAATACCTGTATTGCAGAATGATTGGATTTTGGGAGGATGATTGGCTTGATTCAATTTGTGCGCAGGACTGCCCAGACAGCTCCTGATACTGACACAGCGTGTCAATCACTGAGTGACTGATCCAGCAGAAAGACATTTTTATTTTGTGGCATCTCTTTGTGATGCATGTTTGAAGCTTCTGAAAAGTTAGGCTTTCATGTTTGCATGTGTGTGTGTGTGTGTGTGTGTGTGTGTGTGGTGGTGGTGGGGGGGGGGGTTGACAGTGGTGAAGTTAGGGTAAGTTTTAGGCATTTAATTGTTTTTTAGTACTTTGCTAGAACTGTAGTTGTGATTGTTTAGTTAAGAAATTTAGGGTTGGGGGGCAGGGTAGTCTCATTCACCAGATGTAGGCTGTGAGTATAAGCCTGCCATCTCTCAAACATGTCTCAAGCATCATCCTCCTTCCCTTCCGCTTCCGATTAGTGTTTTGCAAAGCCCCCTCTTTATGGGAAAAAACAACCTTTAAGCTAGCAGCCTACATGCTGAAAATGTTTGACAGACATCATGCAATCACACACATTGACATGCAACAGTGACCTCCTCACAAACAAATATTCACCAACGCAAGCCCCCCAACACTATTTTGCAGGAACACAGTCATGACATACTTCCAAAATGTTGTAATTGGTTTAAAGAAACACAAACAAGACATATAGCAGAATGATAATGCAGCTGTGACGATACGGGCAAGGGAATGCAGCATGTCAGGTCATGTCCTCACAGCTGCATGGATTTGCATCTCATTGACAAAGTTTCTGAGCTAAAGAAGCCACTTTGAGTTACACCAAAAAGACTTTATGACGGCCCATTTGAAACAAATTAAAATCTCTTCAACCCGTTATTCTAACTGCATCATGTCAAATGGGAAGGACAAGCAATAAAAGATGATGTTCTGATTTTGCTACCAGCTGACAAAAGAAATACCCCTAAATATTTTTGTCTTAACAAAGAGGAGCATACAGTATTGATATAACACACATACACAGACACACATATAAATAACACTGGAAGAGTCTCTGCAGCTGCCATTTTTAGTGGTGCCTGATTTTGACAGATTAAAGAAAGCCGAGATGACTGATATGAGGGACTGACCTGGTCAAATATGGAGAAGTTACCATAAATCAGGATAAGCCTGTCCACTCCTTGTGCCAGTGGCAGTCCCAGTATAGACTGTGCCTAAACTATAACCCAATTGCTGTAAGAGCAGGTCATTGGAGTACTTTCAGCATGCCTCCATTGCTTTCCGAGACATTCATTCATTCCTTGCCAACTTCACCAGCTTGATATCAAGCAGGGAAGCAGCTCACTTTCATCTGCAGTGGAGCAGAATAGTTTCGAAAGGATCAATATCTCTCAAGAAGCAGTACAGCATGGAGATTCATACCTGTGTGTAACGTGGCTTCTTTTCTGCGCAAAAAAATGTTTTGTCAACATTATGTTCAAACTTAATGTATGGTGCAGTGTAAAAAAAAAATTAAAACCCTTGGTTGATTTTACTGGATGACAACCCCTCTAGTCACCTGACTTCACTTCCTCCACATAACTGGAAAGAACAGAGATTGCATTCTCACTTTTGCTGAGATGAGGCCTCCAGCATCCAATTATTTTACTCCTTTAAATGCCTTCATGGCAAAACCCCTTCAAAGGCCTATTCTCTCTTCCTCTCTGTGTAGGACGTGATTTCCCTCCTTTATGTCTTTGTCGCCCTTCCTCTCCAGTCAGCACAGCCTCGAATGTAATTGTAGACTCTGAATGTACCCCTGCCCCTTCTCTCCCTAATACTCTAATCTATGTGCCAAATGCCATGGGAGAGATTGTGGCTATAACAGATGGGAGAAGCAGTCTCAGGGTTCCCAGAGTTAAAGAGGTAGCAAACCCATCTACAGGCAAAATGAACTCTCTGGATGATAGTTATTCTCCAGAATCTGATATTCCTGGGGCTGCCGGAAATCATGCTGGCTGCCCCCCCACCAGTGCAAAAAGTGCAAAAATGATGATGATGAATATCTTAAAAGGAGCGTGCTGAAATACTGCAGAGTAAGAGACTGATTGCTAATACTGAAAACATTACTCCGCTGAAGCAATTATTTAAGACAATCATTCTTATTTTCAAATGTTATGTTTTGAAACATTAGTTAGGTGGTCTTTCAAGATGTCCTTTCAGCATTTCAAATATTAGTTTTATTGTTGTGATTACCGATTTTCCACTTGGCCACAGTTGCATTGCAGTTCCATTTGCGCTGAGCTGCAATGCCATGTCATTCAAAATGGACTGCAAAAATTGATCAGAACACATGCTCTTAAAAAACTGTGAATTTTTTTTTTATTTTGGAATGTTTTGAGTCAAAACTGAGTCTGACTGTCTGTACCTGACAACATTGTACTTTTCCTAATGTGATAAAAATGCATAATGTGCTTATCATAATGTGGCACGCACATATTTGTTTGCTGGTACCGTCACATCTCTGTGGTGCTACAGCTTCTTGTAGAGGTAAACAGAACCTGATATGTAGCCGCCCTCTGTCTGTGACACTGCTCTTGCCCACTTTTCCACCACAGTGTTTTCTACACAACTCCACAGCCTCTCTTCCTCCATTTGCTTCAGCTCACGCTCGAGGGCAGCCTTGTATTCCAGATTGTCACAACCATGTCTGCACGTCATACAAACGTAACCACCTGGAGGGAACAGGTGACAGTGTTGGTGAGCACGACAGGCCATGTCAAAATGCTTACATAAATACCTACATCAAATGAAAATTCAACTTTAGCCACTCTGACACATAGGCTAATAAAACATTTATGGGTTTTTTAAAAAATCCAATATGAGTTGAATCCTCCCATCACAATGTTTTACCTGGTTTGCAGGCATCGTACAGCTCTCTGACAACGCTTACAGGAACGTGATCAACACTCAGCGATCCAGCGATCACAACCACATCAAATGAAGCTGTGGGAGGATGTTAGGAGTTAGGGAACTATAAGTTACCAACACAAACAAATCTCTTTTCCAACTATCCACCACTTTTCTTTTGTTAGAGCTATGGGGTGGTGAAGACTTGCACAGCTTGCAGACATAACATAGTACTGCTTTATTATGTTATTAAAGTTTACATTAAAACAAGAAGTACATATGTACACATATCTGATGCCACAAAGCAACATTATCATTCATCAAAGTTATGGTTCTGGCCACCTTATGAATGTGAGGGTTAGTCCTAAATTATTTTTTTCCTTTTAGGTCTGTTACATAAATAAAAAGATCTTTTTTTGATTGTGCAAGCTAATGCCTAACTTTTTCTGACAGATGGGAAGCACTTGGTGGATTTCATTCATTGTTAATATTTAAAGTATTAAAAGAATGCACTGTAGGTTATTGACATCATTATAAAACCTTTTTGGACAGGCAGCAGCTGCTCTCCCAAAATGCACTGCTTGACGTCTTGGTACAACCCTTTTTTTTGGGCCACCTCCAACATCGCCTTGCTTCCGTCAATGCCCACAAAATGTTTAAAGCCATCTTGTTCCATCTGTAAAGCAAACACAAAAAATGCACAAATGTTCAGTTAAGATATCGATCACTGAGGTCAAACTGATGAGGCTTGCTGGTGCTGATTGAAGAAAAGGATATCAAACAAAATTGAAAAAACAAATTTGTTTAGGTCAAAACAGCTGATTTCAAATACCTCTATGTACTGTACCTGAACACACAGAATGAAAAGGAGCAATAGTTGAGTTGAGTTGCACGTGTGTTTTTAGAAATACATTGAGCACTTAGAAAACAATTTAGAAATAATGTCCTGGTGGGTCATATATTTTGTCAAATTTTATTTCTAAGGTTTTTTAAAATCTTTTTTAACAGCACTGCATTAACCAAAATGTGTTCTGTCTGCGCTGCTGCTGTCATGTTACCCTCTTTGTCACCATTCCTGTACCACAAGCCACGTCCAGTACAACAGCTACTTTACGGTCACCACTGAAATGGGAGGAGATGCTGTTTGCAGCCTGGCTCGCTGCATGGTAGTCCAGAACAGCCACATCCTAGTCAATGCATGAATGACAGAGCACAGACGTTCATAATAATCACTCTCTTATGACTGAGATGCAAGCAAGCAGAACAAAACCCGGTCACGTCTCACCTGGTCGTAGTTCTCTGCCCAGGTGTCATAGAAAGACATTTTATCACCGGCTGCAGCCACACTGCGAGCAGATGAAACCATCTTGCTTACAGTTTCAAATGTTCTTTCTTTCAATGCCATTACACCCTCCTTCTGCCGAGATAAGGGAATAGAAATCTGCTGAATATCTGATGAAGCATTCACTACAATGGCTGCTCACAAATGACATTTCTTCATATCTTGAAAAATAAAAAACTAGATCAACACAAGACAAATCATGGGGTAAATGGAAGAAGAAGAAAAGAAAAGAAATACCTGCAAGTCACCAAAATCACGGGACTGTTATTGGGTCAGATTATGAGATTACAATCATAGATTTATAAAGATTTGATCTGTATTTTCATTAGCTGCTGTCAGCAGCACTTTGTCCCCATCAGATTACAGCTGAATAAATATGTTCAAAGCCTGAATCGACAAACAAAAATTCAGCACTTAATCATCAATTAAGGAAATTTAATTATGTTAAATAATGTGGTCCAGTGGACTACCCTGAATACAACATTTAACTCAGTGATTCTCAATGACTCACTCAGGCTTTTTCATTGCTGTTGTATTGTTTGTTTTTTTGAAGATAAATTTGCATTGCCACACATTAATCTTCCGAGCATCTTTACCTCACCTTTACCTGTTGCCATGGTGAATTGCAGTATCAGAGCTCCATTGACGATGTTGTTTCTCATTCACCATGAACGCACTACACTCAGAGTGGACTGAACTAACCGAAAACACCGAGTTTCTCATCTTGAGTTTGAGAGTTTTGTGAAACCTGCTTTCTGGAGTACCCTCCAGACAACCTGATGGGAATCAAAACAAGGTGTACAGTTACTGTAACTGAAGGGCCATATACTATCTATCTATCTATAGATGTATAAATATATTCAAACCAAATTTGAATCTGGTGTCAGGTAAGATGCCTTTTATATCTGTACTGATTTCTTATCTCCCAAATGTTACATCAGAATCGAAGCAGGAAAATAAAACATTATTTGCAATACCAACCTTAGGCAATGTATAAATCAAGTCAGCCGCCTGACTACGGTTCACTCTTCTCAGTATTAGCAATACAAAATCGCCATGCATCAGGCACAATAACTCAACAAAACAACACAAGACATTTTGTGGCATCACCCAACCCTGCTCTGCTCTAGAGTGGTGTCTGTCAAGAGCTAATGGCTAATATTCTCAATCTGCCAACAATTTGTCAACCACGGATACGTCATGCAACTCTAACGTTGGTTTGTAAGTAGAGTAAAAACAACACTTACAACTTCTGCCAGTTTCCTTTCTCCTATAGCTGCTAACTGTTGTGGAAAAAGAGAGAAAGTGTTTTGCGAGAGTAATGGGTAGTGCCAAAAAATGGACGTCGTTTTCGTGAATCCTGGTTTCCTGGAAAATGTTGTTTTTGAAACCAGACAATACCATATACCAGCGAAGAGAAGGGTGGATCTGACGGCGGAGAGGTAGGGAACACGTGACCAAAGTAACTGGCGGGACACCGTACTACCTGACAATCATACCGTAGCCACGCCCCGAAACAAACCCGACTTATCGTTTTTCCTCCTGCAAATCCGACCATAATTTACAGAATCAGCGTCACGTTCTATTGAGGAAGAGATGAATGAGCGATACAGATAATAAACTATTTACAGTGTAGTGTAAGCAGAAGAGAGGGGATATCTTCCAAAGTGAGCTACATTAATGTAGGTATTGGTACTAACTGTGCCTGAAGCAAGCATTAAAAGGAACATCATGTTTACAAAATAATGTACATCTCTAAAATTGTGAAGGTCAAGGTCAAGGTTCTTTATTGTCATATGCACAATAATTACAGGAGTAGTCATTGGCAATGAAATTCTTCGGTCTCAGGCTCCATCAGCATTGATTCATGAGGAGTCACACATACATTCTTCTGATACCAAATTTACAGCAACATGTATATCGATATAACATGGCCATTGTTGTCAAAAATATTGACATATATTGAAATATTGAAATATTGGGAAGTATTTAGTAACTTCTTGGAATATTTTATCTTTTTGTATAATTTTTTTCACCATAATAATTTTTTTCACCATAATAATTTTTTGCTTTGCTCCTAAGTGATGGTACAAAGGTTCACTCGTTATCCTGATTCTCTTCCCCGGTTATTCGTTCTGTCACTGCCCCTCCTCCCCAAGACCTCTCAGGACATAACAGAGCCAAACATTGATATAAATGTATATTTTGGGCTGCATTGTTTTTCAACCAGAGATTGCTGACTTAATTCCTGTACAACAGTAGCATTTAAAGTACCTGTCCTATAAATTAACAGACAAAAAATAAAAAAGTACTTCCAATATTTTGCTTATATAATTAAATGTATTGCTTCAGTTTTCTAACCTGATCATAGTTTTCTGCCCATGAGTTGTAGAGGTTGATCTTTTCTCTTGGTGTAGTGCTCTTACGAACTTCTTTCACATATCCCAATGCGTCAGTGACTGTTGCCATTGTGGAAAACCTGTTTAGAAAGAAACAGAACATGTCAAACCTTGTTACATTTGTGTACTTTGTGCAACCCTTCAACAGGGTGGGGCTATCCATGTCTTCAGTGTGCACTGCCTTATTTGCACAGCTCAACTGGTTACAGAACTGCTGGATAGTGTGCCTCCAGCTCTCCCTTTTCCTTTCAGCCCCAACACACCACTGAAGCACCTAAATGGAACAGTTACAACCTTGTACAACTCTACAAATGAGATTCGAAACCTCCAGGGATTTATGGCTACTATTCCAATTGTTCCATCTTGGCTCGTCGGCCCTGATGTTATCAGATGATTTCCAACAGAAAAACGAACATAATATTCCAAAATTACAATAACCATAAAATATTGTTTCAATCAGGTCATCATAAGTAGAGTTACAAAAGGACTTACAAATTCCGTCGGCTTCCTTTCTCCTATAGCTGCTAACTGAAGTGGAAAAGGGCGAAGTGTTTTGTGAGAGCATAGGTCAGTGCCAACAATATAGACAGAGCTTCCACGACGTCGATTCTGGATTGTGAAATAGCGTCAAGTTACGCCGCTCTAACCGCATTCTCTAAACAAATTACAACAAATGTGAAAAACAGGGTGGCGCTAGAGCGGAGAGAAGGGTGGATCCGACAGCGGAGAAGTACAGACCACGTGATCAAAGTGATGCGAGGGACACCGGGCTACCTGTCAATAACACCGTAGCCATGACCCGAAAACACCCTGATTCATCGTCTTTCCCCCTTCCATTCGGACCAAGATTTACCAAATCAGCGTCACGTTCTATTAAGGAAGTGATAAATGAGCGATAGAAACCATAAACTCGGCACCGGGAAGCTACGTCTATGGGTAATACAGGTATTACCCTACACACTAATTCCCTTCTCTGTACAACTGGATGGTCTATGACTCTCTGGATAATTGCATGGCCGCTTTTTTCCTGATGTGCTGCTAGCGCAGGCTTATCACTGGGGGCTCTCTCTCCTGTTGGTTCTATTCTTGATAATGGCAAAAATTGTCAAGAAAAACAGCTTGAGGAATGGAAATGTCTATCTGTCTGTCTGTCTGTCAGTCTGTCTGTCTATCTGTCTATACGTCTACCACTTTGGTCCAAACTAAAATATTTGTGGGCTGACTGTCATTACGTTTGACACAGATGCCCACTGGTGCTCATTGTTGGTGACATTTTAATAGATTGCAAAGGAATTTGGAACACATATTTATATCTCCATCACAGTTCTTTGGGGTCAGGTACAAAACAGTCAACATAATGTAAAGCCAAAGGAAAGCGCTGTTTGATTAAAGTGGTGAAAATATTCAAGATATTCTCATCGAACCCATGCACAGCAGTAAATGGCCTCTGTACCAGTCTCCTGTCTGCTTCTCCAAAGTAGGAGCTCTCCAACTCAAATCTACCACAGGTAAAAATACTGACTGTACAAAAGTACCTCATGAAAACTATCTCTTTATCAGTTAAGGGATCATTATTTCTGGACAAAACTACATGCTCAAAACTTTAAAATAACTATAACAGCAATGCTAAAGGGAATGGCTTTACACAGAAAATGAATGGCCTAAGACTACCTGTCATCTGCATCTTTGTGCTGAGTTAATGTGCATCAGTTTTATTCATAACTTTGTCTGATTTATGTGCAATCAATATGAATTCTCGAGACAGAAAAAAATACACAGTACACATTGCACCTTTATTTATCACACGATTCTCATTTCAAAACAAATTTCAATGAGGAGAATTTTACTGCATGTTTACAAGACAATGTACATCTATAAAATTTTTCTGATACCAAATGTACTACAACATATCTATAGATATAACATGGCCATTGTTCAAAAGAACTGAGAATTTGATTGGGAAGTATTTAGTAACTTCTCTGAATATTTTCTATCTTCTTGTATAATTTTTTTTTACCAAGGTTGGTGTCAGGACCTGTCCACTTGACTGGATGCTGTGCTATACTTATAATTTCTTATAGAGGTAAACAGTGCCAGAGATGTAATCATGCTTCGACTCTGATGTTGCCTTCTCCCACTTTTCCACCACAGTGTTCTCTACACATCTCCAGAGCCCCTCTTCCTCCATCTGCTTCAGCTCATGCTCCAGGGCAGCCTTGTATTCCCGGTTGTCATGGCCATGCCGGCACGTCATACAAACATAACCACCTAGAGGGAACAACTGAGTTACTTTTGTAGATTAGTCTTCAATTAGGCTTCACTAAATTGAAGGGGAATGTTAAGCATTGGTGGAGGTAACTACTATTTGAGCACTTTCTGTTTTGTTTCTGTTTTTAATATATATTAGCTTCTGTTTTCTGTACTGTATTATGACACTTTATTTGTGAAGTGTATGATGAGTTATCTGAATATTTTCCTTCTTTTTGAAAAATGGTACTTTGTACCGTGGTTGGTGTAAAGTCACATTCACATTGGTGAGCACTGTGCTTTAATTATCGATTCTTATAATCACTTTTCCACCACAGTGTTCTCTACACAACTCCAAAGCCCATCTTCCTCCATCTGCTTCAGATGAAGGGAGAGGGGCATGATCGTCATCATCAATTGAGATTGTCATGCACATGGAGCCACCCAGTGGATACAGGCAACAGTGCAGGGTGCTGTCAAACAATCAAGAAGTAGACAAGTGAAGAAATGAGGAGATACTGATCTACAACCAAAGATCAGTACTCCAGTTGAGAGAGTATCCAACCAAAAATAAAATTCTCACCTGTTTTAGTGGCATTGCACAGCTCTCTGATCACACAAACCGAGACATGGCCAATACTCAGTGCTCCAGCAATCACAACCAAATCAAATGAACCTGTTGGAAGCAGAGGAGCAAAGTGGAAAGAGAGTTTCAACTCAACAAAAGATAATTATTTTTTCCAAACGTAATGAATAGGACTACTGCTAAAATTAACTACATATTACGACTGTAACATCTAGAGAGCTTTTCAATAATAGGTTTATGAAGTTGATCACAGACAGATGAAACAATAAAACAGCCACGACTTTACATCAGTGATTGAAATTCAAAATGAATATGCAATAAATGACAAACAGCAGCAAACAGAAAATAATAATAATAATAATAAAGACACACAAACACTGCCTTCCTGTCACCTACTGAATCACAGTGATCAATGAAACATAATTAGTTAAGCTATTTGATATACCGCTTATCCATTCAGGGTCACTAAGCACAGCACCACTGTAATATAAAGCCCAATTAAATTACCCCACTGGACAGGTAGTGGCTCCTCTCCCAGTATGGACTGCTTCAGGTCCTGGTACAGGCCGCTCTCTCTGGCCAACTTCAACATGGCCTCACTTCCATCAATACCCACAAAGTGTCTAAATCCATGTCTCTTCAGCTGCATAACAGAGGTTGGTTATTAATCTGTCATATGGGACAAAAAATTTAACATGGAGACTAAAAAACTGATTGTAACATTTCTAAATTTCAGCACCAAGAAAGGAAAGGTCTAAAATAATGGTCAGGTATGGGCTGCGCACACTATTTGAGCTGTTTCAGCTCACTTCACTGATTCAGGGTCAGTTGGTGTTTGCAGAGCTCTGTGCAATTTGAGGGAAATGGTGTGGACCATATGAATGTTCACTAATATTTAGCTTTACACTTGACAAGACACTTAGATTTAGATATATTTCTTAGATTTAGGTTCAACATTAGAGAGATAATATTTTGATTTTGATTTAACATTTATTTGTAAATATAATAGTGAATAAAAATTACATATAACATTGTTTTACATTCATTTCTGAGTTAAATGTGAGAAACAGTAACTAAATGTGAGGAAAGTTAGCTAAATATTCAAAATATGTTAGAAAACGGTTGCAATCGACATGTATATTCGATACTCCAAATATGTTCTTGTTTCGGTTTAGCCAGAGTTTTATCAGTATAGGAGGTTGGTCTCTGTCTTGTTTACCTGTTTGGCCACCATTCCTGTACCACAAGCCACATCCAGCATGACCGCTGCTTCCCTATCACCACTGAAATGGGAGTTGAGCACATTTGCTGCCTGAACTGGTGAACTATATTCCAGTGCAGCAACCTCCTATCAAACAAGTTGAAAGAAAGAAATTGTTTTTACCACACAAGAGGAAAGTAAACGTGTGTAATGTGTTGCTTCAGTTTTCTAACCTGATCATAGTTCTCTGCCCATTTGTTGTAGAAGTTGATCTTTTCCTTTGGTTTAACGTCCTGATGAACTGATGAGATAAATTCATTCATATTTCCAAATGTGTTAGTAACCGCTGACATCATGTAAAACCCTGTTTGAAAGAAAGAAACAGAGGAAATATTTAATGATAACAATAACAGATATCACAATATTCATTACCGACTTTAAGTTTAACAAGTGAATGAAGCTCACAGTTCATTGTGTTTACTCTTTGTGTGTGACCCATCATCTTATACTAAGCTAATAACCTTACTTTTTGGTTTTGCACTTACAGTGATTTATTTGGCAATGTCATGTGTAGCCATGAAGGAACCTTGAGACTTAAATAATTGTGATGCAAAACAAGATTTTTAAAAAAATCACAAACCTGATTACTATGGTGCTTGTGTCCAGGTACATGGTGCCTCATAATCCATGTGAGTTGTGTTACTGGGCTACTGTGTTACTACTGAACTCCAAATCAGTTTGTGGAAATATATTTGCACTCAAGGACAACTCTCAGTAGTTTTGCATAAATTGTTTCATTTAAATATTAGAATATGGGAATGAATGTAAAAAATGTACAAGTACTGGAAGCCAAATTCAGTGACTTCCTAACAGTAATATAATGGAAAAAAAAACATTGTACAACATACTTTATGGTTACTATAATCTGACTCATCTGGGCTTGTCTGCTGGATGGGCATAATATTTATATATATGTTGCAACTGTTTAACACCACACCTGAGATGAAATGAAGCAAAGGCATGCAGTAGTGACAGAATTACCTCTCGCTGGCTTGGTGTTTTCCTGGCAACTTTTTAAAGATGGTTCCCGAGATGCTTCATAACAAGAAGTGTGACAGAGTGTAACACTGACGGCACGAAGCTAAAGCAGGTTGTGTTTATGGTGCGGCACTCCCTCTTTATATACTGTCCGGCACATGAACGACCAGGGCATGCTTCTGTTCCTGTTAATCATATAGTAGAAGAAACATATCTCTTCTGCTTGACCCATATTTAAAATATAATGAGTTCAAGGAAAGATTTGAAGGTAAATTTTATAAACCAGCCTTATTTATGAAATAATGTGGGCAAACAATTCAAGTAACGTTTTTGGTCCAAAAAAAGAATAACATCGGCTACAAAATGATGTTTTCGGTTTACGGCTACACGGGGTACATGTATACTCATCGGAAGGTATAAGAAAATATTAAGATATTGTTGAAAATAAAAAACAAATAAAGCAGCACTGAAATGTCATGAAATTAAATACAATAAAGAAATATTGGCCATAAGTAGATAAAGTTGAGCCATTAAGATAATAATTTAATAAAAGTAGGAAACTGAGCAATAAATAAGTTAATTATATTCAGACAGTATACGATAAGTATACGTTTCTGGCATGGGCACACAATTCCCTTTTTAGTGCAATACAGTGAAACATTTATGCATATACTGTGGTATTTTGTAAAAATGATGATATTGTTAAATTCAATATGCTTGTTCTTCAAGATTGCTCCCATCTGTGTAGATCTGTCAGAGAAGAAATTTGTATCTATGGAGGTCAGCCGATGAACGAGTTAGAAAGGTTATGCACTGTGTCACAAGTATAGAATAAGTGTGTTGTTTCATTTTCAGTACATGTAATCTCAGTACAAAATCAGTTGAGCAAAGCTGTAAAGATAAAGACCTCTCAGGTCAGGTGAGGACTAAATATTAACTGTTGAGTCAGACAGAGTGGAACAAGTTTCGTGTCTCCTTTAGCAGTGTGGTGTTGCACAACTATGAGCAAAGGCTGAACCCAATGACAGTGAATGCAATATCGATTCTGACCTTAGTCTTGCTTTATTTACTTTCAGTAGATGAAGGGAGTTATATTTATATTGCTATTTGTTACCTATGTCAAGGTTATCTTTTTTGCACATCTCTGTTTTTTGACTAATGGTAGGATTACACAAAAATTAATTGATGGATTTTCATAAAAACTGGTGGAAAGGAAGGGCACGGGCTAAGGGAGAACCCAATACCTTTTGATGCAGATGAACAGCTGCTTCCTGGTCACCACTGAAATGGAAATGTGCTGCCAGTACTGGTGCACAATATTCCAGTACAAGCACATCCTATTCAAACAAGTTTTTAGAAAGAAATATGAGGACACAAGAGGCAGGTTGACAAGAGGACAATAAACATTAACAGATATCTGTTTATTTTGTATTATTTACATATAGAAATGACCTGACAATCAGACATATTCAATTGGATTGCTGTGACTACTGTACATTCAAATTTGGCTGAACAAAACAGAAGCCAATTTCTTATTTAAAAGTAACCCCACATATACAGAGCCTCATAATAATATACTACTACAAGTATAGTATATATAGTATATTTTCTTCAGTTTTCTAACTCACTAGTTGTTGGAAGAGGATCTTGTTTTTGGTGTAGTGTTGAACTGCTTTCATGTCTTCAAATGGGTTTGTTTTTATGGTCAACATCGTGTAAACACCTGTTTGAAGAGAAACAGAGCCAGAAACAATGTCTAGTTATAATAATGACAGATATCAGAACATTCATTACATATTACTGACGATTAAAGTGTGCTTATATCTCATCTAGTGACCTTTTATTTATATGTAGTTTATACCTAATATACACAAAATCAAGCCGGTTCAGAGCAATGTCCTATCATGCACCCTATCAAGAATATAACATTAACACCATGCGCCTCTGTCTTTCAGTGTCTTCAATGTGCACTGCACTACATGGACAGTTCACCTGGTTACAGAAGTACAAGATGATGTGCCTCTTGCTCTCCTTGTTCCCGTTCATCCCAAAACACCACTGCCGACAAAAGCAGCTAACTCACCTCAGCACTGCTGCCTAAAGTTGAGTTCACACCTCCTCCGCACACTGCCCCTATCACCTACTCTCCATTTAATTTTGATTTGGTCATACAAAGATTTCATTGGCGATAACATGTGTTAGGGCCAATTACTGCACAGACATAGGTGGCACAAGCCCAGAGACGAGGGGGTCGGGAAAGGTGCTCCTGGAACAGAGAGTCAGCAGAAAGGGAATATTAATCTTTAACATTGTAACAAAAAAAACAGTATGAATTGACACAATTTGACTACATGTAGACACAGAATGAGTAAAAATAGATTGAAATAGACCACAAAGATGCTCAAATCAATCACAGCGACTGACATAAAATGACTGCAGAAACAAAAGAAGCCCAGAATGAGAATAACATGACTACACACAAAATTACTACAGACACAAAATATGTTAAAACAAGTGCAAATCAACTACAGAGAGGCACAACAACACACAACAGATACAAAACACAAGATTCAAACTGTCTCGGTCCAGAGACAGAAAATGCCTGCAGAGACTTAACAAGAGCATAAAGTGGCCTCAACGATACTTGAAGCAAGTAAAAATAAATGCAAAAGGACCTCAAAGAAACATGATACAAAAAAGGGGTGAAAGCTGAGTACCAATGACATGGTCATTAAGGTGCCTGTGCCCAGGTGCCTGTTGTCTAATAATCTATATGTGGATACTGAACTTAATTTTGCACAATGCTCTTGCAAGTTTATATTGCTATTTATCTACATGCTGCTATTCTGCACTCTGCACAATTGTCATCTGTTGTTGTCTATTTGTACTTTATGTTAAGTTGTCATGCACTTTATGTCATGTTGTGTGTCAATTTTTTGACCCAATTACTGCACATTGGAGTTTGGAGAAACACAATTTCAGTCTTCTGTGTAATTACTGTTACATGGTCTGATTGACAATAAAGTTCACTTTGACTTTAACTTACTGAAAAAAGTCACAACATTGTACAACTTGTACTTTGTGCTATGTAGAATCCTATTGTTTCAGACCTGTCTGACCAGCTCTAATCATACAAAACATATCCAGCCTGATGCCACAACTGTTAAACACTGCACATAAGATTAAAGAAAGGTAACCTACAGTTACCTACAGTGGTCCCACTGGTTGTTTTTTTTTTCTTTCAACTGCTGGAGCCTTGTATATTCAGGCAGCTGCAGCAGGTATACAATAACCTGCTCATGCATAAGCCTACATAGATCGGTAGATAGAGAGATAGATGCACCCAGTTTCAAGTAGACGACATAAACAGCAAAGCGTATGTCAAGAAAAGATTGCACAACACTGGTTGTAATTATCCTAAATGTATCATGTAAGTACACATTGAAACACAAGATACTTATCTTCTTCACATAGAAAACATAGAAAATTATACTGGGGCAAAAACAGATCCTTGAAGGATACCTTTATTTACTTTAAGTGAAACCGAAGTACACTTTTCTATCCATATACATTGAGTTCTTTCAGATAACTAGATGTTAAATCAATAAATAGAGCTATACACTGCTGTTTATAAACTAAGGAGTTAAAGATTTCATTTGTAACTACAATAGCTGCAGTTATAGGACTGTGGTCTGATCTAAAACCTGAGTGAAGTTCACTGAGATGAAAAACTGTTTGACTGGGTAGTCTGGAGATGGGATGGGTATGATGATGGTCTTCAGATGATTAGGACATCATGTATTTAAAGATTACATAATGTCTGATAGGCACGTAGCATTTGAAAAGTTCAGTTTGTTCTTTGGGGACACAGAAGTTTGCATAACTGAGGTCAAAGAGTACACCAGATCAGATAGCAGAATGACTCAGATGGCAGAGTCATTCAAATTTTCATTTATCACATTTAAAAAAGTTTTAAAAAATAGTTTGAGATTTTGAGATTTTTACTTATGCAGGGAAATCTCTTACACTTTCTTTGCAAAGTGTAGTGAATCTTTTTGAATAATTTTGTTTTGTGCCATGTTTGGTATGAAGTCACATTGTTGGGCACAGTGTTACTGTTTCTTATAGAGGTAAACGGCGCCAGATATGTAGCCATCCTCCTGCTCTGACACTGCCTTCTCCCACTTTTCCACCACAGTGTTCTCCACACAGCTCCAGAGCCCCTCTTCCTCCATTTGCCTGAGCTCATGCTCCAAGGCATCTTTGTATTCCAGATTGTCATGGTTCCTTCTGGTTGTCATGCAAATGTTGCCACCTAGTGGATACAGACAAAAATGTCGCTGTATTAATTAATTACTTAAGAGAGCAATTAGGATGTACTGTTTTACAACCAAAGTACTGTAATTAAGAGCGCATCAAAACAAAAACAGAATTCTCACCTGTTTTAGTGGCATTGCACAGCTCTCTGACCGCACAAACGGGGACTTGACCAGCACTCAGTGCTCCAGCGATCACAACAGCATCAAATGAACCTGCTGGAAGCAGAAGAGCAAAGTGGAGGAAGAGTTTCAACTCAAATTAGTTAATTATATTTCCAAATTTATTGTCTACAACTACTGCTAATATTAATAATATGTTATTACTGCAGTATGTCGACACCTTTTTCCATAATAACTTTATTTGGTCGATCACAGACAGATGAAACAATAAAACCACAACTCTACAACAGTGATTAAAATGCAAAATAAGAATGTAATAAATCAGAAACATAATCACAAAGACACACAAATGATCATTTTCCCATGTGATATAATGCCAAATTAAATTACCCCACTGGACAGGCAGTGGCTCCTCTCCCAGTATGGACTGCTTCAGGTCCTGGTACAGGCCGCTCTCTCTGGCCAAATTCAACATGGCCTCACTTCCATCAATACCCACAAAGTGTCCAAATCCATGTCTCTTCAGCTGCACAACAGAGGCTGGTTAGTTATCTGTCACACTGGTCAAAAACTTTGAACATGTAAATGAAAAAACTGATTGTAACATTTCTAAATTTCAGGACCAAATAAGAAAAGATCAGAAATAAAAGTTTTTGATGCAAATTTACACAGAGAGAACCAAGAAACTGGAACCAATTACAACACTAACACAGGAGTCATATTTTATAGAAAAGAATATATCTGTTCTTCTCACACTGAAATGAAAAATGCGATTTGTGTCAAATATAAAAGTTATATATTTTTGTGTCAAGACAGAGCCAGTGGCTTGTCAGTGCAGCAATTTGGTCTCTGTCTTGTTTACCTGTTTGGCCACCATTCCAGTACCACAAGCCACATCCAGCACGACTGCTGCTTCCCGGTCACCATGGAAATGGGAGTTGATGCTGTTTGCTGCCAGAAGTGGTGCACGGTATTCCAGTGCAGCCACATCCTATTCAAACAATTTTAAAGAAAGAAATATGGTTTATAGCACACCAGAAAATAAATTACCTATGGCAATTATCTTGCTATTAGACACATAATATAGGATTATAGGAGTATGGTAGAAGAAATCAGAAGACATTATTAATTTTATACAGAACACACATTCAGAGCCACATAATGATATGAATGTATTGGGCTGTATTGATTTTCATCCAGATGTGGTTTACTGTCGTACAACAGTATAATTTAAAGTATGTGTCCTTGGAATAAAAAGGACAAAAAAAAAATACTGACAACATTTTGCTAATAAACTAACGTGATGCTTCAGTTTTCTAACCTGATCATAGTTCTCTGCCCAGGAGTTGTAGAAGTTTATCTTTTCTCTTGGCGTAGTGCTCTTGTGAACTTCTTTCACGTTTTCAAATGGGTTAGTGGCAGTCGACATCATGTAAAAACCTGTTTAAAGACAAACACAACCAGAGGCAATATAGGATATAGTGGTGATAATAAATGGTGCTCAGAGATGAAAAAAAAAAACTTCAAGTACTGGAAGCCACTCTTTAGTGTTTACTACATAATCTCCCTAATTTACTAGTAAGCAACAGTGACGTGGGAAAAAATGCAATCTTGTACAACTCTGCAGATGAGGTTGGAAACATCCAGTTGTTTGTGGCTATTACGTGATTTTTTTCCCCCGTCTAAGCATGTCCGGCCTCTGGTTATAAAATCATACTGCTGCTACAACCTTTTAACATTGCATACAAGAGAGGAGAGAACTGAAGCATAATAATGGTTCGACACCGAAAATTTGCTGCAGACACTGTATGCAGGAAGCTGTGTGTGGTTTAATGGTGCGCCGTTACCTCAGTAAAAACTGTCAGGCACACAAACGCGCGTGGTAAATTTCTGCTGTTTTAAACTTCTATATATTTTCTGTGCTGTTTGTTGAACTAAAAAAGCTACAGTCCCTGCTTGAGCATCCCCGTCTCGAACGTGTCAACGCTTTAAACGCATCCGGGCCTTCCAAATTTTTGCACATGCGCAGTAATCGTACCCCGAACTGCTATTCTTGTTCCCACCTGTAGAGTGGGAGTCAAAACAAAAGTCTCCTGGAAAGGCGTTCTGACTTTTTAACAGCAGGCTAATCAGCTAAAACACGTCTTTGTCGATCACGTTAGCAAAAGTAGTTTCTATCTCTGCAACAAACAAAT
This sequence comes from Psettodes erumei, assembly GCA_016785225.1. Lineage (NCBI taxonomy): Eukaryota > Metazoa > Chordata > Actinopteri > Pleuronectiformes > Psettodidae > Psettodes > Psettodes erumei. The sequence continues at coordinate 395,824 of JAFBJZ010000411.1, forward strand.
AGCTGCTACAAGATCCGTTCGTTCGGTGACTGTCATGATGGAAAAACAAAAGCTCCGCTCTTTCTACAACTTGTTTTGGTCCGTTTTCGTGGCATAGCTTGAAAGGCTAACGTTAACATCAGTTAGCTTAGCGTTGGTGTCCCCAACAGAAAGCCCAGCCTCCTCTGAGCCTCGCTGGACGGCATTAGTTTCTAACTTTACTCCCCGGTAATGGGCCTGATCCACATTTCAAATATATGTTGTGTTTAAAAAAAAGAAGTAACGTATTTTTTCTGTAAACAAGCTTCCGATATTTAAGCGCCTGGTAGCTAATTTCTACAATCCAATAACATTTAACTGTCAGAACAGTGGCGTGAGTCTACTTAAAAGTATATATAACATTTAAATGTGTCGCTAAGTTTCTCGGTGCATCCATTTTATCACTTGAAAAATATCACGTTTTCTCCTGAAAACTGGTCTGTTCTTTCCCCCACAGGTTTCTTTGACAGCAACAGCCTCAAAATGTCCATCCTAGGATTAAAGAAGAAACAGCCAAAGACTTTCAAAGTCAAAGTTATCACCATGGATGCTGAAATGGAGTTCAGCTGTGAGGTATGGATTTATTTAGGCAACTTTTGAGTCTGAAAGGATGCTTAATAAATCGCTTTATATGTGAGTAATTACGTACGTTTGCATTTGTATGTTCTGTATTTAACGCTGTAAGCTTCACAGATACTGATGCATCTTGTCTTCTTAACAATTAAGGTCATAGGTGGCTGCCCAAAAAGTAGCCACTTCTTCTAAATATATCTCACATGCTGTGTGAGATAGTGCCTCTGGGTTTTTTCCCCCTCCCTATAAAAGTGGATTCATTTTTCATGACGTTACTGTAGGGGGTCCTTACTCCTCACGCTAACAGATGAAAACCCTGTCAGTAATCACGTGGGAATTTTAAACTTTAAGTTTTGATGTTTCACATGAAGAGAGTTGGACTTATTAGTTTATATTTTGGTTACCTTACAGTTACTGGTCTCTGTCTCTTGCTGTTTTTTTTCCTCAGGTGAAGTGGAAAGGTAAAGACTTGTTTGACCTGGTGTGTCGCACTGTTGGTTTGAGGGAGACCTGGTTCTTTGGACTCAGGTACACAGTAAAGGACACTTATGCCTGGCTGAAACCTGAGAAACGGGTGAGTAGATGAGCTAACGTGTGGCGGTCGATGAGAATTCGAAAACAATGTATGACTTTAAAGATATTTCAGATGCCATGTGGTGAAAATATTTAGCGCAGTGGAGATTATTTGTATGTGTTACCCAAAATTTGGAGAGGTGAGGCACATCCCAATTAAAGAGCTGCAACTAAAAATTATTTTTCATAATCAGTTGATCCTAGCACAAAACACTCATCACTTGTTCCCAGCGTCCAAGGTGACATCTTGTATTGACAAAATACCTGACCAAAATAATTAGTTTACAATGACATTCATATTCAGTCATTATTGCACAGACACTGATCATGACATGACATTCTGGCTTTTAGTGAGGGTCTACTCTAATGAACAGATTGTTTATTGTTTGTTTATTTGCTCACCAAGGTCTTGGACCAGGAGGTTCCCAAGGACTCTCCCATAACATTTCATTTCCTGGCTAAATTCTTCCCAGAAAAAGTAGAGGAGGAACTGGTCCAAGAAATTACTCAGCACCTCTTCTTCTTACAGGTAATCTTGTCAATAACATACTTTGTATGATAAACATTGGCCTGATCTTATTTGCTCAAACACTTTTATATGAATCAATACACGTTCATACATGTCGTCACTCTAGGTGAAAAAACAGATATTAGATGAGGAGATATTCTGTTCCCCTGAAGCATCTGTTCTGCTGGCATCATATGCAGTCCAAGCCAAGGTAAAAGTTAGTTAGTGCAGTTGGGCTTGTATATGCTTTAATTTTTGATAACAGGCAAGCTTAATGCCTATATTTCTTCTCTTTTTTGTCTCCTTTTCCACCATCTGCTTCTCAATTCCAATGGCAGTATGGAGACTATGACCCAAACTTTCACAAACCAGGCTTCCTGGCACAAGATGAGCTTTTGCCAAAAAGAGTAAGTGAACAGTATGAAGACATTTGGTATACACCACTGTCCATCCAGGAAATGAAGTTTTAAAAGGTTGTTCACTTGTAGGAGTTGTCTGTTATACTTTTTGGTTGCAGCGCTGTTTGTATACCTGTGTTTGTGCATTATACAGTGTAATGTTCTTCCTGGGATCCTGTTTGTGTATATCTCAGGTTCTGATGCAATACCAAATGACAGCTGACATGTGGGAGGAGAAGATCACAGCTTGGTACGCAGAGCACAGAGGCATTGCCAGGTAGAGCTGACCAAGGAGTGAAATTAACATTTTTACAGAATGTGTTATCCCAGATTCTGAAGTGTGTAGATTATTAATTTTATCATGGTTTGACGTGCCTTACCTCCTTCATGTTTTAAATTTTCCATATAGGGATGAGGCTGAAATGGAATATCTAAAGATTGCTCAGGACCTTGAGATGTACGGTGTCAGCTACTTTGCCATTACTGTGAGTGTGAATTACTGTGCCTTGATTTTTTTTTTCTTGGTAAATTTTGCATATGATATAACGTTTGTTTTTTTATGATGCATGTTTTGTGTTTTTTTTTTAACACATCACATCAACAGCAAAATAAGAGGGACACAGACCTGTTACTTGGAGTGGATGCTCAGGGTCTGCACATTTACAGCCCCAACAGCAAACTCAACCCTAACAAGTCCTTCCCTTGGAGCGACATCCGAAATATCTCTTACAGTGAAAAGGAGGTAAGTGCAAGTGACACAGTTAGTCTTTTGCAGTCATTGTCAACAGACAGCTTACAGTGTGCAAGTTATGTCTCTTTCATGTCTCTTTTGAAGAAGCAGAAAAATGGGGCATGTGGTCGCTGAAACTTGATCCCCCATTTAAGCTGATAGAATCTTCATTTTAAGAAAATCTGTTTAAATACATTATATTTATTTATCATAAATATAGTGCAAAATGCATTATGGATTGTGGTATTCATGTTCCATTTTATCAGTAGGGCAGAAAAAGCAGAAATGTTTTACTCTTCTATGTTGCAGTTCACAATCAAACCCCTGGACAAGAAGAAAGATGTTTTCAAGTTCTATTCATCTCAACTTCGTGTCAACAAGCTGGTTAGATACTTGTTTGTTCATGCAAAAGTCCAGTTCTTTAAAAAAAAGTCACATTGCGTAAGATATTGCTGGTTTTGAATGTCTGTGTCTAGATCCTGCAGTTGTGCATTGGTAACCATGATCTATTCATGAGGAGGAGGAAGGTGGACTCCATTGAAGTGCAGCAGATGAAGGCTCAAGCCAAAGAGGAGAAGGCCCGCAAGAAGGTCAGCGCTTTCTCAATTCCGCCGGAGCAATGATGAGATGGGATGTACACTATGCATACATATGGAAACTGCAGTAACAATCACTTTTTCTCGGCCTTTGTCTAGATGGAGCGACAAATCCTGGCACGGGAAAAACAAATGAGGGAGGAAGCGGAACGAGCAAAAGAAGAGATGGAACGAAGACTTTTCCAGCTGCAGGACGAGGCACGACTGGCCAACGAGGCACTGGTTAGTGATTTTGCGTGACCAAAATTGTGATCGATTATTGTCCTGCGAAAACGATAGAACATTATGGTAACAGAATGATGTTGTCCACATTATAGAGCCAGATTCCTCCATTTTGCTAAGCCACTAACCCCCCCCATTTATATTCCTCTTGTCTGTAAAAATGTTTTTTTGCAGCTGCGATCTGAGGAGACAGCAGACCTGCTGGCAGAGAAGGCCCAGATTGCTGAGGAGGAGGCCAAGCTGCTAGCCCACAAGGCTGCAGAAGCTGAGCAGGAGAGACAGAGGTTAGAGGTCACTGCCATGAAGACCAAGGAGGAGAAAAGGCTGATGGAGCAGAAGATGAGGGAGGCAGAGCAGCTGGCCGTCAAACTGGTGGAGCAGTCCGAGAGGAGGTATGGAATCAGCCAATTACTGCACTTACAGCTTCACTTATAGTATCTTATTTTTTTCTGGACTTCTCTACCTTTGCTCCAGGTTGAAGGAAGCAGATCACCTGAAACAAGACCTGACAGAGGCAAAGGACGCTGAGCGGCGAGCCAAACAGAAACTGCTGGAGATCACCAAAACAACCTACCCTGTACGGTGATGGCTGATACAGCTGGTGTACTCCCTGTGATGACTTTGTGATTGTCGTTTTAAATGTTCTTCACCTTCATGATCATATCTACTTGAGATCTGTTTGAATGTCCACCAGCTCATAGCAGCTTACTCTACTCCACCTGCTCCGCCCGAGGCAGCCGACTTTGCCTATGAGTCGGCATCTACGCGTCTTGACTTCAAGGACTCCGACATGAAAAGGCTGTCTATGGAGATCGAGAGAGAAAGGTGAGCTGAAATTCCCTGCAAAAGCGCGTTTGAACGAGGGTTTGACTCTGCTTGCTCATGACATCTTGCCACGCATGAAACGTAGGCTGGAGTACATGGAGAAGAGTAAACATCTGCAGGATCAGCTAAAGGAGCTCAAGTCAGAGATCGAGTCTCTGAAGCTGGAGGAGCAGCAGCAACAGGCCGGCCTCTACAGCCTCCGCAATGAGGCGAGAGGATACGTTCAAGAGCCTGTCTACATACCTCACAGCAATGTACGACGGCAGATCATCATCTTCTCATTACAAAGGTTCTTACTTTTTTCATACTTCTCAAAATGCTCTCGCTTGTCTTGCTTTGCAGCGAAACTCTGCGTACATGTCTCAGATGGCCTTCTTTGAAGAAGTGTGATCCCAGTCCTGCAAGATGAGGAAGGAGTGCACCAGGTCGTGTGATGCAGTATTTTCTCAACATGTTTTGTTTTTTTTCTCTTAACCTGGCTGAAACTAACAGAGAGACACAAGTGCATCATGACTACGTCCTTCAGAAAGTCTTTAAATCTCTCATCCACAAGACAGTCACTAGTTTGTCTGCTATGCTAGGTTGTACCACCTGACACACTACAGCACCTTCCACATTTCTTCTAAATGTAATAAACACAATGTGTGCCATGTATCTAACACTGATTCAGGATATGGTGCTGAAAATCTATGTATGAGTGAGTTTTTGTTTGATTTTTTTTTGTGGTTTTAAGGGAGACTTAGCTGTAAAATGATCAGAAATAGAATCAAGCCTTAATGACACATTGTTATATAACTGCCTTAAATTTTTTGACAAGGATTTAGTTGTTATTTTTTAAGTTTAGGTTCCTACATCAGGTGTAATTTAATAAATTATAATTTTCAGGCTGGGGAAATTCTCTCAAAAGAAAAAAGAAAAAAAAAAATATATATATATATATATATATATATATATATCCTGATGATTTTTGAAATACCCAGGCCTTTGGTCATTTTCTTTCAAACCAGCAAAGTGTTTCTCAAACCCAAATGGCCAAATTTCTGATTATATCTTTACCAAGCTGTTATGGGCTTTGAACACTAAAGATAACTCTTAATCAGTGACATGTAACATGAAAATGAATGTTGTGATCTTTCTCATAAAAAGTAGTCATTGCAGCAGAGTAAGGTCCGGAATTTACAGGCAGATGTGTCTTGAGGTTACACTCCATAAAAATGTCAAATTCTGTGTTTAATCTTTGTTTTGGTCTTTGAATTTTTTTTTCTTTGCCAATCCTGTTACTAAGTTCATGAACTGCCTTAACTGATAACAGCACACGTGCCTTCGTAGTTATTAGTGCTTCATCATGGTAGTTAACATACTGTAAATGTAGTATACAATGTCAAGCTCCAGCTCTGCCATTTCAAGATTTTATATTTTGTACTCTAGACTGTTAATTTGTGTTGAACTTTGTTTTTTACTCTCGTGATTTGAGTTACCAAGGTTTTATTTGATATCATCATGCTCGTGTGTCTTAGCATTAGGGTTTCCTTAAGTTTGGGGTTGATTTTGCACCCTAACAGATTTACAGAATAGCAGATGGATGGCTTCCTTTTTTTCTTTTCTCAGGGTTAGTATTGGAGACAATCACTGCAGGTAGAATCTCCCCTGAGATATGGTATCAATCATTAATGTTTTCCTTTTTTGAATGGGCTATGTTCATTTAACTTGGATAAGTCTAACAGTAATTCACATGGCGATTATTTTTGCCTGCAGTGGTTGCACTGCCTTTTTTTTTTGCAGATACAGAGGTGGGACATGTGAACTTTTAATCTACTATGCTCCTCATTACATTCACAAAAAGGGAGAGATTCTACATGTTTGTTTGGACTGGCCTATTAGACTGACTTGGTGGACAGAAATGTGATAATTCATTGGTTCATTATTGCCCTCGTGACTGGCTTATCAATGAGTGAGGCTTATTTTGGTGTTGAGTAAATGAAAGTGTCTGACATCCAAGTGAAGATTATCTTTTTTCATCAACACATAGCTTAAGGTTGCATCTTTGATATTATTTATTTGTGCATAAATCCTTAAATAACCTCACCATGCATGTTTTCTTGAGGTCTTTCATTGTGGGGGAATTTAACTGTAAGTTAATGTTTGTTTTAATTGTCTATAATGGGATTTTTCTGCAAAATTCAAGTCCAGTGTCAAGGAATTAGTTCACATCTGATGTTTACATTAGGGGATTAGGTTTACTTTGTGACAGAAATGTTGCAGATTCACATGCACAAATTAAAAACACATATTTAATGACAGTCAGATGTACGTTTGGCTAAGGTTTTTTCAGAATAACTTAACCCTGTCCAGCAAGATGGGAAATTTGGACACTAATTGTATATGTCATGTCCATTTATGTCTTTAGTGTTAATATAGTGCGGTCTACAGGTGAGCTGCAAATCAATTTTTTTTTCAAGATTATTCAGATGTGTTTTGAAAATACTTATCCAAGACCTAAAACACATGATGGAGGTAAGAGTGTAGATTTCGTCTGAAAATTAAATTGCATTTTTCCACTTCTCCTATATAGTAAAGGTCAAAAGGTAGGCAATTATCACAACATCCAGCATTAGCACCCCTTCTGCAGAGCACACAGAGGGAATATTGGGTTTTTACTTTCAAAAATATTCTAATTGAACAGAATAAAGTTTTTACAAAACTTGTTTTGTTTTTGACTGGAGAAATGCTCTGAATGGTAGACATTCTGCATGCAATGGTTTGTATTCCCAGCCTACGTGTAATAACTGTCATAATATAGATAATATAATCAGTTCTCTGCGTTCATGCTTGATAAAAAAAATTGTGTTCTCAAGAGTGTGTAATAAAGACGACGTAGGGGAGTTTATCCCAGTTACACCGTCATGACATTTTGCACAATTTTTCTGTGTCCAAATCGCCAGTGTTGCTGGACAGGGTTCAGTTATTCTGCAAAAATCTTAACATCACCATCACGAACTTAACCTGCGGTTTGATTCTGTGCTGGCGAAGTGTGATATCATTCAAACGACACAAAATGCGTGACGTATGAAGTATATTTGGCAAACAAAATGTCTTAAAGATAAAATTTCAGATTTTCTTCCCCATTGATTCTTTAAAACGCCGGGGACTGTCATGTATTTATTATATATTGGTCAACAATGACGACGTCCAGTCCATCGTCTGATTTTCTTAATCTGCACCTTCGACCACAGGAGGACAGTGTTTCACAAGACTGAAATCAATCAATCAAGCTAAATCAATTTCGATTGTGACAGTTTTCTAACATATATTTTTCAGTATTCAGCTAACTTGCCTCAGATTCAGCATTCTGCTTCTGATATTTAACTCAACTAACACTTCATGTCAAACAATATCTAAAAGAAAAGATCTTCATGGAGGAAAAAAGTTAGTAGAAAAGCTGGACGCAGGTGGCAAAACCAAAAACGTCTCCAGTTTCGCTATTGCATTCATTAAGAGAGACCTCGCATTTATAATAATAAGAAATGTAAAGCGGGACTTTTCCCTTTAAAATCATCATCACAAACCATAAAAACACACGTGCTTGTTTACCGTAGACAGACTGATAAAGACCGCTAGCCTCTCATTTTTTTAATCCACCGGGACCTGCAATAATTTTGCATCCCTCACTGACAAAATTCGGAAAATTATATAAGCAGTCAGGTAAAGGATCAAAAAGGTCACTAATTGCATGGCCTCAGATATTCTTGAAATTGTCACAGTCAGGCGTGTGACCACATGTGCAGGTTCCAAAGTTTCCTTCAATTAAACAAAAGCTTAAGTCGACTTGTCAAATGAAATAGTGACTCTCTGAAAAATAAGTTGCAACTGATTTAGAAAGCTACAGCTCGAGTCCTCCCCAAGACCAGACAAAAAGTGAAAATCGTTTACTCCAGTTCTCAAATCTTTACACGAGCTTCCTATCACGCAGATAAATTATTTCAAAATTATGCTGTTGTTTTCCAAAGTATCGAATGGTTTACGATCAAAGTACACATCTAAACTGCTGCTGCATTATAAATCATCCAGGCCCTTGTCTTGCCTTACAGGCAAAGCGATTTTGGCCATAAATCGTTAGCATTCTGCTAACGTTTGCTGAGTACCCGGTTAGGGATTCACGACAGGGTTTACGTTAGAAACAGGGCACCCGTCCTCGGTGATTACAACAGGCGTTCGCAGCGATAAAGCGAAACAGAAACTTACACGTGCTGTAGCAGATGCCGCAGGTCTCGGTTGGGTCCAGCTGTGTTGTGATCCACAGTGATTAGATGGCTGCTGCTCGGTCAATGTGTGAAACCGAAGTGCAGGATGCCGCAAAGTGGCTCAAATGGCGTAACGTCACAAATACTCCAGAAATTTCAACTTTTTCAATTTATTCTTTTTTTGAAAACCCACAAAAGTCGAATTCAATGTAATGGGTATTTTCTCTACCCCGCTATATCGAAATCATAATGAAGATTGGTGGGGGGATTAATATTTTGGGGCAACAGTTCCGCAGCTCGAGAGAATGGGAGTTTACTGTGTTAGTCAAACTAGGTCATTCAGCCCCACAGAACTTTATTTTAAATCTATACCTTAACAACATATATAAATAAAACAGAACATATATTGAATAGAATGATTCGCTGAAACTAATTTTGACATCTTTGGCCCCACCTTCCTCGAACATCCTCGTAACCTCACTCTCTGTCAAACCAGTTTGTCATGTGGATTTTAATCGCCAGGAAGAAGACTGAAAGTCCAGGGGGATTCGGAAAGTCCCTTTTAGTTAATTTGTGCATTGTTAATGCAGCTAGTGAAATATGGCTATGAATTACTTGATCATATTGCAGTCGTTTATTAAAAAGTAAATGTACAAATGTCTGTCTGTAAATATGTGTCAAAATAAAATAAAATAAAATAAAATAAAAACATATCACATTTCACAGTTCTGACAAAATGGAAAATATGAATCTTTACAGAAATCCTGTGATGCATACAAAAAGTGTAACTTTTTATTCATATATTATGTTGCTGCTTCATGCTGCTTTGTAACTCACGTTTCCTTCAAACTGCAATATGTCCAACAGAAACAAACCAGAGAGTCTGAGGTAAAATTCTTAAAGCAGATATAGTCATCCTCTTAAAGTGCATGGAAATTGTAAGAAACAATGCAGTTGATACCAGTGTAATGCTCCACATTAACATTTCAAACTTACCATGTAAAAAAATAATGGCAAACATGTTTACATCAGGAAGTTCATTTTTAAAGAGTACAACTATAAAATACTTCGCTTGCACCTGGATTATGCTGTGTTTGATTTTAACTTCAGTTCTAATACAAATGACATCGTAAAGCTGTAAAAGCTGCACATTTATGAATGGAGCCCAGGTTTTTTCCCGTTAGTCATAAAAAAACAACATAAAACATCATGATGGACCATGAGGATGATTATAACTCATCATCTACTTTTCATCAGTAATCAATCATGAAATAAGTAAAAACCTACATCTAAAAAACTCTCAGTACATAAAACTTCATTATTGTGTGTGTAAATGTAAGTAGCCTACATGTGTATGTGTGTTACCTTTGTGTGTGTTTGTGTGCCCATTTTATAGGTATGTTCTTGCTTGATTTGAGGATACGTCCTCATTTTCACTCTTGACTGATAAAGTCTCCTCCATGTCCGCTTTTTTCAGCTGAGACTTTGTAGACAAGGCCTCACTGTTTTCAGATTTTGTTGACTCCGGTCTCTTCATCTGAGACTTTGTTGATGGTGCCCATGATCTCTCTGACTCCTTCTGGGAGCCCTGTTCAGGCCTGTCCTCCCAGGGAGGCCTTGGGTACAGGTGAGACTTTGTGGATGCTCCGTCGTAGCTTTGAGATCGAGCGAACACTGCTCCAACGGGTTTTGCTGACGGCATCCTGCTGCGATGAGAATCTGCCTGGCTGGACCCATTGGAGGAGCGGACCACCAGGTAGCGGACAGCGGGACTCTTGTCTGCTTCGTGGGCTTTGAGGGGGCATGCTGAGCTGATGAACAAACCTCCTCCAAGAACCAGCAGGATGGATGCTCCCCAGCCAATGTAGAGACAGGCTCCAATCTCTCTCCGCTGTGCATCTATGGAGGCACTGTAGAATTTTCTCACCACTGCCCCAGCCGCCCAAGATGTGGGAATCAAACACAGCAGCCCTGTGGCAATCAACACTGCCCCTGCAGCTACAGCCACCTTACCCTTAACCCCACCTCCTTCCTCATCCAAGAAACGAGTGCACTTCCCTCCAACAAAGGCCAGGATGAGGCCTATTCCACCTGTAGTGATGGCAAGGACGGTGAGAGCCCTGGCAGCCTGCAGGTCAGCACCGAGGGCGAGGAGGGACTCGTATGGCTTACACTGGATCTGCCCTGTGCTCTGGACCACACAGGTCATCCAGATGCCCTCCCAGATGGTCTGGGAGGTGACAATGGTGCTGCCCACAAAGGCCGTGACCTTCCACATGGGCAGTATACAGCTGATGATGACCCCTGCCCAACCCAGCAGGCACAGGGCACTAGCCAACATCTGCATCCCCATTGAGGCCATAGTGTAGTGGAAGAGGGAAGACCTCCAAAGCCGCTTTGCAAATCCTCACAGACTTTTGTAATGTGCTCTGATGTTTTTACTCTTCTCTGTGGAGCTCCTTTTGTTTTTTCTCCCGGTCTTTCTGGTCACTCTTCTTTTCTCTAGTATCTTTCTGCAAGCTTTCTTTGTCAGTCTTTTTCAGCCTCTGATGTTGCCGTCTTCATACGCCTCCATTTTTGTGCACGAGTAAAAGATTTTCTTGCTACAGCGACAATGTGAACTATCTATCTCAGGAACACAGTTCCTCCTGACTATTTCAGTTGTTTGTCTTCCAGTAGCTTTCAGTTGACACCAGGTGTGTCTCAGTTCAGCCTCACTTCATTTGTTTACAGCCCACTTCTCCTGTGACTGAGTCCCTCCCCCTTTGTATCCCTAATTGCTGTCCTCTCGCTTTCTCTCCCTCGCTCTCTTTCTCTCTATGTCCCCCCTATGTTCTCTCTTTTCTGTCACCTGAGCGACTGCCTGTGTGCTACTGGACAGGTGTAGATGCACCACACCTAGTCTGTAGGGGAGAAAAATGGGAGGAGGCTGACAGCAAAAAAACATGGGGAGAGCGAAAGACAGAGAGAGAGAGAGAGAGAGAGAGAGAGAGAGGGTAGCTGTGAAAATGTGACATCATCTGTTCCCTCCCTCATTATCTTTGTCTGATGAGATTATTTTGGAAGCAATAAGCATCAGATAAAGCGGGAAGAATGAGAATTAAACATGTTACTGTTTTGTTGTCTTTATTCCATCATACACAATCTCCCTGCAGCAACGGTAAAAAAATGGAATCCAGTATGATGAGATCAGTGCTTACTGTTTCTGTGTACGTGTATGTATGTACATGTACATGTTCTGGCAATGCACTTGTGCGTGTGAATAATGTGTATAATGCTGAATATATTTGTGTTACAAAAAGAGAGTTATGTGGAACACAATCTCCTGAGAGTAAACCAGTTTCATTCTGGCAGCATGCAGAAAAACCTGTTTCAAACATGCAAAACTCCTCCCCATGCGCGCACACACACACACACACACACACACACACACACATTCACACACAACAGCTAAACCTTTTAATCAGGCTCAAAATAATCTTTAATCTTGCTGTCCTTGTAAAACTCAGGGGTAGTCTTTGTACCCATTCTGTTCCTCTCCACAATATGACAAACTAAAATTTTGACATAGTTGTATTATATATATATTATATATTATCTATATATAATAGTGTTTGGGTTTTTTACTTCTTGATGACTTTATCTCATTCTCTCATGCCAAAGTTTTGAAAAACTGATCCTGTGAGATAAAAAAAGAGGGAATACACAAACACAATTATCATTCAGTCACTTGGTTTATTTGGCATTGTTTCTACAGCAGGAAGAACACGTCATTACACAGCCTGTTTGTAAGGATTCTTCCATGTGCACATGAAAAACCAGATTTTCAACATTCGCCATCAAACTAACCGCTCCTCTTTTTGAAAAAATAAATGGAGCGCCTGAGGGGCTCTGCACATGCTCCAAAAATATGTTTCATAGAGATGGCCTACATTTTTAATGCCATACAATAATACATACAGTTACAGCCCCAAACAAAAAAAAATTATTTAAACACATAATGTGAATCAGTCACAATCATCAACATTCAGATAGTTTGACAGAGAAAGAGGAGCCACAGTGTCAGGCTTGGGCACATAACAGTAACAGCATTGGTAGATTTCACACAAATATACAATGTGTTTCACATACTGAATCTCAGGCAGGTCATAAAGAACATGTTATGCGAAAAATGTGGGAATAATAAACAATATAAACCTGCCTACAAAAACAAAAATACAAGGAAATCTGTACAAAAATGTCAAAAAATTAAGGGAAGAAAAAAGTTAAAAGTATAAAACACAAATATTGTATGTTCACATATAGAGATGTGTTTAATCGAAAACACTTGCTTAGTTACATACTGCAAAAGTTCCTATCTACAGTATTTTAACGTTGCAGATATTATTGTAAATAGTAGAACATGACTTATCTTTGTGGGACAAACAAAGTGAAACTCTCATAAATTCTTTTTCATATCCCCTTCTAACAGATAGCTGATGATCTAAACATAGGCCTTGCTACTCTCCACAGAGCGAGCGGTGGAGTACTTCACGTCATAGCTGTTTTCATCTTTGGGGGGACAGGAGCTGCAGAGGAGACCCCCACCCAGGAACAACAGCCCTGCAGTGCCCCAGCCAATATAAAGCGAGGCCCCCAGCTCCCTCCTCTGAGCGTTGGTCAGGAGAGGGTTGTAGAAATCACGAATGATGGTGTTGGCAGTCCAGCACACAGGGATGAGCACCAAGAGGCCAGCAATGATGAAGACAATTCCAGCAGCAATGGCCACTTTGCACTTTTGCCTTTCGTCCTCCACAAAGTTGGTGCACTTGCCCCCGACCACAGCAAGAAGGATCCCAAAGACGCCTGCGATGATGGCAATGACTGTGAGTGCTCTGGCAGCCTGCAGGTCTTGAGGTAAGGCCAGGAGCGAGTCATAGACTTTGCACTGCATTTGACCCGTGCTCTGGGTCACACAGTTCATCCAGAGACCTTCCCAGATCACCTGTGAGGTAACAATGTTGGCACCAATGAAGGCCGTCACCTTCCAGGTGGGGAGAGCGCAGATGATGATGCTCCCGAGAAAGCCAATGATGGCCAGGGCCATACCCAGAATCTGTCTTCCAGCAGACACCATGCTGAAGCCCTCTGGATCTCCTCAAAAAGTGAAACTGTGTGTTGCTGAGAGACAAAGTAATTTATATGTGAGAGAGACAAAGGAGCAGGTAGCAGGTTTTATTGCCAGCTCGGCGAAAAGGCTGAGAATGGTTTACTTGCAAGTGTAGTTAAGTCAGAGGAGGAGCTTTCTGGGGGGCCTCTCAGCTGAAACTGGTTTGTTGACATCTCACCTGACCAGATTGCTTCACAATACCAGCAGAGTTTCAAAGATGCATGCTGGACCTCAGACAAGCTATGTTTAAACCAGGAGCCACCAAGCCACCAAAGTCCCAAATGTTCAGATCTCACTGATAGAGACTTCAATGTGGTATTCACACATACAGACACCCACAAAAGGTTTTATATACACTTTCACCAATTTGTCAGACAATATGTCTTTGTTTTGTTTTTTGTTTTCCCAGCAATTGTTCAGTGCCATTGAGTGCAGGGTATAGCATGCATCAATGCAACTAATATAAAACTTTAAAACCTTGCCTAAAATTGCCTAAAAAGTCATTTAATTCTCTCATGTTCCATGTTTGACTGACCTTGTTGTTTGTATGTCAATAGGCATCTGTTGTTATTACTGTTTTGATTAAAATTGTTAGTAAATATCATATATTCAACAAATGGTTCAGTTTTTTGTGTTTCCTGAAAAATCTGGAAAAAATGACTTAGGCGATTATTTTAAGAAGGCGTCGATATGCAAGAATCCACCACAGGGAGGCAGCTTGTGAGCTGAAAGGGTCACAAGTATACCTCAAAGTTTTGGCTTGACGTTTGCTAAAAAAAAATGAATAAAAACATGCAAACACAAAATGAACTGTTCTTTCCTGTACAATTCATCTGTTTTCAAAACTCCATGCGCATAGGTCATAAAAAGTGATTTGTGCAGCACTCCAAATTTGTGCTATTAAAAGAACACCTCAGTCTATGATTTATGCATTCTTTTTTTTTAGTTAACATTTTGTTGTATCACCTCATGCAATATATTAGTTTAGACATTTCTGATTCTTCTTCAGTATAAAAAGAACTACAAATACTGGCTGTCCTGGGCAAAAAACCCCAACCTATTCTACACTTTTAACATGCTACACTTTTCAATATTTTCACAGAGATTAAAATGTCAGTATGTTGCAATTAAAGGTTGAAAAAAGTTTTATTCAAAGTCCATCACAAAGAACACAAGTGCACATTTTCAACTACAGTATGTCATGGATGGATGGCATCCTCCACTTCTCTCTCTTCTTCCCTGCCTCAACACCTATAGGTGCTACACAACATCCCTCCTCCAATGACAAGCAGAACTCCAGACACCCAGCCCACATATATGGAGGCCCCAAGCTCCCCCCTCCTCTCAGTGGTGGGCAGTGGGTTGTAGAAACCGGTGATGATGGAATGAGCCGACCAGCTGACAGGAATTATGCACAGGATCCCTGCTATTATGAACACCACACCGCCAGACAAGCCAATGTTGGCCTTGGTCAGCCAGTCATCACGAAAGAAGTTGGTGCAGCGGGCCCCAACCACAGTGAGCCCGATGGCCACCACACTGACAGCGATGGAGACACAGATCAGAGCCCTGGAGGCCTGCAGGTCCTGTGGTAAAGCCAGAATGGAGTCATAGGCTTTACACTGTGATTGGCCTGTGCTCTGGATCACACAGTTCATCCACAAACCTTCCCAGAAGACCTGAGAGGTGATGATGTTTGCCCCAATGAAAGCCGTCACCTTCCACATAGGCAGTCCGCAGATAAGGATGGTGCCAAGAAAGCCAATGATTGCCAAACACAAACCAACAAGCTGAGTCCGCATGTTGCCAAAAACTAAATCCAAGTCATATATTTAAAAAAAAGTTTACAATGTCAAAGACATCACCAAAATCCACCTTCTGTAGAGCTGCAGATCATTTTGACCAAGTTTTCCCTCAGCCGTAAACACTGCTGGTTGTGTTTGTGCTCTTTTGCACTGCAGGTAAGAGACGGAAGAAAGCACAGAAGGGAGGTGACTGCTAGATCGCAGATCAGGTTTCCTGCTTGTCCTGATTCCTACTCACCATGAATGAGTAGGAGGGGAAGGCTGTTCACAAAAACAGTCATGAAAAACTGCCTTGTGACCCAAAACAAAAGGCTTCCATCAAATATTTTAAATGGACTGAAGCAAACACTCACACCTTTTCCAGAAATGCAAAAGCAAGGTTTGCAGCCTCTGCATGAAATTTGTAAAACAATTTTGCATCCTAACTATTTTCTTCTTTACAACAATGTAAAATTAAGATTCACCCAGCTTTTAACAAGCTGCCATTAGTAAGTCCTCAAAATTCTCATTGACTGTGTACCTCTCACACCTAAAAACTAAGTCTCCAAAATTCAATTTTTTTTTCTTTAAAAAAAAAAAAAAAAAAAAAAAAAAAAACTCTAAGCATTGGGGTTTCCAGACCCTTTGTCTTGTGCTCAATAGTTCACTTGGAAATATTGGTAATGAGCAACTCCTGTGCTCCCCCACCACTTAAAGCTGAATGATTTGTTGCATTAGTTGCAAACACTGCATGTGAAAAGCTTTAAAAATCAACTACAGCATATTTTCAACCCTTTGCCTCAACTGTGAGTTTCTGAAACACTTGTGCAACTGTTGCTTAATATTTCTCAATTCAAATCCATTTTTAAAAAAACCCCACACCGGGTTAAATACTAAAGAACAGGAGAGCCACACTAGTGTGGATTCAGCCCATTAAGTACTAAGGCTTTGTAAAGACCAAGCCACAAACTTGAACCATTTGTCTTAATACCACCCAACACAAAAAAGGGGAACCTTGTGATTATTAAATTGAATTTATTAAAAGCAAACTCATTAAAACTGATGAAGTTAAGACCATAAAAAGATTTCCTGCAGTAAGACAAGTGCGCAGACTCAAGTACTTGCAGGCATTTTAGACATAGGCCCCTCCGCTAGCTGCTGAGCGTGGGGCAGAATATTTAACAGAGTATCTGCTATCCTTGCGCTGTTGACACTGACAGCAGAGAAGTGCACCCCAATGAGCAAGAGTCCTGCTGATCCCCAGCCGATGAACAGTGATGCTCCCAGCTCTCGCCTCTGTGCATCGTTAACAATGGGGTTGTAGAAGTTCCTGATGACCTCATTAGCAGACCAGGACACAGGGATCAAGCACAGAATGCCACCGACAATGAAGAACACTCCAGCAGCAACGGCTACCTTGCTCTTGGCCACCCCATCTTCAATGCAGTTGGTGCACTTTCCCCCCGCGACAGCAAGCAGGATTCCCATGAAGACGACCAGGATGGAGATGACAATCAGGGCCCGGGCCGCCTGCAGGTCTCGGGGTAGAGCCAGCATGGAGTCATAAACTTTGCACTGCATCTGACCAGTGCTCTGCTTTACACAATTCATCCACAGGCCCTCCCAGAAGATCTGCGCCGTCACTATGTTGTTCCCAATGAATGCAGACACCTTCCACATTGGCAGGGCACAGATGATTACATCTCCCAGAAAACCAATGGAGGCCAGGAAGAGGCCCAACACCTGTAGACCTGCAGATGCCATGTGTGTCTCAAGTTGTGGAGAAGCAGTTTGAGAGAGCAGTGACACCAGCAATGAAACACAGACAATGACTTCACACCTGTGGCTTGTATACCCACAGGCAGCCAATGGCATCTACTGATTGGCTGTTCAAAATTATCCAAAACTGAAAACACCTGTGGTCGTTAAGTTCATCCTGTCTACCACACATTGGTAGAAGCTCAACAGAAGTTGAAATATGATGATGTTGTAGAGGAATTTTAGAGTGTTTCAAGTGTTTCTTTAAATGTAGTAATAAAATAGTTTTGTGATATCTCCCCCAATTCACTCTGTTTTATTTGTTATTTTGAAATATTCTCTATTACCTCTTTTTTTAAACCACCAACCACGTTTCCCTCCCTTTTTAAACCTACGTGTCCTTTTATATTTCTAATTTTGTATGACAAGATTGTACACTTAATTCCCTCTGTATTTCCATTGTAAGTGTATTTTATACTTATGCTTCAATTCATCAAGAAAAATTCCTCATATGAGAAACATACTTTGCAATAAATCTGACTGATTATTTGTCTCAGACACATTTGCACACACATTGTGGCTTTTGTGTAGTGTACTTGCTGAGCTCCTTGACAGTCTTTCCACATACAGGAAATCACTGCTCTACCATCTGTGTGATGTGTCTTGTTAACAAAGAATTTTTAAGTTTCTATTTTCCCATTCTATGAAGTTGGTTCATGTTTCATTTTTCCCCACTTTTGACTCAACCAAACAAAGCTTCTTCTCAGAGCTCTGCTTGGGCACCAGAGGGCCTCTTTGTATGATAAAACCACCTCTGAAACTCAAAGGCAGCCTGATGGATGTTTATATCTGTGCAATGGAGCCAAAGCCCACCCAGAGGAGGGGGCTGCTCAGGGGCAACTGTGGGTCATATAAAACTTCCCCACAGTGGGAGAGCTTTTAGTTGGCAGTCCAGTGAAGAACCAAGAAACAGGGATAACAAAAAAGGAAAGCAACAAAATAGCAATGGCATCTTTAGGGCTACAGATTCTGGGCGTCGGACTGGCGGTGCTTGGATGGATAGGAAATATATTGATCTGTATGTTGCCCCTTTGGAAGGTGTCTGCTTTCATTGGGAACAACATCGTGGTGGCTCAGACCATCTGGGAAGGACTCTGGATGACCTGTGTGGTGCAGAGCACTGGCCAGATGCAGTGCAAGGTCTACGACTCCCTGCTGGCTTTGCCTCCAGACCTCCAGGCGGCCCGTGCTATGGTGGTCATTGCTATCCTGTTCTCTCTGTTTGGCTTGCTGCTCTCTGTGGTTGGTGGGAAATGCACCACCTGCATTGGGGACAAAGCAGCAAAAGCCAGAGTGGCCATCTCTGCAGGTGTTTTCTTCATCTTGAGCGGGGCTCTGTGTCTTGTGACCGTATCTCTGCCTGCTAATACTATCATAAAGGACTTCTACAACCCCTTGGTTCCTGATGCCCAGAGGAGAGAGCTGGGTGCATGTTTATACGTGGGCTGGGGAGCATCAGGGCTGCTATTGATCGGTGGTGCACTTCTCTGCTGTCAGTGCCCGAGGGGAGGAGACCGCTATAGTGGAGGAAAGTACTCTCCGCCTAAATCCACAACACCTGGGAAGGAATTTGTCTGAGCAGACAGTTCCATTTGAAAAGTGCCTGACTTTACATACAGTACAAGCAATTTTCATTGTGATTAACTTCTTTTTAACTAACACACTGTTGACTTTTGTTTCTGAAAGATACAAGAGACTGTAAGGTATGTGCCATGTTAGATTAACGCATCATTGAGTTTGGACTGGAGTACATTTATCTTTACTCAGTCTTGTTTTGTGTTTTAATTTCAACATTTATTTACACTTTCCTGATGTTTTGATTTGTGCAACCTAAGCACTTGCAAAAGGACTTGTATGTCTTTGCCATGTAAAATTATTTTTTCACTTTATTTTTCCCATTATGCAATAAAAAGATTTTTCTCAGCAATGCTTTTAATACTGTTCTGATGGAATATGACAAAGTACATGTATTGTGCTTTTAAGTAAAATTTAAGATACATTCTCTGGAAATATGGGACTTTATAACTTATTTCTTAATTTACTGTAGCTACAGCAGAACATTTAAAAGTGAACATTTCAGACACAAAAAATAAGTATAAACCTTTTTTTTACATTATAGCACTGCACATTTTTAGCAAAGTGAAAGATCTGACTGGTCTAAGGCCAGCATGTAAGACGGACACAATGGTGGAAAAATTACAGTGGTGTTTTGTTTTTCTTGTCAGACTGGTTTCAGCTGAAAATGTCTGTAAACAAAAAGGAACCCATTAAAGAGGTTTAGGATATATCATTCTGACAAGACTTGGCAGATGTGCTCTGAGTGGGCAAAGTGTAAATATCCATTCTTCCTACATATAAAACAGTTCCTTAGCAACACGAATCCTAGCATACACAGCACACTGTTGTCCCTGGCAGTGACGTCCATTTTATTCGAGACAGAAACAGTAAATTACTGTCTTAATACAAGGGCAGTGGATTACAACATGGCAAACATCTCAACCAGATAGCCCACATCAAATTCCCAGGAGTCTACTCCCTTGAATTCCTGAAAGCCTTATCATGCATACAGTACAGTGAGAAATAGAGTTTCAGTTGTGTTCAGGTGCAGAGTGAACATGAGACATCACAAAGGGTGGAAACAAAGACCCTTTATTTCTGATGCTTAAAAGTCAATGGGTATTCCAGCAGAATTGAATAAGAAAAGAACTTCAGGTGTACATTGTCCAATATAGACAAGTTTTTAAGTCTGCATTATTCAAAGTGATCAGTTTTCACAACTTCCCTGAGCAGTAGCCTGTGAAGTAGTTGATTTAAATTAGACATCTGATAAGTAACATGCCAGTATACATGTCTGCATAGTTAAAATCATTCCCAATAGTACGCATTTTAGTCATATTGAAGCTGAAGCTATGACACAATCCTTCAATCATTAAGGCTTTTTGTCATCAGTACATGAACCCTAATGTAATGTGTCATGTACTAAATAGCAAGTTGTAAAAAAAATCATTTCAAATTCAGCAGGAGAGGAAGAATTGCTTCTAATCATCCAAACACACAGTAACTACATTTTACAGTTATTCAGAGCATTAAGTAGCTGATTCTCAGAATAAAACTAAATTACAAGAAAATCTCAGGCAGCCGTCAAAAAAGTCACACATAGTCCACGTTTGAAGATGCGGTTCTTGCAGGGGTGAATTTGGCAGGTGTATATGGTCTTCCATCTCTTGGGGGGCAGTTGTTACAGAGCAGGCCACCTCCCAGCAGCAGCAGCCCAGCAGAGCCCCAGCCGATATAAAGTGCAGCACCAAGCTCCCTCCTCTGAGCTGCAATCACCATGGGGTTGTAAAAGTCCCTGATCACTGCATGAGCCGACCAAGACACCGGGATCATGATCAGCAAGGCAGCTATTATGAAAATCACACCGGACACGATGCAGGCTTTGGCTTTGGCAACCTCATCCTCCATGCAGTTAGTGCACTTTCCCCCGACGATGGCCATGAGAACACCAAACACCCCAACAATCACAGATATGACCACCATGGCCCTGGCAGCCTGCAGGTCTTGTGGAAGGGCCAGCATGGAGTCATATACTTTACACTGCATTTGGCCTGTGCTCTGGACCACGCAGTTCATCCACAAGCCTTCCCAGATCACCTGGGCGGTGACGATGTTCGCCCCGACGAAAGCAGTGACTCTCCACATGGGCAGGGCGCAGGTGATGATGGTACCCAGCCAGCCGATGAAGGCCAGCAGCACTCCCATCATCTGGAGACCTTGAGAAGCCATGGTTACGACACTGCAGCTAGAACTCAACCTCTGCACCAGAAACTAAACAAAATGCAAGGTTGCTTTGACAAAGATGTCCAGGTTCGGAAAAGTATCAGATTCTGACTGCATAAAAAACGCTGCAGGTTCTATGGGTTGTGGTGGGGTCTCATGTATACCACTCTCACAACTGCTCGAAGAAGTGTTTGCAGTGGTCTGAGGCTCTGAGGTTCCAACTGTGAGAAGATCACCGCCTCTCGTCATGGTTCAGGCTCTCAGGGTGGAGTTCCTGTGCTCCCAGACAAAAGGAGAAGGTTGAGACCTGATATCCACAACCCTTGTTTTCTCCCTGTTCATTGTTCCCACGCATACAACCTTTGTTACCTCAAGCAAGGCTTCTAGACTGGGAACAATCCAGATCCCACCTGTGTTCGCACACGCACACACCTACTCAGGCAGGTTAAGCCTCGAGCAAACAAAAACTCTTCAGAGTTTGGGGCAGCCTGAAACTGATCAGGGTGATAGGGATGATTTTTTTCTGAACAAAAAGTAAATTAATGTCCTTGATGAATTTTTTATTCAAACAACTGTGAATTAACCCTTGGATCGCTTTTTCATTTGCATTACAATTAAAACCAATCAACTAAACTACTTCAGACATGCTTTACTGTATCAACTCTGGGTTTGTGTGTTTTATTTAGGGACTTTATCTGTATTATAGACCACAAATGCATTTGAGGTTCTGTTCAGTGTAAAAGATTAAATGCATAACAAAGAGACAACAGACTGCATAACTTCTGCAGCAAAGGGATATGAATATTTCCTGGCATTTCAATATTTACTCTTCTCTTCAAAAATGAAAAAAAGGCCCTGAGTTCATATATATAAAGTACAAATACCTTTGCCTGTAGGCTCACAGTTTGTACAAAGAGCAGTCACTGTGCCTCTTTCTCTGCCACACCTAAACCTGATCTACAAGAAAGTCAGACAATAGTTGTGTTTCAAATGCAGACAGGGTGAGGATTCTTTTTGTGATGCTAGTGGATGGACATGTATTCATCGCTACATGTGTAAATGTAGTAATATTAGTATTAATATTAAAAAAACAGCAAATACAGAGAAGATGAATGTATTAATTGATCCCACTTTTGATAAGATTATGTTGAACACTGTGAAAAAATAAAAAGGCAAGCAAAAGTGATCTCAGACTTGTAAACAAATATTTATTTACAGTACAATTAACACATCAAGAAACTCACCCACAATTCATAAAAACAACCCACATGAACATGGCAAAAGGTGAGGATTTTCAAAACAAGAGTGAGGTTACATAATGTGTATACTAATAAGAAATGACAAAAAAGAGACACATTTTCATATTAACAGTAACTGTGACAACATATAAAACTCTATTTGCTCTTTGGGTGTGGTTCCTCTTGCTTTCTTGAGGACTAACGTCCTGAATGATTAACTCTCACAGCCAATTGGCACCAGTGCATTTGTCCCAGTAAACAGTGCTTTCTGGAGGACATATACTGATTTCTGTTTCAGACATAGTCTTTTCCGGATGCTGGTGCTGAGGCCTCAGATCTGGCAGCACTGTACTTTGCTGTGTAGGACCCTTCATCCTTTTTGGGGCAGTTGCAGCAGAGCATTCCCCCTCCAATCAGCATCAAAGCAGCTGCCCCCCACCCGATGTAGAGTGCAGCACCCAGCTCTCTCTTCTGGGCATTGACCATCAGTGGGTTGTAGAAGTCTCGGATGATAGTGTGGGCCGTCCAGCAGACAGGGATGAGGCAGAGGATCCCAGCTGCAATGAACATAACCCCAGACGCAACGCCCACCTTGGCCTTTGACGATGGATCCTCGACACAGTTGGTGCACTTTCCCCCAGCCACGGACAGCAGGATAGCTAGGATACCCACCACAATGGAGATGACTGTGAGGGCCCTGGCAGCCTGTAGGTCAGAGCTGAGGGCCAGCATGGAGTCGTAGACCTTACATTGCATCTGGCCTGTGCTCTGGATCACACAGCTCATCCAAATACCTTCCCAGGTGGTCTGCGCAGTGACGATGCTGCTGCCAATAAAAGCAGTGACCTTCCACATGGGAATGGCACACACAATGATGGCACCAATCCAGCCCAGGATCCCCAGAGCTGTGCCCAGTATTTGAAACCCAGCAGACACCATCGTGGAGAGCAGATTTGTTCTTTCAACTTCTTCCTTCTTTTTTAGTTGTGTCTTGACAGGTGTCTCTGTTTGCTGCCGTTCTTCTCTTGCTGTGATGTAAACCTGTGGGTTGTTTGTCTCTGTCTGTGAAGGAGGCAACTCGTCTTTTCGTCAGGTGAGTTTTGCTGAATGGAAGAGTATCCAGAGGAAAGCAGGTACATATGGAGGAGGAGTAGGAGGAGGGGCCGTGGAGGAAAACAGTTCACCGTCATCAGTCCCTGTTCCTCAGGTCCACCCCCAAACTCCACTAACCCAAAACCTGTTTACCCTCCCCCAACCACCCAGTTTTACAAGTTTAACAAACGAAAACATGCGAAACTGCTTTGCATGCAGCACTACATGTGCAACCAACCACAAAATTTCAACATAATGTAAGCATCTTAAAAGAAATGAAAAGTCCATTTAACCAAATTTTTTTGGGGGGATAACCATCCTTCTCTACTCCCCCCCCACCTCCAGTTTCACCTGTAGCAGTTAGAGGGTGCGGTCATGTCTTGAGTGAGTGGTGACTCAGTCTGTTTTAAATGACAATACCTCAAACAAAAGCTTCAGACTGCCCAAATATGGTCTTGTGCTCAGTGATGTTGCTGTATTACAACCTTAAAAACTATGGATGACATGCTGCTACAGTCAGATGTCAAGACTGTCATAACTCCTAGAAATAAATGTGACCAGTAGTTTTCAGTTATAATACCTCAATGAAAAGTTTAAGTAATCACGGTGCACCTTGTGTGAGTCACTAAACTATGTCAGTATCTAACCAAGATGACAATCTTTCCATTAAACAAACCTTGAGTGCCTGTCCATTTATTTTAAGATACAATATTTCTATTCTTGATTTCAGATGTGCTCATAGCTATATGGCAAGGCTTCAGTCTACAGTACTGGCGTCAGTTATTGTGTACACAGAGGGTAAAAAACCTCACCCTCACAGTGAGTCACACACTTTTTTAAAGCAATTAAAGCGATAGGAGACAAACCGTGTGTGAGCCATGTGATGTATACATACGCTCTGATATAATACACTTCACTCCACAGGAAACCAGACACACCAATATTATTCCATGAGTCCAAGCAATGGCATCATTTTGTTACTTTGAGAAATTCACTTTGGACAAATAGGACGAGCTACTGGGAAGTGTAAAATGAAGAGGCTGTGTGAAATGAAGGCCCGCTGTGGTCACCTTTGAGAGAAGCTCTGTTATGTTCAGTATGTGTGTGTTCTGTGAACCAGACTGATGGCTGATTGTAAATGCAAAAATTTGGGTGGGGGTCAGTTCAAGTACATGTGATATACAGCATATTTGACAATTCTGGAGCTTACAACTTCTAAGTAGCCTGACATCAAAGAAAAAAACTCTCTGAAGTTTGACTTCTGTCGTTATTCTCTGCTCTGCCCAATGGGAGGCAGCAACTTCTACTCTGCGCTATAATCTTATTCTGAAATTCCCTGGAAGAGTCACGTTGAGGAATATATATGACTCACAGGAAGTGGAGACAGACTGATAAACCTGAATGAAAATTTTAATGTTATCTCTAAAAAAGAAAAAAATTTAGTTTATAACTTGTAAATTTAATTTATAAGCAATTTTAAAACATTGTATACTCAAAGAGAAAGAAAGATTTTCTGGGTGGTCATGAAAGCATGGCATCACCCAGTGCACAAAGAGCTTTGAACTGCAGTTTTTAATGTGCCCATAAATTTCAAAGCAGCCGTTAAATCCAAGGCCCCCAAGCTCTTTCCGAAGACTCATTACTCAGTAACTGAGGGTCCATTTATAGAGTGGAATCACCACTGACCACTGACCTAATAAAGGCTGTCACAGGAAATCCCAGTCTTAGAGACTGATTGAAATGAAAGCCTGGTGTTGTGTAAGATAGTGTGGGGATTTTCAGTTTCTATTACATTGTACTGCTACCAGCTCGTTTTGATACACAAACAGATGACCTTGCTATGTTTACTATTTAATGCTTTAATGCTGGTGAATATAGTGCAGTCTCCCTCTTCTATTTTTAAAATGCAGAATATTTACAGTTTTGCACTTCTAATGACTTTTAAAAACGTGGAGTTGGAGAAAACAACTGGGGTCATGTCAAGTAACAAATTACTTATGTTGTCACGTAATTATTGCTATGGTTTAGGTTGAGATCAGTTGTGTAAGAAATACCCCAATACTTTCATACAATTAAAGGCAAAGGGGAAAGGAAGGCAAAAGAAAAATAAAAGTAAAGAAAAAGTATAAAAATAACCACTAAGCACTCACAATTAAACACTGACAATTATTTCTGATAATGTAACTGAAGCGACATAAGCTGTTCCTTTTCATGTTGTCCTTTCATGTTTAAAACACAGATTGAAACATAACTTTCATATTTAGGTTATTTAAAGCTTTCAAGACAGTCTTTAAAAAAACCCCAAAAACCCCACAACAATGACATGATTATGCACTAAATGCTGAGTAAATACTGCACCACATTCTCGCAGTTAACTTTGGTGCCCTGCTGATGTTGACTGGGAGGTGGAAATGCGGGTCAGATCCAGATTACATGAATAACTCATTCTGAAGCTTGAGCTGTACACGTAAAGATACAGGTATTGTGCTTTTACTTCAGATTTTTATAGCTCCTCAAGGAACATAGTATCAGTGATTCCACTCTGGAAGGATATTTCACAAGTGTTTTACCTCCTGTATTTAGGTTACTGTAATCAAGTGTGTCGGGAAGAGTAGTATCTGAATTCCCCTTGGCAGTTTACCAAATAGATAACCCTATTTTTCACTGGCTCCACACACCCGGTTGGATTGGATGAGAGGTCATTTGTGCGTTTTCTCCACAGCTGGAGAGGAGAAAAGATCTCACTCTCACAAATCCACCATTGCACAAGTGTAAACAACAAGGAAGTCAGAAATTGTGCTGCCTACTGAAACTCATTTGTCAACAGACACATGCAACACTTCCAGTGAAAATACCCCAATTGCTCAGATATACTTGAAAAAAAAAACAGTGGAGTTGATACACTTGTATCTAGTTGATACGAGTGAACTGCTCATAAATGGTACTCATTGGGATACTGAAAGAAATAATCACAGACTTGCTAGAATAAAAAAAAACACTGGTTTATACAAATAAGTTGAAAACGAAAGTACTGTAAATCCTGTGCACTTACTGAGATCTTTTTTTAATTGTATGGACATTTCATTGGCTGTACACCATGAACTTTAAGCTTTTCACACTATAATAATAACTATAATGACATGGTTCCTTTTGTTTTATTAATTTATTTTTTTAATATTGCTGCTATTATAAGTAATTGTTAAAATCCTAAAGCTCCAATGATCAGTATCTTCTATATTCCATGTGAAATGGGTTTCTACTGAGTTATCTATAGCTGATGAGGAGGTCAAACAGAGCTAAAAGAAGAATTTGTCAGGAGGCCAGGCGCAACATGAATGCTATCCTTGCTGTGTGCAAAGCCTGCAAGTTCCAAGACAACTATGTCCGTGTGGTCACTTTATGCAGCTGGAGAACCCACTGTAGTACTGTTTCTGTCAAGCAGCGACTGGACCATAAACATTTCTTGTTTGAGCATGCAAACAGAAAAATTTGATAGTGTGATAGTCGGATATGATTTGTGTTACTGGTAGATTGTTTCCTTCCTAAATACAAGATAAAGTCAATGAATTTATCACACTTTATCTTATCGTGGTAATTGGGTTAGCCATTCTTTAGCAGACATGTTTGACTAATATTGTAGCGTGATAATGTGTATGCGTACGACAGGCAAAAGTGTATCTGACTGTGATAATGGCAGCAGGTACTATAATGAGACAGATCTGTTAGTCTCACCTGTGTAGATATACGGTACAGCGCAGTACAAAGGCCCACGCTAATGTAGCCAATTAGACCAGATTTAAACAACAAACCAAAACACAGATTGACATGAATCCAGTTTTTAGGATTCATCCAGAACTTGAAAGGAGACATTTGTTTTAATTCGTTTCAATTTCGATCTCATTTCTCCCCATGTGACCGCTGTCACAAAATGGTGTCCCAATAAAGAAGCCAATTCTAAGAAGCTGACATTACAAAACATAATATTCACCATCTATCTAAATAAGCAACAATTATGCCACTCAAAGACAACATTACATAAAGGATGCAACTGTTTCTAAGTCTTAAAGTTAGAGGGTTTTTCCCTAAAATTTGCTCTTATACAACAAGGAACACTGCTGTATGCTCACAGTTCGACTCAGTTCGATCATTTATGCACAGTTAGTGTCTTGTGTTATCAAAAATATAATCGTCACACTTAAGCACAGTTGTGACCGAGATTTTTCAGTCGAATTGGTCAAATTCCACACACTGGCTCATGGCCCCTTTGAGATTACAGCTGTATGGCAAGTTGTGTGTGTGTGTTGAGTGAGCAGTGAGCAGGGGCGTTAGAAGATAAAGTACCTTTGGTGCTATTTTCTGCAGATAAGGCCGTAAAATGTATGTAGTTCAATGTCATCTGTTTTCCAAGTGCATGTTGTACCAATGGAGATGCAACAAAATGATTCTCCTTAATATTGATTATTTCATTGTAGGTAAATAAATAACTCCAGATGCTGCATCCCAGACCTTTGGGAAAATCAATTGCGTGACACTGGTCACATAAAATTTTTGTCCATTTGCATTGGTACATTTTAACACATTTCTATGTTTAGTATTACTATGTTATAATTGTTTTTACTTTCCTTACAACTGTAATTCTTCTTTCCTAACTGCATGTTGACTTTACCTATGGAGCTCAGTAAAGGTTTTCTGATTCTTATGTACTCATTGTCATTTATAACTAAAATGCAAAATCACACAGTTACATTTCCAAAGGCACATTTGTAGTTCAAAGATGTTCTCCTGTCAACATGTGTTTGATATTTATATACCAGTAAGTCAGTTTGTTAAATATTCTACATGTAGCCTGTTGGAAAAGCTAACAGCACAGAACATGATTATTCAAAAGATTAATATTCAAGTATTGTAGATTACTGTTAGTGTGAGATGAACACAAAGTCAGTGTGAAGAATAGAGATCAAACTGTTTAAGGATTACCAAGGATAAAAACTGAAAAGGCAGGCTGACCTTTATTTACAGACAAATACACAGTAAAACCCAATACAATAGTGTGTTTACAACACAGCTAATATTGCTGATTGATTCTACTGATTGTAGAGATCTTTAGTGTGGCTGTCAACAAGCTAGTTTAAATGTATACAGATGTATTTGTGTATTGAAAGAGTGTAGTTACAGCTGTATGTATAATTAGATTTAACTGAGTTGTAAGTGTGAATTCTGAGCTTTATAAGGTCCACATCAACAAACTAATTGTGACAGAGTTTTTGATTTGTTATTTGAGTGCTGACCCTGAGTAGTCTGTATTCAACGTCTTTATATGCACTGACAAACATTAAAACATACAAACCTGCACTTATGTAAAGCTTAAGGACAACACTGGCAAAGGGGCAAAACAGGTCACCAAAACAGCTGTAAATAAATGAAAATATACTGTATACAGCAAATGGTGTTGAAAATTCAGTCACTAAAATCTAATCATAACAGATCCATGTGTAGCTAGATCAATTAAAAATGAAAATGTTTCAGTTCCTGATCCAGTTTCAGATCTTGCTGAATTCTTTTGTGAGTTGAATAAAGTTTAAGCTGAGTTACAGCTGAAAGTCAAGACTCACACAGAGAGCAAAATGTAACAAAGAATTTAAACTTGAAAACTCTCACTTTTTCTTTTTTGTTTAACTTTCTCATCAGCTGGCACTGGAGCCGCAGTGATATGTGATGAAGTTCTTTCCCTTTCTTTCCATTCATCCTCGACAGGTTTGTGGCAACCTAACGAAGCCAACTGCACCTGTTCCACCTGAGCAATATGGAGGATCTGGTTAAACTTGTAGATGAACTTAATTCAGCTGTATCACTGGCTTAACAAAGAACCCTGACTCCAACCTTTTAAACTGTTTGAATTGGACTGACCCATGTTTGTTCTAGTAGCACATGCTTTATGGTGTATTTTTGATTAAAAAGTCTTTGAGTAAAGACAAAAAAACAAAATTCTTAATATGACTTTTATTGAAATCTTGAATAAAATGGAATTCATTACTTGAAAACATTTATCGCACATGGAACAGAACAAAGGTAAAAATAATAATAATCAAATAATATGTAATCAAATTTGCTTTTAAAAGTAATGGAGATGTATCATATTTCTTTTATGCACATCAAACACATCCTGCTGATCTGGAAACACATCCTACAACAGCTTTTGGTCATGTTCCAAGTACGCACACAAACCTACATCCTAAAAATGACATTTGGTTCTTTGTTTGATATACAGAGGACCAGACAGACATTAACATTGCTTAAAGTCTCAAATAATAGAAAAAAACATATTACAGTGTTTGAAATTGAGATACATCTGTACAAATCTATTTGAAACACAGACACATGGATGAATAATATGGAGTTAAAATACATTAAAAATACATTTTTCACAGAAATGTAGAACAAACATACACAAAAGACAAAAGAAAAGTCAGACCTTGCGTACCAGCTGAAACCATCACTGTGTCCCAAAACTGTGAAACTGTGAGGAAGAAGTTGTTACCTGGGGCCGTATCATGGATCCATCTTTAGTTTCAGTCTCAGCAGAAACTCTCCTAAGCAAATATTACATGCAAAAAACACACACACACACACACACACACACACACACACGGCCATGCATGCATGCACACACTGAACAATCACACAACCAAATCCATGTAAAATGAGAGCTGGCTCTTCCTTGTCATTATCGGTGAAGTGACACACAGCATTTTAACTGAAAGTTTCAGTGAAACACGACACCAGCTAGCACATTACAGACACACACACACACACACACACACACACAAGTAATAGGTACTTCTCAGATTCTAAAAAGTAAAGTCACAGAGGATTCAGTAACAATACAACAGGTGCTCTGATGGACTCAGTTT
Source organism: Psettodes erumei (assembly GCA_016785225.1). NCBI lineage: Eukaryota > Metazoa > Chordata > Actinopteri > Pleuronectiformes > Psettodidae > Psettodes > Psettodes erumei. The sequence goes on from JAFBJZ010000411.1 coordinate 426,280, forward strand.
AACATTTCACAAAACTAAAGTTTGGCTTTTGTCAGAAAACAAGCCCATATGTTCATATGCTAAAAAGGAGAGTCTCTTTAGCTAGAGCACACCTAAATGTAAATAAACATGTCAACCAAAAGCAAAGCAGAGAGAGCAATAATTGCACACATCTTCATCTCGGAGTCTTTTCGTGGTTTCAGACAACACAAAAAAACAACACACACAAATGTGCATACACAACAAACGTTTTCATTGTACCCTGCTCTTCGGGACCATTCAAACATAGTCTTTCCTGTCGTACCCCCCACCTGCACTGGTGCTATGTGGGGTGGAGTAGGCCATTCGGGTTGGCTTGTACGCCTTCTCTTTCGGCGGGCAACTGCTGCACAGCATCGCCCCACCAATCAGGAGAAGGGCGGCTGCTGCCCAGCCAATGTAGAGGGATGCCCCGAGCTCCCTCCTCTGTGAGTTGGTCAGGAGGGGGTTGTAGAAATCCCTGATGACTACGCTTGCAGTCCAGGAGACGGGGATGAGGACCAAAAGGCCAGCGAGGAGGAAGAAGATTCCAGAGATGATCATCACTTTGGCTTTGGACGGCTCGTCTTCAATGCAGTTTGTGCACTTTGCACCGATGATGGAGATCATGACCCCCAGCACCCCGAGTATGATGGAGATGATGGTCATCGCTCTGGAGGCCTGCAGTTCCTGGGGCAAGGCAAGTAATGAGTCGTAGACCTTGCACTGCATCTGACCTGTGCTCTGGGTGACACAGTTCATCCACAAACCCTCCCAGATGGTCTGAGCAGTGATGATGTTGGCTCCAATGAAGGCCGTCACCTTCCACATTGGCAGAGCACACGTTACTATTGCAATGAGAAATCCAAGGACTCCGAGGGCAATGCCCACAATCTCCATTCCCATCGACATGCTGGCTCTTTGTCTGATGACAGAAAAAACGTTAATGTCCAACGAACAAAAGCCTTTCAGGTCAAAGTGAGGAGTCTGCTGCTTTGTTCTCCAGGTGTCCGTGAAAAGTGTAAACACCTGCAAGAGGGTGTGATGTAAAGATGCTTCCACGGAAACAAGAGGTCTTTATACCTCAGGGGAGTGAGGAGGAGCCCCATTGTGATGATGTCAGCAGGAGGCCGCCTTCTCACACACACATACACACCAAAACCACCTGTGCTCATACTGTGGCGGTAGGGAGCTGGAGACAGGATGGAGGAAAGGAGGGAGGGAGGGAGGGTGTGTCCGTGTGTTTGTTTATGTGTGTGTGTGTGTGTGTGTGTGGGGGGGGGGGTGTTGTCAGGGTTGGTAAGACAGCTACTGTTTGGCTTCCACAAAAAGCAAAGTCACCTGTCTCCCAGGAAATGTGTTCTAATGTAGGCAATCAAACTGAAATGTGAGTAAATCTAGGGTGTATCATGAAGTAAAGAAATGCCAGTAAATGAACTCAGACCAGGTAAATCACACCACTCATACTGGAGAAGGAAGGGGAAATTCTCTTTCAAATTCTCTCGTGCAGTAGCTAATCACAATGGGGAACAGAGAGGAAGATTCAGCCTCTGGTTACTTAGTAAGCTTTGTTGTGAGTAAGCATAGAGCCATACTCAGGCCCTCTGATACTATTGATCTTTTGTTACTTCCTGGTTCCAGTTGTGTGAGTTTCTTCCTAACAGTCAGGATTCAGTGTTAGGATAGCAATCCCAAAGCTCTGCTGGAAACCGGAATAACTGCACCCAGAGTAAATATGAGCAGACAGAAAGCATAATAGGGAGCTTCCCATGGACACCTTTAGCATACAGAGAACCTGATCCTCTCAGTATCGGTTACTTTATCCTGACCAAACAGTTCCTGGATGAGTATGCCATACAAAAGAAAGTTTGAGGATACAATTTGATATATACCTAAATGAATAAAAACTCCATCATTTTTGTTCAGAAAAAAATAAGGGCAGGACTATTTACAAGAGCAGTACTTGTAATTTACTGTAAATGGCTTCAATTTTAGTAAGCACACTCATAATAACATTTTGCCTACTTCATATGAAAGGATCATAGCTTTCTAATAGTTTGCCATGATAATTTGTGGAGAAATGTATGGAATTCTAAACTAACTATAGGGAAAATTTTGAAACAAAAACCTGTATTTGCCATCCACCTTTTAAGTGGCAAAATACAAGCAATTGCTTCGAATTTTTGTGACAATATTAAGAGGACTACATGACAGTGTGAAGCCCAAAATACTACAAACAAAGCCAGAAACACATCAGCACACACAAACAAACCCCAGGGCTGCACAGTAAGGGGGGGCTCTGTTTGCTATTATATCCCAAAGAATTTTATCATTCAGTTTGTCATGCTTATGTTACAACATCAGTTGATGCATATCTACTGTGATAGCAGCCACAGGTCATAGGTTATGTGTAAAAGTACACCTGCGTTGTTTCACCTAAATAAGTGCAGAAGCATTAACAGACAAGCAAATGTTCTTACCAAGTAGTAATGAGCTATAGTGCATTTAACAATGTAAATCATTAGCTTTGTGAAAGGATACATGCTAAAACTAAGACACAATTACATATGATTAAATTATGCTAAGTATATTTACTCAGCTATTGCATTTGTAGTAGTTGTGCTTGAGCATTTTCATTTTGCCACTTTATTTTTCTATTGCATTACATGTCAGAGGCAAATACTGTACTTTTTACCTCACTACATTTATTTGATAACAATTACTCTTTACTTTTCAGATTAATCAGATTCATTTATTATTACATGTTAAGACTTTGTTGCTGAACTGACAGGCTGCTTGACCTGAGCGCACCTGCAAATAAAGGGATGTACATGCGAAGTATTCAGTTCATCTCCATATCATCATATCAACTGTAAAATTGTTTTAAAGTAAATAAAAAGAAGAGGGTTAAAAAATAGGCTACATATTAAATTGTGTATTTAATTTGCCAACAATGTGCTTACATTGTGTTGATGTAGTAATTTTTCCGATGTTATGACGTGTTGTTTTGGACTTTCTCTACACTACATGTACACGTGCCTTTTCTCTCTCATTGAAACCTTTAATGATCATCTTTACAGTGTTCACTCCAACTAGGACAACCAACCAGGCTCACATAACATTTCATAGTAAAAGTCTTTATTATGTTTTTTTAAGTTACATTTTCATTCATATAGATACATGCTTCAAACATTTCAATAAAAGTCAAACATAAAATGTTAATACAACAAAAAACATGGCACATAAAACTTTTACCCTCTGTACAAAATGTCTAAACGTGGCAACATGGACCGCCATGAAACAAATAAAATCACTCTCATATAACTCTATCTAAATGTTGAATTTTAACTTTCCTCATTCTTTTTACAGGTTACGCCGCCATTTTGACCTTGGGTTGAAGCCTACATTGAGCTAAACTCTTCACAGATGCAACCTTTCCCTATTTGCCTTACAACAGCACACAGTATGATACTTGATATGTACACACCATTCAACACAATGAGGAACATCCACAATGGGCACAAATGTTGATGAGCGCAAGTTTGACATTTGACGATGATGTCCGTCTGCCTGCTTTAGACCAATGGCTGCATGTAAACAGTTTTATCAAACAACTGCAGAGAGCTTCCAAATCAAATGGCAGGTATCAGAAAATATTTACACACTTTTATGATCCTTAATATCCAGAAACACCCAAAACATCTGCCCCCTTTTATGGTGAACAGATTGTTCCAGTTAAACCACTGCAATTATCAATTGGCTACATTTTTATACACATTTTATGAAAATGTACAAGTAAGCAGGATACATATGAAAATAGTGTAATAATAATCCCTCCATGGTCCTTTCCTCACACATAGTCCCTCCTGGTGTAGGAGCTTTGAGCCACTGACCTCGGTGCAGCGGAGTATGCTGTACGACTCTTGGGGGGTGCGCTGTACCTTGTTGGTTTCTCTTCCTGTGGAGGGCAGCTACAGCAGAGAATGGACCCTCCAATCAGAAGCAGGGCTGCGGCGGTCCAGCCCAGATACAGCGCTGCCCCAATCTCCATCTTCTGCCCAGAAGGGATGAGTGGACTGTAGAACTCAACGACAATGGTGTGTGCCGACCATGAAACGGGCACCAGCTGGGCCAGAGCTGCTGCGATGAACGCCCCCCCAGAGGAAGCCATCACCCTGGACTTAACTGCCTCGTCTTCAATGCAGTTGGTACATTTTGCTCCCACCACGGAGATGAGGAGAGCCACCACCCCCAGGATGATGGAGACGACAGTGAGCGCCCTGGCAGCCTGTAGGTCCTGAGGCAGAGCCAGCATGGAGTCGTAGACCTTACACTGCATCTGCCCTGTGCTCTGGAACACGCAGCTCATCCAAAGGCCCTCCCAGTACACCTGAGCTGTGACGATGTTGGCGCCAATGAAGGCCGAGACCCTCCACATCGGCAGAGCACAGCTGGTCACGCACAGCGCCCAGCCGAGCACTGACAGAGTGACGCCGACCACTTCAAGTCCAAAAGACACCATCATGCACCCAAACCTCCCCCTGTGGATCACAAGTTCCTTTATTTGTCCTTTCCCTCTTCTCAGGGTCCTCCTGGCAGTATTTTTTTTCTTTGTCACAGGTTCCCTTGCTTCCCTTTCTCCTTTTATGCGTCAACAAATAATCTGGTTCTTCTTGGTTTTGCCCTTCAAGCCTCTCTCTTGTCGACCCTTCTTTCCACCAGGTAGGCCTCCTCCTCAAGTTGAAGCTGCTGCACCTGCTGCTGAATCCTGTCAAGTGTTGATTGTCAAAGTGTACGGTCTCCACAAACTCCCTGCTGCGAGTACGTGCCCACCCAGACGTTGTTTTCCTGTGTTCTGCGGCTCTTAAAGAGTCGTTGACCCTTATTGCTTTATTACCGAGTGGTCAGGCCCTCCTAAGACATGACATCACTCACCAAACCAAGCCAATCAGGAGAGTCCTGGGCATTGGCCTCATTTACCACCTGGGTGTGTTGGCGCTCTTCTGTGTGCTTTTTTCAAATGAGGAGTATTTTTATGGTTTAACCTTTTGCCCATGGTAGCTCCGGGTGTGTCGGCTTTATTGCTGTCAGTAGGTAATGAGTGTCCAGGGCAGAACTTGTTATGTGGTTGATAGGTGACCACATGAGACTGTAACGGATATACAAACATGTTTCTCAAAGATATGTGTGTATGTGTGTGTCTAGTGTATGTTTGCACAGAGAGGGCGCATATTTGAGTGGGAGAGGAAAAAGAGGAATTCAGCACAGATTCAATTTTAGTAGGATTTTCTGTTTTCATCTTCTCTTTTTTAGCTTTGCTGTGATGTATCATTCTTGATAGTTTCAACTAAAACACAATGTTACAGTCTTTACTTCAGATCCACGTACCATCTCCACTGGGTCACACAGTCTATGGGTAATCATACAGTAAAATCAGAGTTAATGACAAACCACACAATACATTTTATAGATATGTTCCTTCTATGGACCAACTGCTCTGTTTCAGCTTCAAAAAAGAAGCAAGCTGTCTCTTTGTTTTCATGTTAGGGAGCATTTATGACACAAAGAACAGTATGCACAAGGGCGTAGGTTTGTTTTTATATTTGATATTACATTTTCTTTTCTTTAGATGGCAGGAATACAATGTGCATTTGCTCTCTCTTTTCTCATTCATATACACACATGAGCACCTGTGAGCATAAAGTTTACTTGAATTTAACATGTTTGCTGATGTAACTTTACTTAAACTGGACTTGTATCATGTTTTATTTCTCTGATTTTAAACAGATATTTTACTTTTTCTTTCTTATTTTTACTTTAAAGAATTCATGACGTGAGACATTTTCAAGAACACCTTACAAGAACATAAACACCTGCGGGTGTGCATGCTTCTCTGTTTGAACCAACTATCTAATGGGAGCCATTTTCAAATCTCACCCATGAGCCTGCAGCTCACCTGTCTGTGTTGCTCATGTTGCTGCTACCAGGATTTTCACACTAAAATGATGACTATGAATGAAGGCAAATTAATTACAGAGCTGGGAGCAGCTGTTACACTTTAGCTCTTCTTGAAAAAAGAGGATGTCACTTCACTATGTCAACAGAAAGTGTAATCTGATCATTTATTGCTAAATATATTCGCTGTTGTAAATTTTTAAAATATTATTTCTAGACAGGGTTGCTCACAATAGTGTTCACCAGTGGAAAGCTGAGGTGGACTATAGACTACTGATGTAGACAAATTGAGAACTTGAGTAGCAGGTGGAAAAAATAAAGAAAGAAGAAAGAAAGAAGAAAGAAAGGTTATGAGAAGGGAGAGTACAGAGACTGAGGGCCACAAATGTCACTGATAGCACTTTCGAATGTCAGCTCCTCTTTGCGGCAAGAACACGTGAAGTTGACAGAAAGCAGAGGTCTCAGAAACAGGATGATGACCAAACAGCAAAGTCCAATGGGTTCCTGATAGAAGACACCAGAAATTGTGATTCCGTGCATGTTATCACCTCATTGACTGATGGACTGTAAAGTTGTGTAAAGTCGATAAACTATCTGTCCAAAACATGGGCAGGCGTGTGTAACTAAATATGTATGTTACATATGTTTTAGACATATTATGCATTATAAGAGAGTTACTACAGTTTTGAGGGAGACGTAGGGGTTATCATGTACCAGAAATACTTTCTAAATCTCCATATCTATATCAGTTTTGTGTGTGTTTGTATCCCAATCAACTTTCAATCTTCTATTTTGTCAAACCTTCCCAAGAGTCAAGAGTTTCCCATCTCCGGTATACACAGCAAGTACCAGAGTCCTCCCAACACCAGAGCCAACAACATGAACATTTTCCAGGCTTCCACAGAAAACACGCAATAGAATCATCATCAACAATCAACATTATCATCATCAAGAGTTTTGACCAAGCAGATGTTGACCACAAGGGAGTATATCTGCAATTTGAACTGATCTCTTTGAGGAAGTGGTTGTTGTGCACTGACCTCACTCTGATAATTCTGTATCTGTTATCAAGGAGCTTTGAGCTGGTTTTTATGACCTAATGAGTCATCAAACTATTATATCTATAAATCCAGATAAATTGAAACTGTTTTGAAAGAAAAAAATCGAGACTAACTGGAGGGATATAGTTTGGTATCACTCTTTAAGTCATAAATAGGAGTAGATGGATATCATCATTTTGTGGATTAATTAAACAATAAATACCATCTGACTTGTCTGTTTATTATTAGGATGCCGAAAACAAAATTTTGTATACGGAAAGAGAAGAAGCAAGAAACAAGAGTTGCCTGGGACTATTATATATTTACGTTTAGCATTCAAACAGGGGGAGAACTTTCCATTTACTTCCTTCTAAGTGTCATTACATAGAACTCAGGGATGGGGGCAGGGATGCAAAGTCAATAAAATGTGTCCATTTTCAAGTTAATAGAAGAAGTGCCTTAACTTTAAAACTGTTGTACTTGGCAATGGTATTATTCTTTTGAGTCATTTAACGTTTACTGTCAGCCTGAACCAGTTGACTTCCTTGCATTTCCTATGCATTTTTGTGTGAAAAAAATTCTGCTTTTGTTTTCCAACTTACTGCCAACACAATATCACTGGAAATAACTATTTGAAATAGCTAAATAACAACAGTAACAAAAAATTATTTCTCCAATTAAAGACAATGACAATTGAGAAAATTGTTGAAAAAACTAAATTTGACTCAGAAACATTGTGCTAGCAGTTTTGGGATATTTGGTTGCAGTGACACAATATTTGAAAGGATAAAAAAGCAAACTCATCTGCCAGTTCACCCTTCTCCTTTCAGTTGGGTCTGTGCCATGTGCTCCCTTGGGCCCCAGTTTCATGCCATCACTATGGTGACAGCTCACGGCGTGCTTTATCCCAGCAGACAAGTATCCCATGGCAATGAATATTTGGAGACGCTGCAAGGGAAGCCAGGTTGCCCAAGCTCGTAGACTGAGGGTTTGTTTTTATGTCCCTGTGTATGACAGGAGTCACAAACATGAGAACAAAGACTTGATGAAGGAGGAAGAAGCACCTGTAATAAACTTCCTTGTGGCTGATCACCTTGTTGAGCTCAATTTGGGACTATTCCATATCTAAGACTCAAGAGTACTAGAGTAGTATGAGTACCCCAGTACTCATTATACACATTCTAAATTATAAATAAATTAAAATAATTATAAATATTGAGTCATACAGTACTATGCAAAGGTTTGAAGGACTAAAAGTAAGGTTTGGATGCTTTAAAAAATGCCATATAGCTATTGCAAGGCTCCTTTTTTTCCAGTCACTAAAGATAGTTCTTTCAGACTCTTACGTTTGGGGGTCATCATCCTGCTGCGGAATGAATGTGTTACAGCTTAGACACCTCACTGACAGATAAGAACCCCAATGTCTAAAGTGCCCAAAACCTTTGCATAGTAATGTAAATGCAAGTGAAAATGAGTTTATTTTCAGAACCCATAACCAGCAAACAGATTAAATTAATAACACTGAACCTGCAACATGTAATAATGATAAGTGAATTATAACTATAGGTTTCCACTGAGAAACAAATTACAATGCAGCAGCAGCCCCAAATGTAACATGTGCTGTTTACAAATGTCCCCAAAAATTACATATGAGCAGTTCAATTAATGAAAGCTGTCCTTACAGGGAGCAGCTCCATGCAGTGCAGTAATGAAAACAACTTGGTGGTGAACGGATGTTGCCCATAGTTTAACAATGTGGCGCCGCCTAGCGGTTAACGCAACAATCGTGTTTAACAATAGGCGACATGACTGAAAAAGGTCTGAAAAAGGAAACCAATGTACACTTAATGGATTTTACACGCAGCTCCAGTAAACTGGGGACTTATACATCTAAAGAAAACCATTATTTGCCATAAAATAAAGGGAAATCGCCATGGGGCACATGACAATAAAAAAGGTTCCATAGTAATATTTGCAAAACATACAGCCCTGACTGAAAATTACTTCTGTAACGTTAGTATTGACAGTTGAACAGGCTGAGCAGACCGATTTCTGCTTTTCTGTGCTGTGTTATGATGTGATGAGTGAGTCACACAGTGGAGTTGCGCGTTTGTGTTTTTATTTCTTCACAAGGAACAGAAAACATCTGTCATACACTTCCAGTCAGTCCTCTGTGCGTCTCTCCACCATTCAGCCCCAAGCATCCGATTTATAGTGTATATGCAAAACTGATTTGTGAAAACAGAAATTGCATTGCATAAAAATCCTCTCAATGTATAACAATGAAAGATAAAGTGCAATAAAATTGCTAGAAAACATTCAGACCTCATCGCAAATTATCAAAGTTCAATTATTCCCTCCACATTGACCTAAAAAATCAGTGCAAAATTATAGAAAAAAAATCCCCATTGAACAATTAATCAGTTCAACATTATAAGGAACACAAGATTAGAAATATTCGCACACAGCATACCTTCACATGTAATGGAAACCACAGGTGCCCCACACTTCCAGTTAGTCATCTGCGCAATATAAAGAACATCAACACAGAATTCAAGTAAAAATCACCAACTCTGAGCATCCGCGCTCACAGGACCGATACGGAAGTGCAGCACCAAAATATCACCCAGGTGAAACGACTCGGAATGCTGTTGATAGGAACCTATCATTTTTTACTTATTTCACTTATTTTGGGGCAATTCACAAATATATCAAAAGCTGCCTTTTGGGTGGGGTGGGGGGGGGATAAAAAATGTTCTCGGTAACAGCTGCACTTGCAGTGGTTTCAGCTGTTTGTATAGATATGAATATGATTTATGTTTTATGTGCTTCTGTGATAAAATTGTCTCTATATAGTTACTCACAGACAACGTTGCTCAGTAGAACAGAAGAGCCTGGAAGACCACGCTCAGGGAAGGACAATAAAAAAGGTATCCTGCGTCCTACGTCATGACGCACCTTCATCTGTTGACAGCCTGAAAGCTTGTCTCAATCTCGACCTCTGGGATACCGTGCATGCATACTCACCGAGCCCTCGCCGTCATTGTGGCCGTTTTTAGAAGTACATGCTGTTTGTCGACCGCCCGGTAACGAAGCATATGCTGCCATGAGTGCTTTGTGTCGCCTGATCCAGAGAGGAATGCCGATCGGCCGGCCGTCGTGTCGTTTATTCCCCGGGCTGCAGCATGTCTGTGGGGTGGCTCTCGCGGTCCGTACCGTCAGTTCGTCCAGGTATGCCCGCTAGCTTGCGCGGCTAACTGATGCTCTCTGTCCGGCCGTACTGTAGCGTGGGGCGGCGGTGCCGGGTGACCTCACAAACCGGTGTTTCTCTTTTAATGCAGGCAGTTATTCAACCCATGGAAAATCCACCGCTGTGTCGTGTCCTCGAGTCTTTATTAACCGTTAACTTTATATAGTGTACATGAAAGACATCAGACATCTTGTTACCAAGACGGTTAACCTGCCGCTGCTATAAAGAGGATTTTAGATAACCTTATGGGCTCTCTTGTCTTGCTTTAATGTAAGCAATTAGGCAGGTAAATAATGCGATCATAGCTGTTATGTAGACGTAGATGCTTTTGATACGCTATGTTACATGTATGATAAAATACCAGATTACTTTGTAAGACATCTCTGTATTAATCTCATGGGGCCGCGGACAAAAAGTAGTTGCTGGGCCCCTTATTTACCTCCTCCACTCATGGCAGTTTATTGTTTCCTTTTTGAAGCCATAAACTAACTAGTATTCCTAAGCAGTACTATGTTCCTAAGCTAAGATGGTGTGGTTACTTAATCAGTCAAATAAATTTCTTTTGGAGATCAATAAAGTATCTATCTATCTATCTACACTGATAGACAAAATATTTAATAATAATAAATTAACCAGTTAGGAGACACTCCAATTTTTATGCACATGCCTGAAAATAATCTACTTGTGTTTCTGTATACTTGTGATCATATCATATTTTCTGAACAATCAATGCAGAAAAACCATGTCAGTACAAAGAGTTCACACATTTTCTTGCCGCTGTGTCAGATTTGCAAATATCAACTTTGTCTCTTGGACTTTGTGGTATTCATTTTTCAGAGTCTTGCACTGTTTTTGAGACTGAAAAAATAAATAACCATGAATGATTATTGGATTAATCAATAATGTAAAAATACTTACTTAATACTTGTGAAAATACATGGCAAAATTTACATAGACATGGAACAATAAATTACATATGAAAATTGTGTATATAAGTTTACATTGAACACATTTAAAAAGAACAATGAGTTTGTTCCTGTATGGTTCTGTAATATTGTAACAGCAGGTGGAAGTAAAACATTTTCAACCAAATAAGTCATAAATCACTGAACAACGCTGTCGCTGCCTCTTTTCAATCATGTCCCTCTGAAATCCTGTTAACTTCAAATTAGGAAAGCAAGATTCTCCGCAATTTATTGTTTCATGAATTTGCACCATTTTATCACTTTGTCACAGTTGCTGTCTGAAGTAGTGGTATTCTTACTAATCAGCATGAATATTTTTTTCTTCTCCCACAGCCTAGTCAACTTGACCTATGATGTCTTCGATGGGAAGGGAGAGAGCACTCCACTGGTGTTTCTTCATGGCCTTTTTGGCAGCAAATCTAATTTCCACTCAATAGCGAAGTCCTTGGTACAGCGCACAGGTCGAAAGGTAATGCAGTGGTGAAGACAACATACCTGCGTCTGATGTTACGATAAAAAAGTTTACCTTTATGTGCCTGAGTTTGGCCCTAAGCAGCCAGACACTAGGCATGCATGGGAAGGTACATTCAACCACTGTGTTGCCAGCCATTTGATATAACTCGGCATTCTGCACTGGTGTAATAAATACTGAGAGATAGTCTGCTCTTTGGCTTGCATGGAGAAACCCATCACATCATGTACACAATGCAGCTTTTGTTTATGCTGTCACCTTCCTGAACTGGGGCCAAAAATCAGGGATACAGCTGACAACAAAGTTTCTTTTGTTTCTGCTCTGTTGCCTCTTTACCCCCATTCCAAGTGTCCTAACTGTCCTTTGACCAGTTAGGTGCTGACTGTAGATGCTCGTAACCATGGCAACAGCCCTCACAGCCCGGTGCTGACCTACGAGGCGATGGCCAGTGATTTGAAACACCTCCTCGCTCAGCTGCACATCGAGAAATGCATCCTCATCGGCCACAGCATGGGAGGGAAAACGGCCATGACGACCGCTCTGACACAGGTTAGCGGTCTTGAAATGTCACCATGAATTTATCATGACGCTGCAGTCCCCTCACTGGACGACCTTTCTCACTGTACATGCTCGTGCTCTCTGAATTGAATAATCCTCCTCTGGTTTTATGGCCACACCAAGCTATCCTATTTCAGTATTGTCATTAGTTTTCCCCACATTACCTCATTTTGTTTTTTCCTCTCTCCTGCCCATTTACCCCAATCCGACTGTCTGTTTGTAGCCTGGATTGGTGGAGCGTTTGGTCGTAGTGGACATCAGTCCAGCCCAGACTACCACACGCACCAACTTCCGTTATTACATCCAGGCCATGCAGGATGTGAAGATCTCCAGTGACATCCCACGTTCCACTGCCAGACGGATGGCGGAGGACCAGCTGCGCAGTTTGGTCAAGGTCAGGACTGCTTTTTGAATGCACCTCATTTGATTTTTGAAAAGGACAGCTGTTTTTTAATAAATTAATCCTGAGGCACAAGTTTCTTGACAAGTCCTTTCCTGTGTCTGATAATAAACCTACAGTAGCTGATTTCTTTAACAGCCCCTTCGGGGGCAGCAGAACCATTTTAGATATTAAAAAAACATTCATTGTAGCTGCTGTAAAGTCAAACTTGAAACCTGAAACATCATAATGTGTCCTCTCTGTCAGGAGCACTCGGTGCGTCAATTCCTGCTGACGAACCTTGTGGAGCTGAATGGACACTATGCTTGGAGGGTCAACTTGGAAGCCATCTCCGCACATCTCGATGACATCATGAGTTTTCCCAACTTTGACACAGTCTATGATGGCCCTACACTGTTTTTGGGTGGAGCCAGTTCTGCTTATATCAGGTACAAAACGCCACAGACAGACTGTTCATTAGAATAAAATATTACATAGCCTAAACTTACTTGCCATGCTGGTACCTAACTTTATTTTTCATAATAAAAAAAATTTAAAAATTACAGGTAATACTGTAATGACACTCACTGCCTTGCTATTTTGTTAATTGTAAATGTACATGGACTGAGGGCATTAAAGTAGATAGAATCCCTAGAAAAAGCACCTCAACATCCCTTTAAAAAAACATAACATAAAAACATCAATTCCTAATTTATATTTATACAGTGGTGCACCAGCTGCATCTCAAATGTATTCACACTTTTTTGCACTTATACCCTCACACTGCTCCATTTTGCCTAATATTTTCATTCCTCCTCCTCGCCTTAACTCCCTATTCAGCTCTGAGGATTACCCAGAAATCCAGAGGCTGTTCCCTTACGCTGACATCCAGTACATCCCAGATGCGAGCCACTGGATCCACGCAGATAAACCCTTAGATTTCATCAGCTCCATCATCTCCTTCCTCCAGTCCTAGCTGCCTCCTCTCTACAACTCAGAACTTTTTAAAACGCTCAGCACCTCTGAGAGTCCGCTGGCCGAGAAACAAAGGTGAGAATTCAGCAGCTTCAGCAAGAGCGAGTGGAGTCATTAATGATGCTAATCTTTGCAAACACTGGACCAAACTCGCCCTTTTACAGCAGTCAGTTCTTACCTTTTAACAGTGTCAAATTTAGTGTAGTGTAGGCAAACTTTTCTTTTGTTAGGTGTTTCTGCCAGACAGCTAGTGTAACTACAATAGCTGATTTCTACATGTATTTCATTGATCTTTAGATCACGACAGGAAGTAGACACTAGCAATGAAAATATTTACAATATTGGGGATTTTTTGACAGTGATATACTAATCCAAAGAAACTCTAATTTGCACAGTGCTTTCTTTATGTCGATACATTTATGCCAGTATACTAGAAAAGTGGATTTAGGCCAAGTATGACGCGGGACCTCTGACATGGACCAGCAGTAAGATAGTTTGATATGAAGGTTTTGACAGCACAGGAATGACACAAATGCTGTATATCTGAGAAGCTCTTCTTAGAAGGAAGTGAAGAATGTGCGGAGCGAAAATAGTTTCTTTTCATGAGGGTGTCTGGAATCATATAATGCAGACTCCATGTGTACCAATGGTTTGTTGTAGACATTTGATAATAATGACATATTTAATACTTTGGAACTTTACCATCTCCTCTGCGTACATTACTTTTGTCACAACTCAAGCTCATCGAGAGCACTGGTTATATTTATTTTGCAACATAATCGTCTATGAAAACCAAGCTGAAACGCTCAAATGCAGTATTGTTACAATCGGTTTCCTGAATACCTCAGGTTACATCTGGATATGCTAGTTATTATACTCTTATATTATTCTCCCGTCTGTCTGGCAATAAGCTGTGGTAATGTTGTTGTGTCTTTGTATTTGGTCGGTCCAATCAGTGTTTTTGATGAAACACATTTTACTTATTTATTATCTGTATCTCACTTATCTTTCCAACTAAGGCGCAAGGCTATATGGGTATCTCATAAATATATGCTGCAAAAACATACATTGTTATCTAATTGTAATAGTGTTAATGTCATTTTGGTTCTCATGGGTTTGACCAGTACAGTCCAGTAGTGAAACTGCCATCTGTATGAATAAGCAGGGTGTTGTAAATTTGTATGTGCCTCTTTTGTCGAGAGCCCCTTTTTCCATTTCTGTAAAACTTGACGAAAACATTTTATTCTGCAGTAGTAACTACCAGACTTTACATTGGCAGCTGGGTTGCCACTTGTGTGTGAATTTTCTCACAAGAAGGCTCGACACATGGGGGTGTGTCCCTACGTGACGCTACATGTTTACAACAATCAGTGATTTTTGTTCGTTTGATGTGACGTGGAAGTCTAAGAGGCTTTAAATGGTGATAAGTTGAGTGAAACTGTCCTTGTTCATATGATACAAAGCTCCAGTTAGTGGAGAAGCACCCTTTGTTCTCTCCGCAACAGCACTGACGTGTCATTTAGCACAATAGATTGTTGGGGAGGGGAGCCGGTGACATTTGAATGCTCTGTGGTTTTACAGTGGGACATGAATATAGAAAAATATAGGAGTGAATTTATTCAGTAACTTTGAGAAGCAGCTTCAAGACTGTAATCATCTGTTCAGGATCGTACATTGTTTCACTGTGAGCATGCGTTTTTGTTAGTTTTTTTGTCATCAGGTGTGACTTTGCTGTGCTATATTACGTCTCACTTTGTTGAACATGTTCCCACACCAGTGACTCTCATTCTAAATAATAGCATATATAAATTAACTTTAAATATGTGCAAGATGCACATAAGAGTGGAGTATATATTATTGAAAATGTACAAACTGATATTCAATAAAATGGTAAGAAAAAAAATCTGCAATGAAGAACTTTTTTTTACTTTTTTAAGTGTTTGACTCAGCAAGAGATTTGAACAAGCTTTTGCCTAAGAAATTCATATATTTACAACACAACAACAAACAATATTAAGGAGATTAAGTGTAAATCATTCAAGTGTGAAATATATATGTATATATCGAACAAATATATGGCCCATTTATAATGAGTTATATTTTGAATACAAATGACATTAGCCAAAGGTCCAAAGCATGTGTTCCCAGGAATAGATTAAAGAGTCCCTGCAGACATGTTTTAACTCTGCATGTAGTAATAATTTGTGTCTGACATGGTTTCTCCTCAGAAATTTAAATTAACACATCAATAATTCTTAAAATGACCTCTCCTTCAGTGATAAATCCAGAATCTATAAATATGTGATTATGGTTCATTTCAAAAGTTTTCTACTTCAGTGAAAAGCCTATTCTATAAGTGAGTTTTGCACTTGAGCTTTCTTGTAAATCTGCCTCCAAAATAGTTGTTTCTGCCTGTATGTGCACATCTCACAGAAACTTCTCCCATAGGGGGGCTAAATTGTTGGGCATTAAAAAGAATGTACTGAGCGCAAAGCCATCACTGTTTCAGTCGAGTGATACAACCTGGAAGCCGTTGTCATCGTCCCTGCTCCGCTCTGGATCCTGCCCAGCTGCCTCCTCTCCCTGCCGAATGTTCTTGCCCCTCCTCAGCTTGTCCATCCAGTTGCGCTGGGTGCCGCTGGGAGGAGGTGTGCTGGGAGTTGGAGCAGAAGAGACCGCAGCTCTGGGGATGAAGATTTGGTTTGAGTTGGAGGTGGGAGGGGTGGTTGAAGTCAAAGGGAAACTGGATGGCCGCTGGATGGGTGGTCGGTTGTTTCTCCTCAGAAGGCCCAGCCGGGTGGGCTTCTTCTGGGCCTGCTCCATCTGCTGCTGACACTTCAGCTGCTGTTGGAGGATCAGCTGAACATCCTCCTGTAGGAAGTGTGGGAAAGACAAGACAAACATGGTGATGAGTCATATGTATTCCTGAATCTTGGATAATAGGGAGTAAACGTTATCATTTTAGTCTCCATCATAATTAAAAGTTTCAAAAGATGGCCTATATTATAATTCAAGTTTGGCCTTTTATCCAATATTTCTTCATTGTAGGGTTTAGAAAATATGAATAAAACTGGGGAGGCCCCCAAGTTGACCAATATAAAGTGGTATTATGGTGATTTTTCCCCACTTTCCCCATTATCTTAAAATCAGAATTTTTTTCCTGTTCATTTAAAAAGACAAATCTGCGAAGCTAGAATTTAGAGCACACTCAAACATAGTACTTCTCTCCTTACCATAGTTCTTATAGAAATCAGTTTGTATATTGAGTTTACACCTGAAGCAGACTTACCAGTAAACCTGCATGGTGCAGTTTGGTTTTGGTTCAACGCTGCAGGGGAGCCAGGCACTCTGCAGATCAACACATGGGCCTGAGGCCAAAGCACTGTGGCAGGAGCTGGCAGTAACTGCGTCCACTGCATGTGCTGAATGTAATGTGTGTGAATTTTGATTGTACTTTGTGTGTTCTACAACTGAACCTGTTCTGTTTTCTTAAAGAAATGTGTACTAAACACTAATTATGTGTGGTTTTTTTGTGTCCTACTTTTTCTAACCTTTTCTGGCTGAGTCCCATATGTTCAAATTTTCCTATCACAGCATCATGTTTGCTCAGTATAACACCATGTTTTCATACAGTGCAGAGTGTACTTCTGCCTTTGTCCAGGGGGCTTCACCCTTTTCAGTTAATTACCTTTTTTTTTTTTTTTTACATTTTTATCTCTGTCAAAGATTTAATTTGACTCAGGCTTACCTTCCAAGCCTCGAGCTCCAGCGACAGCTCCAGACGTTTCTGCACGGCCTCCAGCAGCTGGTTGTTGAGTGACATCATCTCTGTCTTGCTCCGCAGCAGCTCGGCCTCCATCGCCTTCTTCCTGCACGGTGGAACAGAAAGAATGACACATTCATCGACATAGATCATGTATTCCAACTTCTTTTTTTTCCCCTTGAATCTTGATTCATCTGTTATTTAGAGGAGGTGAGTGTGACTGTGTACAACATGTGTGCGTTTACTCACTTCTCCATGGCCTCATCTCTGTCCCGCAGTGCCTGCTGCAGAATAGCAATGTCCTCTGCTCCATTTCCTTTTCCAGAATTGAACTCCTGAGCCGACAAGCAAACAGAGGATCAAGGCGATGTTTTGTCACAACTCATATTAGTCTATTGCCTATAACCTCGCTTACTTCACTCAACACTCCTGACTAACATACAGTCAGTTCCAAAAGGACTCAGATCACTGATACTGTCACTCTTGAACTTGTCAGCCCACATTGCTTAGGTTTAACACTTGGGTGGGGAAATTAATGGTCTTTTCAAGGAAACAATAAGAAAGAGGCTTCATTGCAGCAGCACAGATGCCTCTCACGTGAGTGTTAATATCTACATACACGCCTCAGTGCTTATTTTAAAGCCTCTAATACTAACTACCTTGCTGACAATATAAATCTCTTTTATAATGTTTTTTAGGCTTTTATAATGCTGAATGCATCTTGAGCTAAGATAGCTCAATTTCTTATTTCTTATTTCAAGACATTATAGTCTGATTTTTGATAGAAATAAGTGGTTAAAACTCATTTCTACGCCTAAATGATTTGCTACCTTTGTCACATGCCCTTTTCAGTTACACGGGTGTGTGCAAAGCAAACATTCCTCTGAGGAACATTCCCACTAAAATCAACTCAGTCAACTGAGATTGCAGGGAAATGTTTAGGGCAAGGAGCTATAGTCAAGTGCATGTGGGTGTTGCCTTCACCTGTTTGGTGTGGCTGATTGCCAGTTTACGGGCCACATTCTGCAGCTGGGCCAGGGCAGCGTCCAGGCAATTTTCCCCATGAGAGGGTTCGGGGAGGCTGGACTCGGTTTCTGTCAGCGGGTGCAGCAGCCGCAGAACGGACAGGACCTCCTCTGTGACCTGGGATAGAAGTGAAACAGAAAGACATGATAATAATCCTGCAGAGTTCCATGTACTGGGGCTGTTTGTAATCCTTACCCTCTCTCTGTGTTGGCTCCAGCCTGGTCCCTCTCTGCTCTCCTGCAGTTTGTCCACCTGGGCCTTGAGCTTGATGCTTCGTCTTCGAGATAGCTCCACTTCTCTGCGCACTTCCTTAAGCTGCACACGCAAACAAAAATTATCGCATCAGTACTTTTCTCTGTTCAGATAACTGCAGGCCCACATATACAAAGCACAACCTCATGACTTTTTACACAATGTAAATAGAAACTGCTAATCTAGGTTCCCGTTTGAAGGAAAAATCCAGTCATACCGGCTGAGATGTTAGTCAACACTTACATGCACACACCAGTGCATGAAATGAAAGCTGCTCCTGTAAAGTGTGAGGCACAAAAGAGTTCCACCATCACTGTAACTTACACTCAGAATCACAAATCAAGCCCGTCACTATGACTTGATAAAGTGTCCTTGTGTAAAATCATGAAATGCATTCGCTGAAACTGAGGTTTATTGGCCATCAGTGCATCAAGTAATTTCGATGATACCTCTTTGTGTTGAGGAATGAGATTTCTTGGTAAGAGAATGAAGGGAGCACTTTGCATTTTAAACTTTGAGCCTTTTGTAAAAGTTCAATAAACTCCTGAATGACGGTTGAGAGTGCCACCTCCCTGTATAACAGGTTGTATTGTTGTTTGACAAGCTTATTTATAGCAGAATAGATTCATAGTAAAAAGATTCACTTGCACTTAAGGGTTCTTGAAGATGCCAAAAATTGAACAACAGACAAACATAAATATCCTACCGTCTCTGAGACATGTCCCAGTGTCCTGCGTCTGCTGAGCGGCTTGCCACTGATCAGGTCTGGTAAGGTCCCATCAATATAAGTCCTCTGGAAGGAGCTCTCACCTTCCCTGGCCGAAGGTGCTGACACTGAAGATTCCCTTGTCCCCTCTGTGGTCAGTTCACCTGGAATGTCTTTCTCCTCAGAGTGTGAGGAGCTGTTATTGTCGTCATCCACTTTCTCTTCACCCACATCTTTTAAATTCAGCTCAGCGATGAGGCATTTGTTGTCCATGGGCAACAGATCTTCACAGTTTCCTTCATCTAGGCAATCAGAAACCAAATCCTCCTGCTCCACTTTGGGTTCTTCTGGATTATCTAGTTCCGTCATAGTCACACAGGGTTTTGGTTCCAGTTGTACTGGTAGAATTGTAGGTCGGTAAAATGAAGGTCTGCTCCGAGCGAGTAAAATGGTCTGTCCTCCAGTCTGCTCAATGAGGAGTAGAGCTGGTCACTGGTGGTGAATCGAGGTCTAAGCCTCTCGTTAAGGACTGAGAAAGGCTGAGAGAAATCCATGATTTGCTTGGTAGAAGTCACAGGCAGAAATATAATCGATTAAACCATCTGCAGACGAGGTCAGGCTATGTATAAATTAGAAGAAGAGCAAGAGGGAGACAGAAAAACAAGTAGGAGGGGGGAATGACAAACTGAAATGTCTCCAAACTTGTTTTTCCTGAACTACCTGCGTCTTCAAAGGGCCACAACGTGACATGATGGTGATGTCACTGGAGGCTGTGGCTTCATGTGGGCTGTCTGGGTTTTTCTTCCTCATTTTTTTGCTGCTACACAAACACATGACGTGCAAACACAGCAGAGCTGCAGGGCAACAATCAAATTTGATGTATGATACCTGAGTTAAACTGCACTTTTATCAAACAACTCAAACACATAGAGCAGAAGGGCTTGAGATAGTAACCACAGAAAAGAGACAACATAATATTTGGTGCCAATGGCAAATATAAAACAGAGGCAACTCTCAATGAGACTCTCAATGCTCTAATCTGTTAAAAAAAAAAACCAACAACTTGTATCAAGTCAATACCACAGCACTAGTCACTCATTTATTTCTGGAACTGAAATACTTTGGAGGAAAACACCGCATAGTCGTTCCTTGACGTTGGGTAATTTTTGGTGACAAAACCTCCTACAATACATGACTGGAGATGAGTCAGTGACACATATACACATCCAGGCTTATAACTGAATACTTGATTATGCCTGGTAGCTGATTTAAATAAGTATCTGCAGGCAGATGGGAGCTGATCACAAGTGTTGTTGCAACAATAAAACTACACCACTATTATCAATTAAACAAGATGCCTCCTGTTTATTTCCCCAGCATAGAGGGCCACATCATGTCCCTGTCTGTTTGAGGTTGTCATGTCACTTTTATCATGGGGCACATGCTGATGTGTAATCTACTTTTACTAACTTTAATTATAGAGAGGGCTTTTGTCTTGATGCAGCAGGAAGTGGCTAATGGTTGTGACGTGTGGTGAGAAGCGCTTTCCTCCCCACATCCATATGAAAGCCGTGTACCAAACTTGTTGCTGAACTTTCTGCCTAATCCGTTTTTGCAGGAAGTAGGTCAGTGGTCAGTTAATTAGATGCAATTTAGGCAGGTGGAGTCAGTATTTGAAGTAAAACTGTTGATTGCTGCTTGTTGCCCTGTTCTTTCTTCTCAACTCTGAATAGTTTACATTTTGTTGTAAATGGGTCAAACATTACTTAAGAATGTAGGAAACCTTGTCTGGTATTTATAGATCAGGTGGAATTATTGTCTCAATTCATTTGGTCTGATTTTCAGCCTTCATTGTTTTTGTCTTAAAACACAAAACTGTCTGCCAGAGGGATGTGAGAATACAATTAAATGTCAGTTTTGCTTAATTGTTTCAATAATATTTTATGGATAATCTAAGCAAGACACAAAGAACACAATTTAATTTTAAAAATTAGAAAACTGATTTATATTCAAAACAGTTCATTCTCCTGTTTGTTTTCTTCAGGTGCAAATTTCAGGATTGAAGAGTCCAGATCACAAGACATGAGTGTAAATCCCACACTAATAATGCAGTAGTTTCACATCGTAAACACTACACTAATCGTAAACACTAAATGTAGCAAACTACATTTCCAGAGAATCGGTCCAAAATGATCCCTCGGCAGGCCTCTCGTGATGGGAAAGCAAACAAAAGGACAAAGACAGGATTAGAGGAGGCTGTCCCTAAACCAACAGACCAATTTACTCTCCAGTCACATAAAAAGACCCAACAGAAGACAGATCCCAGGAAGGGGGAAGAAGACCAGCAGTGCTGACATTCACATTATGTCCCATTTCTTCCATTCAGTTAAATAAAGTCAACAAGACATTTGAAACTTCTACAGTCATGCCACTGACGTGAGATTTGGAGTGTGCTGTGCAGTACTACATAATGGAAAACATTAGATGGGTGAATTCAAATCATTTATTTCTTAATGTTATGCATGTCTAAATTAATTCTTTATCAAATTCATTTTTCAAGAAAAATCTAGGTTCTCCATGGGAGAAATACAATTGGTTCCTACACTCATACCTTCTTTTGTTAGTCAGTATGATTTCATTGGTCCCTTGCTTTTTTCTTGTTCATTGTCATTTGAGAGTCATTAGATCAATTAATGATACCTGAAACAAAATAAAACTCAATTCAAGTGAAGTCGTCCTTCATATTTTTGACTCCCTGTTTGTTGTTACAGTTCTGTTTTTTCTTTTTTCTTCCCCTGATTCTGTCCACTGCTGGCAGCACACCTGAATCCTAGGTTATCAGATGCAGAGTCAGGAGTGTTGCCCATCCTGCAGGACACACATTCACAACATCAGTCACGACTGCTGCGCAATTGCTCTGCGGGCTAAGGATTTGAAAATACACTGTTTATTCTACTTATTTAGTTAGTTAAATAACCCACCTGGTCGTGATTTGAGCCTTATGATTGGCTGAACCATCCACTGTGTCGATCCAGGACGCACCACGCAGCACATACATCGGCTGTGCTCCGGGAAAGCGTGTGGATGTCCATTCCCACGTGTTTCCCATCATGTCATACAGTCCTGCAGGTAGAATGAACACACTATTATATTGTCCCATTAATGTGTTTTGTTTTGACTTTAAATAGAAGACCGGTACCATAGCTGTTCTGGGGAGGAAACGCTGTAACAGGAGAAATGCCATGGTATCCGTCCTCTGCAGTGTCTCCATCTGGAAATGATCCCTAAAACATACGGCCCAAAATCACCAGATAGTCATGAAAGCATGTCCTGTGTATGAAAAGACAGAACTTGCTAGAATCTGTAGAATATAGCTTCTTCTAATCACATCACTGACACAACTGAAAGTTAAATTGAGATTTAGGAACCAATTACTGAACAAGATTGACATGGACAGAAACTACAGTAATTAACTGGAACATGCATGACTAGCTGCTTTCTGCAAAATCTGAAGCTAAACTGTGTTACAGCCTTGAATCTGTATGAAGAAGCAGTTGAGGTTTCATGAAGAGATGGTGTCTAATTAACTGATCTGAATCAGCTGTGTGTGAGGTTGCGTGGTGATGCACAGGCCACAGTTCTAACAGAGGAAGGAAGGCAGAAGTAGACTGAGCACAACGCCTCAAACTAAATGCCTTGACTCAAAAACTGTAGCTCGTATTGCTGATGTTTCTTCACAGTGAGCTGCAGTAGGCTCACCTGCCACAGGTTGGTTCTGTTGGCCTGGAACTTGTTTCCCCATGGATAAGTCCGACCTGGGACACAAGAGGCAGGAGAAGCACAGACTACTGAGCTAGGTGGTCATGAAAAGTGGTTTGGCTGGATGTCAGTCAAATGTAGATACAGACAAACCTATAAAAACGTACAAAAGTCGATCACAATGTCGGCATATACAGAATGTATTGTAAGGTTTCAGTGTATGAACCACCTTGCAGCCCCCCACGTGCAGCCCGCTCCCACTCCTCCTCAGTAGGTAGTCTTTTGTTCTTCCACTGGCAGAAGGCCTGTGCATCATTCCAGCTGACCTGAACCACCGGGTAGTCCAGGCGCTCCCGAATGCCTGAACCTGGTCCTGCAGGCTGAACAGCAAAGAGTCACAGGGCTGAAAGGCGGGCGATGGAGGCATGAGGGAACATTACAGAACATGGTGGATAAAAACTCAAATCCAGGGCAAATCACAGAACCTCACCTGCCTCCAAAAGACCCGCTCTACTGGCAACCACCAGGGAGCAGACTGGAGGGGAAACAATGAGTTAAAAATGAAAGTTATCCACAAGGCCATGGTTTTAATAGCTTTGGAATGAACAAAAAATGTGTAACCATCCAAATATGCAGTCTGGACTATATATCATGTATTTCTTCCAGCTTTTCCCTTTCATTACAAGCTAAACCCTCTTAGTACCTCAATTTTCTGTGTAACTTTGCTCTTGAGCTCTTCAGAAACAAAGTCTTGAAACACAAAACTCCAACCAAACGTCTCAGCTTCGGTTTTGAACTTCTGAGCTCTCACAAAGTCTCTGCGAAGAATGGTGACAAAGTCAGTTTTAAAATACCACTTTTAACTCATTACCTATCTTTTGATCAACGTTAATGTCAAGATTTAAGTTGTATTACCTGAAATCAGCATTTGTAACAGGATATTGGTCTATTTTAAATGGTCCTAATTCAACTTCTTTAGTGTGGGACTCCCCATTTCTTCCATCAGCTGTACTGGTTCCCATTAAAATCTTTCCTCCTGGGATGTTCAGCATCTCATCGGCTGGTCCTGTGCATCAGGGGGGATGTTGTTGAGATCATGCTGATTAAATGCTATTATAATTTACGTTTGGGTATGTCCAGAAATGAAAAGGAGCGAGTCCTTACCTGCCACTGCCAGTAAAATCAAAGCAGATACACAGATATATATTTTGACGTTCATCTTCGACAAGCTTGTCTGAGCTAACATTCATTTAAAATAACGCATTTAGATAGAGAGTGAAAGTTACGCACAAAAAGTTTAAGAGGTGACTGGCAGGGAAAGTTCTCTAACGATTACATTCTTCTCTGTCTCTGTCGGACAAATTTCACGGTCGGGACGGAAAGCGTGCAACGCTCATCACGTTCCGTGTAATAATATAAGGTTCCGCTTTATTTATTTATTTTTTTTTTAGCGTTAATTTCTTTTCGCGTACTTTCTCCCTGCGTGAACGATATTATATGAAGTTTTACAATATTAAAATAAATGAACACCGCTTCGGTGTGATAAAAATTGTGTCCATTTAAATATGAAGAATTAAATCATTGAAGCTCCGAATGTCAGAGAAAACGAGTAGGCCTTTAGTTTCACTGTAATTCACAATTTTAGTAAATGCAATAATTTAGGAAGATTTTATGGTATTAAAATATTCCAAATAAGGCTGAAATCATATTCTGTATATTCAACACATCACATGTGGTGACATGCTAATGAAAATTGTACCAAAGCAGAGGAATTACTATAGAAGTATTACTGGATTTTAAATATCGATGCATTTTAACATTAGCTAGTGCATTCAAAGTTGGGTTTTACATTATCTACTCCAGTTTAATCTAACACACTACATGTTTCATTAGCCTTAAATGCAAGTGTTGCATCTGCAACTTTATCTGTTAACTACAGTAGCTACAAACTTTTCAGCACAATGTGAACATATTGTATCAATAGTGTGGGACTTAAACTCGCATCTACAGATCTGGACTCTTCAATCATGGAAGCTTGTCAGATATAAGTAGAAGAAATTGGCAAATGTACTTCTGAAAATTCAGTTAAAATTTCATCCTATCACTTGTGTTTCTGCTTGTATAGTTTACTTTGCATGTGGTCCTTAACAATCTTACTTTCTTCAAAGCAGGAAAACAGTTTTTCTTGTATATTTTGGATTCATTCACTCTTCACAGAAAACCAACCAACTCATTCAAGAGCCAAGAAAATTTTTAATGGGCAGAAACAAAACTGAGCGGCAGAGGTCAGTGCTTTGAACAAAATCTCATAAATAAACCAATCAGAGGGAGGCAATGACAAATCCATGAAATTAAAAAAAACATGACGAGCATAACAATGGTTTCTGACGGACGCTGTGATGGATGCCGTGGTGTTCGCAGCAGGCTGTCTATCGGACTGGGGTGCCTCAGAGTGCCAAGAGTGGGGACACGTTGACTGAAATATCAGGTAAACTATCCCCGTGAATCTGATGACATCTGCAGCTTCTTTACTTGACTTTTAGCCTCTGAGAGAAGACATTCCAGCGCGCATGATCTCATCCACCAACAAAATGTTGCTGGCAATCACCGTGCTGTGAAGAAAAGCAACTCATGTATTAGTGAGGAGAAAATGAATCATGAAATTTTAAAATATTCCATTGGTCTTATTTAGTTCAGAAATGTATAATCTCACCATGAATGGAGGAGCTGTTTCTTGACACTGTAATTGTCCCATACACCTGCTTCTCCTGCCACCATGGGTTCCCCTGGAAAAACAACAGAATTTAAGTCAACAAGGTTGCAAACTAGAGCCAAGAGAATCATGCCTAAAATCAACTAAAATCTACTGCTAACTATTGTAAGTGTCTTAGAATATAAAAACATAGTCGTCTATTAAAGACGGTTCTAACCTGTGCTGAGGTCCACTCCAACGAGCTGACCAGACTCTTTGTACTCTGTCTGCAGCTTCAGCAGGGTCTCTTGTGGGTCATAGCCAGAGTTCTGGGCCAAAACCTAGACAGGAAGATGCAAATTGAAATCAACAGAGGTTGATACAGTATGAGTACTGACAGCCAACAAATCAGTTTTACCATTTTTCTTGTCTACTGATGGGAACCAGAGATAGTAGTACAATAGAGGTTAAAGAGTAGCACATGAGGTAAGGGAAGACTGCATGCCTGAGGGGAAACTAAAATCCCTCACCTTGGGAATGACTAGGAGAGCATCTGCAAATGCTTGAACTCCCAGCTGGGCTCTGCCTTTCACGTTGGGCTTGTGTTTTACCAGACCATCTGCCACTGCCACCTCGAAAGCCCCTGCGCCAGACACGACACTACCTGAAGATACAAAGATGAAAAGAGGATCGTTAAGGCAAGAACAGTGTGTTTAAAACAAAATGAGTCACTGGTTAAAAGAAGCTACGCTGGAGTTTGTTCTGATCAGCTGAATACATGTAGGGGAGACTGAAACTCTCCTAATGCAGAGGAAAAGACCAGAGTCGCTGTAGCACAGACATGAGAAACCAGGGAGAGCCACGTTAGCATCCTTGGGTGTTCGCTGTGCAAGTGAGACCAAATGTAATAATCGTAACCAAGATACGCAGATTAAAGGAGATAGTGTGTACAAGAGAACAGTTTGAGAAATGCCTGGTTGAGTGGAGCCAAAGGCCTTTCATATAGAGCATGGCTTATCCCTGTGATGTTTGGACAGCAACAACTGAAAGGGTTTTACAGTCACTTAAGACAAGACAACCCACTTACTGAAGAGAGACAAGAAAACTGAGACTTTTAACCCAATCGATTTTTTCTGCAACGTCATATTGCCATAAAAATAATCAGAACGAAGTCAAATAATGTAATTGCATATTAATTGTTTCATTGGTGCCTTACCATCTTCTATGGCATTCTTAACTGCCCGCAGACCATCCCTTACAGCATCTTTGATCTGTGTGAGGGTGTGTTTGTTGGGCCCTTTCACCAGGAGGGTAACTGAGCGAGGGTTTCCACACTTCTCGATGAACGTGTACTTCTCCTCTCCCTGCAAACAGGTTTGGGGACAATAAACAGCTCTGCCTCAACGTCTTACACATATAAAATACACAAACAGACCCAGATAAACACTCACCAGTGTGTGCTCATAAACCAGCCCAGCATGTCCCAAGCATTCAGGTGTGAGGTCATCGACTGAGTTCATGGCAATGCCACCGCAAGCGAGGGTGAGCCTGCAGAGGGAACAATACCCGTAAGTGCAATTCAAAAACATCACGCTGCCACAAATGCAGTCGCTCTTAATCTAATGCAGCAGTTTATGAAGCAGGAGAACTGTGATGTGTTCATGGTGCCCCCGAAAATGAAAAAAGTCGCACTAAGAGTTTACCGACAATGCCTTTACCCAAATATGTCTCACCACAGAATAACCACTATATCAGCACACCTCTAACCTTATGGCCTCCTAGTTCCTACTAAACTGGTCTTGTTTGACCATCTTAATATATACTGTATATATTAATATTTTCAACAACATCTCCATTTTACAGAAAAGGCCACTCACATTTCTTTGAGAGGACTTATCGTTCTTCCTTACCTCTCCATGTTCCTCCTCTTTGCCCTGCGCAGGGCAACAATGCCTGCCTTGGCCAGGGCATCCAGGGAGAATGGGTCAATACCCTACGACAGAAAACCAAACAACCAAGGAATAATTTGAGGAATTCGAGGAATAATTCATTATATACTCATCACTTTCAGTGAAAAGGTTTATTCTGATCCGCTGAATACATGTAGGAGAGGACTGGGCTCTCCTAATGCAGAGGTACAGATCAGATTTACTATAGCACAGATACAATAGACCAGGGAGAGCCACGTTAGCATCCTTGGGTGTTCACTGTGCACTTGACAGAATTGATCATAAAATACTTAGTGTTCAAAAAGGAATTTTAAATCCTAAATCATGTGTGAGTCTTTCATTGACTGATCCATATTCAGATTTGCTCATTTCCCAAAACCCTTCACTGATTTACTTGACTCGTTCAACGATGCTTTTATCACCCTGTATGATAGGTCAATTTTACCTTTATAATGGAGTTTTTTGTTAAAGCACATCTGAACATGGTAAATAAGTTAGTGCATGAACTACTCCTAGTACAGACACAAGCAACTACAGGTTAAAAAAAAAAAAAAACATATACTACATTAATCCTCTTCAAACATACCTTCTGGTTAATGACGACAAATCCCTTCTCCTCATTGGGACAGACTTTGTTCTTCAGGGCAATGATCTTCTGCACACGATCCTCAATGAACTTCCTTTCTGCAGCCACAAGTTTCTCCCTCTCCTCTGCGCTCTTATAGAAGAAGCCTGAGTTGACCTCCGTCTTTTCATACTCCAAAGAGACGTTGCAAGTCAGCACAAAAGCATCCTCCACCCTCTTCTTCATGTCTGGGTGTCGGGCACCGTGGTCCAACACCAAACCTCTGATCAGTCTG
The DNA here is from genome assembly GCA_016785225.1 of Psettodes erumei. Classification (NCBI taxonomy): domain Eukaryota; kingdom Metazoa; phylum Chordata; class Actinopteri; order Pleuronectiformes; family Psettodidae; genus Psettodes; species Psettodes erumei. The sequence goes on from JAFBJZ010000411.1 coordinate 454,878, forward strand.
AGAGAGAAAAAGTGCTACATTTAGATGTTGGGACCCTTGTGCATTCCACCACTATTGGTAAAAGGACAAACTGCTTCTTGATTCGTGTCTGTCTTGAAACTCACTGTGTGTCGCAGTCAGTCTTATGCTTCATCTCCATGATTTCCACCATGTACAGGTCAATTGGTTCATTGGGTTTTGCGATAGCAAGAACGGCATCTACTACAGCCTGCAGATAGACAAACCAGTCATCACCTCACCCAAACATCAACTGCATTATTAAAGAAAAACATAATAAGCTCAGTGCAGCAGGAACCTTTAAATACTGGAAAAACTTCGACCTCTGCATTCTCTCACTATGTGCAACTGACATCAACTGTAAGCTGTCATTCACTTAGACACCTCACAGTGTAAGTTAGTGCTAAGCCAACAGTACTGATGGCCGACTGACTGCAGGCAGTGGTAGTTTATGACAAGAACATGATCTTTGTTGGATGCCAGCTCCATTCCTTCGCGGCTTACCTCGGTGAGAAGGTCTGCCAGCTCTGCGTGGACCTTGGTCCTGAGGGAGGTGCGTGCAACGTTGATGAGGGTCTCTCTGTCCATTTCCCGGGTCACCTTCACCTCCTCCAGAACAGCCAAAGCTTTCTCTTTGGCAGCCTCAAAGCCCTCAGCAATGATCCTCGGATGAAGACCCTGCAACGAGAAATCAAAGAGAGTTGTAGAGGGAACATTTCCAGTTCAAAATGCTGAGAAGGGATTAACATGTCAACATAGATTTAAAAAGACAAAAAAGAAAGAAAAAAAACAAACAGATAAAATTGCTTCTCATGGACAGTGCTGGTGTATATTCTGGGCAGGAAACCAGACAGATCTATGACTTCACAGTTTTTAAAGCCTTTCTCTTTTACCTCTGACACGTAAAGGTCAGCCTGCTTCAGCAGTTCACCGATGATGAGGACGTTGGAGGTTGTTCCGTCTCCAGTAATGTCGTCCTGTGCCGTGGCGACCTTTGCAATCAGTGATGCTGTTGGGTGCTGAATTTGCTGGAAAGTGAAAAACATAGAAAAATGCTTTTGAAAACACAGAGCAAAACAGAAAACAATGCTGTCAAGGACATTAAAGCTGCAACTTCTGATTCTTTTTCAAGTGGTTGGAAATGCTAAACAAATCATAAAGTGAAAACAATGTAAATTGCAAAAATTCTTATTCCATTTCATCCTGATTTAGAAGTGTGCCAATCATAACTATGCAGGCTAAAAAAGGCACATGGGCATACAGAACATAAAGCAAGGGTGTGGTCAGTGCTTAACAATGACGACAGCGGTACATTAAGGACCAGAGAGTTCATTTCACTTCACTTCCTTACCATCTCGTGTAACAAGACGTTGCCATCTTTGGTCAGCTTTATGTCTCCTGCACCAGACACCAGCCTGCGAATCAAACAGGCGGGGAAAGGTTAAAGTTCATTGAGCAGAGTAAAGGCTGTTTTACTCCGGTCTACCGTCAGCTCATATACTGATGGTGGTAAGCATCGCAAACGGTTTGTAAGCAGCTGTGAGACTTTTTTTCAGTTCAAGCATGCCTTGTGCATATGCGACAGATAACTATGACAACCAACAGAGGCTAAGGGACTGCTGGGCATAATCTAACAATACTTCCTGTATTAATTCACCTGGCACTAAGTAATAACTAACATTGACCCATGAGGAAATCGCTACTCCCGTCGGTTAGCGCTAAATTTAACAGTTGACAGCGAGCCCTAACTGAGATTCATTCTGACGTTCTTGGCGTTAGCATCATCTGCTAACCGACTGATGCTAACGTTAGCTTGGTGGTTGTCAAAGCGGATCATGACGATGACTGGGCAGGGCAACGTGCCCCGGGAAAATCCGCTATCCGTTTAGCGACTGAGGCCTCGACTATATGAAATTGTGAGTTAATACTTTGTGGTGGAGACTGACAAAGTGGCACGCAGGTGGACGCGGGGATTTCTGATGGTCAAATAAATGCATAATCGGGTGGCGAAAGAATAACTACAATGCTACCGGTGAGTTGATGCTAACGATAGCTGCTAGTGAGTTAGCACAGCACGCGTGCTGCACAAAGGGCTCCGTCGGCACTCACATTTTCATGGTCCCTTTCGGTCCCAGGTTACTTCTGAGCACATCCTGAAGCCCCCGGGCGGCACTGATGTTAACCGCCAGGGCAGCCTGGGCCCTGGCCACCTCTGCTTTAGGGTTGAGAGCTTTCACGGCAGCCATGGCGAAGCAACACAGCCAGCGAAGTAAAAGTAAGAAGGTAGCGCCGGTGGGGAGTTCGCACTGCTCGGGCTCCGACGCTCTCGAAAGGGGAATCGCTTTCCAGAAGGCTCCAACACGTGTTCTCTTGCTGCATTAACGTAACCGGTGTGCAGTCGGACATCCCGCACGTTGGGAAGCATCCAATTCCTCGTTCTCATTAGCAAATAATTAATCGTCAGTGACTTGGCTTTTTAAATTGAATTTATTTAAATTGAATTGAATTGAATTGAATTTTTATGAATGGAAATAATGTTAGGCGTAACATTATTTCCATCTATAAAAATCAATGAATTTGCACCCCCCCTGTAATCAAATACAGTGAAACACCATCAGGATTGGTAATAAAGATTTATATTTTCAGAATGTATTTTTCTGGTGTCGTATTGGTAACTTCCACTAAAGGTTAAGTGTAGTGAAGGATCCTCCACCTCTGCGTTTCAAGTTTTTACCAAATTTCCGACATACTCTGAAGGTAGCATGAGTCGCACCCAAACTGACGCGCTGATGACCAGGTTACGTTAGCATTGTGATGGAAATAGCGCTTCTCGGATGTAAAGTCTGTTAATAAAATCAGGGAAATTGGAAGGAAAATTGCAACTTTTGCTCTCTGAACAAAAATCAGAAATACAAGATTAAATGTCCAGGTACAAGAAAAATATGGATAATAGATATATAAAATTGTCCCATTTTCGAAATAGTCTACTAGTCTACTAATATTACTGGCAAACCTGCTTCCAATCATTATAATGTTGATGAACAAATTATGTTTGGTTTTTGGGTGGCAAACAAAATAATGACACATACAGGTACAGGTAGGACATGTACAGGTGACAGAATTTCTGGCTCTGGCAATTCAGCCATAGGTGATTCTAATGCAAAGAAGTGATCTGCATCTTCATTCACCTGGATGTGCTTTAGTTACAATATACAATATGTAGTCTACTCTAATCTAATCTAATCAAATACTAGATGGGTTAATAAAAGAGTCCTAGGCTTTTACATTTTCATCAGAAGTTTAATTCAATATGTACAACTAATCTTATTAAAGCACTGCATTTCACATTTACCACACTGAGATATCACTCATCTCCTGTCCACTTGTTTTTCAACATAAAATAGTTCAGAATACCCCACTTCATTTTACAGATCCAGGATTTTGCTGGCTTGGTCAATAAGCCCATCGACATATATCTACGCTCTGATCATTAAAAAAAACAACAAAACATTAACCCCTACACAAAATCACCCGCTTGCCATTATTTATTTGTTTTTATTTTTTTCTTGCTTGATATAGGGATAAGAAAAAACAGTAAGTGCACAGAAGTTTGTACCCTCGGATACTGATTAGTTCTGCAGGAAATCAAAAATATTTTCTAATAATTTGAATCCCCTCATTCCTCTCTCCACAGCTCAAAGAGCCAACGTATCATTTTAAGGTTTGAAAAGAATCTGGAGATGTGGTCAGTTTAACAGAAGAGACACAAACAGGTCCTGATTCAGCACAAAATAAAGGCTGTGCTTTAAATCAAAGTCAAGTCTCCTGTTATGAGTAGTCTGACACTCTGTGGTCTGTTTGTGAACTTCAACGTTCGTGTGTCCTCACATCAGCGTCATTTTGAATCCTTTCATCCAACCAAACCGATTTTGAAACATATTACTGCTGCACACAATAATCAGCTGGATGGATCAAACCACGTAAACAGTCGTTTTGAGCAGATGATGAATGGATACATGGTGGACTTACGAATATAAAACTCGAGTCTGACTGCAAAAGTGGCCACTGTCCCTAACAATCCCTAACAACTTTGCACTGATTTGTAAACAGCACACTCCTCTTTGTAAAACTGACATGCTTGACTCACATCTCTTCCTTCTATCTCAACACTCAAACACTGATGAGAATATTTTAGAGAACACCATAAAAAATAAGACAAGGAATTTCAAAACTTACCATTGAAATGATAAGACACAGTGAAGACTGTGTCAAATTACATTTTGTCTAAACATAGTGCATTAATTGATCAGTAACACAGTAACTGCTGCTGTAACATACAGTTTTAGTGATGATCTATTCCACTTTGTCATCTGAAAGAAGACAAGCCATTCTAAGACCACACAGAAAAGGTGAGTAAAGAAAAAGAAAAAAGGAAACAAAGACTGAAACAGCATGTTGATGTTATGCCAACATCCTTGGCAGTAGACACTCTGAATAGTTGTTTACACTCTCTACAGGTCAGTGTGACAGCTGCAGTGGTTGTTGAGAGGTTGTCCTGTGGTGTTAGTGGTTACTTCAAGGGCGAAGTCTTCATGGGAATCATTATTCTAGATTCCATGTGCTGAATAAGAGGGACTGTGGGATGAGAAACACACTATCAACAGGTTTCTGTCATCGTAAGGAAATTTTTTTTTTACATGCACTGTAGTAACCTGGAAATAAACTATGTGAGTTTCAACCCTTTCTATCTTTAATATTGTATTAATTTGATTGTTTTATGAAAGGAGTAGGAGGAAACATTTGAACCATTTCTTTTCTTTTTACCAACAAGGTCTTCTTTGGCAGAGATGACCAACGCTGCATCTCCCTCCACTCAAAGTCTAGCTGTGATAATACTGTGCCTTCCACCGTTATCAGAAAGGTAAAGAGAAGCAAGGTGAGACAGCAAGGTAAGACATACCCGTGTAATAAACAACTTCATCCCAGCCTTCACGCTGCCAGGCAGCGTTTCTGGTGTCTTCTCTGGACTGAAGGTCTTTGTAAGCTGAAAGAAGAGAAATGCTGTTAGGTTTTTTGATTTTTTTTTTTACTCAAATTCACATATCATGACTACAGTCTTAGGAGCTGAATTCTTCAACTTTTTAAATTTATATAGATGCCATGACCTAAAAAGTACGTCATACATTTCCAGAATAATCACACTGATACTTGGTGGAGAAAATGCCATGGGGACAACAAAGACAGAGATGCCCTTGCATTGCAGAATTGAACTTTTGCATTTAGTATGTTATGTACTAGTTATGTATAGTTCATTAAACTTGAACACACGGCTCACCCCATAAGTGATGAACTGTGTACAGGCTTCCTATCTGTGAGAAAAAGCCTCCAACCGCCTCGTGGTTCTGCTGGCGAATCTCAATTGCACGTGCCCTGCAAAGCACCACAGAGTTATGTTACATAACAAAACAAAAAGCTTTTTAATGAAGGGGTTGCACTGCGCTAGTGGTTTTAAAGTTCAAAAGATAGATGTTCATGGATAACCCAATAATTTATTTAAAATTAAAACATCAAATTCTTGTATAACAACTTCAGATTTCCCAGAATATATTTCACAGTCATTATGAATTAATAATCAGGTACGCGCTTATATTAAATCCAGGTTGAACAGGTCAATTATTTTTTAGATTTTCGAATTATGTGTTATATATTTCAACATGCTGAGAATTCATGCATAGATTTTGTAGGCAGAAAGTACCGTTGACTCATATTCATCTGCTACAATCTGTAAAACCAATAAAACAGTCGTAAGGACATTTTTTTTTAAATGGTACATAACAATGGTAGCTCTACAACTGCTATGAAATTTAGAGAAAGTCTTTGAGCTTCTCGGGTTAACTTTCAATGTGACTTCAATTTGATGACTTTCACATACTATATGTGCAAAAAAAAGAAGGTAAAGGACAAAGATTTAGAAAGTTATGTCTTACCAGTAATTTCCCCACTCGATCATAGTCCCTGGCTGAAATAAGAATTTGAAAATTGAAGAGGGGACAGGCGTGACAGAGAAGAACATGTATTTATGTAATAGGAAGAAAGTTGGTAAATGTACTATGTAGGAGGTTTACCCTGAGTTGGTATGATCGCAGCTCATAGATGTTGGGTCCTGAACGAGGGACAGGTTCATTCCAGAAACTGAACTCCAGCAGCAACTGGTTCCTACGAGACAGCAGCATCTTCCCCCTCTCTGTCCTGTAGTCCATAAAAGCCTACAGCAACAACAAACAACAGAAACACATTACTTAGTAAACACATCTGCAAACATATGAAAACGCTAGATCAAAACAATAAAGTTACCATCCAACTCCAACATCCTAAAATCACCTCATACTGTATATTATCTCATGTGTTCAGTTTTGTTGAAATACATGTGAAGAAATTTTTCCGAGTGAGATTCCAAGGGAATGAGTAACATTGATTTGTGCAAGACAACTGAAATAGTTTTAAATGTATGTATGTATGTATGTATGTATGTAGATGTATGTTTATAAAAACAACCTATGGAAAAGTTAGTTTTTGGTGAAACATCTGACAAACTCAGTAAAAAAACAACTACTACTACTTCTGAAAATTAAACTCAAATATACAATACAGGTAAGACAGGATCACACCAAACCACACCATCTGCAAAATCACAGGTAAAGAACACAGGGAAATGGAAACTGGAGAAACTCCCTTAGGATCTAATTTGAGGGGTGCACTGCCAGAAAAGTTGGCCTACAGGTCACCAGCTGCCAGTAAGCTGAACTAATTCAAGCACCCGTTACCTTATTCTGCCTGAGTTTGTTCATGACTTCGGTGAGAGCCGGGTATCCTCCCCGATATCTCCACAGGTGAACTAGAATAGAAGGAGCAGAAGAGCCAGAAATAATGCAGCCCTCAAATATACCTTGGTGTATCTGTATTTCTTTGGGCAAGATACTCCTTTACGTGAACAGCTGTAGTTTAATCATTTATCTCTATAGACCACCTGTGGCGCCGGCATGATGAGATCCAGTGTATCAAGGCGGACACGCTGGTCAATTTCTTCCCTTCTTGTAAGAACGCATCGACTCTGTGACCACGTGAGATCAGCTCAACCTGATCAGAGCCAAAAACCCCCACCACAATGTGGGGAAATAACAAGCTGACTCCAGTGAGCACAAGTTGAAAAATCAGCGACTGAATGAAGTGTGAAAATTTTTACCGGGGTAAACAGGTCAAAAATGACAGCTATCTCCTGAGGAAGGAGACCCTGTTCATGTCACACGGAATGAAACAACGTCTCTCGGACCAGGGTACTGTACTGTACTGTACTGTACTGCAAGGTGTTTGCATGGTTTATTTATGCAGCCTTTTAGATTATCTTCACTGAGGTTGCCAGTATAGCTGTGCTGTAACATTAGATGCAGATTACAGCTGAGGGAGGACAAATGTCACCACAAGAACAAAATGGACAGCAGCCAGGAAAAGTGCATTTCAGTCACAGCTATAATTAACTGCAATATTTAAGTGTCAAAGTGCAGGTTTGCGTCACAGAGGAGGCGAGCAACTACAATATTCTTTGGAATGGTCTGTTTTTAAAGTTTACAAAAAAAAAATCTGCTAAACCTCATTGATTCCCTCCTGCAGAAGCAAACTCCTGTATCGTTGTGAAGTAACATCTGAAGGTCCATGAGAAAATGAGATACACTCTCAAGGTAACTGATTCCAGCAAGTGTTTCAAAACCTTCCAACTTTAAAGCTTTAAGACAACTAGAATATGAAAGAATTTTCATATCAGTAAAATAGTGAAGAATGGTTCATTACAAGTTCCCTAAGCTTGAGGATGTCCCTCTAAATTTTTTGTTTTGTTGAACCAACACTGCAAAGCCAAGAATGATTCAATTTTAATTATAGAGAACACACACAAATTCTCGCACTTCAGAGGAACTGTTCAACGTATTTCCTTGAGTCACATGTTTCAGTTATCAGTTACTGTTGCCAATTAGATTTCAGTTGCTTGATGACCCGGTCCTTTTAGCTAATGCATCTTGTGATTTTATGAGTAAACTTTTATCCTATTTCATTTAGATTATCTGACTGAATACCAATCAGCTCACCAGCAGATTCATCACTTGTGTGCATTTGAGAGTGTGATTAATGTAACCTGGAGCTTGATGCGTGCTCTCACCTGCCTGATCCTGCTCTCCGTACCATGTGTTCCAGGTGCCCACAAGCTCACACGGATATTCAGGATCAGCGTGAATGGAAGGCAAGACGTCCTCACTGAGGATACACACACACAAATGTGTAGAAATGCTAAATATCGGCAGAGTTTACAAAACTGGCCATTTATCCTGACAAGTGAGAGAAGTCAATTAAGGAACAGGGACTTCTTACCAGAGTTCATTGTAAGCATCAAGGCATTCAGGCTTGACATTGTGAACTGCAAGGAAATAATAAACACCACCTTAAAGATTTCATAAGTTGTGTTACATTTTAAATCCATTTTAGAAGGATTAGTCAGGGCAATCTTGTGCAGCGTACCGCAATGGCACTATCAGGTCCTAAACAATACATACACTGTATTTTGTACAGATTGTTGTCTTCTTTCTTGGCCAGCAGATGAGAGTGAGCGTCTTTTCTTGGGTCGACCTTTCTAACAAAGAGAGACTTGAACCAGCTGTCCTCGCGGAAAGCTGAGAGGCTCCTATGGTGAAACAAAGATCAAACGTTGGATGCAACCACAGTCATCTGCTACACAATGAAGAAATAAAGGATTTAGTCTTAGGATTTTTAGTATATTATTATACCATTTAATCAGCTGAGTCAATATTTGAGGTAAAGAAACAATTTATCCATGGCGCCTGAGATGACAGTCAAGTTTATTTTTCAACTGTGATGTTATTTTTCAAATGTTCTGTTATGTTTGTTCATATCAGTAATGAGCCTAAAAAATCCAGTATAAATCAGGCTTCTGTACATATTACTTGTACGCCTTTAATGTACAGCACAGTTTATTTTTAATAAAGTCGATAAAATAAGTAAAACTCCTTGTCCATTATTAAGAAGACTGATATCAGTGGAAAATGCAAAATGTGGCATTGTATACTAGTTAACAATGGATGTAACAAACAAGCCCTTCAAACAAATCTGTTGAGATTATCCAAGTCATTCATTGCAAATAAACTGCAGCTCAGAGGGCAGCAAGCAACTGAGAAGGCTGTAAGCTGTGCATACCTACGCATAACCACATGATCAGTCTACATGGACAGCTAAGCAGCCTTCCCCTGAGAGTACTGTCTTAGTTTTATAATAACCTCAGTTTCAAACTGCCAACAAGCATTCAATGTAATGGTTACACGTGTTTGTTATTACTCAGCAGTCCGGACATTTTGCCAGCTGATGCAAACACTTTGTACAGTGCATTCAAAACTGTTACATTTTACCGATGTTCTTAGTTACATCGCAATATCTCAGTTTTACAAACTTTAACATTACATCTTAGGTCATTCATCTGACGCAACAAGAAGCTGTGCCACTCACTAATCAAAACAAGCACTGCTCTGCAGCGATTAGTTGGATTTTGACCTTGAAGTTAAATTCAGTTTGAGGCTGACAGAAACTCGGTTGTGATTTTCAATTATTTCTGTACATGGGAACTATTACTCTCTATACAAAATTTCGAAGTACACGCGGACACCTGCAAACATAAGTTGCTTCACAAGTTTGCAATTCAGGAGGGATATAATTAGTATTGTTTGTAAGTTAGCAAGTTTAGAGCTGGAGGGCTAACTCCAGCTAACTACGTTGCACGTAGATCTAAACGTAGACAACGTCCCAGAGATAGCGTTAGCTTAGCCACTTAGCATGCCGGACTTTGTCATTGGTGTCAACTCTACCGAAACTCGACACGTTTTACGTAGCATTTCTACATCCACAGTAGCAATTGCCATTCGTAAAACAAGTCTAACCTCACGACAACCATGACGTGTCCGTTCGTCTGGAGCCCCTTTTTCGTTTGTTTAAGGCCGTTGCCCACTCTTTGAAGGACTCGGGTCGCCATCTTTTCCCTGAACACTGTTGTCAGTTGGAGATTGCTCGACACGGGCTGCAGCCGCAGACCAGGCTGCTCCCGGAGGAGCTGACGTTACTTTAATAACGTAACCCCGTGTTCGCTCTATGTACCGCAATAGGTTCAAATTTCAGCACGGGATTTTGTATGGCCATAATTTTGATTTCCCACCTGGTATTTTTTTTTTTTGACGTGACGAACATTACTAATGCTACTGTTTCATATGTCTCAAGGTTTTTAGGCTCTGAACACACATGACTAAAACATGACCTCTGTTGATAGCTTCTATTTCCCTTTGACTAATAAACATGTTTTTCGTTCTGAACGAAATTTCGATAGGTCTTAAAACAAAAGACTGACCCAAATACAAAATTTCTTACTTATTTCAATGAATGAATTTCTGACTAGGAACTGTTTGTAATTTATAGCAGGCTTACTGAGGACATATCCATAATATATCAAGACATGTCAAGTAAAGACTGCTAATTCTCCCTCATAATGTTTTATTATGACTTTATTTCATTCAAAAGAAGATATTTAGTCTGAGAGAGGAAAAGGACACCATACATGTTTCTGAATGACACCATGTGTTCTTATTTTCATGTGTCATGACTTAAAACTACCCAAGCTGCCAGCAAGGAAAATGTATTTGGGCTCTCCATCCATATACATTATATAACAAGATTACTGGTTTATAAACCTATATTTACATGAACACCTGACACAGAAACATGTGTGTAACATTACATGGCTACACAGCAAAACAGGGGTTTTCTATCATGGAGCTTGGGTTTGTGCTGGTGGGGAATCTGCTCCACTTGAAGCAGCAGAGATGTTGAGCTCCTGCAGTTTTTCTGATAAAGTTGCCTCCTCTTCCAGGTGGAGTTGGAGGTCAGTCAGATCCTCCACAAACTCAGTTCCTGCAACACGCTTTCCTGTGAGTGGGTCGACCACCCGACCTACTTTATACACTATCTCAGCCAGTTCGTGCTTCACATGTTTGGACCTGGGCTCAGGCAAAGCCTTGAGAAGGACAATATCTCCCACAGTGCACTGTTGCAAAGCATCATGGGCAAAGTAAGTCTTCCTCTTGTTGTAGTACTGTGGGGGAAAAAAGATGTCATTAGACTTATTTAAATACAAGTTGACTGTACAAGGAATCATCCATCAAGAAAAAGAAGAAGAAAAAAAAAATCAACATTTGGTTGTACCTGAAGTTGATCAGGTGTGACATGTGGCTACAAGCAGTGAATAAATTTGTGTTGAATTTCAGTTAGTGCATGGTGGACAAATTAATATGTTCTTGGCTACTTGTAATATTTCAGCAAGATTATTATTGTGGGTTTAACAGCTGATTAGTGTTTTTATTAACAGTAATGCAACTGTACTTGTGAAGTTGGTGGTTGTTTGGAATTATGGGTGGCTATAAATCTCTCAATCAGCACAGGTGGTCTGTTGTAATCAGGCAGCATAGAATAAATACTCAAGCAAATTTACATCATTTTTTGGTCTTCCCTTGTTGTGGAAGTAGGACCTGTAACATCCATATCACCTGGCTTTCCTGGATGTATAAGCAGTGAATGAACACTGTTGAAGTTTCACCTTGAGCAGATAAGGGTTCAGCACCAGCCTTGTGACTCTCACTTTGGCAGTTTTGCACATCTTGGTGCCTATTACTCTGCCGACGATCCATGTGGCATGGACGGATGCGTGCTTGACCGACATTATGGAAGGCACCAATAAACCCTGTAGAACAGAAGACCAAGAAAATTTCACATTTTGCCACCATCCACAATCTGACACATGGTAATCGGCTTGGAGAAGCACAGAATAGTACATCGGAATAATAGTAATATAGAGTAGAAACACTAAAGTTCAAGCATCATAAGACTGCACCCATGTACTTGGGTAAATTGAGTAAGATCATTAAGATTAAAATTTACACTGTGCGTTGATCATTAGATTTACGGTACTAACATCAGCATAATCCTGACACTTTGCGGCACCATTTTGCAGTAATGTGATTTATGTTTCAGTTTCCAAACAATAGGAGAATGACATGAGAAGTCAAACAGCCGCCACATTTAGCCTCCCTGCGGCATTCATTTCACAAACGCATTCACTCGGAAGCAGCAGTTACAAATTACGACGACTTTGTTCGACACAACCAAAGAATAACACTAAAGGTAGAATGTAAAAAGTAAACTCACCGACACTACCAGAAAGGAGAAAAACCTTAAAAGGTCAAAAATTCCTCAGCGAGAGAGCTACTCCATGCTGCTGAGGTCGGCTTGTTTTGATGACGTAAACTACGGCGAGTAACGAGGTCCAGCGCGTGGAGCGAAGCTTTTATTTGCAGGAAAGTGTTCTTTCGATGAAAATGATTTTATTTTAACTGCATTTTTAAATTATGATGTACAATGTTACGATAGAGAAAATGCACAAATAATAATGTCAATCAAAAAGATTCTTAAAGCTTCACTGGAATTATGTTGTAAATAGGCATCCATCCATCCAAAGCAAAAATATAATTTTTGTATGTAATCCCTACATGCTGTAAAAAAAAATTGTGGTTATTCTTACTGTCCTTTTATTCAACTTCCTCTATATGCATTGTGATACTGTGCATATGTTGTACGTATTGTAATGTAGTGACACTGAAATAGTGTCATAGGGTACTGAATATATACTATTTTCTACACTATCACTATTGTTTCATATGTTGCATCATACACAAATGATGGCTTTCATTTACATTGATGATTGTTCTTCCATAAAAGAGATGATTGTCTGTCTGGAACTGAAAATGGAGTTGTAGTACCAAAGATGTGAAGTGAGCAGAGCAGAAGTAGGATACTCCTTTCCAATGCCTGAGCCAAGCCAAATGAAATTTTCATTATGGCCACAAGATGGTAGCAAAGCAACAGAAGAAGAGAAGAGACGGGAAAAGAAGTGGTGGCAAGAACTAAAAGGTAAGAGTGTAATCATTTACTACAGCAACAGGACAGGTGTAATGGATTACTGTCATGTTGCGGCCTGCGTGATCCTGACTATGAAGCTGCAGATGGTTCTTCTCACTCCACTTGATGATGTTCAGTTTAACAGATGCAGGCAGCACTGCAGGGGAGATAAGAAGGGCTGTGAAAACATCTTGTCCTGTCATCCTAAAGGAGAGACAAGGTTACAACAGAACAACATTGAAACTTATAATGGCATAAAAACATTCAAAATGTTAAGCTAAGTAAGATTTATCCTTATGCTGGTGAATAATGAGAAATATAATCTTTTGTAACTAACACAGACAGAATTGGGTGCCTCTGTTGTACAAATAGTCATTCACATTTAGCACTAATCAGGCTGCAACATAATGATCCTGCTGATATTGCTCACTACAGTAGTGCCCTTGCATTTATGAGCGATGCACATTATGACCATAGAGGTATGTGTTGTAACCTGTCAGATCAGTTTGAAGTTAATTAAGCACAACAGTGCTTTAAGCAAAAATAATTTCAGCATGCTAGCAGGGATAATGCTAACACACTGATCTATAACATTAACTATAATGCACGTTTACAATCATAATTTGCAGGTTAGAATTTCACCACTAGCTGAGATATTTCAGTCTGGGCCAAAGTGGTGTACAGGCTGGTGGAGCCATCACTCGAGCTAAAAGTAGGATCACTGGAAAACATATCCCTCTGAGATTCTTCTCCTTGAATGAAGAAGACTGATTTGAATTAAGTGATAAAATTGTGTTGTTATCTTGAGATAACAATATTTGTGGCAAGATAATTATGCTGTTATCTTGAGAAAATTACTTTTGTTTTCTTAAGAAATTACCAAGAGAAAGCAACTCATAATCTTTAGATAGCAGGATAGAAAAACTGCATCCTTTGACAACTGTATGCTGGAAAATTCTCAATCTTCCAGTAAGTCTTGTGTTCTTTGATAGTGATTACTTTATGCAAGACTTCTGTAAAAGGACCACAAAATTAACAATACCCTATCCAGCCATTTAGCAGTGATAACAGCTCTGGGCTATCTCCACTCAAGCAGAAGTGGGAGAGATTAACATAGATACATTCATACCACAGCGTTAACAGTCCTGTCCCTGAGTAGGAATTGGCTGTGGCTCAGAACCAACCACAGGCAGGCCAATCTGGTCTTAATCAGAGCCATGTTGTAGTAAAGCACAGGTCTGGGTCTCTGTTTCCCATTTAAGGCAGTGCAGCATTGGTATACCTCTGCCAGAATTACAGCATGAGACAACTTTAGTCTCCTTCATAGAAGAACACTGAGACAATTCACATTGTACCAACTGTTTTTATACTGTTCCATGTTAAATGTGTTTTCTCTGTACAAGAGGCTAAACTGATCAACAGAACAGAGATGATGCATACACTACACAATATTGTATATAGTCAGATATCTACAGATATGTAGAATAGAACGATGTCTTTATTGCACTTTTATGATTTAAATAAGCAGAAGCGCAGCCCCACTATAAGGTCCACCTCTTATCAAATCACAGTTAAGCCCACAAGTGCACATCATATGGTAACACAGGCCATATTACAATATTTACCCAAAGATAATCACATTCATACCTAATTGCAAATGCAGCCAATGTTTTCATATATGAGAGAGCTGACATGGTCAGTTATCAGCTCTGAATCATGTGAAACCACGGCTGCTGAGACATAAAACAGAGGCCTGATAGCACAGACTGTGTGATTACACATGTATGTTTTCTATGATAACACACTGACCTCTTAATCAGCGAGTTTTATATTTTCAGATCAATGTGCTGCACTCATGTTGCCCTCCACCCTCTTGTGAAAGTTATTGGTCCCCAGATATGACATTTTTCAATAGATTAGACTGTTTAACTTAAGTGTTTGTCTATGACTTTGACAAGGCCTATCACTGGATTAAAAATCAGCTTTTAGGACTTGTACATGGGGCCGTTCATAGATGGGAAAAGTTGAGCGATTGCATTGTGGAAATACTGGGAAGATTTGGTTATGAGAGAATTGTTTGATGCTTTAACAATGAGGCTCCCAAATACAGTAACACTTCTACCCAGGCTGAACACTACTCCCACTAACCTCTACAGTAGTTATGGTCCATGTTAGGACTATGGTTGGGTTTGCTTGAAACAAAATATATGTATGATGTGTCTTAAAGCAAAACTTTTTGTTGTTACTGACAATAACCAACAGCGGGGTAACAAGCATACCATCATAGCATTCACCTGGCTGCATCACACTTTCTCCCTGACCTCTCCACATCAATATACATCAACACTTAAATCAAATCATACAACTGGGGATAAGACTGCACACTTTCTGACAGTCTCTTCTCTGCTTTGTATTTAAAAGCTCTAAATGTAACCTGAAAGGAAGGCTTTTAATGGTTTGCAGCCAGGGGCAAAAAACACCCTTAAGATGGCTTGCCCTGCCACAAAAAAGACACAAAAATGACTGTATATCAAGAAAATTTCATAAGATTAAACTGAGAAGATCATACAGACAGTAAACTGCTGACACTCCTATTTAGACATTACTGAGGTTTTGTTTAATAAGGAGACATCTACATGCCAATAAGAGCAATCAGTGCGCCTCTTTGCCTCAAAATTTTGTGTTGAAGAAAGGTATTTTTGAGATTTAAGCAACCACCGAGACCAAGTCCTCATCATCCTGAAAAATATGAACGAAAACATGTTTAACAGATATGATACAGACACAGACTTCTTTTCTATCTATTCTTGTTTGACTGATCCATCCATATCCATTCATTCCACCCTCTTGTGCGGTCTGTGAAAACAAGGGCAGTCAGTCTCTGCCTCAATCAGCTTCCAGCTCTAAGGGTTAAAAGTTGAATGTGAGATAGCACGATGGTGGCAGCGAGAACCAAGGAAGGGCGAGGCAGTGGTGAACAGGAAAAAAGCTTGGCAGTGCTAACCTTTGTGGTCGCAGTGAGTCATAGACTACCAGGCTAATGTGTTTGTTTTTCACGGTGGATCAACGGTAGGGTCAATGAAAGCGTTCCCCCTTTTGGGCTGCAGCCAAAGTTTAAACAGAGCTGGTGATGATTAGACAGAGATGATTCTCCTCGAGACCCTGTCTGTCTCTGACTATCTGTGCCCTTTCTCTCATCTTCAGTTCTCCTTGTTACAGTTACAGTTGTAAGTGTTGCTTTAACCCCGGTTCCTGACGATTTGTCTTTGAAACGAGCGGCAGCACGTGGCAAATAAGTCATGCTGTCTGAATGGAGAGTTCACAAAGCCAAGTGGCTAAGGCAACATGTTTGCCATGCATGAATGTTTGTTTTGTAGTTCTGGTGAGATTACAGTGCTCTGCTCCTTTAAGGCCTTTTACAGTATACATAACATTGGTGTGGCCTTCAACATGCAATATGCTTAACCCACGCTTGATGCACGTCTCCAAATACCACAATGAAGTGTTTCGAAGACTACTGTAAATGTAAACCAGTATTCACCATGTTCTACTGCACATAACCTGCACACGTGATGGGGGTCGTAAACCTGGTTTAGTACAGACAAGAGCTCAACTGAGCCATGAATCAGTGTGAGCCATGAAGAGCAACAGAACATGTCCCAGTTAGCTCGGATACACCTTCACATACTTGCAGGCTTAATTGACACTGGAGCACTGTAGGTATTTAATGGAAATCTATCACAAGTATCACAACCGAATTATTGTTAGCTGAGTTGCTGTGGGTTCTGTAGGTGCCGGGTTTAAAAAAACCTTCTCTCTCTGTTAATATGAATTCTTATATTTAATAAATATCTATAAACAAATGTTTCCATCAGGCGCACGCACAACATGTAACATCTTGTCTTTTCTTTGGGCGTCACACCCCACTTCAATCACACAGAGCATTACAAAGTGCAGTTGAAGTATGTTTTCACTTTCCTGCTTCTAACAACATTTGTTTTCATGGCTGATGATAATAATTACAAGCGACTTTTTATTTCATATTTTGGATGTAAGTGAATGTGTGTGTGTGTGTGTGTGTGTGTGTGTGTTTGCGGGGGTGTCACTGTGCTCTGTTTATTCTGGTGTGCGCAGGCCAGCCGTCTGTGCCCTGACAGACGTGAAGCTATTAAATCAACACTGAGCTCTGCGTCCCCAGGTAGAGGAGCATAAATCATCAAGTATTTGCCAAAATAATAAAATAAAAGTAAAATAAAACTCTTCTGAGAAAGGAAGCGCAGGTAACAGTGTATGTATGAAGTGAAAGGTTATGTGTAGCGGTTATGTAGTTATGTAGTGGAGTAAGAAGTACAATTTTCCTGAGGGTAACCATTTTTCAGTACTAGTAGTAGTATTGTAGTATCAGTTTAGCTGTCTCAGTCCTTCTGTTCACCGTTCTTGACTAAACTGTGTCTGCATAGTCTGAAATACCTCAACTTCACTTGCAGTGCTTCATACACGGTACGTGGGCAAACACAAACAGGTCGTGGTTGGGCGGAAGGTGTGACACCGAGGCAGCTGAGTTATGTCGCCCTGCACAAAGCGGCACCAGAGTCATGTTCAGTGCCATATGTTCCACCATACGCACACATTCAACATTGAAATAGGTCATCGGTAACAATATGGTATCACTTTGGATAATGTGCTGTAAATTAAACATCCAAGTCGGAAGGATTCAGAGATATTCCCCAGGTGGTGACATCATCTCTTCCTGTCTCCGCTGCCAGCCCCCTGACCTTGTACAGTGCGTGTTGTAAGTGAATACTCCCTCTAAATGGAGCATCAAACAATCAGCCCCGTCTAGGCTGCATGATGGGACTCTGTGGTTTGACGTACATGACATCCTTGTTGTTACCTGTGGCAAAGACACTGCAGATATTCCTGTTTGAGCTGTGTGTGATATTTAGGTTATAAACCCTTCTGCTGTAAGACTTTGGGCTCCTGTTTACAATTTATAACTCACGGCCAAACAATTTGATTGGGTTCGTTAAGGCCGTCTTTGCATAAAACAAACCATGTGATCTCACAAGCAGAGTTTTGGGCAAGAGTATAAAACAATGAAGTAATAAATCAATGGAAAATGCTGTTTGACTGACATCTATTCATGCATGTGTTACGTCAGCACTCGTTAGAACAAAACACTACTGACTTTGTTTAAACCTGCAACAACAGATTTTTTCTTTGGCCAACTCAGGGCAGCAGAAACAAGCGATGAGCACCACATGACATATCATCACCCTTTAAGTCGATAAGACAAACTTGTTAGCGAACAGTTGCAATAATCATTTGGAGTTGTTTTCCTGTTCACCTTCTAATTCCCGAGGGAAATATCTGACTCTTTAGCAGCTAAATGCTCCACTATGTTCAGCAGCCTGTAGCCAACAGTAATCTGTCTTTGGAGCTCCCTCTCTGGAAAACAGCTCATTGCTCCGAAAGCTGAAAACGACACTGTGCCAGTGCAGAGAATGAACCAGAGCAGTTAAGCTGTGGAAGTCAGAGAACTACAGCTCATTGGAGCAGAGGGGTGCTCCAGGTTCCGGTGATTTTTTTTTTTAGGTTCAGCACTACGAGTGACTCCTTTCACACTGTCGTACTGTTTTCACATAGTCATTTGATGCAGCGTTATTACAAGAAAATAAGAGTTAAGTCCACTTTAATTAATAAAGTTACAATGTTCTTTTTTGTGTGTATGGGAGGGGCTTTGATCATATATGGATTTTTAGGGTAAAAATCTGGTCTTTGGAATCAGTTGTATTAGATGTAAATGAATCATCACTGATCACAGCTTTATCCTCCGTGAAGAACAACTTTTCACCTTTCATATTTACAGGGGCCAAGAACGTGATACTGATTTGCTGCTGGAGTATTCCTTCAAGAGTCACTGGGAATCCCTATTATTACACTGACGGAGAAAAACATGATTGAATTAAACAGCGATGGAGGCAGAATACCACGGACATTTCCCACAGTGCAGTGAGGTCATGGTTTTGGCTTGAAGTCTGCTGGGACCTCCAAAGATAACAGAGCTCTATCTGTGAACACATGACCAAAAGACAACTTTACGTCTCCTCAGACTTGTCTGCTCTGCAAATCCCAATCGAAAAGAAAAAAACCCTCTTTTGGAGCAAATTTACAGAGACAGCCTGTTAGACACCAGGTTAGCAATAACTGCTACAGAAAAGTTTAAATGTTTTCATCAAGTTCCAACAGCTGGCCCATGTCAGGCTGAGTCTATATTTCCATTCTGTGTGGTTAAACATCTCAGCTCCGTGTTTCTTTGTCAGGTCTTCTATTTGAGACAGACATTTTTATGATCTGCAGGGAAAAAGTGGCTCCAGTGACGTCATGGGAGGCAAATGTTTTACATTAACAAGTTTTCTACCACTCTGACAAGCGTTTGTGATGAAATTTTTTTTTTTTTTATTTTTACACATTGTAAAGAATTATATTGGTTGAAACTGATTTTTAGTCTGTTTCTGTGTTCCAACATAGGTTCTGAATATGCTTCCACAAATGAAAACTGAGGTGTAGAAAAGGGAAGCAATCAGACTCATTCAAAAAACTCTGAAACTACAGAATATTTGTGTTGAAAATGATATTTTTTGTAATCAAACTTATACCTGGATTTTAGTCCAGCTGATTTTCAAGTTTGATATTCACACTTTCACTCACACATTTATACACCAATCTTCAAGTAATCTGAGCAGCGCTGTATAACTCAAAAGGCTTAACACTACAAATAACACATCACACATCAGGAGACAACGTCTTAGGTTAATGTAAGCCAACATCAACTGAGTTCATACAACTTGTACAAATCATAGACACAGCACAACCACCTCTAACACACATAACACACTCTACTCATACTCACATTGGGGTTAGTATTAGGTATGCAGCTGGGACACAGGTCAAGACCTGGTTCAGTGTGTTTCAACCATGATGGTCGCTGTTTGTAAACGGTATGAGTACACATGCAACACAGCACTTCAAACCCAAGTTTCCACCCAGCGGGGGCATTCTGTCACCATTTATGATTAATGGCACAGCCGGCCCAACTGCTCAGATAGTCTATAAAAAGATTATGGTAACTTCATTAGTTTTATTTTCTCTCCTGCTTCTAAGAAACGGCCGTGAGCACTGTTCATAGTTTCAGCATTTAGGTCACAGTTTCAGCTGCCAAAATGTCTCAACTCAATATTTATATCACGGCTGCCTGATTGTGCCTGATTCTATGTATGGTCAGGAGGAGAGGACGTATCACAGGTATGCGCCACAAGCAGAGCTCATAAATTCTGCTGCCAAAGGCTTGAGTGGCAGCTCAGTCCAATTGTCTCATATCTCTCCCTCTCTCTCCCGCCTCCCTGCTTTTCTCTTTCAGTCACCCTCACTTTCGTCCTCTCTCTCTCTCTCTCTGTCTCTGTCTCTCTGTCTTTCTGTAAAGTGATTATATTCTCCTGTTGCATTTTGGATGTGATTCAAAGATCAGACACTTTTACAGTCATAGCTGTGGCATGCTTGGCAACACACACACACACACACACACAAGTTAAGCATTGAGCAGACATCCATTTGCAGAAGACAAGTGAGTTTTATGTTTATGCTCTTGGTCTCGGGGTTCAGACAATCAGACTGGAAAGAGATAATTGTAATTGCTGCATTAAGTCATCTGACAAGCCATGAATCTATTCTGGTAAGCACGAACGTAACCCAGTGTTTGAGAGGAGTCATTAGTTCAATGACTGGGTAAAAGGCAAACTTTCACCAGGTAACAGCAAACAGGCCAAGCTCGATTGTCTGTTAATGTCTAAAAGGCAGATTTGCTGCCAAGTGATCAACATTCACTTTGCATAAATGTTAAATAAATGTTTTTTTGGGTCTGTACATTCCAACTAACCTCTGGTTGGTTTTGGCTCTTGCTTTAATTGCTGGGGATAATTTAAAACATTAACTGATTGAGTAAGACTTCTCCACGTTTAAACATATTTCTTACGCATTAGCAGACGTGCTGATAAGAGGTTTTTACTCCCAAGTTGCTGCACATTTGTTTCTTTTCCATGAGGTCAGGATTTTACTCTTCGGCAATCAAGATTTCTTCATTCCATACATCAAATAATTGTTTGTCTAATATTTTTGACTAATGTCTCTTTCTTCCAGGGTTTTCTGTCACTTTATTGGCAGATCCCTTAGAAAACAACACTGTGGAGACAACATGCCCCTCTCTCTGCACTGCATAGTCACACTAATGACTGTAACTGCTGTGTTTGTGGAGGTGTAGTCATTGCACAGGTCACGACATCCTTCCACTCTGACACTCGATGCACGCTGTCTGACTCAAACTCAGACATGCCAATGTTACGAGGCCGGTGAGAAGGACATCCCAAAAAAAGGTAGAGGGTGGAATTGAGACTTTTAAAAACATTTCCATGTAAGTCACTTTTATTCTGATTCAGTTAGTCTATTAGCCCTTAATTTAAAGCAATGCTTATTTCACTCAGTTATCCAAATATACCCACTTTTACAGTTTTAAAAGACTCAATCAAACTCAACCAATAGTGCAAAAACGGTCACAAATCAGACCTCAAAGAGGAAGACAGGGAACTCAGGAAGTACAGTCTATCAAAAAAGCTGCTTCAATGCAACAAAACAGACTAGCCACAATACTGTATTTTGCTTGCTTCACAAAGTATGGTAGCGTTCAAGATGGAATGGAGTTACAGTTTTTGATAAGACAGTGTTATTCACAGGGTCCTGGTATCCTTTGACTCATCTACCTTATAACAGTAAACATGGAGGGTGGCACGTATATTCCCACAGCACATTTTGTAACATAAGTGATGCGTGCATTCCTTTTGTGTGAACCCCTTTTTTAGCATTTCAGCAGGACCGAAGCTGGGGTGGCCCTGCTCTATATTAGCTGCGTGACATCTATTCAGTATCAAAAGTTCCTTGTCACATTCAACTCATTTACCCAGGCCTTTTTCTGCACTGTGTCCCTATCAAAAGTCTTCTCACAGTAGTTAAGACAACAATAAAAAAAGAAAACAAAACAGGACCCTGTGCCAACTAAAATGTGTCGGCCCGAGTGGGATGTTGTGAATTAGTAATGTGTGCGCTGCATGTGAGTAATGTGTTCAGTCTCGGCCCACTGGATGTGATATGGTGAGACTGTGCGACTGTGAGTCGTCATGTGCGACAGACCCTCGGGCCCCACCACCTGTCCACTGCAGCGGTGGCATTCAGATGCATTAATCATGATGATAAGAAGCTGGCACTTGCCTGGACATTTGGTTTGTGTGCAGGTCCACAGGGTCAGCAGTTACAGTGAGAGAGGGAGAGAACGAGCTAACACCAGCCTTTGGACAGCGCAAATATGTAGGATTCGGTCAAGTTACTGTTAAAAGTTGCTAATACTTGAATTTAGTTCTGTACTTGTTTATCCACGTGATGATGTTGAAGTGACGTCTGAAAACAAAACAGGATGTGTGTCACACATCTGAAGTGTGTGTCTGTGTTTTTTCTTCCACAGGCAATAATTGACATAATGTTGGTCGTAAATGCATTTTTGATTTTCTTTCTTTTCTTACTACACAAGCCATGAGGCACCTGTATGCACTATATTACATATCATGGCAGGCTACTGCTTGAGTTGTACATACTGCATGAGCTGAAATTTATTATGCGATGATTCATATTGTATCGGTGCTGTGAAATTCTGACGTGACTTGTGCTGTGATGAAATAAGCATGTTGACACAGACATCTGGTGGTCTCGTGTTGCCTGAATGCTGGACAGCAAAAGTCGAAAGAGTATGATTTAAGATAAGACACTACTTTCCATTCTGTCATCTCATTTTTTGTTTTTTTAAAAAGTTGCTACAGTTTTAATATGACTGGATACAGAAACTGTTATGTGTACTCTAATACCATAACAATGATTACCCCAGTTGTATGTTTTAATGTTTACTAATTCTCTCACTTTGACTGTGAACACACCTTTCTGTGTCCCCATGAGTTCTGTCCATGTTTCGTCGCTCTGCTATTAACATAAGTCAAGCAGCAGGTCATCAGTCACTCTGGGAGCGGAGCGAGCTCCAAGTGAGCTCCTCATCAGACTGGCCAGCATCCATTTGTGTCCAACTGCTAATGAAGCAGTATCAGTTCACTCCTGCTGGGACCTCACACGCCATTTTTGAGAACATATCTGCGCCTAAATTATGAACAAAGTTTCTCCTAATTCTGCTTATCTGCCATTATCACTCTGTCACAAGGTGCACTCACACCAACAGTTTGTTTTCTTTGCTTCTAAACCTGCATGAAAACTGTCCTTGTTCACATTCTGTACATAGTCAACGTCCTCACGTTCTCCTTATGAGAAAAAAGAGGGAACGAAAGCAACGCTAGACTCATGTTGATCATATTCTGGACAGCATGTCGGTAACCTGTCATCCTACAACATGATGGACCTCTCTGACCTGATGTTGTACCTTCTTATGTGTTCGTACCCTGTTTGAACATACGGCTATGAATCATTTTCACCCTAGACTCTCCTGTATGAGTAATGGCTAGCTATCATATGTCAGTCTGCCTCCTAGCCTGTAAAATGGTGCGTTTGAGTGCAATTTCCT
This sequence comes from Psettodes erumei, assembly GCA_016785225.1. Lineage (NCBI taxonomy): Eukaryota > Metazoa > Chordata > Actinopteri > Pleuronectiformes > Psettodidae > Psettodes > Psettodes erumei. The sequence continues at coordinate 478,594 of JAFBJZ010000411.1, forward strand.
GTAGCTGGCACAATTATGTTCTCACTCCTCATGAACTCCACCTCAGCTCACTTGGAAAAGGACCAAGAGCTATGTTTTTAGGTGACGTGGCTACAGATTGATTGGTATTTTTAGCACCTGACTGAATGAAGAGAGTCGACAGAGGCTTATGTAAACCACTTCAGACATGCTATTGTGCGAAAATGTCCTTAGACACGGACACACACGCTGTATGCTCATGCAACACACACACACACTTGCCAACTGAGTCCTGTCGTCAAAAAACAACAAAAACAAAGCCATGGAACTGCACTCGTCCTCATCGTTACGTCACTGCACTCATACTCACCATCAACATCATTATCTCTCAGACCGAGACCAATCACAGAGGGACTGCAAAACCTAAAATCCCCAGAAGACAATTAATAGATGTGAACTGTTTCAGCGGAGGTTTGCCTCAAGTTTTCAGTGTGTGCATTCAGAAGTGCAAAACGCTATCTGATCGAGAAAGAGGATAGATGCTTTCTAATTGGCCCCCTCTGATGATGTCAGCAGGCGAATGAGATGATTTCAGCATCATAATTCCCTCCATCTGGCAGCCTCTCTCCTGATGCCGCGGTGATGACAGAAAAGGACTCATCATCGGGGTTCTCGGCCAGGTGATCCTCTGCTAAACAGGAAGCCGAATGACCTCAGATTGCATGAAGGGGGTTCCTATTGCTGGGTTGTAGTTACATTTCAATCATATGGGACTTAATGCCTGCTACACACCTCACCCATGCATGACTCTGGGTGGATTACAGTCCTGGCACTGGCAGTATCTTTGCTACATAAACATCTGCACCTGAACATGGTGAAATGGGGAAAAAAAGGGAGTAGGGATAAAAAGCACAATCTGAGGAAGGAAGATAAGTAAAGCAATATGTGACAGGCTGTTTGTGGGATTGAGATTATTTTTTTTTTTTTTCCCCCTAGGTTGCACATACAGAATCTGTATCAACATAATCTCCAAAATATTTCCAATGAGCCCATACTCACTTTTGAAAATTTTAGACTTTCACAGTCATCCTACATGACAGCTACATCCAGTGGTAGCAGGAGGCATACAGGACCACTGCATGCCTCAAGGCCTGCAGTAGATGCATCAGGGGGGTGTGTGTGTGTGTGTGTGTGTGTGTGTGTGTGCGCAGCGCAGGTGTTTAAATATTAAAAACAGGTTTCAGCCCACTCTCAGTTCCTCTGCAGGTGATAGACTGTACCTCTCTTTTGGTTTTTCCAAAATGACCAGAAATAGTGGCACACACTCTGACAGTCCAGTGTTAGTAAGGCGGGCGTGCATGCATGTGTGTGTATGTGAGAGAGAGAGAGAGTGACATGTCAGTCAGACGCACTGACCTCATCATTCCACTTCAGTTTGCCTGAGGAAAGTTCAATGAAAAACATGTGACGTGAGAGTGACACACACACACACTCCACTGGGTACTATAATGAAGAAACTTGGCAGGCTATGAGACTCTCTCCTTTTCGTGTCCTTGCATCTGAAATCCTATCTCTAACATCACAGAGGAATTACCTTCTGATTTATGCTGAGTTCACAGCCTCACTGCAGAGCATGTGCGAATCTGACATTCCTGAACAATCGCGTTCTCGATCTCACGCTCAAGTATCCGCAGTCGACACAAGACACCGCTGCTGATCCCTTACACGCAACTGCACACAAAGTGCTCTGACCTCTCAGGCCTCTCGCTCTTCTCCGCGTGGCCTGCTAACCCAGCTGTTTCCTGTATCCCTCGTGTCTTTCAGTCTCTTTTTTTCCCCTCCTTCCCCTTGCTGCACACTGATGGATGGCCCCACTGTATGTTACAGCACCGCGGTGTTTGTGTAAGGCGCCGCTCTTGATTTGGTGTTGTTTCAACCCTCCTGGGGGGAGAAGCCTCTCCCCTCCGCGCCGAGGGTCGATATGAGTCATGGGAAGGGGCCTGCAAGTAACGGGTGACATTGTACGGCATAACTCATCCGACGTCGCGCTCCTCGGCTGCATTTTTGCGCCTTTGTCTATTGGCGTGCGCGTACACACACACGCGCGATAAGCTTTGTGTGTGTCTGTACAAGAAAGAGGAGAAGTAGGGTGGAAGAGGGTAAGTGTTCCCATGCTACCAGGATATAATTCTGTCTCAATGACTTAATTAAACCACTTAAGCAAATGATTACTGTCTTCAATTTTAATGGTCTGCCACATGTAGAATCAGTAAAAACTGGGTCATGGCCCCAAATCCCATGTTTTCTCCAAAAATTAGTCACTGTTAATACATCTTTGTCGGCCCTTGTCAGTGCCGACCCATCTGTTGTCCGGAGCTGGGCGTAAACTTAAGTAGGTGCCCCACCACCACCACACACACACACACACACACACACACACACACACACACACACACACACACCCCTGGCTACACACACTTCAGTCTACAAGCACAGTTACCGTGAGCTGCTCTTTTCTTTATAATGGGCCATGGGGGAGTTTCACCAGGACAGCATAATGTGCGCAGAGGTTAAGAGGCTACGAGAAAGAGTGGCCCTGCCGGGATGAACAAGCATCCTGAAAACTATCAGGAGGACAAACCTCGCGTTTTCCACACTGCCAAGTTCGAACCAGCTTTGAGATCACATTTACTGTATCACCATGCCAGCTCAAAGTGTGAAAACGTCATGCTCTTCCTGTGGCAAATCTTTCCTAGGAGAGATATCGTGCTAAGAGACAAACAGCAACACCTGAGGACTTAACACTGCTGTTATCAGTTTCACATCTTAAGCAGTTTCTCATGCCGCCCTGTGTTAAACTTTGCAACACTGCCTCTAAGGCAAACAGCTGCTAATAAGACAGTGGTGAACCAGCTCTGTCATTCTCCAGGAGAATGACCACCAGGAGAGAGGCCTGCATCAACATCAGTGCCGCCAGGTGAAGACACACTGCAGACTCATATTTCAGAGCCACATTTAAATCCAGTCAATGGCGTATATCAATCCACACCAAAGATCTGTGCTACATCCATAGGGTCCCCCAAGTTGACTGCTATAGGCTTCAACTGTGAGGACACACTATCCTTACATTAGCAGATTGAAATCATTATTTGTTTTTGAAATTATTCATCCTGCAAAGGCTTTACAGTTTGTACATGTCCAATAATCACTGTAATCACAAGGTACAACTGACAAGATGGACCTGACAAAACCCTAGGCCCCACTGTGCACACGATAACTGATTGGGTGTGTATTTTTCTGTGTGTATGGGTGGGCTCTGGCCGGCGGGCTTGCCATTACATATGGAGATGTAATTCTTTGGCACAGGTCAGCAGTGGAAGTCGATCCTACCCAGACCTTTGGCCTGACATTCACCAGCTCTCCAGTCGGTTTATCAAGTCAAACAAGTGCACGTCTGTCTGGATCAAGCCTCTGTCTCCCTCGCTTTCTCCTTCTCCTCCTTTTGCCTCCAGTTTCCTCTCTATCACTTGCTCCCTCCATCACCCAGAGGGGTAAATTACCAGGATGGGGGGGGGCAGCCCTCCAGTTCTTGCACGCCCATATATAGGCAGCAGACATTAGGTAAACGCTAGGTAGACGTTAGGTAAACTCAAAACAGGCACTACTCAGTTGGCTACTTTATTTGTAACACTGATACGCTTCTCTGAGCTGGCAAAGATGAGGGCGCGTGGCTGCGCAGGTTGTGTGGATGGATGTGGGAAGTGGACAGCAGGTGGATGAGAGACTGCATGTGCGTCTGAGGTGACGACTGTCAAAGTGTACATGAATCACACTATTTACGCCCCTTTCCACACTGAAGGCTGCAGTCATTTGAAGAATAACACCGTAACTTTGTATAAAGAGTGCTGGCAGTAGAACCTGCACTTCTGTGCCCATTTTTTGTTGAGGTTTTTTTTTTTCATTCCTGTGGCCAAATGCAGAAAACATGATGTAATGTCTGCATGTTTCCACTGTAACTACAGTACAATAGAACTTGTTAACAAAAATAACAATAATATCAATCCATTTAAACTTTCTTTCCAGACTTTGTACCAAAGTTAAATCAGAAGAGGCTAAAAGAAGAGAAAAGCTCATGTCATAGTTTTGTCATTACTCTGTTTTTTGTGAGTCTGAGGACAAGATGGACTGTTGTTTTCTGATGCTCCTTGGACAATCCTAACTCAGCTCAGGTGCATCTTAAGCGGGTGTCTGAACATATGCAGAATCATGCCCCGTCCATCACGGGCCCCATAAACTCACATTTACATGTTTAGAGTCTCCATCTCAGCAGACGTGCGTGGCCTCAGTTTTTGGGCAGAGACCCACATTAAACATCACGGGTAGCCGGCAAACTCCACACAGCAAAAACAAAAAAGGTCTTCTTGTTGACCAAGCTGTGTTGATTTTTCTCTTTGTGTTTACGTGCACAGGCGTGAGTGTAATTATGTCACTGTGAAGGATGTAACTGTAGTGGAAAACATGTGGTCAGAATGAATAAGCAGATCTCATTTTCTCATTGTACAAACTGAGTACTTCCACTGTTGGAGGATCTCTGAAACTTCTGTTACTTTGATTTTACAGCACTTATGCTCTTTTATAAGTGTCTTATTTCTAATACTATTAAAAGTTGAGGAGAAAGGAGGGAAAAAGAGTTCTAGGTAAACACTACATTCTAAATACAGGGAATTTCAGGCAATTGTGTTTTATGTGAAACAAATATCTGCATCAGTGAGGTATTGCCAATCCAGGCCTACAAGCATGGATGATAAATTGTGGTCAACAGTAATTTTAAGTCATTGAGAATTACTTCTCTCTAGTATCTGACAAATTACCCTGTTATCTGTATTATGTTTATCTACTTCTGGACTCCAGCAACCCAACACTAAAAAACACACATCCCTCAGCATATAGTTTTTATTTAACCATTCATTCTTCAATCTTATTACCCCAGTATTATTTCACCGCATAACTATGTAGTTCCATCAAATCTGAACACAAAGCAATAAAACTACAGTTTAAGACCAATTATGGGTGCTCAGGTAGCGCTGCTTCTCTCCTTCTTTCTCCCTAACACACACATCCAAAATGTACTGGACATACACAGCTAGGCAGCGCAAGTGCACACTCCGGCGGAAACACAAATATATAATACACTTGCATACTAACTGAGCCATTTTGGACACAACTCATAGCCAACCGTTTCCACTTGATCACATCTCAAAAACATCTCCCACATTCCAGACTGGTGGAACTCACATCAACCTCTGCTGCCTGCTTCAGTCAGTCGTTTGTGATAAAATGGGTAGCAGTCATTGGACGAGACTGAAAACTGCATCGAAAGTAGGATGGATAATGAGATCATTTTTCACTTCTAGCCCCGTTTGGCTTTCCCAAGTGGCTGTGAGCCACGGGTCATCTGGCTACAGGAGAGCAGGATTTTATATAAAGAATTGATACTCGTGTCCTCCTCCAAGAGCACATATCGAAGAGCACAGGGCTCTCTGTAACAGGATTTAAAGTGTTTCTCCCATCCTCAATCTTAAGTGTTTAGGTGCCATTAGCTCATGCACTTCATCTGTTTCCAGGCCCATTACCACCAGACAAAGAAAATGTTTCAGAACCTTGCCAGACTTAGACATTGGGCCACAGGAGCTGGGACAAGACCAGCCGGCCCAAACATGGAGAAAAACCACAGCAATACCCCTGGTCGAAATAAAAACACTGAATGTTTCCAGGTATGCAGATTGGTGTGTCTCTATGGCAGCATGGGACTCAAGGTGCTGTGCAAAAACCACAAAGCTCCGATCATGAAAAAACTCTTTTCCAGAGGTGACTCACAAATGACAAGTCTGATGACATCTCTCAGCACGAACTGACTTTTTCTTATGCAGAGATCGCCGCCACGTGGCTGATCTAACCACAATTCTTGCATCTGTGCTTTTTTGTTCTTTGCCTGCTCTTTATTTTTTTCCCTCCCTCTGCTCCCCCGTCCTTTGCTCATGCAGAGGATGCTCGATCGGAGGGGACGAAGGCGCTCGTTCCATTCAAGCTCTAATGAGTGCCCTAAAGTGCCTCCACTCCTCTTTGTGCGTCCACATATTTCACACGATGGGTTAAAGCTATTGTTTATGCCCGAGTTACATGTCAGCCTGAAAATATTTGTTATCATTATGATTTCATTTTTAGGCATGCACATGGCTTTTTAAGCTAAATTTCTGATTGCTGCGTGATGCCAACGATCCAGGTCTTACTGGAGTCACAGCAGCCAGTGTTTTCCTTCAACTTAAACGTGACACTGTTTGGAAATCTAATTATAATTTGTATGGAACTTCTGGCACAGTTCCCTTACACTATTTGAGATATCTAGAGAAAGAGAAAAGCAGGGACCCTCAATTTTTACAATTCACAGACTCCCTTGTCTCTCATACATGCCCCCCCGCACACACACCCCCACCCCCACCCTCTCACAGCCCACGACCCACCCTTCATACTCCCTCTTTCTGGCAGTAGAGAACCAAATAAATGCAGCCTAATACTCACTGGAGGGTTGGAACAACCTATTTGGTTTAATGAGGTGATCCGTTTGTACTTTCTCTCCCTCTCCCCCTCTTTCTTTGTCTATCATTCTCTGTGTGTCTCTTAGCCAATTACACAGTGTCCTGTCTTGCATCCTGTCCCCCCTTTTTTTCTGCTCTCACTCATTTTCCCTCCTTCTTTCTAAAGGCCTTGTTGAGCCCTGATAGGCTTGCTGGGGATAAAACCTGGAGGTCGGGAGACGAGAGGGACATTTGGGAGCAAGATGGCGAGAGGGACGGCGGCCACGTACCTACATGGAGTCCTTCTCCTGGCTCTGTGGAAACCGTCACTGCAAGGAGGTGGGTCCCCCTTTAGTGCATGTGTGTGGCGCTCACCAGTGCAGCACCTGTGGATCAGGTGTCACATACAGGTTAGGTAGCAGTTTTAGCAGAGAAGGGACGCATGGACGCATGGTCCTGTTTTCAATACATTAGCTATTTCTACCTGCGATTTTGGGAGCATTCACAACTATGATAATCATGATAATGAAAGATTGTAGTAGAAACTGCTGCAGCAGTATCTGTATTTGATGATTAAAAACTTTAGATTTTTCACACTGCAAGAAATATGCAAAAATCTGAAGATGGAAGTTGAATTTATTTCAAGTTATTTCACTGATAAGTGACACTTTTTTCCAATATTACAAGCCGTTACCATGGAAATCATTATTAGCATTTCTGCAACTTTCATTTAGTTTTCAAGTCTCTGAAGAAGTTAGGAATGTGTGAGCGGATTTGTAAACTCTGAACCAAAGGTCAAACTTGTCTCCGGTCTTGCTGTCAGATTCATAATCTGGAGGATAATGAACTGAAGCTATGTTGGACACGCTTTACCTTTCCCGCATAAAAAGGTTTTCAAGAGTACTGCCAACTCTGAGTAATTTTCTTGGTTCTCAATAAAACTTGCTTTTGTTGACATTTTTGTCAAAGGATTTCTACAATCATGTTGCTGTAACTTTCCACACAAGTTTGATCGCTACATAGTGTTCAATTTCATGATTTCTGTGTGGAAGAACTTTGAAAGCAATTATACGTATGTAAACATGTTAGGTGAGGATCTTAACTTGTTTGACTACTTGTTCTCTGCAACTTTACAAAGTCCAGGTGTATTTTCATCTCAGTTTTTCCTCCTCTTGAGGCAGGATGTCTGGATAAAAGGGGTATAGTTAAAACGTCTCATAAGGCAGTGCACCTTATAAAAAGCTTACAAACATAAGTGTATGCTCCATGTAACATGGACATGATGAGAATTTATACTCTGTAGTCCCTATATTTTTGGTTCAAGTGATGGTAACAGTGATGGTCAGATGTTAAAAACAGCCTTTGTGATGAAGATAGTGAAGTATTAGATGCTAAGTGCCTTAATTAGAGGAGACAGTATGGAGCTGTCCAGGGATGTGTGGAGAAAGAGCAGCGGAACGATTACATGGTCAGCCACGAGGATGGTGATTGTGACTTCTTAGTAAAATGTTTACTTGCTCCTTTAAATGTGTTTTGCAGTCAATATTGAAAACAATGGCAATGCAACAAAATTAAGATTCTACAGCTCTGTGATGCTGTATCGTTCACTGAAAAGAATACCAAAGTGTCAGAAGATAAACCAAGAACTGGCGGCGCTTGATAAAAGGTCAGGGAATCATAAAAACTATGAATGTCGGCACAAAGTTGCATAGTCATACTTCCAACAACGAGGCATTTCAGTGAGGAGAAAGGTCAAGAGAACGCCAAAGTCAGTTCTCTGGGGATCGTTGTAAAGTCTGTCCAAAATCTTCACGGCAACCCATCCAACAGGGTGGAGATATGTCACTCATCACCAAAGCGATGCACTGACTGATGAACATTGGCGGTGTCACCCCAAAAACAACCTCTGCCAGAGTGGCTAAAAAAACATTAGTGGTACAATACTATATTGTACAATATTGTTACTAGAGTAATGAAATATGATCAATGTTATTAATTCAGTAATGAGATATTAATGTCACCACAGAAAATAAAAAACTCTGTCAAAATGAAAAATATCACCTTTATGTGAATTCACTGCCAAGCCCAACTGCTGTCTTATTTCACGATCTGGTGCAACACATTGTTATTTGAGTGCAAAGCTCTACCTGTCCATTGTTTCATTTCAAAAAGATTCCTCCCAAACAAAAAGCTTTTGGGGCAAGGAGGTTTCTCCCCTGCAGCACTCCAGTGGGCAGAGCCAAATGAGTGAACAGTTATTTACTTTGTGCTGTTAATGTGCTGTACATGGCATTACTGTGAGATCAGCAACTGCATTCTTTAGGAATCCCTGCAGACCTCTTCTTTTCACATCTGGACTGTGGGATCTTAAAAAACCTTTTCCTTTTATAGTGGTTCACTCTGTGTTTCTATTTTTGGCTGTTGTGATTTGTGAAATGGAATATAGGTGCAGAAAAGGGTGAGAATTATGACCAAAGAAGAATGCCTTTTGGATGTGGCTGCGTGTTTGTTATCATCTACAGAGAAACTCAGAGAGCACACGGTTGATAATCACTACACACAAGCACTCTTTTCTTCTCCACTTGTACAACTATCGCAGCTGATCGTAGTTGTTAAATGTAATCCTTGGTACTCCGACAAATAAATGGGTTTTATTAGGTGCTGGCAAAAAGGAGAAAATGATGCCTCATTAGCCCTGATTTATTCCACAAACTCTGTCATCTGTCCAAAGCAGTCCAAAACAATGAAAGTTTTTCTGCTGTAATAAAAACACCAGTGTAAATTAGATTTATTTGTAATAATCGTCATAATTTTAAAATGTGATAATAATACAACTTTTTTCCTGGAGTGTAAAATTGAAAATCATACTGACATTTGATTGTGAACACTGAGTGACTCTGAACTGGTTATGTGCATCAGGTGTATACATACCTGCTGGTGCAGGTGCAGGAGCTGGAGCTGGCATAGGAGCTGGCGCAGGGCCTGGAACTGGATTCGGACCAGGTGGGACTGGAACAGGATTTGGACCTGGAGGAGCCGGCGCAGGGCCTGGAACCGGATTCGGACCAGGCGGGACTGGAACAGGATTTGGACCTGGAGGAGCCAGGACTGGATTTCAGCCTGGTGGAGGAGCTGGACCAGGAGGAGCTGGTGCTGGTCTTGGGAGTTTTGGAACAGGAGCTGGTGGAGGTAGATGTCATCATTTGTGTTTTCTATTTAATTGTATAACAATGATAATGACTTTAGTTTGAAGTTATAAGGTAAATATGAGGAGTGACACATTGTTTGTAAGTGTTTGTACACTGTAATTGTTAACACTGCAATTAACATACAGAGTTGTGCAAGATTGTGTTATCACTTATACAACCACCATACTACACTTTTTAGTATGTTTTGTTTAAATGACATCAGTTACAGGAGGAGTTTCAGGTTAAAAGGCAAAACAGAAGTTGTTTTTTTATGTCTCACAGGTAATTAATACCTCATGGTAATATCAACCACAGGAAACACGTCTATAGCATAGTCTATGTCAACAAGCTATTGTGGGTTTATGCATGTGTTTGACTCACATTGTCCCGGTGATCGTATTCCTCAGGGGGGTATGGTGGTCAAGGACCAGGAGGAGTTGGCCCAGGGGGAGTTGGACCGGGAGGAATTGGTTTGGGAGGAGTGGGACCTGGAGGAGTCGGACCAGGAGGAATTGGATTGGGAGGAGTCGGACCTGGAGGAGCCGGACAGGGAGTAGTTGGACCAGGGGGTGTTGGACCTGGAGGTGTTGGACCTGGAGGAGTCGGACCAGGAGGTTTAAGGCCCAGCACCTTTGGTCCAGGCAGTGGTGGTCTGGGAGTCGTACCTGGAGGTGTTGGGGCTGGTAAGACAAATATTGCTGGTTGTCATCTTGATTATCCATTTATTATACCATCTGCAGAGTTCAATTTTCCATAATTCAACTGGTAAATTGATTGCCATGTCTGCCTTCTTCTTACAGGTGGAAAGCCTCCAAAAACAGGTGAGAATTTCAGGTCTAGGTATTGTTAGAGCACTGATTTAATGTGATTTGCAGAATCCTCAGACAGTTAAGTTCAAATGTCATGAACTCTATGCATGGGAAATGCTCAGTTTTTTATATGGAGGTATGTAGGAAAAAAACCTGGAGACCATGATGATGCTATAACCTCTTAAAATGGTGTATCTGATTTTTATTGCCATTGTATTTGTCTCTTGGAGGTGGCTATGGTGGGCGTGGGGGAATAACAGGAGGGCTTGGAGCAGGACAGGGAGCTGGAGGTGTAGGAGGAGTTGGATCAGGTGGTTTTGGACCAGGTGGTGTCGGGTCTGGAGGCTATGGAACTGGTCCTGGAGGAGTCGGTCCAGGTGGTTTTGGACCAGGACTCAGTGGTCTGGGGGGCCAAGGTACAGGTATGAGTTTGGGGTTTTTTTGTCTCATAAACATATTTTAAAAACAAATTAAGAAGAATGGACTGGGTCATGTGGAGGTAAATAATATTCATACATGTGAACATGAACCTAAACTTGCTCATGCACACGTGGATCAGTGGTCTGTACTGTAAATATTGTTCCTCATGTCAATTCAGTGCAGCAGGAAGGGACTGCATACATGTACCCTTATTTCATTTCCTCATTACCTCAAAGATATAAGCTATTGTTGAATAGCTTAAACCCCCCCACCCTCATGCACACACATGCATACGGTGATAACAACTAATGCATTAGGCATGGTGGGTCCCAGATAAAGGACGGAAGTCATCACGTCAGTCAGAAAGACTGATTTGCTTTGGAATTTCAGGCCTCTCTGTTTTTCATCCCCCAAACATGCGAGGTGCCTGTACAGGTTGAGGAATGTTGGCGATAATATCCAAACGATTCGTCGAGGTTAAGCCTTGGCTTTGTGGAGCCTTTTGAATTGCTCCCATTATGTCGTTGTATAGAGAATGGGTCAGCATGAGCGCAGGAAACAGACTCATATGTCACACTTTCCAGTTTACCAAAAGTCTGGCCATCCCAGCGCACACACCCATATATACGCTACACAATGATACCCACAAAGTGTGGCATTGCCCCACCCTGAGGAATAAGATGCAAACATCCTGGTTCAACTGAGCAAGCACGGGGAGGCATGCCATCAAACACTGTGCTGTAATATCAAAAAGACACAAACCAATTAAAAATAAGACTGAATTAAAAATAAAACTGAATAATTGGCCTAAAGCTGCTTAAAATTAGATTAAATTTGAGAAAAATAGAAACAAAACAGACATATTGTTGTGGTGGATAAGCTGAGAAACTAAATGTGACTGCCGTAGTTCAAAATCTTATACTTCAAAATGAAGTAGTATGTGTACCAGCTCTCTTTTAACAGGGAGTGAGATAATTTCTCCAGTGTTTTTTCCCAGTCATTCATCTGTGGCCCTGTAACTGTCACAGACCCAACTACAGCCAAACTCTACAAGAGATTTAAGAGGTGTTCAGTTCAAAACTGAACACTTCAAACTAGTTTTCAAAAACCTTTACAGAGGAGAAGTTAATCCTTGTAAGGTTTCTGTCGGGCAGCCATCATACATGTATAACATTACACAAGGGTGGAGTCACACAGGGACACACTGAATTCATTAATGTATGATGTAGTGTACTGTAGTCACTAGAGCGAATATAGAAAGTACTAAGTACTGTTTCTCTTTTATCTGCACATTAGGATATGGAAGTCTTGGGGCAGGAGGTTTGGGTGTGGGACCACTTGGAGCAGGGGGCTTCGGGACAGGCTATGGACCTGGAGGTCAGTGTTTTTTATTTTTTATATCTGATATTTTTCCATGAAACACGGCAATAGGTTTAAAAGTACAGGCCTGTTTATTCTTTTATACAGATTCAATTTTGTCACTGTTTTAGCCAAACCAGTTGAGATAATCATCAAGACCTATGAATAAGCAAGGCTGGCTCTGTGCCAGTGTAAAATTACTCATTGACCTTGAAAGATATTTGTGTAATTAGCAAAACTCTGTCATGACCCAGGTGGCTATGGAGGAGGATATGGACCAGGTGGATTTGGTCAATACCCAGGAACTGGTGGAACTGGTCCCAAACCTCCTAAAACAAGTAACTGCAACCTACTGCTTTTTATCACATTAGATTCAGTGTTAAAAATATGATTGATTTTTTTCTTTGCTGACCTTAGGTGGGGCTGGAACATCACTTGGAGGAACAGGTTATGGGCCTGGTGGTGCTGGACTTGGACCCAGTGGTGCTGGACTTGGGCCAGGTGGTGCTGGATTTGGGCCAGGTGGTGCTGGAGTTGGACCTGGTGGTGCTGGAGTTGGACCTGGTGGTGCTGGAGTTGGACCTGGTGGTGCAGGAGTTGGACCGGGTGGTGCTGGAGTTGGGCCTGGTGGTGCTGGAGTTGGGCCTGGTGGTGCTGGAGTTGGACCAGGTGGTGCAGGAGTTGGACCTGGTGGTGCTGGAGTTGGGCCTGGTGGTGCTGGAGTTGGACCTGGTGGTGCAGGATTTGGACCTGGTGGTGTAGGAGTTGGACCTGGCGGAGGTACATTGTTTGATTTACTGTACAAACATATACATATATCACACAAGCGTATTTCAAGCTGTGTTACATAGGTAATTTTAAAAAAAACTTTCTGTTTTAGCTCCAGTGCTTCCACAGACTGGCATTACTGGTGGAGGACCTGGAGGAAAGAGTGGTGGCAAAGCATCAAAACAAGTCCCAGGTACATGATGAAGACAGGCCCTTTGTTTAGTTGCCTTCATCATTCAGGATCATCTAAAAACAATGTTTTTTTGGATCAATGTTCTAAAATTGAATATGCTGTCACACAGGAATAGGGGTGCCTGGGCTCTACCAAGGTGGATTTTTACCAGGCCAAGGTATTCTGTGACACAGGAAACGTTGGAAAAAAACATGGCTTAAATAAAGAATAACGTGTATCACATTGTAAGAAATTTAGTGTGTGTTTACAGAAAAAGTTTGACAATTGTGTTTTTCTGTGTTTTCGTCTCCGCTGGCTAGGATTTGGAGGCCGTGGTGTTCTCCCTGGAGTGGCCACAGGATCTGGACTTGGACCTCAGACTGGTGTGTTAATGCATTCAACATCAGTAATGTTGGAACCTGACATCTTGGCCTGGATGCACGTGGCAGAACTTTTGCCTTATTCATCACAGGGGCTGGAGTACTTGGCCAAGGGGGTGCCGGACCAGGAGGAGCAGGCAGTAGGTGTCATGTAGAACTGACAAACTGTGTTATACTATGGATTTTGATTTAATACCTTTGATCTTCATCATCAGAAAAATAAATAATAAAGTTTATCCAAGGCTGCAAATTTAATATTTTGCTGGGTGTTTACCTCTAAAGTGTATTTCTCATCTTAGATGGTCGTGGACAGCAGCTGCCAGGGGTTTTTCGCGGTTACCCTCTCATATCACCAAAATCGGGTACACAGGAGCCAGTCATGCAGTACTCTCTAAAGCTTTCAATGCCAATGATAAGTATAAAAGAAGAATTTTATTCTTTCGTTAATAAAATATTCATCCTCTCAATTCAAGGGGCAGGAAAATCAAAGAATCCAGCCAAAGCTGCAGCTAAATATGGTAAAGACACGTTCATTTAGGCGTCAACCTCATTTTCAGTAGATGAAAGTACCATTATAATTATTTTGGACAGTTTTTTAAGCTCACCTGTTTGCTTTCTTGAGCAGGTGGAGTTGGAACTGGAGGAGGTGCTTTAGGTGTTGCGGCTGGAAGACTCCCTGGAGGAGGGGCAGGAGCTGGCCCTGGATTTGGAGGTGGAGTTGGAACAGGAGTTGGACCAGTAGCTGGACCAGGGGCTGTACCTGGATTTGGAGGCGGAGTTGGAACAGGAGCTGGAACAGGAGCTGGACCAGGGGCTGTACCTGGATTTGGTGGCGGAGTTGGAACAGGAGCTGGACCTGGGGCTGTACCTGGATTTGGTGGTGGAGTTGGAACAGGAGCTGGACCTGGGGCTGTACCTGGATTTGGAGGTGGAATTGGAACAGGAGGAGGACCTGGAGTAGCCAGCAGCATACCTGGCTTAGGTAAATCTGGAGTAGTGTGTCTTTCTGAAGTCTTTGATGGGAGACTAGAGTGCAGGATGAACCCATCAAAGACTGATTTCTAATATAGTCTACCATTTATGTTGACGATAAATATCTGTTAATATTTTAATTATAGATATCCAATATTAAAATTGTAATATAATATCAATAATATTAAAACATTTTTGTGTCATAGGTTATGGTTCTGGCTCAGCCAAAGCACGCAAATATGGTGAGACATAATTGTACAGTTAATATGTGGTGCATGTGATGCATTTAACAACTATTGCAGTGTTTCGCTGACACATAAAATGCCTTTAATGTGTCCAGGTCAGCCAGTCGGTACAGGCACTGGAGGCCTTGGAGGAGGACCAGGTGGAGGAGCTGGAGTTGGCCTCAGTACAGGACTCGGACCTGGCTCTGGAATTGGGACAGGTGGCTATGGTTTTGGTCCAGGCGGTGTAGGCACTGGTGCAGCTGGAGGCCTTGGAGGTGTAGGACCAGGAAGAGGAGCGGGCATCGGCACAGGTGTGGGACCTGCCTCTGGTGTTGGTTTTGGTCCAGGTGTTGCTGGTGCTGGGTCAGCTGGCCTTGGTCCTGGTGGTGCTGGCACCGCCCCTGGAGGAGCTGGTTACGGGCCTGGTAGAATTGGGTATGGGCCAGGTGGCACCGGAGCTGGATTGGGAGGAGCAGGAACAGGACCTGGAGGTAACAATGAATCAGTAGATTTAGGATTTTGTAAAATTTAACTTATCATAATTATTAACAGTAATAGCTCAATGTACACTATTAAGAGAAGAAGCTAAAGATGCAGTACATATATAAAGAAATTCAACAGTGTATTGCATTCACAAAGACAAATGTATAATCAGTCTTCTGTGTTTCAGGATATGATGCCAGTGCCAAAGCTCGTAAATATGGTGAGGATGGTTATATAAATGAAAGTCTATGCAAATCCATTGTTATTGTACAGTATAACTGTGTATTTAGGATATCAATAAAACAGGACTGCTCTTCTCCCTATAGGCATGTTAAGCGGAGCACTTGGAGGTTCAGGAACAGGTACTGGCGGAGTCGTACCTGGTGGTGCTGGGACTGGTTATGGACCGGGTGGTGTCGGACCTGGTGGTACTGGTTATGGACCAGGTGGGGTTGGGCCAGGTGGTGCTGGTACAGGATATAGACCAGGTGGAGTCGGACCTGGTGGTGCTGGTACTGGTTATGGACCAGGTGGAGTCGGACCTGGTGGTGCTGGTACTGGTTATGGACCTGGTGGAGTCGGACCTGGTGGTGCTGGTACAGGATATAGACCAGGTGGAGTCGGACCTGATGGTGGTGCTGGTACTGGTTATGGACCCGGTGGAGTCGGACCTGGTGGTGCTGGTACTGGTTATGGACCCGGTGGAGTCGGACCTGGTGGTGCTGGTACTGGATATGGACCGGGTGGAGTTGGGCCCAGTGGTGCTGGTACTGGTTATGGGCCAGGAGGCGGAGGACCTGGTGGCGCTGTTACAGGCTATGGACCAGGTGGAGTTGGAACTGGTGGTGCTGGTACAGGCTATGGGCCAGGTGGAGGAGTTGGACCTGGTGGTGCCGGATATGGACCTGGAGGTAGGGTGAAAGATTAGCATATAGAGACAATAGACAAATATGCAAAGGGATTCACTGGCTAATAAAGCACTCATGCGTTTTGCAGGTTATGCCGGCGCCAAAGCCCGCAAATACGGTAAGACAACATTTTTAATTCTCATCCCCTGAATGACCCCAGTGAATATGTATATAAATCTTTATGTAATTTGTATCAGTAGAAAAAATAGATAAATATATGTAATATCCAATTGAACTTAAACATCTAAACAAAAGGCAAAATGAAAACAGCTTGCTGTTCCTTAATTGAGTTTTGCGGTCTGTATGTGGTATCGGTCTCATTTACATTTTGTAATAAAATGCTGACCTCTGCAGGCCTGCCTGGAGGTGCTGGATGTGCCCTGGGTACAGGAGGACTTGGAGTCGGGCCTTGTTATGCGCTCAGGGGAGGAGCAGAAGGGGTCCCAGGAAGAGGTGCTGGAATAACAACTGGTGGTGGACCAGGAGCAGGACTGGGAACTGGTGGGATACCTGGCTCTGGTGTTGGAACAGGAGGCGGACCAGGTGGTTTTGGACCAGTCAGTGGTGGAGGTACAAACAGAAGAACACTCTTAATTCCTCAGAAACTGTGTGAAACAAACACAAATAATTCAGAGCATATATTGAATCAGTAATATGAATGAAAATATAAAATATGAAACAGTAACTAGTTACATTCTACACTTGCCTCTTAATGTTTTTCATAGCTGCCTATCTTTAAAACAGATGTAATGTTAATATGAAATATTAGTGGTTATATACAGTATACCTATACCTATATACCTATATATATATATATATATATATACACACCACTAGGCACTGGAGAACAGCATATGGGCCTGGAGTTGGACCTGTGCTTGGTACTGGTTACGGACCAGGTGGAGGCTACGGTGCAGGACCAGGGGCTGGATATGGAACAGGTACAGGAGTGCCAATTAAATTTTTTGACCAAGATAATTTTTTCCCCCAAACTCATACTATGCCAATTCATAACTTGCTGAAATATATATATTGATTAAACAATTTTTTTTATTTACAGGCTATGGAGCTGGACCAAAACCTGCTAAATATGGTAAAACAAATATCTATTTTTATTGTTACTTAAAAACATGATGAGGAAGATTTCATCTGAATTCCAGTACAACCAAAGTGGGTTTTGTATTTGAACCTGGTCTAGGTCAAGGTGGAAAGACTGCCGGTGGGGTACTAGGAGGTGGAGTAGGACGTAAGTTTTATTATAATTGAGCACTGCTAGATGAGAGCAATGGTGGATGATTTTTCACTGCTTGCTCATTTTATTTTCAGTGGTGACGTTTTGAACCCGCTGGGGTTGGATGGGGTTTCTTATATTCCATTTGCTGTCTTCTGTATTTTTAGGTGGATATGGGCCAGGAGGTTTTGGAACTGGGACTGGAGGTCCAGGTCTGTACTTAGATTTGAGTTTGAGCATGAACTATTGACCTCTACTGTAAATATGTAGTATAGTGTATAAAAATATTGTAATGACAATAATGACCTGTTAAATTGGACTTTTTCAGACGAGATCTCGATATGAGCAGACATAACTCTTTGCCAAAAAGCTAAATATACCTACAGCAGGTTTAAATGATGTAATAACTGTTATAAATAAGGGATTTTTTAACTAGCAGTACTACTACTACTACTAGCAACTGTACTTGGCATCATTAATTGCCTATCTCATCTGTGTAAATGTTGCAGTGTTTTTTATCCCCCGTTCCATCTTGTTGTCTTATTTGTTGTGATCCTCAGGCTCTGCCACAGCTGGTTCTAAAGCTGCTAAGTATGGTATGGAGTCATCTGTCAAGTAGAACATTATACGTATATATTACATAGGTAAACTGAGGAAGCAGAATTGTTTCAAAGTACCTCTTTTAAATTTTACGAGATGAATTCTTTTATAAACTGTAGGGCAACCTGGTGGAGTTGCACCTGGGGCAGGAGCAGGGACCGGCACCACAGGAGTAGCCACAGGGACCGGCACCGGAGGAGCAGGCACAGGGACCGGCACCGGAGGAGTAGCCACAGGGACCGGCACCGGAAGAGCAGGCACAGGGACCGGAGGAGTAGCCACAGGGACCAGAATTGCAGGAGAAGGCACAGGGGCCACCGGCACTGGTCTTTCAGTAAATGGCACCAGGCTGGTGGCAACAGCTGGACCCAGTGGTAAGTTTCTTCTTGGTAATGGTTGATATTTAATTAGATAATCTGTGTGTGTGATAATCTGTCTTCTGGATCAGGAGGACTTGGAAGCGCAGGAGGCACACCATCTCCATCATCAGAAGGTATCTATTCAGTTTTAGTGCAAATAAATTAATAAAGGCATGAATACACTAAAGTTTACTATCCAGTTTTTTTCATTTTTTAAAGGACTTTTGTCGTATTCATTTATAATCTAATACAACTGTAGTCTGCTTTTTCATCTTCCAAAGTAATCATTATTTTATTAATACGACAACAATAACAACACATGCTGTACTATTATAGCCTATTCAAATCACCATAATTTGAATATTTTGCCCTTATTCCAGGTGATAGTGGTGCTGGCAGTGTGATAGAAGGGTCTGGAAGTTCTGGAGGAGAAGGTGTATTTAAATTTGATTGATTCTTCAGAACTTTTCTTTGATTTAGTTCATAGATGACAGTTGCATTTCAGATCCAAATATGTTTTACACTACTTTATACATTCTTCTGTTAAAGAAAGTGTACACATTTAAAAAGGCTACTGTATATTACAACAGGAGGTACTGGTGTAGCTGGCAGACCAGTGGGAGCAGGTGGTGATGGAGACGGCCTGAGTGGAACAGGAATCCCCATCATTGGAGCAAAACCAGGTATTTTGTTGAGTCATGCTGCGGAGTCAAAATACATAATCATTCGATGTAAATGTATTAATTTATTACTACTTAAAGAGTAATTTTGAAGTGGTATTAGTTAAAATGAGTTATGGTGGAAGAAACTTTGCTTTCTTAAATATTTCTATTTAGTCTTCAAGCTGTTTTCTTCCCACATTTATGTTTTCTAATTATTTTTATATACAGGACTCAATGGGACCGTTCAAGGTGAGTGTTTATTCAGCTTCCCATACAATGCTCACAGCTTCGTTTGTCTGTGAACATTGTGTGTTAATCAACATCTGTGTCTCTGTCACTGATAAAACTGTGCTCTGGTCCTCTATTGTTCTCTTGTTAGTCAGCTGGAGATCCAAAAACTGTTTTCTAAACAGTTTTTAAATTATATTCAGTGAAAGGAAAGGAAATGTGTTTCAATTTTGTTGTGGACAGTGCCACCATGTGGCCACGTATTAAGTACGTTATGTTTTCATGTATTTCTTCTGAATTTTAACAAGGTAACTAATGTGTCATAGGACCTGTCCAAAGTAAGTTTGCATAAATGATCCTGAATCCTGATGTTTGCTTGTGAGAAGTTGAAAAAAAACTTATGATGCACAATAGAAGGTATAAAGATTTTGTGATAGCATGGAATTAATTTCACCATAAAACCCACCTGATAGGATAAAGTGGCTTTCAAACAGGTGCTGGTAAGTAGGAAAATGTGGCTCAGTCACTTGTAAAAAATAAATGGGATGTATTTCAGGTACCGGTGATGATCTCTCATCTCATCTCCCACTGCCTGGAGCCAAGCCACTCAAACCCCCAGGTGAATAAAATACAACCTAGTTCTCCATTAAACAATTTCCAAATCAATGTATAAAGAAAAATGACACAATTTCACCAGATGCAAATCACATAGTGGAGACCGTACTCACCAGAACGCTCCTCTTTAATGGTGGATTGGATGTAACAGTTATTGACTTTGGTCTTGGTTCCAGTTTTGATTCTATTCAGAAATACAGGTCTAGTGTCCTTGTTTAATCCTGTCACTACAGGTGTTCCCCGAGGTGACACACCAGGTGAAGGAGATGGAGAGGAGGGTCCTGATGGGGAGAGGGATGGTACAAGAGGCACGGGTGGAGGAATAGGAGGGGATCCTACCAGTGCAGGAGGAGCAGGAGGAGCAGGAGGAGTTTCAGGTGGTGTAACTGGTGTGGGAAGGGGAGACGGTCCTGCAACTGGATCTGGAGTTGGACCAGAGGGTGCAACTGGTGGAGTAGGAGGAACACCAAAACCACCCAAAGGTGCCATTTTCACCATCTGAATCTTCACTCCATAATGACTGTCTTATATCTACACCATTCACTATCAACAACTGTGTATCATATTACATTAAAAAAACAACTAACAGATAAACTGGTCCTTACATCCTAAACTTAAAATTCTATTCATCATTCATTTTATTTTAAAAATTTTTTTATAGCATACGGACCTGATGGGACTGTGGCAGGAGGAATAAGTGTTGGACCTGGTGGAGTTGGTAGGGTAGTAGGTGGAGCTGGAAGTGGCCCTGCGGCAGCTGGAGGTGGTCCTGGGGGTGTTGGAGCCGGTCCTGGAGGAGTTGGAAGCAGTCTTGGGGTCGCTGGAGGTGGTGCTGGGTCAGTTGGAGGAGGTCCTGGAGGAGTTGGAGCTGGTCCTGGAGGAGCAGGCTTGGTACCTGGGGCTGGTGGTGGAGTAGGAACAGGAACTCTTAAACCTGGAAAAAGTGAGCTACTATGAAATAATGTTCAGTGTATTCACCCCAAATATTAACATCAATGCCTATATTACAATGAAGTATTCATAAATAAGTTTCACACATTATTCGTAACAGGTTATGGTGCTGGTGGAGCTGGAGTTTTACCAGGAGGAGGTATGCTAACTTACACTACCTACACCATCTTGGTTACAGTTGACATATGACCAAAACAGTCTAAAACATAACATATATCTTTCTCTGTCTCTCTCAGGAATACGTTATCCAACTGGAGCAGGAATAGGACAGGGAACGGGAAAACCAGGCAAAGGTTCAACAAACTGTCAACTGCACAGGCATCTTCTTTATGAGGGCTTACAGCCATGAACACATACATGATACATTCAATGTTTTTACCTTTCATCAGCATATGGAACTCTTGGAGCAGGAGGCCAAGGTGGAGTTGGACCTGGGGGTTATGGAGTTGGTCCTGGTGGCTATGGTACTGGTCCAGGTGGTTATGGCACAGGACCCAGTGGTTACGGAGTTGGCCCGGGTGGCTACGGTGCTGGGCCTGGTGGATATGGAGCTGGGCCTGGAGGCTCTGGAACTCTCGGAGTTGGAGGGGTTGGAACTGGTCCCGGGAGTTTAGGTGCAGGAGTAGGAGGAGTAGGCCCCGGTGGACTTGGTGGTGGACTTGGGGGATATGGTGGTGGTGTGGGTCCAGGTGGTAAGTTGACCTCAATGAAACCAATAGTTTAAAAAATGATGTTTAATTTCACCAGAAATAAAACACACCTCATATAACTTCTTATTTCACATGCTTATTGAAGGTTCAAGATATGGCACAGGTCCAGGACTGAGTACCGGCACTGGTAAACCATCAAAAAGTATGATAATAATTGACCTTGTTATTCAGAGTAATCATACAGATCAAACACTTTTGCAGAGAAGAGAAGTTGAACAAACATTTGTTTTTAGGTTATGGAGCAGGAGCTGCAGGTACACAGGTTGGGCCTGGTGGCTATGGGACTGGACTAGGTGGAGTTGGTTCTGGTCCAGGAGGTTTTGGACCTGGCGGTGCTGGTGCTGGTAGTTATCAGCCTGGTGGTTCTGGACCTGGTGGCTATGGGCCCAGCACAGCAGGGACTGGACTGGGTGGTGTTGGAACCAGGCAAGGTGGTTTTGGACCTGGTGGTGTTGGCACAGGACCAGGCAGCTTTGGACCTGGTGGAGCAGGGGCCATTCCTGGTGTGTATACTGCTGGAGGTCAAGGACTGGGCACAAGAAAACCAGCCAAATCAGGTACAATGGGTTTAACATCAACAATATTTAATAATGCACTATGTCTTAAGATGTATTCAGGCTATTAACTCCTTCTGACAGGATATGGATCATCCTCATTGGGTGAAATTCAAAGTGATAAAACACTTTTACCATCTACAGATCGTTTAGTGTATTAATCTATGTCTTTGTACATCATAACATGTCTAGTTAATTATTACAAATATAAACAAATTTTTTATCCAGGCACTCTGAAGCAGTTCTGCTGTTTATTATTGCAAAAACAGGTTAGGTTTATGAAAAACCCATGGCTGTTTTCCATGTGCAGGGGCTTTACCTGGTGGAACAGGTACTGGAGCCGGCAGATATGGGCTGGGTGGTTTTGGGCCTGGAGGCACCGGCACAGGAGGCTTCGGACCAAGTGGCCCGGCACAGGAACAGGAGGCTTCGGGCCAGGTGGTGCCGGAACAGGAGGCTTTGGGCCAGGTGGTGCCGGGACAGGAACAGGAGGCTTCGGACCAGGTGGCACTGGGACAGGAACAGGAGGCTTCGGACCAGGTGGCATTGGCACAGGAACAGGAGGCTTCGGACCAGGTGGCGCCGGGACAGGAACAGGAGGCTTCGGACCAGGTGGCGCCGGGACAGGAACAGGAGGCTTCGGACCAGGTGGCATTGGCACAGGAACAGGAGGCTTCGGACCAGGTGGCGCCGGGACAGGAGGCTTTGGACCAGGGGGGCAAGGATTAGGAAAAAGAAAACCTTATAAATCTGGTAAGAACTGGTCACATGTCACAGTATGGCAGGTAATATACTGTATATACATTTAATTGTACTGGTAAAGACTTCCATTTAACTTCATTGTTTTATAAGACGAGTAATTAGAAGAACATTGTTTGAAGAACCCTTTCTCATCCCCTTTTCAGGGTATGGAGGAGCAGGGTATGGATCAGGTAAGGTTTGGTTTAGGACTGAGGATTGGTAAATATCTGTTATGTATACATTTATGGGATATTCATATTATTTTCATCCCACCTTTACAAAGTCTCTTGAGTTACATGTTCTCCCTCCCTCTTTACAAGAGATCACACACCATCAATTTACAACAATCACATATAACACAACATATGTAATATAGTTGTGCTGTTTCCCAGCAGGAGTATTAGGCAGAGGTGCAGGAGCTGGTCCTGGGGGAGTTGGAGCTGGACCTGGGGGCTATGGCCCTGGAGGATATGGTCAAGCTGGAACTGGACCAGGCCCTTTTGTTTATGGGCCAGGAGGTGCTGGACCTGGTGGTTATGGCCCAGGGGGTGCTGGACCTGGTGGCTACGGCCCAGGAGGTGCTGGAACTGGGCCAGGGAGTTTTAGACCTGGTGGGGCTGGTGGATACGGACCTGATGGCCAAGCACTTGGGATAAGGAAGCCTCCTAAATCAGGTTATGGTTTACCACTGGGTGTAACCGACTATAGACCAGGTAAAATTCTAAGTTAAGGGCCTGGTCAGAAATAAAGGGGTAGCCCATAAAATGCAAATCCTGTAGCTATATGTGTTTTTGATGGTCACAAAGTCTACATGTAACTGAGAGCTCTGGTGTTTTGAATTTAATGCCATGGAGAAAATAATACTGATTTCATATGTAGAGACAGAGGATGGTCTTAAGTGCGCAAGTCTGCAATAAATAATTAACTAACTGGGAAACGTATCTATTATGTAATCTAACATCCCTCAAACACACCTGTGTTTCTCAGGTGGTGGAGCAGGAGGGCTTCCTGGTGTGCGAACAGGAGGTATCAGTGGAGGTGGAACAGGTGAGTTTTTTTTAAGTAAAAATGAAAAAAATATGAATGAAAAAATATATAATACATAAAACTTTACAATGATTAAAATACAAAAAAACATTGAATTACAGTAATGAAAGATTGACTACAACTGTACTAGCACCACCTGTTTTTGTAAAATGTCAAAACTGGTCTTTCTGCTGTTATGGTTATCTTCTTTAGTTTTTAAGTGCGGACTACTTTCTAAATTTCTAAAATTCACTCACCTGTTCAGGTGGTGTAGCAGGTGGAACTGGGGGGCAGGAAGTCCAGCAGGAACAGGCCAGGGAGCAGGAGGAGTGGGCGGCATACCAGGTCTGTTTGGTGGCAATGAGGAAACTGAGTGACAAAATACAAAACATAAATCTCAGAGTATAATCATTTTTGATATATTTAAAAACCATAAAAGTCAGCCTACAGCACAGTCAGTTAACTCAGATCACGCATGCTGTAATGTGTCTACTTTTCAACCAGGGGGCATTGGACCTGGCTATGGTGGTGCAGCTGGTGGAGGTTATCCAGGTACAACACAAGCTCTTTGTCATTCTCTGTCTTCCTGATACTCAGCATATGCTTGCATGGCCCTTGCGTGTCTGAATATCTGCGTGGGAATATTTTCCATCTTTCCATCCGTGTCACTACTGAGATAACAACCAGGATAAATGAGACCATTGTAAAGATTATCGGTTGTTTATTACGAGTTTGTCTTTTCTGTTGTTGTTCTCTAGGATACACGGGGGCCGGGCAAAAATGTAAGAAACCTGAAGCTCAAAGTTGCTTCAGTCCTTTAATTCTCATACATTTACTGAATGCTTAATGAAGAACGCTATGCTAATCCTGGTTTGGGCCTCTCTTTGCTCTCAAAACACACCAGATGTTAGAAGACGGTAAATCAAGAGAGAGAGAGACCTTTCTTCCAAGATTTCTTATATCTTGAAATGATCTTGTCAAATCAAATGAATAAAATCAGGAATCATTTTGATTAATGCTGGCCACCAGTCTCATAGCCTGAACATATCTGCAGAATAACTACACTTTTTCACTTTTGTGTCCTGTACAGCCAAAGCACAGAAGGCAGCCAAATATGCAGCCATGCAGGCCTTACTGGGAGCTGGGGGCTACAGAGGTAAAAAATAAATAAATAAATAAAATAAAATTATTAATAATAATACACTTTTGTCATTATCTATACACTGTAGAACATTGTACTGGGATTTTTGCAGTATTTGACATAATCTGAATTTAAATGCTGAACAGTTAACATGTTAGTACATTTCCCAGGCTGCATTGGATAAGGGTTGAAATTCTCAACCAAGTCTTCATCCTTTAAAGAAAATTAAATTAAGGAAACATTTTATAAATGATGGCTATTTCCTCTGAAATTGAAAAACAGACCCTGCAAAGTTAAAGAAACTATTTGGACTATAATGTTTTTTAGAGTTTAGAGCTACACTTTTGTTGACTTCATGAATTTATTGTTCTGCATAACAACTTCAAACTAATTCTGCAGTTAACATCATCTTACAGTGCGGTTATTTACGCATGCAATATGTATATGCATATGCTGTAATCTCATTTTCTCTGTTCTGCTTATTAGGTGCTGGCTGTCAGGGTAAATACTGTGTCCGGAGGAGGAAGTGAGGGACCAACAGACAGGAAGTGACCTCAATAAAACAACAGTGGTGCTACTGCATGATCCCAGATTGTAAATGTCTAAACCTGCCATATGGAGCTAAGGCTTCAACACATTCCACACGTTACTTTTTTGATTTGCTAAGATTGTATACAAGGGTCTCTTTCTAAAAGAGCAATGGTTCTCAACCTGTCAGGGTCATGATTCCTTACGACAAGGCAATGCCTCCGTTGCAGGCTGCTATGCACAATGGTGAAAGGCATCCTTAAAAAATATTCAACACTTCATAAGAAGAAGCACGTGGGGAAGTGTTTGTTATAGCTGTACATTTATCCCCCAATGAAGCATCTTGTGACTCTGGGGATCCTGACTACCAGGCTGAGAACCACTGAAACGAAGGATTTATTTTCCCTTGTAAGACCAAGCTGTGCTATAATGCAGTTTTTGCTTACTGTTGCTGTGTTAAACATCATGTGTGTTGCTGTGCAAGTATCAGCATGAATCCTCTGGATAAGGACCAAGGACTGCCTCAGGGCAGCTCCTTCAGACCTGTCTGCATGCTGACACAAGTTTGGTTTTGTTTTGGTTATTTTTTCTCCAAGGCCACATTTTTATCCAGTTAGACTGGGCTGTTCTTAGGTCTGCAGAATGTAGTGTTTGTTTCATTAATTCACCGTTTTATGGCTTTTACATCAAAGCGCAAAACTCTGTCCAGCCATGTGCACTGACAGAAAACAGATGGCTGCTATTTTGGGGAACTGTGAACAAAAGGGACTTTTAGTGAAATATTTCATAGTGTCGTGTTTTGACCAGCCATTATCTGATCCCTGAAAAGCAGTCTGTGTTCACTTTCACTGTGCTCAAGCCTCAGCCATAAACAAACGTGGAGGCCAAAGCTCCACACTCCACTTACAACAATAAGGCACTGCTTTATAGCTGCATAACACTAATTGGTCTTCATTTAAAATTTTGGATAACATGCAGTTCACTGTTACTGAAAGCATTAAAACAACGTGAGATAATGTTATTTGAATACATCGTTGCATCGATCACTGTGTTTTTTTCTTCTGATTTACCTCCTTTGACACTGTTTGACAAGTTTGCTAGTCGTTTTAAATTATGCTGATGGAGGGCAAAAAAAAGCAGAAAACGCTAAGTTCTTTATTTAGTCTCATTTTACAAATTCAAGTGAATTAATACAGTATTAAATATTTGCGTTATTTTGTGTGTGTGAGTTTAAACAGTTTTTAAAACTATGAACTACTACGATGAATATAAGTGCTTTGTTTTCTACATTGTCTTTGAATGTGTGCTGAATCACACTGTAGTCTGTGATATCATTTAGGAAAAAAGTGTAACTGAATCCTCTTGCATTTGAGCGTACATGTGCATCCCTTTCATGCAGCTCATCATGAGTTTTTTTTAAAACATCTTTGTTTTTTATGTGACCCATGGAGAAAATTGTGCACTTTTGTACACGTTCTGACAATGCTCTTGAAAATAAAAGGATGATCAACGATATCTGTATCAGGTAATTGTTGTTTTGCAGCAGGTACAGGCATAGACTGTGTCATACGTGTAAGGAAGCTTTATGGTGCAAGGCAATATGAGGAAGCTACACATTCAGAGGCAGGTGTTGTGATTCAGCGTATTAACGTGTTATGGTTCTAAAAACCACAAGTGAGGCAGAAAAAAGAAATTTTAAAAAACCCCACCAAACAACTGTCAGGCCTGACTAAAAAAGTAAGAGCTGAAGTAAAGCACTGTCTTCTTGGTAAGCTAATACTAAACAAGTACACACTACTGCGTAGAGTATCACAACAACACACAGGGTAACATTAGCAGTCTAGAAAACAGATGCAACCACAGGAGGGAAATTAAACTGACAAGGAAGACAAAGTGGGCCATATATAAATATATATTTTACGTTTTCATGGCACACAAATTTCACTGGGTTGATGACACAGACGGGTGTCTGTGCCACAAAACACCTGTTTCCATCCATCTGTTGGTTGGAACCAGACTGCGCATAACATAAAATCATTTGCTGACACGGTGTACCACTGCCATTAATTATAGTCTAAACCTATTAATGTAGTGGGTGGGTCTAATTATAGAAAATGCAAAAAATAAAGTACACCCTATGACCAATGTTAAGTGCTTTTCGTTGACCTTCTTATTGCTCTGGCATCTTCGAGCAAAATAAAGAGCAGTGGAGCGGAATGGATCATTTGACGGTGTCTGAACTTCATGCTGAACAGTATGAATGGTGTATTTCTACTAATTCTGACCTGTTCCCCTTTTCTTGCACTTCCACTGAATCCTCCCTCTTTGTTGTGTGTGATGAATAGACTGCTTCACAGTAGGATCGGGACAGTGCGGTAATTGGGGCATTCATAAGGAGATTATGCCTGTGCTGATGGGAACAGAGCTGTGGATTCAAAACACTCAGACTTGCACACCGCTTCTGAGAAAGACGCAGACTTACGTTTGCACTCATTATGGTTCACATTTAAGAGTTCATGAGCTCAACTGTCCCTCACTCTGTGGACTCTGTAAACTCTGCAGAAGAGTGTAACTGTATCTTGCATACTAGAGGGAATGGAGAGGGACGTGGGGTGTGGGGGGGGACTTATTCACTGGAATAGGACTGTTTCGCCACAGCCGGCAGAGGGACGCTGACTCGGGTGGTGTTCCTCACACAGCTACACTGCACAGTAGAGAGAGAATTACACAGGAAGCGTTTCAGCGCATGGGGAGAGTAAAAAAAGACAACGCCTACTACCGCTCACAGCAAAGCACATATACCATCCGACCATGAGTACATGCAGCTACCAGGCTCCTTTCTTTTTGTTTCTGAGTGACGGCTGTGTATCTGCGAAGTGACACAACAGGATGTCACGGAGGGACCAGAGGTTTCGGAGAGGAATGAAAGGACGGTAAGAGCCACTAGCCGTTAATATGTGAGATGTGTATGTGCGAGTGGGAGAGAGTTTGAGAGAGTGAGTGAAGTCAGTGAAAGAGGATCTGAGGAAACTGCAGCTCGGCATCTGTGATACTTCCTCAGACACGCATTTAGATACAAGACCAACACACAGTTTCTATAGTCTATCTACTGTCACATGAGCAAGGAGTATCTACATTATTTTTCCCATTTTGTTTAACCCTGCAAACAACTATTATAATTGCCCTTCCACAGGTCTATACTAAACGCAGAATAAACTCCACACTTATCCCACACACTGTACTTAACACAGAGACAATGTCCCTGTAGCGCCCAACACAACACAATGGACCAAAAACAAAGGTTTCCTTTACAAAACTACTGTTTCTTTTTGAAGGAAGTGCAGCAGGGTGACACAGACAGAGCAGGGAGGAAACCATGGCAGGAGAATACGTCATTAGATCGTCGACATTTGACCCGGGCTAACATCCTGTCATCATGACATGTTTGTGATACGTCCAGCTTCTTGTGTCCGCAGCTCTACTCTGATTGGTACAGGTACATATCTGAGATCAAAAAGGTCAAAAACTTTCAGACGGCGAAACTGAAAAATGTGAGTTTACGGGCAGCAGTAGGAAACAGAGGAGAGAGGACATGTTCACTGGACATGTGCCCGTGTGTGTGTTTCCAGGGGTTTTCCCGCGAACAGATGTTTGAGCAGGATCACAGATGTGAGGCTGAGAGGGTTCGCATCCGTCGCCAGCAGCACAACTACAGAGACAGGAGGTCAAAAACAAATGTGCAGCTGTCTAATGGTTTTATTACTTAATTATTTCCTCAGTGGCACAGAAGAGGCAGGTCTGACAGAGCTCTAGCAGTACTCTCCATTGTGGTCTATATCACCGGCATCTGTTAGGAAAGACTAGTGAGTAGTTTCTGTGAGTATCTGAATTTACTTTTCTGAATATGAACTGCAGTGAACATAAAGTTCATTATCAGTTGAGTAATAATCTTAGATGACCACATAGCTGTTAACAAACATAAAAACTGATCCTATTTCCGGTTCGTCAAAGTCATGAATTTTCTGCTATTTAAAAGTAAGAGAAGATCTGCTGGGTGGTACATTTGTCACATTAATATCACTGAAGCCCAAATATACAACCTTCACATTAAAGACTGACTAACACCAAAACTAAAAAAGAAGCAGGATCATGGTTATTGCCACGTGACACAAGATTTATTTTCCTCACATATTCAACTAATGGATCAAGCCTGATTGATCACAATGGCAAGCTATCATGAAGTGGCTCTTACACTGGAGGAAAGTTGAGTCTTTCCCTCTCTGACTTCATGCGCAATAGTGAGGCAGCCTTTCAGTTCCCTATTGTAAGAGCAGCGTAGCATTTACAGTTGAGGTGGAGAGAGAGGAAACATGGAGCTGCACTCTGTCCAGGAAGTCACCTCCCACACCAGCTGTAGTGTTGGACAGATAAGAAAGCAGGTCCACATTGTACATCGATATTATTCTGCATACACTTTTAGGGTGCCACTAAAAGCCTCATTTTAAACATCACTGAATGTGGACATGCTGAGCGCAATTGAGGAACAAGGGGTAACTGTGGTAATGTCTGCGCTTTCTTGAAATCTTGATGCCGAAGTGCCCGTGAGAAACAAACGTTAAGTAACAGTGTTTCTGTGAAGACATGTGACTGATCAGTGACCCTACATGAGTAGTCCTTTTGTAAGAAGAAGCAGTATAAATTTAACGCCCAACTGAATATGCGCGCCGTCATGCAGTGTCAGCGAATGAAGATCATTCCAACACCATCCCCGCTGTGAAGATAACCCTGTTTCCTCCAGACATGTGGAGGGGGTTGGGCATCAGTGACATAGTACACCGTTTAAATTTAGGCCCAACCGACAAAAATAATTTATGGTTCCGGTGACCTGGAAGCATTCTACCTGATCCTGCGTGACGTCCTCAATGATGAGGCTCACGTTGCTTTGAACTCGAACACACCACCAGAGCATCTATTGTCTCACAGCCTGAACCTCAATCGGCGTTTTCTATTTTTCTTATTCAACATCCTGCTCTCTCTCTTTTCCTTCATTTCCATAGGTGCTGTGAATGCGGCTGTATCCTGTCACACTGGTACTATGAAAGAGAGGGCCAGCTCTACTGTAAGAAGCACTACTGGTCCCGTTATGGCGAGCACTGCCACGGCTGCAATGAGACTATCGCAACAGGACTCATTATGGTGAAATGACGATCGCTTTTTTGGATCAGTAAAATTCTAGATGATAAAAATGGAGCGTTACAAAACTGATCACAAAAAATAATGTATAGTTTTGATTATACTATGAATCTGATGCTTTGTCTGTGCCTCGTTTCATGACTAGTTTTTCCCCTCTGCTCTCATTTTGTGATGTTGACAGACACTTCATTGTAATTAGTCACAACATCACAGCCAAAGACCCAACAAACTGTCCCGAGCCAAAGTCACCCTGGCATGATAATCCTTACAGTTTCTCTGCCAACTCAGTCCAAAACAATTTGAACTCAGCCAACAGCATATTGACTGATAGCTGATGAGCCAGTTTAAAAATAGCTGCTCTATTGATCAGTCCGAAGCACCATTCGCTCAAACTAACAAGGGGCCATACAACTACAGAATGAAACATGTACATTGTGTAATACTCAATGATTCAAGTATGGCCCAAATTAAACATTAGCATGTTACAGCAACTGTTCATACAATCAAAGCCTTCCTGCCTCTCGGTTCCCTCCTGATATAAAAATAAATTGGAATTTTTTTCCTCTCTCATCTCTCAAACCAGAGGATATCCTCTGAAAACATCCTGACACTGCAAGTCCTGGATGCAGGAATGCACAGAAAGAACTCCCACCAAATGTCATATTGCAAAAAAAACCAAGAAAAAATGTGGCCTCTGCATTGTGTTACACCAGACCGCCTCCCCTGTGCAAACAGGTTGCTGGAGAGCAGAAGTACCACCCTGAATGCTTCACTTGTATGAGCTGTGATATGTTCATTGGAGATGGAGACACTTACACTCTTGTTGAACACACCAAACTCTACTGGTAAGTTTGACACATTCATTTGCAGTGCTTCATGTAATTGCATAAGAGATGCTCAAAAATATTTATAATTCTTGGTAATACAGAGTTGTTGAGTCAGATGCGCGTTGTTTGTTCCGTCACCCTTTTTTTTCTATTTTGCAGTGGTCACTGTTTCTGTCAGGGTGTAGTGTCAGCTGTGAGATTAGCATCTCCACTCACAAAGAATACCCACATGGTGGCACTGGTGTCCCTCCCTCCCCACACGGGTGGCCGACGCGGGCTGACGGTGGCCACTGATCTCAGCCAAGACAAAAGTCCTCTTGTCACTGTGACGGAGTGAGTCCCTGCATCTAAGACACACAAAGGAGTGGATTTTTAATTAAATTATCGCTAACCTGCAACTAAACCTCCACCCATTCTGTCTCTCCATCAGGTTAGACTCAGCCGTCCTCAGCTCAGAGCTGCTGTCCTCTGTCCACACTGGTGATCGAGTACTGGAGGTCAACGGCATTCCTGTTTGTAGCATTTCCCCAGATGAGGTAGCCCTCAGACCAACTCCAGATTTAAAAATAATAATCTAAAATAAAAATTTGTTGAACCTTCTTGCGTCTACAAAAACTTAATAAGTAATATTGAAAGAGCACATCATTGTAATGTTCTTTCCTCTAGATACACCGCGTGATCCAGGACACGAGCAGACCACTGCAGCTGACCATCGAACACAACCCGCAGTCTCCTGATGACCCCCTTAACTCAAACAGTCCCCAGGGCAACACCAGCTGTCCTGACCCCTGCATCCATGACAAACTCGCCCCAACCTACAAACTCCCGAGTCTGGAGGAAGAGCCAACCCCAGGGGAGGAGACAGATGAACAAATCAGGTTGAGCATCTCACCACCTCAGCACCAGGGAACCACAGGAATGCGATCCAGACACATCCTGTAAGTGCTCACTACTGGGCTACTTTGATTCACTATTCCCTATTTTCTCTAAGTTCGCTTTCCTTTCCCAGGCGCAGCTGCAGCATAGATAAGTGTCCTCTGTCCCCTGGAGCACTGTCACTTTTGTCTCAAAGGAGGGACATGGTTCGCTCCGAGTCTCTCCGTGTGGACCCTGGAGATCGGACCCATCGCATCTTCAGACCTTCAGACCTCATCCATGGAGAGGTGCTTGGCAAGGGCTGCTTCGGACAGGCTGTCAAGGTACCACAGATAATTTTCTTCCCCCATTATGCTGTCCAACTCATTTGTTGCATGTGACTTTCACAAAACATTTCAAAACAACCGTCCACCTGCCTGTCACTTCTCTGTAAGGTTGATTTAAAACAGCCAACTTGTCATCTCTGTCAAGGTAACACATCAGGAGACAGGAGAGGTGATGGTGATGAAAGAGTTGATACGTTTTGACGAGGAGACTCAGAAGACTTTCCTAAAAGAGGTGAGTGGTCATCATAGCAAGAAAGACCATGTTCTGATATTCCAATACACTGGAGGTACAAGTTAACCGTACATAAAAGTTGACTATCATACCTCCTGCACATTTCCAATCAATGTGTACAGGTGAAGGTAATGCGCTGCCTGGACCATCCCAATGTCTTGAAGTTCATTGGACTGTTTTACAAGGACAAACGAATAAACTTTGTCTCTGAGTACATCCAGGGAGGGACTCTCCGTGAAACCATCATGAAAATGGTAAGGGAGGCTTTAACATTTCTTCATGAGTACTGTCAGAGAACACAGATGCTGTATGTTGAACACAATCTTCCTGTTTAGGACAAGGACTTTCCCTGGAGTATAAGAGTGGGTTATGCCAAAGATATTGCAGCTGGAATGGTGAATATTTCTGGTGAATTTTATGAAATTAAAAGTTTCAAATCGAGAATTATTTCTGTTATAAACTTTAACTCGTGTATAATGTCTCTACTAAGGCTTATCTACACTCCATGAATGTTATCCACCGAGATCTGAACTCACACAACTGCCTGGTCAGAGAGGTAAACAAATGGTTCCCTTTGTCTCATTTTCTAGTCTTAGCTTTCATAAACGAGACTATAATGCAGCTATTGCCAGCCTATGCATTTTATTATGTCTTTCAATGATAAAACTTGATCAAAGTTTAATTATTGTTCAAAAGATTTCTTTCTATATCTCTCTGCTTGTTCAGAACCAGTCTGTGGTGGTGGCTGATTTTGGACTAGCCAGGCTAGTGATGGAGGAGAGGAATCAGAGCAGAACATCTTCTATGGAGCGTCCTGCGAAGGGGAAGCTGTCAGAGCTCCGCCGGCCTGACCGGAGGAAGCGGTATACTGTGGTAGGAAACCCTTACTGGATGGCCCCTGAAATGATCCATGGTGAGTGCACCAGGTTTCAGGTGGCTTCACATGCAATATGCTAACTACCTTTCCCTACAGTTGCAATGTACTACTTTAGCCTATGACTAGCTCAAATTAAGCTAACATTAACGCAATTAAACAAATAATTAGAGGGGATTACTAAAGCTGGAAATTAATTTTAGACACAACTTCTAAATTTAATATCACTGTATGACAACAAATACTAACCTTGTGCCTCTACTGAGGATTGCTAATACGCAAAGATGTCAAGTTACTGAATGTTGACGCAGGTACTCCGGGCCCATACACGGAGATTCACTGCTCAACAGTATTAGCAATAACATAAATTGGGCACTGACTAATGTAAATTTTCCTCTTTGTACCATAATTGCCACAGTGCTGTAAAACAAAAAGGGGGTTATACAAAATTTGTATAAGAGATATGTTATTAAGGTCTAAATTTCCCTAAATCCACAGCATGTTCCAGTATGGGAATATAAAGATCACACAAATGTCACATTTTTCACATTTTTTCCTCTCAGGGAAATCTTATGATGAACGGGTGGACATCTTTTCCTTTGGTATCATGACATGTGAGGTAAGAACAACTAGCAAATGTTTGAGTTTAAGAGGCGTGCAAATGTCAGACACATATTTTTCTATTAATCAAGCAATTCTTCGATGAGTGAGATTCTCTGTCTCTCCTAAGATAATAGGTAGAGTGAGCGCTGACCCTGACTACCTTACGCGGACTAATGACTTTGGACTAAATGTAGCCAGTTTCCTGCAGCAGTACCACCCTCCACAATGCCCGTCAGCCTTCCTGCCGCTGGCTGTCCTCTGCTGTGACATGGATGCTGATAAACGGTATGACTGCATGGCTGCAGCGATACTGCAGACCTACATGTTAATGTTACAGTGCATGGCAATGCATCACGCAAACAAAAGCAATGCACTACAGCTTCTAATTATGACAACTCTTGGTCTTTCACTCTTTCAGTCCTTCCTTTTCAAAGCTGGAGGAGTGGCTGGGGAACCTGCTGATGCACCTGGACATCGGTCTGCCTTTGCTCTCTGAGTTAGAGCAGCTCCGTAGAGCCTTCTCAGAGAATCACAACCTTAACGCTCAAACCCACTGTTCACAGCCACAGAAACATGGCCCCAACCTGAAGCGATGTTCGGACAATGGAAGTAACCACAGAGAGCCTCATCACCTCAATCAAAGCCAAGACAGAAACAGCACAACTGACAGCCTTTCTGATGGACAGCAACACGTTCATGAAAACCGTGATGTGAGGACTGAGCACAGCGACTCTTGTTTGAACAGGGAATGTACAAACCCCTCACAGGACAAGAGCCAGTGTTGCAGTTCTAGGAGCAGAGACTCAGACAACAATGGATGTGAAACCCACGAACATAACCCCTCAGGACAACAAAAAGTCCAGCACCAGTCCTCACAACCACAGCAGCTCAACAGCTCAGTGCAAGATCGGTCTAACAGGCACAGTAAGTCTTGCAGAGTGCCATGGGACAGCTCTTTGCTCTAATTAGATGGCCAAGACAGGAAACATGAACAGACCGCTGGCTTCTTAAAGAGAACTGAAAAAACTGCAATGCTGTATGTGGAGGACTAATGCACGGAAAACCAGAGACATTAAAATGGATATATTTATATTGGATATTTTCCACGAGAATTAGTAAAGATTTGTACACAGCTTGATAGCAGTTATCTAGCACATGACATTTGCCTCCTATTGCTCTGTGAACCAGTATTTGCAGTTTTAAGTAGAGCTCACCAAATTGACTGACTGCATTCAGTTGGTATCCATATAGACATTTGAGAGTTCACTATTGCATGCTATTGTGGCATATTTGCTGGTATTTATTTGTTAGCATATGACAGAAACAAACATTTTTGAAGGATTGCTTAAATTGCCAGAAATCTGTCAGTGCTCTCTGTTGGACAGTCTACAACACTGTTCCTAAATTACCTCAAACATATCTTATGCATTTCTGTATTACAATTTCTTCCTTATTGGCCAACATCTACAGTATTAGTATATTGGTCATAAACTCAAATTAGCTGGCCAATTAATCTGTTGGGCTCTAGTATCAACTTTGTCCAGAAGCTGTGAAACACATGACACTTTATTCTTTAATTTCATGCATCACTTTTTTATATAAATCAGAATACCTTGTGTATTTTCTGTTAAAAAGAAAAAAAAAACACGTCCAATACACTGAATTATTAACAAGCAAAATTACAACTTTAATAAACTTAATAAAGAAAAGGATAGATGCAAATAATTGCTTTCTTTGTCCACAATGAGGTGTTCAAAAACATGCACCAAAACGCAGCTTACTTCCTGTTGCCATAACTATGACTAGATATTGTTATGTAATGTCTTCAGGCCAGAGCTCATATCAAACGTGTTGTTTGGGACATACTGGACAACATATAACAGTGACAACTCACCCATTTCAGGGTGA
Source organism: Psettodes erumei (assembly GCA_016785225.1). Taxonomy (NCBI): domain Eukaryota; kingdom Metazoa; phylum Chordata; class Actinopteri; order Pleuronectiformes; family Psettodidae; genus Psettodes; species Psettodes erumei. The sequence continues at coordinate 514,998 of JAFBJZ010000411.1, forward strand.
AAACTGAAGCTTTGCAATCTGAACCTGACATGACTTCTACAAAAACATCTCAGTGAAAATAAACTAAACAGGATGCACCTGACCACAGCAAAGCGTCTGCATGCTTTACTGAGAAATTTCAGTTTTCGACATTTGCAAAAGTTTAGAAAAAAAACCAACCATATTTACACGTTTTTCATTATGGATTACCACATGTAGGCTGATGAGTACAAAATTTACCTATTTCCCCATTTACTGAGTAACACTAGTTTTATCATAATCATCAATATTGTTACTATTGTAATGTCAGCCCCTCTGGGTTCCTCTGTCCTCCACTCATGTACTTAACACCACGTCAGAGTGGCAACAGTGAGCCTGCTCGACTGCGACAGGAGCTTAGTCAGTGCGTGGATCTACACTCACACACATACGCCATATGCCTCATCACACTTTATTAGTTCTTGTATCCGAGGAGCAACATGGAGCACATGTCTTCTCCGGTCAGGTTCCGCAGCAATAAAAAAGGTAACTTCTACAACATGGAACGCCAATGATTTGTAGAAATTACAAATAGTTTCTGGAATGTAACTGGAAGATAACCATAGTAGTCTATCCCTGTAGGGATGTTTGTTACCTAACGAAAGGATAGAACGTTACAGGTCATTAAATGTTATTTCTGCTGGTTATACTGCTGAATTCTATTTAAATGTTTCAATTATTGATATCAGGAGGGTATTGCCTAAAAATGTTAACGTATTCTTTTATCTATTTCGTGAAGACCAAATGCCATCATTTTCTGTTCTCAATATACACATGTCCCTCTGCCTTTGTATTTTATTTTTTTAATTATTCATTTTTTCCCCACATGTGTTTATGCCGTTCCCTCAAAAAAGCTGCAACTTTCCCAGAAAGAGAGGTAGGACAAGATTGTAAAATAGTCTACAACAATAGTGTTTATAGCTTGTGCATGTGTGTATTGAAGAATTAAATCTCCAGCCCCCCTCCCATTCTTTCTGAGCATTAGAAGCTGGGTTAAGCCTGCTGCAAAGCTTTGTGGGTAATGAGAGCTGACAGGTAGAGGGACGCCAGACGAGCCCTGATCAGGCCAGCAGCAGTGTGTGCTGTGCTGCTCTGCTGCGTCTTTAGACCAGGTCAAGAAGCTGATGTGAGACTGGAGCGGTATCACCTGTAATGCAGTACTGTAAAGATGTTCCACTGAGCCACACGTGATCGTGAGCAGAGTCGCTCTGTGGGGAAATTAACATTTGAGGTGACCGAAGCATGAGGTATTGGAATAATTATAGACTACATGCTTGCGTGCCTAAATAAACTCCTCACAGACTACCCAAAGCAAAAAAGTAGCACTTCAGTCTAGTTAACATATCCAGTTTTATCCTGGTGTTGACTAACTTTCAGCTCCAGACTGTCTGTTGTCCGTGTCTCCACCCCTCCTTGACAGATGGAGAGCTTCTGATGCAGGACAGTATAATGGGATCTCAGGTCACAGCTAATTAGTGAAGAAATGGTGTAGTTAGCTACTACACACTGAGGACACATGCCCATGTAGTGTGGGAGAGAGCAAGGCCCTTACTGTGGCCACCAGCAGAAGTGCTGGATGTCAACTGAACTGTTATCAGAGGGCTTTCATAAATAAATCAACCATCTCATACACATAGAGTTGCAGGGGAAAAGACACAAAATCAAAGTGGGATTGTCCATATAAACACGTGTAACTCTGCTGCCTCCTGTCCCAGTTGTCCAGTTTGTCCATTGAAGACCAGGAGGACACTCAGTTTCCTTATGCCATGAGGGATCTGCTCCCTGGACTGTCAGCCTGGCGGACAGCACCAGGTACTAGGTCACCAGGCACCAGTTAACCGTGAGGTGCAGGGAACTTGGATTGCAAACAACGGGAGACTCCCCAACCTTCCCGGGACTCCACCTCTGCCCCATCCCATCCCCTGCCACCCCACTGGTTCCCCGACAGTCCCCCAAAGACCAAATCGTGCGGGAGCAGATACCGGGTTTTATCCCATACCACTGAGGAGGCAACTTGTCTCTCAGGTGTCTCTGGACTCTCCGCTCAGCCCAACCTCCCGTCCACAAAGTCCATGGGGACGCTTTGACCCCTATGACTCTCCAGAGGTATGTCACTTTGTGTGTACATGTACGTTCTTGTCCCTTAGTGTTTAATGCCAAGCTGGAGATTAAAAAAATAGATATTGATAAGAGTATTTGTGGTGTGTCAGTGGAGAATTTTTAAAAATAAATTTGTATTGTGGCTTTGTGAGTTTAATGATGACTGACTGATTTCTAAAAATCCATTTTTGGCATCACAGAAAACTCTATGGATATGTACATGTTTTCAAAGTATTTTGCTTACTGTGATTTTGTGAACTAATTTTAGTTCACCTATTAATATGCACATACACACCGTTAAATGTTTGTGTTTTCGGTCCACAGGATCAGGACAAGGAGTATGTGGGTTTCGCCACACTGCCCAACCAGGTGCACAGAAAAACAGTGAAGAAAGGTTTCACATTTACACTCATGGTGGCGGGTGAGTCCCTTATGTCTGCTGACTGGGATACTCCGATAAGTTTGAGGGTGTTATCACATATCATCAGTGTAGATTACAGACATTGCTGCTAATTTGCCAACCATAATAAAAAAAATAATGACTAATTTGTGCGAATATAGTATTGCATCATGGAATGTTGTGTCTTTTTAAATGTGAAGAAGTGCTTTTTTTTGCCGGGTTTTGCAACTACTGTGTAATACTGTATATGTGTTGAGGTAAATTATAAAACACTGAGATGTGTTGGATTTTATGTTTTGCCACTTCAAGAATCAAGGTTGTAGTCTCTCTCACTCTTTCCCTATATAGGAGAGTCTGGCCTTGGTAAATCCACACTGATCAATAGTTTGTTCCTCACGGACCTCTACAAAGACAGGAAGGTTCCTAATGCGGAAGGTGAGATTACTTCTGTAATTTATTTATAAATGAAATTAAATCAAGTAAGAAAGAAGCTGGAATGTGGCTATATCCTGTAGGCATATGTCCTGTATGTTGGAAAATAATTGCAGTGTTAGGTATCATTTTGCTGGAGCAAGAAGTGATGTGTGCTGCCACTACAGTCTGACTTGTAATGTGTACATGTGACATGCATTTGCACACACTTGTTGCCTGCACAAACTCAGTGCCAGTGCACCTGCATTTGTCTGCAGAGCGGATCAGTCAAACAGTCGACATCATCAAACACTCTGTTAGCATAGAGGAGAAAGGAATCAAACTGAGACTCACCATCATAGACACACCGGGGTTTGGAGACGCCGTCAACAATGCAGAAAGGTAAGTCTGGCGTGGTTCCCCTCCTCTGGGCGTGATGCAGGGTTGCTCTGTTGAACGAGCTCCGAGGTCATGACCTTCATCTTCAACTCCTGGCATCAGGAGCACACTGGACATGCTTTGATTTTGAAATAGCCCACGTCAGTCCTCGGCCATGGACATATTGTGTGTTTTGCCTCAGTTGGAAGCAAATAGAAGACTACATTGACCAGCAGTTTGAACAGTACTTCAGAGACGAGAGCGGGCTGAACAGAAGAAACATCCAGGACAACAGAGTTCACTGCTGCCTCTACTTCATCTCTCCATTTGGCCACGGGTATGCTGATATCTGACGCTGATATCTTTTTTAACTTCTGCACATGAAGATAAAGTAGTACAAAAGCACTACAGCGGCTAAAAAAATTGTTCAGAATCTTTTGGACATATCTCCGTATGCCTGTGTCCACACACGCACACAAACGTCTTTTTTCCTTCCATCAGTCTTCGACCTCTTGATGTGGAGTGTATGACGGCCTTGCATGAAAAAGTCAACATCATTCCTGTATTGGCCAAAGCTGACAGCCTGACAGAAGTGGAGGTCTGCAAAAAGAAAATGAAGGTGTGAGATCATGGACACATGCATACACAAAGACACACAACTGGCCTGAACTGAAACAACTGGCTAAAACTAAATGTCCTTGTTCCTTGTTGTTATTATAACAAATCCAATTATGCAAAAGAGTTCTTGAGCAATTTAGCATTACTCCAGCAGCACTTCCATAAAATTTGGCAACATTGTAAAACAAAGGACAGTTGTTGGAAATGTGATCAACTTAGCTGGTATTTAATTATTAACCCAATTATTGGACAAACTGAAATGCTGGGTTAGGTTTAACTGAAAACCTAGAAATTGTGAAGCTTGCTGTCTATTTTTCAGGGGCCGCTTTTTTTTCCATTTCTTCCAGATCAGAGAGGAGATCAAGCAGTTTGGCATCAACATCTACCAGTTCCCCGACTGTGATTCAGATGAGGATGAAGACTTTAAGAAGCAGGACCAGATGCTCAAGGTTCTTTGTTTAATTCCTCATGGTTGGGACGTGCTCGTACTGTCCATGTCAACACTCGACAGTTCAATGTCTTGGCCTCTCTCTGTAGGACAGCATCCCGTTTGCAGTAATTGGGAGCAATGTTCAAGTGGAGAGTAAAGGTCGCAAGTTCAGGGGTCGTGTCTATCCCTGGGGTGTAGTAGAAGGTATTAACACAGACACTCATGTCCAGTAGTTATACTCTTTAAAAATTGGTTGATCTATCTATTACAGCTTTTAGTTTTAATTTTAACTTCAGAATTATTTGGACAGTTATGAGTTAGTTTTGATTCAGTTGTATTATTATATTTTTTTGTCACGTTCTGTTTGATAAACTAAATCCTGAGTGATCCAGTGACACACTGTCGTTGCATGGTCAGTGGAGAACCCGGCTCACTCCGACTTCCTGCTGCTGAGGAACATGCTGGTGCGGACGCACATGCAGGATCTGAAGGACGTGACGCGGGAGTCGCACTACGAGAACTACAGGGCGCAGTGCATCCAGAACATGACACGCATGGTGGTGCAGGAAAGGAAACGCAGGTGGGTGGAGGCAGGACGCACGCGGTCAGGGGGTTCGACAGGGTCAATTAAACGTCCTTTAAGACTGCATTCTTTGCATGCGTGTGGGGTTTAGTTTGCGTGAGAAGTATCGAGAAGGGAGCGAGGCAGATGTTCCACTGCCACTGGCCATCGTTGACACCGAGAAGGAGAGACTCATCTTTGAGAAGGACGAAGAGGTACGTTGCCTTGTCTCACTCATTCGCCCGCTAACAAAAGTAATCAGTGCTCATTTATTCATTTATTCCTCTCTTGTAGCTGAGGAGGATGCAGGAGGTGCTGGAGAGGATTCAGGAGCAGATGCAGCACAGCCAGAGAGGTGGCTGCTGATTCTCTCATAATTCTAATGTAAAAAAACAAACAAAACTATTTTTTAACCCTGTAGAGACTAGCATTTTTATAACTCGTTACTACTGCAGTTTCATGATGTTCCTACTTAAATTTTTTAATCAATTCTCCTCCTTTGATTAGTTATATTATATGGTAAAACTGATGTTCCTTATAATATAAGCCAATTTTCGTTTCAACTTTCGTTCATTGTCTTTAAACTTGACACAGATGCATGAGGTGTGAATAAAATACTTGTTTGGGAAGATTTTTTAAAAATTATTGACTCTCAAATACATCAAATTAAATACTATTACTGCCACTGATAACTTACATGATTTTTAAAATGAATTACTGTCCAAATTACTCACTGCGTGTATCCAGACCTAATCTCCACATGGAGCCTTTGGGAGTTCTACTAAGTTCAGGGGCCATTTAAGCTTTTTAAGTTCTACTAACATTTCAATAAAAGCACACATACAATGCAAGGAAGACAATAAAATAGCACTGAATGACTAATTAAAGGTGGGCAGCCCTGTTATTCCTTGTTGTTCCTTGACCGAAAGGCCACAGTTTGTTTGTATGAACATTTGTTTGTTTGGTGAGTGGGTGTTTGCGAACATTTAAATCATTCCAGTTGGCTGTGAATATGAACAATAATCAAAACCAATTTTTCCACCAACAAGAAAACATAAAGTGTTTATGTTAGGTCAGTTATTTTTTTAAAAAATGAAATTACCACGTGCTTCGTCGGTTTTGGTCGTCCACCTGCTATCACGCAGGATTCCCGCGTCTGATGGTCAAACTGAGTCTGGCGTGGCCCAACGGGTTTCAAGTGGGGGGGGCAGAATGTACCACGTGTAACCTGGTGGAGAGGGGTGCTTTTCTGATAGCCCCGCGTATCTTCTATCGAGGGCCCAAATAAGCGTATACAATCTTGATATATAATTGACCTACGACAACAGAAGTGTGGAAGAATGATATTACATAGACAACGGCTGAGTGATCGAGACGAACGGCTGGCGCTGAGTGATCGAGACGCCGGCTGGCGCCATCCTGCGGTCTCTGTCCGGTGTAGCCACGCGGTCAGGGGGGTGGGGTCTTCTACTGAGGTCATGAAGCTGAAGTTTTCTCAGCCCATGCTGCGCAGATGATAAAAGGTTTGACAATGAGCTTACTTTAGATACTTACTTTGGGATTAAGTGTTTTCTTATATTTTATATATCGTATTTTTAAAAATATATATAGACATATTTCAACATCAATATGAAACACGCAAAAATGACAGTACATATGCGTAACACACCAATGTGCTTTATAATAGCTTTATTATAAAGAAATTTGTATGTCATTAGGCTTTTGCAATAAAGATATTATTTAATTTTTCTTGTCAGGATAAACAAATGGCACCACAGTCCCGCTTCCATGTCATTTAATCTTCCACAAATCACACATTAAATGCAGTTTTCCACAGATTGTGTTTAGACTGCCTATGGCTTCGCAGACCTGCATTACACATGGAAATAATGTGACAATGTACATTTATGTTTTTTAGTGTGATAAACTAGGCACATTCTAAAAGAATGAAAAGAATAATTTGCGTAGTAATATTTTTTCCATTTTTTAGGTTAAGTCTCTACAATCAAGACATTTACAACAAAAAAAACTACACAAGGAAAACAGCTGTTCTATTTTACAATGCAGATTATTTCCAACAAATCCAATTAAACCATGATAGTATGGAGTGTTTCAGTCACTCGGCAGTAAAGATGGACCATTATGATTTGAAAAACAAATCGTCCCACACAGAATTTATATACTTTGTGCAGTGTTCTGGCTGACAGCCTGCAGTAGGACATGTTATGTTAACTGGTAATGTTATTCCTAACACTTGAAGCATTCAGTTACAGATGACAGTAACATAATTCAGACAGTACACATACAATTCTGATTTCTTTTTTTTTTGACTGTGGTGACATATTAAATATTGCATAAAGAGGAACACTGATCACGATACATCTGAGCAGGTAAGGAGTGTAGGGAAACCTCAGTACTTATTCATAAAATGTCCACACCCTATAAGGTAACCAAAAAATTACAAACTAATTCCAGTTTTGAAATTATGATCTTTGATCAAGTTAGACACTGTACAATTATTTGGAGCAGTGAAACAGGTTGGCTGTATCAACATTTTAAGGTTCCTATTTGTTCTGCTCTTAAATCAACAAGCTCAACACAACCGCTGTTTTATAATGTAGAGAAACAAACCACATCTCGTTTGACAGCAGCCAAGCTTGTCCCAAGTTTTAAGGTGCAAGTCCAACATGACTAAAGTGGCTAGCTGTATCATTACTAGCACTAAACTTGTGGAAACAGGCTTTCACTTCCTTGTTCGTCACTATGAAACAAATGTGGCGTACATTTTCAGCCCAGGGAACACATTCAAAGATTTCTAACCAGCAGCAATAAATGCAGCTAAACAAGAGGAATACAAGAATCCTGTCCCTTCAATTTCCCAACATTTAATTCTATATATACATGTACACCAAGGCCAATGTAAGGCAATGCTCTTTTTATTCTAAAAACACCTCCCAGGTCCCATATCATTCTATTGCGTATAAAAATGGAAACATATTCATGAGATGTTCGCGAATTTGCATTTTACTGAAAAAGCTAAAACCATTTGTCAGACCAAAACCCATGAATTCGCACCGTTATTCATCCACAATACCTGCTGACTTTTTATTTGTTTATTAACCTGAGTCTGTTTCAGTTGACAATCTGGATAAAGCTAAATCTTTTTTCTTAAACTGACCACACAGTAGCATCAATAACCATTTAAAAGCAGGAGAAATGTCTTAACATTTTTGTGATATTCTATTGTAGCATAAATTACTGTGGAATTTGAGAAAAACTGAAATGTTCCTTTAAAAAAATGTAAAAAGAAAAGCTAAAGGGATTGGGGAAAAAAACCTAACACTTCTCTGCCCCTGTCGCACATCCTTGTTAAATATGTGTTACAGGACTATTAGTTATGATTAAAACAACAGTCTTCAAACTGCCCTCACCTCCCTTGATCCTAACAGAGAGAACCTAGAGGATCCACATAGAGTGTGAGCACAGAATTTATTCTGTTTGGTCACACAAGCTTCATTGACATGAGTCTCTTAGCAAATCAGACATGTAAGTGGCCCAATCATTGCTGTGCAGCACTAGTGGTTAGGTCATATGGCGTTGTCAAGTTAGGAATTAAAACATGCATTAAAAAAATAGGTCTATGGGCAAATAATGGAGTGCTGGAGTGAATGTGTGTAGAGAAAAGGGGTGATGGATTTTGGTAAAACTGGGCAATGCAGGTGCTGCATGTGCTTTGACACTAACAAGAAGACCTCTAGTTAATGGATAAATGATTCTGTTACAAAATCAACAAATGTTGCAAGGGTCCTAAATGTCTAGCTGAAGAACAGCGTGATAGCAAAACCTGACACAAAGACCCTTTTTGATTTTTTTTAGGGAAAACTAAGTAATCTCATTGCAACTAAGTTCTGGTCATCAGATCTCCACTCTATCCCTAACAATGAGCTGAGCAGTGTCGTCATCTGTGTGGTGCCGGTCCTCTCTTGTGTCATCACTTTCTGAGTCCGTGTCCTCCTCTGGGGAGTAGTAGCCCTCATAGCCCAGGATGGGAGAGTCGCAATGTGCGGGGGAGGCCAGGCACTGAGCAGTAGTGGTGGTGGTGGTAGCTGAATATGCCCCTGGGCTCCCCGAGGGGGACCCCGGGTTGGAGGGCCGAAGCAGAGGAGTGCGCTCCGAGTCCGCTTCACCCTCTGTACCTTCTTCCTCACCTCGTCCTCCAGCTTCCTCCTCAGACTCAGACTCGGAGTGCTCTGGGTTGTTGCGAGTCACCCGCTGTTTGCATACAGGACATGTCTTCTTGGTCTGTGTGAGCCACGGGTCGACACACTTGCAGTGGTAGGCTGAAAAGCAAGTCGAATTTTAATAAACTCAAGAAAGATAAGCCAAAGAACAATGACTAGTGCAGCTGACGCGCTTCAAAAAAATATATATTTTGTCTATATTTTGTCTTTGCACTATTGACTTCTACTGGTTTATCTGTCTAGACTGTCTCAACTTGAACTGCACTGTCGCAGGCATTGGCAGGTCAGTGTTTGGAATCAGGGTTGTTGGGGGTTGATCACATATAAACTTTGATCCCTGTAGTAAAATAATAACAGCATATTGAATATTTACCATGGGAACAAGGTAAAACTCGCAGCTTGTCTCCTTCTTCATACTCATCCAAACATATCGCACACAGATCATAGTCGTCCCCTGAAACAGAGGAGAAAGGTTATCAACTCTAATCATTCCAATTCAAGTGAATTAACGACATCAATTTTTCAACTATTTTCTGGTTTCATATTTTAGCTTATGGTCTTGTGGTCTTATGGTAAAAAAAAATTGTTTCTCAACAATCTTAATAGCAAGGCATTAAAGTGACAGTGAAATTAATGGTCGTGGTACCTTTACTGAACTTGTGGGTTGGAATTCTTTTCAGCTGTTCCTTAGACAAGCGGTTTTTCCTCAGCCTTTTTCTGTACCGTACACATCGTACAATCTGTACCATGCAGGACAAAAAGACAACAATTTTTTTTTGTGTGTGTTGCGGTAGAACCCCAGCCCTGACAATAAGTCATTAAGTAAGCTGCTTTAGGAAATGTGTTTCCGGGACCTTGAACTTCACAAAAGTCAAGTCTATTGAATAAACATACTGCGTTGAGAGAGAAAGAGAGAGAGAGAGAGCTCAACTATATCAAAGAAAGTATTGCATACTGAATAAAGACCCAAGGAGACACCATATCATACATACTTACCAAGACAGCGCCCATCACAAGAATGATCATGCCAACTACTCCAGTGAAGGGAATAAGGTAGTATGAGAGTGGGAAAGCAAACTCTGGCTTGAGGATCACATAGGCCCTGCAGACCAAACAAAGGAGAAAAAAAATGCATCACACACTGCCTTTACTCTGAAGCACGAACACCAAAAAATGTTTTTGTGTTGGTCTGTGCACATCACATGCTGACAGCTAAGGTCTGGTTTGGATTAGATCACTGTTAAATTTCATTTCTATAAATGCTAAAATGTTTTGTACCCACCCTGGTTCTGGAATTATAAAATGAGTGAGAATTTGGTAGGCATAGAAGCCGGTGAAGACTGAAGGGATCTCAATCTCCTCAGCAATAGTGTCTGGTAAAGAAAAAAAGAAACAAAACTTAAGTTTTAGGCATTTTGGTAAAATGGTGAGATTGAGCAAAGTTTTGATACTGTGTACATATTAAAAGGAGAAGTACCGTTGCTGTAGTTCATATTGAGCAGAATGTCAGAATACATGTTGTGAACAATTGCAGCGCTGTAGCCAGCTTGCTGTGCGTGCAACACCTGAAAGCCGAATCCTCTCATTAGACCACTTTGCTTCACAGACAACCCAATGTGTTGTCACTGAAAAAAATACTGACCTTCATATCAAAATTGCAATCATAGCGTCTGATGAGAACAATGAATTTGGTGGTATTGGCATCATAAGACGGTGGCAATGGAGGAGGGGGGTCTATTGCTGTGCAGGCATTGAGTGGACGGGACATCACCAAAACTCCCTTTCACAAAAAACAAAAAAACAAAAAACAAACAGCATTATAAAAGACTCTGGCACATGTCTTTCTGCATGCATGTTTTCTCCATACTATGCTCTCACCTTTAGTCCATCCTTAGGAAGTGGAGAGCCAAACAAGGCAGGTAGGTCCTCAAACAACATGGAGGTCACATTGCCATAATGCTGTCAAAACAATATATACACATACATTTATACTGTAGGAAATGAAGATAATTTGAGAGAATTTGAGGAATCATATTTCAAATCTCCGAGATTACTTACAGCGTAAATATAGGCCTGTGTGGGGAAGGGAACCAGTATGATGCAGAATACCACTATGGCAACATTCAGTCTAGCTCCCACACTCCACACACCAAGGTGCACCATCCTCGGTTGCTTACAGTCTCACACAACTGCTAAAAAGATTTTTTTTTTAAACATACAAATCGTAAAGAGTAAGTAGTCATTCATGGCGAGAGGGAAAATGATTCAGGTCTAATGCTTAAGGTTATCATACAGTTTGATTACAGCCTAGTATTATAATAGTGAGTGCAAACTGATTACAGATGTCTTCTCAAAACTTTTTCTTTTTTTACAGATAATAATTTCTTGATGCTAACATCTTGTGGTTCACTCTCAAAACTAGCTCTGTAACCAGTCACATGGTCATAATAACTTGTATTTTCAAGGTAAATGAGTTTGGGAAGCTAGCAGCGTTTGGATGAGATAAGTGCGATGCACATGTTAATTGTGTTAGTGGGTAACTATTAAGGACGTGCTCACGTACCCGAGGACTATGAAGGTTAGCTTCTTCGTAGCCAACAGGAAGCAAGTAAAGTAATAATACGCCGCTGTTGTCTTTTGTCACTGACAACCCTGATAACGATTTGGTTCATGTTTCCTCGTCACGCACTGAGAGACAACATCTAACTATTCTTAGACCATTCATTACATACGTTAAAAGAAGCCTGACCACCGAACTACCATGAGTATTTAGGTTGGTTGTAGTCACGTATTGTTTATACGGGGGACATATTAAAAACCATCAAAGCAGCTGGTGTTGTTGAACATAATTATCTACATACGTACCTTGGGATCCTGCTAATTTCGGCACCGTGAAGGTTGTAATCTACTGTTATCCAGTTGTGCCACTTTGGTTTTCTCACATGTCAACGTGTAAAATTGGTATAACTTGTTTGGCTAACTGCTTTGTCAACAATCCGATGAATTCACAGGAAAACAACAAAGACGGGAGGATTAACGTTACCTAGCTGACGTTTGGCTCGTGTTAGCAAACGTTAGATAGCAGTTACGGTAAATCGTCTCCGTGGCAGATTTCTTGTTTGTAGTTGTATAGAATGGCTCATACAGGTTTAGCAGTATATATATAATAATATGTTCGTCCACCGTAAATAAAACACTTTGCCTGTGTGTTTCGTTTGGCCGCTTCTGTAAGGTTTGTTTGTTATTGCTTCTTGCGCCCCAGTTCTTCTTTGTGTATTGTGATGACATACTGGCTCAGCAGCATTCATATTCACAGCGCCACTAGCGGCCAGAAGGAGAAACAGCAATGACCTCAGTGACTTGCGCGGTGGGTTGATACTTTCCAAAGTGTTTTACTGCCCTCTGTCTTCTACGTGTGTAGATAGCCTCAAACTTTGAACAGGGAAACTACAAAGTTAATTTTAAAAATGTTTATAAACTGTTAATCTATCAAGACGCTTCCTAACAGCTATTCCCTGTGTAGGCATAAATACTTCTCTTTATCTTTAGATGATTCATCAAAAAAATCAAAAGGTAAACCTTGCCTTGACTCTTTTGAGAATATACCTCATATGTCTTTGTTACAGCAAAATGTCTGGATGGTTTTGTCAACATTTACCAGCAGCTGAGTCTGGAAGTGAATGTGATAAGGAAAACCACACCGCATCCCTGCTCCAAACTTCTTACAAACAGTCCGCTTCCATCTGGGAGTTAGAATTGCATCATAAATAGGAGTTGATTAATGTGTCCGTATGGACCACGACCCACTGGTGATTAGAAACTGATAGTGGCAACAGGGCGTCCTTGTAAATCATGTCATATTTCAGTTGCATCACCACATAATCATGTCACTTGAAAATGTAAGAATGATTATGTAAACATAAAAAAATGTCTTATTTGCCCTTTATTGCAAATTAAGTTAGAATAGCACGTGGTGCACAACACTGTAGAGAAGTTAAATAGTAGCAAAAAATATTTTTTTTTATGTCTTCCCCAAGCTTCATACAAGATAGGCCCATGGCACACTATTTAAAGATAATGCAGTCATTGGTTAATTGGTTTTGAGATTCAACTTGAGAAAATCTTCAGTCATGAGACTCTCTATATATCATCAGTGCTTCCAACAAAGTGTCCTACACCAGTCATAAATGAAGAAAGGAAATGCATGGATTCTGTGCAAAAGGAGCTATGATGAATGTGACTCCAGCCTTCAAAATATTTTCCATTGCACATCCCAAAGTGTAAGGGCACTGCATTCTTTTTCAAATAAAAACATGCAGCGAATTTAATTCCAAGCAGCAGTCCTTGTTTTAACTGGACCTAATTAAATGCAGAGTGACATAGACCAACAAAATGTATGAAAGATGATGGGATATCAACTGAACAGAGGCAAATCTATAACTTATTATATTAAGAGTAATCCAGAGCTGAAAAAATACAAAGAAGCAAGGATGTTTAATGTAACATTTTACTCCACCTGAGCCATTTGAACTGTGTCAAAATCAGCATTAAAGCCACCATAAAATAATTTAATATCCTTAAGTCCACATAGTTAAAAGACCAAAAATGGTCCTCCACATCAGTGTCTTCTGTCTGTCTTATCTTCTTTGATGCTTGGCAAGTCTTGCGGTGTGGCTGAATGACATTTTTCAGGCCTGCAGGGACGGACTGGACACATATTCCTATCTCATGGTATTCAGCTCTCATAGAATATGAGACACACAACACCTAGGAATTAAAAACAGAAACAATGTATAATTAAATTCCCTTGCAAAGCAGTATAAAGAATATAGTCATACTGCATCTTTGCCTCAAAACTTACAAGAAGCCTTTCCCACAGCCCAGAGGTCCAAAGAACAGTTCTGTTGGGAGGCAAACCTTCCTACACACTCCATTTAGACTGGGGCAAGACCATGGAAAGGAGGCAGCCTCATTCTCCACTACTGTAACCACAGATGGGAAACATTAGCTACTGTATGATTAAGGTCAAATCCTGTTGCTGTATCATTTAAAACAGAATGAATAAAAAAACACAGGTATGAGCTACAAAACTATGCAGAGGTATCCTATCAAGACTTACCGTGAAGCATCAAGACAACCAAGAGTGCCAAAACAGCTACACGATAACAAGACATCTTGCGCCTGTAAGTGTTACTCCAAAATGAAGATTAGGCCCAGGGCTGTTTGTATTTTTTGGTCAGAGGGGAGGAGAGAAGATAATAACAAGCAGCACATTGGTCACTAGTTTTTATATTATGAAATTACAAACATTCGTGAGAGAGCATACTTTTCGTAATCTCATTTAAGAAAAACAACATCAGTGTGCACAAACCCGTGATCGAGTGTTGTCATGAGGTCAGAGACAAACATTACCAAGAAATGGCTCTTTTCAGCTGATTTAAAACTCATGCACATCCTTAACCCTCACTGCTCTCTGTGAGATTGAGGGCATGAGCACAGAGGGCAGCTTTTTCTGGCGTAAACATAATTTTCTCTATTGAATCACACAAGCAATTCCCACGTACTTGCTGTTAACTCACATTTCTGCATCTTACCCTGTGTTGGTGAGGATTATTTTTAGTGTTATGTGAATTAATATGTTGAATCCTATTCTCCAGACATTACAACTGTACTAGAGTGGTTCATGTGTTATTGTGACCCAGGAAACACTTTTGTCTGTTTTGATCTGGGGAACATGTCAGAGACATCCAAAGCAAAATTGTTCTCAGGTGACAGTCCTGAAATTAGAAGTAAAAAAGAACAGAGTTGCCACGTGGTGGTAGCATTCTTTCAAAGATAAATTGGTTCAATTCTGTGCTTGGATTTTATTATCTTTTTCCCTGGTGAGACAAAGTGAGGAAAGGAGGCTTGTGAGAGCAGTATAAAAAAATCTAATGTCACTGCCACATTGTTGTTAAGGGTCACTAGTGTGGACAGGGAGCTGTATTTCAATAGATCTGTAATGTCACATGTAAAATACTTGTAGACAATTTACATGTATTTACAATAAATTTACATTTGATCATTTCAAACACAAGTATATTACTGAACAAATGAATGCTGTGAAATGCATTAGCTCAAAGTTATCAAGACTTCTCAAACAGTTTCGTTAGTGTTACATCAGTGGTCTCCAAAGAGAAGCCATTACTGTTTTCCTCTCATCTTCTGTCAATATTCTCCAGGTGCTGTCCGTAGAGGTCTCACCTGTGGCAAAACAGTGGTCTCTAATTGCTTTCTAGAGGAATGGAAACATAGAATGGACTAATGACCATCAAAGTGTGTGTTTATCACTCTCTGATTTCCTTGATTATCAGAGGTCACACAAAAAAGCTTAAAATTAAAGAGAAGGCAAGTTTCTAGTTCTGATGAGATCATGTTTTAGATGAATGGACAGAAGGGCTGGACCAGTTCTTGGACAACCCCACACATGCACAAGCACGCACGTTCATGCACACAGACTTGTACACATTTGTCCAGATCTTTGTATTTCACCACCTAGTAACATTAGTAAATTGTTATTGGCTCCATGGGGCTGGGGCACACATATACACAGCTGGTTAATTTGACTTCTGTATATGGGACAATTTTCTTTTATATATTTATGTGTATATTTGTGTGTTTATGTGTGTGTGTGTGTGTATATATATATATATATATATATATATATATACATACATAAATGTCCCATTTGCAAGGCAGCTGCCTAGTCAGTATCAGCCAATTGCCTTTTCCTAGTCAATTGCTGCCTCAAATCTGTCATTTGCTGTAGGCGAGGTATCTTTGGTAACCATGGTAACAAGAAATGCAGTGACGAACAAGACACCACAGGTCCACCTGAGTGGTGTTAAAAGTCCACCCATTGTTCGAGCAGCACACTCAGCTGCATGAAGTGGGAATGACTACACAGGTAACTGTAGACTGAACGAGGGTTTCTAAATGTGTGTTTCTGTACCCTGAACCAAATATACCCTTTAAAAAATCTCTAATTTATACTTTGAAAAAACATTTCTCTTCCTATTATAATGTGGGTTTCCTGACCGTATTGCAAAATGTATGTCATATAATGCATTTTTCTTTTGAAGTAAAATTAAAATCTTTTCTTTTCAGAATTCCACTGAACCATGGACAACACGACAGCACTAACATTCACAATGACTGCATACGCTGCCATGAAAAGCTACAAACACTGCATGTTCGTCATATTCCTCCTGCTGTATCTCATTATTATTATTTTGAATGTACTGCTCATTGCTGTCATATGCAGAATCAAAGAGCTGCATCAGCCTATGAATGTGTTCACGTGCATGTTGTCCATCAATGAACTATACGGCAGCACCGCATTGTGGCCTGCAGTGTTGGCTATACTCTTGTCTGAGACACATGATGTTACTGTGAAGTGGTGTATGGCTCAAGTGTATTTCCTACACACATATGCATCCGCTGAGTTTTGTATTTTAGCTGTTATGGGATATGACAGGTATGTTGCCATCTGTAAACCACTGCATTACCACAGCATTATGCCTTATTCAAAGGTAGGTAAGCTGGTTGCATTAACAGGTGCATACCCATTTGTAATGTTTGGGTGTCTTTACTATCTAACCTTACAGCTGAGTTTCTGTGGAAAAGTCATGCCAAAATTATACTGTGTAAACATGGAGCTGGTCAAAAATTCATGTTCACCAGCATCCCATGTAAGTACAGTGGGACTTCTTTTTCTTCTGGTTCTCGTTGTGCCTCAGTTCATAATGATTGTTTTTTCTTACGTGCAAATTTCAAGAGTGTGTCAGACACTGTCAAGGGAGTCTCAACGCAATGCTCTTAAAACTTGTATCCCACATTTATTATCCCTTATTAACTACACCATTGGTTCCTTTTTTGAAATTATCCAAACCAGATTTAAGATGAGTCATGTAGCTGTCGAGGCAAAAATTTTCCTGTCTTTATACTTTGTGATCCTTCCACCAATGGTCAACCCTGTGCTGTATGGACTTGGTACTCAAATAATAAGGGTTGCATATACTGAAGCTTTTTATTAGATCTAAAATTTTGCCAGCACTCTTAGCAAAGGTAGAGCTTGCATCATAGGTGTAGAGTACTCTATCATGCATTGCAGTTACAATAATTAATATAATTTCAGATACTGTAATGAGGGAAAAGACCTCTTTTTTCTTGGATAATTTAGCATTGTATTTAAACTGTGTTAATTATATTTTTAACAGAAATTGTCATTGAGTCTAACCCTAACCCTATATTTAACTGCTAATTATGAAAATTACTATAGATCTTGTCATTTAGACCTATGGGTTCAATTTCAAAGCGGAAAACAAAAATGCATATTTCACTTGAGCACTTGAAAATGAAATGATCTTGTTAAATTTTACTACACTAACTGCTTTTGTGTTAACATATTTCTGGTAGCTTCTAATTTTCAGAAAATTATTTGAAAGATATACCATATATAATAGCTTACATTAAATGATTGTGTGTACTTACTTTTTGTGCATTTTAGTCACAATCACTAGTACTTGTCTCAGTTATACTATATGTCTATAGTTTAATATAATAATTTGCCAGGGTTTTTATACCTTTTACAGAGACAGAAGTTTAGAATCACTTGTCCTCTTAACTTCATGAGTCATTTGACTCAAAATCTGCTTGTAACTGTAAATGTGTAATTGTTGCACTGTATTTCTGCACAGTAATTCTCAGTAATTTTCCACTCTATCTGAAATAAAAGAAAATATATTCTAGTTTTGTGACTTTGTTTCATTTAAGCCATTGCATAAATGTAGGTATTTCGTGAGGAAACAAATGTTCAAGGGTTAAGGGTTAAGTGATATCTCCTGATACTACTAATGCTGAGCAGGTGGTCAGTGAGAGAGTAAACTCAGATGAAGAGGAATTTTAAGATTGACTGTAAAGAAGGGTTTCAGCTTGTTTGGGATGGCTTTCTGTGGTGAATCACAGACAAACTGAAGGGATATTAAACAGTGAGAGAGGGGAATGTAAACTCCATTATTCTGTGATCAGGTCAGACTCCACTGTGCTGCTTGATTTAAAAGTTATTTAAAATAAAACTCAAAATGGCCGGATGTGTGAGGGGGTAAATTTTGGACACAGAACAAGTCAATACAACAATGAGTGTAGAGCTAGTTGTAAAACAAAAGATATTTGAGGAAAAAAAGATTTTTTAAAAAGTTAGTTTAGTTTACTTTTGCAGTACATTGTTTAAAACTCTAGTTTCATTCTCTGTTTCATGTCTATCACTATTTGAATTTATTTATTACTATGTTAATTAGCAAGGGGAGCTGAACACAATAATATGCTCATTAGTGGTTGGTGTTTTATGTCCCCTTGGAAGCAATTAACTGCTTTATAATGAGAGTAAGACAATACTTGACCTGTGGGCGATACTGTACCTGAGGGATAAATGACCTTGGTGTAAATGTCACAAAACAAGTGTGAACATAGGTCATCATCAATTTTTTCTCTGCATTTCTAGAGTAAAACTTACCTTGGGCTGCTGCAACCTCAACCACTGACCCCCCCACCCCTACCTCCACAACCCTTAAAAGGATAACTGGCAAAGCTAATGGAACAGGACATTATTTTCTATTAATACATAAAGATTATGGTAATTATAATTTATTACCATTTCCTATAAGAGGCCTGTACCAGGAATGCAAGATTTATGTTTGCATATTATTATCGTGCTGTGAGTCAACCTTTGTTTGGCTGCCTGGGGGGAGTAGTGTCTAAAAATAGTAATCTAAATTTGATTATGAGAGGAAAAAAAACATTTAACAGTGGGTCCTATGTGTGCCCATGCCATACTTTATTTAATTTTAAAAAAGTAATCTACAATATGGCACAATTGAGCAATGTCAGTTAATTTCAAATGGCATGGTATGTTTAAGTACAGAAAGCATGCTTGTATATTAAACACTTAATCAATACAGAATTTTCTCTTTTTGGGGTGAAGACCTGGGAGAAAAATCAAGTTTCCAGGGGCAAATTGGAAAATAAATCTTAAAAAGAAAATGTGATAAAGAGGTGAACACCAGTACTCTCCAGGCTAAACACTTAGAAATACAAAACTGTTTAACAAACAATCAGGTAGACGGCATGCATACAAAAATAGACAACTATTCTGATCATTCCTTTGAAATTTACAGTACTAGTTCATTATTGCCAAGCATTAAACTTTTGTGCCCCTGTTTTGAGGAATAGCTTGCTTTCTATATCTTCCTTCTTCTCTCTTGGAAAAGTACAATGTACATTCACAATCACTGAGGCACAGCACTTGATTTACAATGTGTATACTGTAAGTGCCCCAAAACATTGTGTTGTAGTAATGTAAATATATATATTTATATGTTTAAAACCCTGTACACTCAGAACAAACATACCCATTGATCAATCATGCATGCACAACAAAATGTTGAGTATATCCAAAGAGCTTTGCTCTCAATTCCTCCATCAAACCTTACTGATTGGCTATACACAACTCCAGCATGTCCAGAATGATTCGGCGGAAGCAAAAGGAGGCGGCCATGCATGTGAGCAATGAATCACAAAGCCCTCCGACAAGTCTTTGATGCGGACACAAAGTGCTTATTTGCTGGTCAGAAACCCAGTGAGTCTACAAGTCATACTTCATCGAGGCAGACATCTTTTTTGCCTTCTGTCATTTTTAAAAGCACAAACTCAGACAGAGAGGGACACCAAATCTTTGCGCTCCTTCAAAATCCAGTAGGTGAGGTTGAAGGAGCAGTAAAAGAAGAGGAGATGGAGAACGTAGGAGGAAAAGACGGTTTTTGGTGCCATTAGTCTCCAGCAAGCGGTCGGCGGCTGTATGAGGCATAGGCAGAGGTGATGTGGTCGAGGTTTTATTAACACATGGATCCTCACAGGCTACCCTAAAAAACCTAACGACCGGTTTGTGTCTTGAAGAGGGACATTCTACAAGGAAATGAAGATACTAGATTAGTAATCTGCGAATACAACACATATATGAAAAAATCTAAATGAGCAAAACACATCATACCTTCAGTGAGCTGTGGAGGATCCGCAGGCGATGAAGCTTGTCATTTAGCAGGGGGTCATTGACTCTGCGGACAAATGAGCGCTTGTACTCAAGGCGGCTGGCTGATCTGTGGTCAGCCGAGCTGGACAGGTTTGTCTGCTCCAGAGCCCGGTACAAATCCCCCAGAGAGTCTGCCTGCATCCTGAAGTCCTGTCCATGGCCTGGGGAGAAGTGCAAGAAAAGATAAACAAAGATTTTACATTGAATTGAACTCAGGGATGAGAATTCACACTTTTTTATTACATAACCATACAATTAAACACTTAATGTCTGAGCTCTGCCATTTAAAACAGAATAAACACACTTCAAAGAGCATCAAACTGAAAGGCTTTCACACACGCTGACTGTATGCTACCTACCAAGCATGAAAAGGCAGAGAGCCAAAGCTACAACAGTTGACAAAGGGACTTAAAAAAAATATAGCAATACAGAGCAAGGTCACTGGATTATCCTGAGTAACAAGAGCATTTTTCTGGGAAGGCATTTTGCTGTTTTCAAGTTGTTGGTACCAAAAAAAATACACAAAACCCTTTCCACAGGTTTTAGTGATTTGAGGGCGAGAAAACAGAGATTAAGATTTGTGGACAGTGTGTCGAAGCAGTGGTGGAGGAAGTTTCCGGATCATTTACTAAAATGCATGTACTAGTATTACACTGTAAAAAAAATACACAATTCATAATCTGAATCCTGCTCCTGTCCCCCTTATCACCTGTTTACATGTGATATACTGCCATCTGTTGGCGTGACACCAACAATACACTAGAGTTCTGAATCTGTTAGGCTTCACTCGATTTTGTGCTTTGGAAGAAGAGTGGCACGTTCTGAAGCTTTGGGGCTGTGCTTTGAAATGAACCATGCTTTATTTGCAGCGTGTTTTGTGTTTGCCTCTCGTCTCTACGGGCACTGGGGGAGAGAGTGAATGGTAGAACAACAGATAAATGAGGACGAGAAGAGAGGACCCTTAGGCGCGTTTCTATATCCTGCTCAGAATTCAACATTAACACAAGCTGAAAGGATTCCCTCGCTTCACCATCCAAACTGTGCCAAGAGGCACAATGACATCTCAATCGGGTAGAGAGAGAGAGAAAGTGAGCAAGCGCAAGGGTGACCGTGTGTGTGTGTGTGTCAGAGAGAGAGAGAGAGAGAACTGCCAAGATAAATCTGTATCAAATAAGACACTAAATTTCATCTCACTTAGACAAGAGCCCTGGAGGTCTTTAAGAGGCAGCAAATGGGCTGGCTTCAAATCCAATCCAATATGGCGAAAACAGCAAGCATTCAACCTCTGATATTTGCTGGCTCTGACTGCCTGTCAGCAGCTTTAATAAAATAACTGATGACAAAAGAACACTTGCTCTACACTAAGCAGATAAGAAGATAAATCTACAAATAACAGTAAGCAGAAGAGGTCTATGCATCAGGACAAGTCAGGATGGGGTGTGTGTTACCTTGATCATGGTCTACCGCAGTGCTTCGGTCAGATTATCTGAAGTTTCCCTTCATCAACACCACGTGTAATGTTTCAGCTGTGCTCATTTGAACCGATTTTAATCTGGATGACATTTAACACTGATGATTCCTAAAAAATGTATAAGGTTACACTTATTTTTTTCATAAAAGACTCAGTGGCCATGGAATTCTGGCTACTCATCCAATACCTTTAGTTATGTATTTCAACTTCTCTACAAATTACAATTCAGACTACACCAGAGTGCTACAGGTGCTACACCAGACTCAGGTTGCCTATGCTTGTAGTACATGTGAGTCTGACCTGCGTCTCTGGTACTGTCCAGCTGGTAGTGCTGGGTCTCTCTCGGATCCGATACAGCAGCGGCAGCGAGGATAGTGTGGAGTCCGCTGTCCCTGGGTAGTGTGAAACTACGGGGCTTCCCTCCTGTCTCTGAATCAATACTGGCTCTGAGGGGCAGAGGCAGGGCTCTGTATTGATCTTGCAGCAGGCTGCGTGGTGCGGGCAGGGTGGACTGCCTACGGTACTCCATTGCCATTTGGTCTCTGCCCTCAGATAGCAGGGGATCCTCCATTGGAAACGTCTGGAGGTAGTGCATCCTCGTGCTGCTCTCCATTTGGTCCTGCCACGAGTTTCGATGGCTGCTCGCCTTTTGCCCTGGGGAGACGCTGTTGTTGCTGCTGCTGCCTTCCTGTGGCTCAGAGTGGAACTCCTCATGGGACGAACGGGACTGGAATGTGTCGGATGAGGAGAGATGGCCACGTTTTGGCTCCAGGTACGGACTCACCTACATACAAAGAGACAGTCTGCAAGCAAATAATAAACAAAATAGACATCGCCACATTCGGGCGATATCGACTGTGCCCATTCAATTACAGGCTGACAGACTCACTGATGATGCCCTGGGATAGGTGTCATAAGGTGGTGGGGGACTGTCCTGTTTTGGCATTGAGGGTATCTCCATGTCCTCATGATCACTCTCACTCCAATAATCTGTCATGAACAAACAGATTTTGACATGTTTTATTTCTATAGCAGCGGCAAAACTAAGCTATCTAAATGCAGCAGAAAGGACTACGAGATAAGTCCATGTCTGAGTATTGGTGAGGGCGACGATGCATCTGAGATGTGAGAACTTCCTGTTTAGTCTTCTGGAGGAGTTAAGGGTCTAATTTAGCATCTTGTCTCTGCAGGAAGAAGCCCCCCTTTCAATAAAACCAGTTACAAACCTGCTCTCATCTGCTCACCTTTGCAAGGTTTCTACATAAGATCCTGTAAATAGCTCAGGGGTATGACGGAGCCATTAGTTCCCATCTGTTTGTAAGATGTACTAATTGGCAGATTTATTTTGTTCTTTGGGTGTTGAAGTCTTGAAGCTTGTTAAACTGAGCTGTTTATATGCAGCATTTATAAGATGGAGCTGAAGGCGCAGATAAACAGTGACAGAAAATCACTGCTGTGAGCTTGTGATAGCAAGTTAAAACCTCATCAAGAGAAGACTAGGCAAAATAATTATCCATGCATGCATCACTGCTTATGTATATGATGATTCTTCGATCTAAGCGCAACAGCTGGATGTCTCACGGCTTCATGGCATCAGTTTTATGTACAGTAGCTATCGGCCAGCGACCTGTGATGAAGAGCGATGACGAAGAATCTTCTGCGGCACAGTGAACAGACTGTGATTCATCTCACCTTGCTCCGGGTGAATTTTCTCCTGCTCAGAGTAGCCTGCCACTGCCATACTGAGACGACTCAGCCACCTGTGTGGGAGAATAACAGTCCTGACGCACAGCCGCTTCACAATATCTAATAAAAAATCTTGCGCTTGCGTATGTGTGTGTGTGCGCGTATCCCTGTTTGACCAATCCCCTTACAGATCTGCTTTGGGAGTGGGCCATCCAGTAGGGGGATTCAGTTTCTGGCCAGCGGGGGTTTGTGGTTGCTGGTTGCAGATATGCGACTGAGAGAGCTTAAAACATGACTATCACAGCCTTATTAACTCACCGGGACATGTCGTCTACATTTTCCGCCGCAAAGTAGAAGGTCTTTATCTTCGGATGGCAAGCCTTGAAAGCACTGAAAGGGAGCCGAGGGTATATTTAATCAAATGTAAGCACAAGCACAGTGACATATAGCACACATTAGCATATGAATGCATACAACTGCCAAGATAAACTGAACATGTCTACACATACAGTCATTCAGACTGACACAAAAACGCAGGACTTGGCATCATATGCTAAATGGCTCTGTTTATTTTTGACATGTTCTAGGCAAGTATACAACCATAATGATGAAAAACATTCATGCCCTCGACAATTTTCAAAACCCCACAATCTGCCGGCATTTAACTTAATAGTGAACAATAAACCCATCAAATGTGCTTATGGTTATTTGCCACCAGGTAATGTATGCAGTAGCAAATTTTACTGACTTTATGGGATTTTCAAGATTTCTGGTTTTGGATTGGTTTTAAACTCAAGCTTTAAAGCATAATGCTTAGACTTACTGTTTTTGACAACGTAATGAGAGATCTTAACCTCCTGTTTTGTTCCTCAAAAACTCACATCTACTAGCTTCTGCTTAACCTTAAGGGCAGGGCACTATAGTTCAGCCAGGGAAGGCAGTTATGCACCATTTCTCCCATGTGGTCTGAGTAGTTTTTCTAAAGTGGCAAGTAGGGATTTGTGTCAGATTGCCATGTTTGCAAAACATAAAAATCCAGCCATGCAAATAAATTGCTTTTGTGTTTTCCTGTTCTCTTTTCCTTCAAACTTTCTTAAAACAGAGCAAAAGTTAAGCATCTCACTCAACAACAACCTCTCCATCACTTCAGGCATCAACACTAATTCTCAACAGATTTACAGCCCTCCCTCTTGATACTGCCCACATCCGAAAAGCATGAGCTGGTTGAATCAGTTAAAATGTCACTTATAAAACAAGATCTCCACACTTCTTGCTTTACATATTTAGTCTACCAACTCCACTCTACCAGTTTATTACAATCTGTACTCTTGGATCATTTCAGTATTCTGAAGCCACTATTATTAGTGCTGCTGCTGTTTGTGCTATTCTTAAACTTAGATTTAAAGTCATATCCTATAAATAAATGTCCCTTTGCAGTTCTCCTGTCTGAATACTAAAATATTGTGGAATACTGTTAGAGAGTCAGGCATCCTCTTTAAATTGTCTTTTTTGCAGGTGCCTAAAATATTAAATATATCTGCTTTTTATTCACCAAAGAAACAAGGTGCACAAGATTATCTCAGTGGTGATAACAGATTGGCGGGATTGTACCTTCATCTGTATTGGGAAGTCTCTGCTGTTTGCGGGGTGAATTTTATTCTCGAGTTGTGTATCTAGTTCTGTCAAATTTTTAGGCAAAGTAGAAAAGCAATGCAAAGTTTGATGTTTGGTGTCCAGATGAAAACGATTACTCACAACTTCCTTCTGCACTCAGTGGCACGATCGATCTTGAACTCTGGGAGGCTGACAAAGCCTTCAGCCTTCTCATCCTGTGATGAGCAAATGCAGAGTGAAATTGAAGCGCCACATCATGAATAAAGCCTCAATGCTGTGATTTGCTCTTTTGTAAAAATGATCCTATTCACCTCCTCATTCATGTACCAATACAGGCACGTGTCTTTCAGGATGAACCAGTACTTCTTCCACTTCTGTGAAAAATATGTTTTAGCATCCTTCTTTTTCCACAACCAGCCCTCGCAGTCCCCCTGACCCAAGTCCCTGCAGGAGATCCGCCGCTTACTGATTGAAGACATGGGGCTTTCAGCTGCAGATGCCAGCAGGGGGGCAGAACAGACGAGGGGGTTAGAGAACGGGTGAAACGCCTGCCAGTGTTTGGATTTCACTACACCTGAGCGCTCAAGTGGAACTCCTACCTTTACTCTTCTTTTTCGACCTTGACAGCAGTGAGGATCGCTCAAACACCTGCAATGTGAAATAAAACAGAGTGATGACACACAGAGGGATTCTATGACATGCAGAGGGACTCAGAGACGTTTCACAGACATATGGGAACTCACATGGTAGAGGGATGCAGAGTCAGAGCTGGATGTGGACAACGAGACGTCCATCTGGAGGGCGGGGACGAGTGTGTATTGGGTGGGGCTCCCACCCCGATCAGTCTTCCTCCTGGTCTGACTCAGACTGCGACCCAGCAGGAAGTCCTCTCCTGGCGTTTTATCTTCACTTGCAAAACGAAGCAAGGAATTCTCTGCATTGACACAGCAGAGGCACGAATTATATATAATTTCAAGACTAAATTCTCCGTACATTTCACAGACTGCATCTGTACCAATGAAACAGTCTGCTGCATTGTAGCATGTGATCATTAAAAAAAAAAACTCTTCAGAGGTAGGCTGTTGTCAGGCGTGAAGGCCTCAACTTTTCCAAATACTGTCTCTCAGAGGCAAATATAGCACCATCACTTTTTCTGAAAAGCCAAAAGAAGCAACATACCACCACCGCCCTCGGAGGAAACAAGACACATCACGCAAGCCTCAAGTCTTGGAGAATGAAATAAGGTAACTCACTGCCCTCCCACTCCATGTACCACCTTACCCAACAGTTGCCAACAAAATGCGAAAAAATATACTTCTCCTGTTGCCAAAGCAACAGTGTACTTTTTATATCTAAACAGAGGAACAGCAAAACTGAGAGCAAGAGGAGACAGAAATAGGGAGAGAGGGGATGATGGGAAATAAGGAGCAGCTATAGATTACGAACATACAGAGGAGATAGAGGCAGAAACTGATATCCAGCATGTTATCAGTTTTGACAGGCCAAGCTCATCCTTCTGCTTTTTGGCTCAGACATCTGAGAGGGTGAGGATATTATGAGATATCTGCCCACTCACCTCAGTTCCCTCTGTCCCTCTCAGTCCTCCTTTTTTCTGTGCCTCCCTTTCTTTTTCTCTCCCACCTACTGCCTCCCACTCACCTCTCCGGCTCTCTCTCTTCAGCTTGGCCAGGTCTTCGTTGTCTCCCACCCAGTTGTATTCCACTGGCATTGAGATGGGCCTGAGCCTGCCTGGAGCACAGGGAATGTCAATATTACACAGCTGCCCACACACACAACAAACAGCTGCAGACATCTTAGAAACAACATCTCAAAAACCTACAAATGTCAGATTCACAGGAGCTCTTTGCTCTCGGGATTATGGCAGTGATTCCTCAGATTGAGGGTGGGGGGTAGACGGGGGGATGGGTTTACCATAGGTGGGAGTGCTCCCCCTGCGAACTGATGACACCTCTTGGTTCTGGTCATACTCGTAGCAGTACAATATAGCATCCTCCTCCACCAGAGGAAATCGCCGGCGGCACTCCTGGTCCAGGTAGGAGTTTGGTGACTCAGATCCCTCTGCGACATGGACGTCCAATTGAGCATCGTCACCTGGCAGATTTCCCTTGTCATCTCTGTCGTAACAGAAAGGAGGAAGTCATTTTAATGCCAGCGAAGACTGGGACTATTTTGAGAGACAAGAAAAAGCAGTGGCACTATCAGAATGTAGTGCAGTAAAAGTTTTAGTTTAAAGGATGGGGCCAACGATTATCTGTATCTGTAGTATTGCTGCTATTGTTGTTACTATCTGTAGCTGTTTAAAAAACATATAAAGACCAGCCAACAATGTGTTAGTCCAACTCAACACTTTCTCACTTCTTCAGTCTGTCTATGGCTCTTGGACACAAGCCCAGACTGAGGATACAATATTTTCTATAGAGATCCTGAATCTATACTATGCTATGCACAAAATAGTGCATTAGTTGCAAATTATTTTCAGCTGTAAATTAACACATATTTGGTTTTCTAGAACCAAATTTTCATTAACATTGTTCCATAGGGCTATGAGTAGTGAAAGAGTATGTTCAGTATCTGGTTTAACAGAGTGCGAGGGCTCACCTGGGGGTGTAAGGCTCTGCTGGGGGTGGGGGTATGTAGAGGTCCTGCAGGGCACAGCTACTCCTCCTGGATGGTGTGCTTAAAGTGCTGGTGGGCGTGGCCACGCTGCTGCTGGGGCTCTGAGGGAAGATCGGCTGTGTGTGAGCGATTGTGTGTGTATGTGCGAGCATGTGCGGAGAGAAAGAGGGTGACAGGCAGACAGAGAGAAAGGAGAGGAACAGTTACATGGACTGACACACTGAAAATTTGGAGTTCACATTGTGTTACAGTCAGTCAGTCGGGGGCCGGTCCTTCGGTTCAGACTGTGCCACTGAGCATCTCAACCGTGAAATGAGCAGTGTACTGTATGTTTCTGATGCTCCAGTTCTAACTGGTGCACACAAGAGGACAGGTTAGTGTGCACAGTCTCGATGTCCCTCTCATTCAGGTCACAGCCTACATAATCTGTTAAACATTGCAGATGAAGATAAAAATGGTCCTTGTTTATTTCTCAGCTTTTTTAACAAAATATGTGCATGGTGTCTTTGAAGTCACTGCCTTGTCACAATCTATGTGCTTTCGTCTCCCCTCTCTGTCCTAAAATATTCCAGCAAGAGAGGTGATTTAGGTAGAGAAAAATGTGAGCGTGTGAAGTGTGTGTGTGTGTGTGGGGGGGGGGTGTAGAGCGGGACTGTGCTTCAGGGCCTCAGGGGGTAGAAAACATTCTCTCTGGCCTGGGACTCAAAGAAAGGCTGGGCTACTTTAATACACATCCCTCTCATTTCCACCCATTCTGGCTCAGGCGCACGATCATGATAATGTAACTGGTCTGGCCAAAGTAGGGCAGCAGATAGTTAGGGCTTAGAGCCACTCAGCTAAAATGTCAACTTGCGATTGAATGATGCTGGAACCTTTGGCCAATTAGTTATATGTTTTGGCATGAAAAAAGAGGTGGATGTGATCAAATCAATGTCTGTACTATATGTTTGTTATATTTGTTTCAGGTCTCTTATTTTAGACTGCATGCTATTGTGAAAATTTTTGATCTTCTGTCTTCAGCCTATTTTCAAAGAAGTGACCCAGGATTTTGCTGTGGAGTGTCAGGAGTCTGTGGAGTCTTATTTTTAACACGATTAGTGACAGACGCACAGCGATGCACGCTCACACATAACACAGACTTCATAATCACACAGAAAGTAGGCACGGACCAGCATATAGTGTGTGTAGTGCATGAAAGCAGTCATCGTACTTGCAGAGCCAGCGGTTTCCATCTCATGTTTTTGAGCAGAGCAGGGGTGGAGGTGAGCGTGCTCTGTGGGCGTTTCTTCAGCGTCAGGGTTACACCTGCGGGGTCCCCACGCAACAGGTTGACCAGGTTCTTCAGCTGCCAGCCCACCTAACAAACAACAACAACATGACAGGGCTTTCTGCAACTCACAAACTAGAGACAACAGAAATAATGAGCCAATGTTTCAATATCAACTTACACTTGCTGACTAATATATGGATGCAATTTACATCCCTTATTTTCTCTTCTTAATACTTTTTTAAGTTTTTGCTTCCTTTCACGCATGATTCGGACGACTCTTCGTTATTCCTTGCCGACTTTATTTGAGGTTGAGTTTGCGAAGCAGCCATCTTACTCAAGGTGCTGTTGTATTCATTTTAGTGATACACAAGGATCTGATGGTTAGGTAGTGTGACACATCCTGCGGACTCTGAGGTTCATGTTGACGAGGATGTTAAATGCACCTTGTACACCTCATGTGACATCAATCTGCAAGCATTGTC
Organism: Psettodes erumei; assembly: GCA_016785225.1. Lineage (NCBI taxonomy): Eukaryota > Metazoa > Chordata > Actinopteri > Pleuronectiformes > Psettodidae > Psettodes > Psettodes erumei. Next base: position 544,441 of record JAFBJZ010000411.1, read on the forward strand.
CTGACGGCGGTAAGCTCCGAAGTAGTACATTGTAAACATCTGCATGCCTTGTAAATAGTCTGTAACCCACCTCTAATGACATTTGGCACAAGAAACTATCCGGCTCAGAGAAATGCTGTCTGCTGCTGAACCCAATATGTCAGGTCCAGTTTGGGGAGAGACTCTTCTCCCTTGCTTGGCTGACTTTACTGAATTTTCCTGCATCTTGCAGGAAGCCTCCACGTAGCCTGAGAAGCTGGGCATTTTTCAGGCTCTGACCTACTAGTCGCTCTGCACCTTTCCAAGTCATCTTTCACCTTGACAGCTGCTAAACAGCAATTCTTCGCACAGAAAAGCACATTAAAGAGACAGAAAGGCTGAAATAGACACTTTTATAATCACAAGCCTGTTTGAGTTCATGATAAAAGATGGTTTTGCTATGTCTGGCTAAGACATAGCATTTATTTAAAGCAGTAAAATCCCTGATTTTTAGCTCTTTTTTCTCTCAAACTATCTACTGCTCTGCCACTTGAAATTTTCTGCTTCAATGTGTTTCTAATAAAACACCACTGTCCCTTTTCTCTTTTTCATTCTCTTAGTGGATTCTAGTATCACTCTCCACTGTTAAAATTTACTGTCCTGTATGGAGCATTTTTATGTATGAAACCTTCGCCCATTTATTGATCATTCCCGTGCCAGAAATTCAATCTCTCATTGCAGCCTATAGTTATTTATTTCTGACATGCTTTATTTTATTTATTTTTTTTAACAGCCTTCCAATCTTGTGCTGAAATATTCAATTTCTTTAGCTTATTATACACATCTAATAACATTTTCAAAGGTTTTGCCTCAGAGGATTTTTTCTTCATTCATTTCCTTTGGTCAGTGTAATTCCTTTGCCTTGGCAGACGTTCTTATGTCTGCTTTTCATTACAAAGGATGCTGAAATCCAGTTGCCCTAATTATACATCCCTGAACTGTTTCAAACATATCTTCTTCCCTTGGTGTTTTTTTAATGACATTTCTACTACCATCTCTTTAGCATGAAGATTTTTACTTGCTTCACACAGACACATCTCATCTTCAGTGCAGTTACCATCTGAGTTTCTCTCCCCACAACACCTCTTCACTGCAGACCGCATTTGGACCACTACAAATCTCGTACAAAACTTACAAAAGATATTCTTCATGGGGCTGCAGCACCTGTCCATAGATGTGTGAAGATTGAGTACCAAATCCTAAACAATAAGTCAATAGGTCACAATTTATATTTTTTGCAATACTTACGGCCTCTCCACAGGAAGACTGTTTGCTCTTAACCCTGAAGGTCACCTTTATTATGACTATTTATTCTCTCAGAGACTCAGTTTCAACATTTCTTTTGCAGACATGGGGTCTGTGCTATGACCCTGGCTGCTATGGCAACCACCACTGGCAACTGGGATAGTTTGATTTTATAAGTTTCGGACAATAAATTATTGCTTTCAGGGCCTTCTTCTAAGTGACGGGTAAATATGTTGACTAATACTACCTAAAAAGGAATAAAGGGATCCCACTAACAATATAAAATTAGCCAAACTACTAGCTCAGGACAGGGTCACTTCCAGAGTTTAAGTACCAACCACCTCAAACAACACTGAGCCATCATTCATATTATTAATTACACCAGTATTTCTCCTTCTTTGATATGTCAAAATGTCTGCTGTGAAAAGGGTCTGTTGGTATATACAGTATTTCCTATGTTTTCCCCTGAGGAGCATGCACTGACACTTCCCTGCTCTCATGTCTGCCAGCCTTCAAACTACACCTTATAGTAAGAGAGGCTTGATGGGTCTGTGTTTTGCCCTTATTCTCTTTAAAACTGGCTGCATTCAGTGGGTGAGATGACTGACTGAAATGAACCTGACTTGGGCTGTGTAATTATCATACGTCTTGCTGCTTACACAAGTAGCAATTATTTTAGACAAAGGGTGCTATATTTAAATTGTGCACCACAGGAAGTTTTTGCTTTCATTCCCAATAAACTTATACTATGCTAAATGCACTTCACCGAGAGGAAGTTTTGTCTCACTGGCAAACCAGTGAAAGTACAATTATTTCTGAATGATTAGACTTCTTCTTAAGATCAGGTTACTATGCTGAGAGTAATGTAAGGTGAATGTGTAAGGGCATATACAGACATATGCACAATCTCAGGCAGGCACTTATTTGCATACACAACCAAGATGTATGAGTAAAACAGACACTTTCGGAATCAACCTGAAACTCCGCAAATGACAAAAGAAATGAAAAATGTATATAATCACATGCTTATTCTTATAAAAACACAAAATAAGCCAGAGAGCAAAAAAAGCATGGTCTTACCACTGTCTGATGATTAACCTGAATGACTTCATCTCCAGCATGGATTTTCTTACAGCGGTCAGCTAGGGACTGATGGATAAACAGAGAGGCATTAACTGCTGCTTCGCTTCACTTCACTGTCACGACAAGAGATTTCTGTGATACAACCATTAGTGACACACCTTACTCTACATACTTAAGGCAAAGAACTACATAGATGAACACAAAGAGGCCTGTACTTACTCCTTCTGTTGTCCCGGTAATTACATGCAGACCATCATATGTTGATTTGATATACATGCCCTGTGGCAAGACATCAGGAATATAAATTAACATTTAGATGTTGAGGCAAACTCAATTGCAAGGCTCATTATACACAATGCTTCTCAACTCAGCAACACAGCCATTTGCAGAAAAAGGTCCTATTTGTAAATCATGTGTGTTTGTTTAAATCTAAATGAGTATGAGCATGAATTATTTTTTATTATTAGTTACTTTTTTACAGCAGTGAAAGATGTGAGTGCGTTTTTTTTATCATAGATTTAACTAATCAGGGGAAAAAATGTTTAACTACAGGCAATTCCTTGAATGTCATATAGGTGAATTTCTCAAATATACGTAGTGCAGTCAGAATTTATGTCATAAAGTGAGTCCCACTCAAATGTTCCGCCAAGCAGTGAATCAAGCACTGAGGATTATTTATCTGCAAATATTGTTTTTCGTTTGCAAAAAAAGGCTAAAACTCAAAGCTTCCACTAAAAGGGGTCTAAAGTGCATCACAAAAACACATGCGCACAAACACACACCCAGACACAAGTACACACACAGAGGTTTATGAGTACACACGTATAGTATATAACCGCAATTACACACACACACACACACACAAACACACCGAAGCAGCATGCCAGTCTTCAAGATGAGTGTAAGAGGTTTATTTTTAGGCCACTTGGCCCACTGTTGTGTTCAGGTTTCAATGAACGGATGAGAGAACTTCCATGCCCCCCCGCTAGCATTTGTGGGTGAGGGTGGGGGGTGGGGCTCTTATTGTGGCCCCAAGCAGGGAGCTTGTGCCCAAGTGTAGGTCAGCGCCACCATGGAGTCTGACAAAGTGTCGATGGATAGAGAGTGGCGGCAAAGATAAGTGTCATCCCCTCTTCTTAAGACAGTATCTACAGTTTGTCTCCCAAGTAAGTGCATTGGCATATTTTAGTTATTTTGCTCATTTTAACATGTACAAATAAAATGTTCATGTTATTTTTTTAATCAGCTGACTCATATGCCCACTGGCCCAAGAAAAACCCAGTTTGAGGACAGCTACAGTGGCCTCCATATGACACTGGACAGCAGTCACAGTGTTTTACCTCAATATTCCTACCATTTTGAAATATGAAATAATACCACGGCTGACGTTTCATGTGCCAGTTTAAAAATTCAACAGCCACTCTTCCTTCCAGACAACACACAGGATACTCTGGATAACCAGGACAAAACAGTTAACAGCAAGGTCTTTGGATTAACCCCAGCATCAGGGACAGCGTGTTTCAGATTTTTTTAATGCAGGCTTTTTTTGATGCTGTGAGTGCCACAAATGCATCATTTTATTCTTAATTACTGACTATTTGCTCAGTTATTGCACTACAGCAATTGCACTACAGCAATTGCACTGAAAATACAAGATAATTCTATGTAATTTTTTAGTGAAATGAATGCAGCCTGAAATTTAAAAGGTTTCTCCACATACAAAACATGACTGAAATCTTCTGAAAAGAGTGATCGTCTGTCATTGAAGCACATTTTTTCCTAAAATATTTTGAATACATCAATAACACCAACTAACTGCGCAATCTCAGAACCACAGTTCATTCTTCTATCTTACAAAGAAAGCCAGCAATTACCTCACATGTATATGGGGTTTATATGTACTGAAAAAGGAGCTTCAGTAACACCAGAGAAACATGCATAGCATCCTCTCATGACATGCTGGGTAGGACGACCAGTGAGTCTTACTGAGGGATGGTCTTACCAGTCCTTCAGTGGATTTTATGTTGGGCAGCTGCACAACCTCCAAATGTGCAGCCTGGGACACCATGGGATCCGAGGACAGAGAGATAATTTGGTCGCACACTCCAGACAGAGTCTTACACTAGGGAAGACATATTGGGGATGATTACAACCTTTAAGTGTGTGCATTATAGCTTTAATTTCAGTAGATACATTAGAATTACGTTAGCAACTCACCACATGCAGGATTTTGTTTTCTGTCTCATACACAGAGCAGTCCTGGGGAACATGCAGAGAGCACTGTTACCTCAAGAGAACGTGTCCAAATGGAGTTATTATTGGCATTTCTGCTGTAGGTGGATATAAGCACAAACCGAGCAGCTTGGCACCTATAACCCCCAACACTCCCACACAGACATGCACAAACACAAAACAAATGAATCACCAATGCGGAGGCATGTCTCTCTCTCTCTCTCTCTCTCTCTCTCTCTCTTCCACACACACACACAATCACTTTTAATCTTTCCCACTTAAACTTTTCTCTTAACTCCTTTTCAACATTATGCTCCAATGTGAAGATGGTATTCTACAACTGAGACAAAGTTGAACGCATATCGACATCACCATAGAGGTATTTTGATATAAAATCTAACAAGGATAAAAACAAGACTACAGGGCTCAAGTTGCATTTTACAATATTACATTATGCAGTTTATTTACCTGCTGTACAATTGTTGTGAGCTCAAGACATAACTGGATCACGTTGTTCCTGGTCATGGAGTAATCTGCCACTGCAGCAAATGGGGACCTGAAAAAGAAGGAGCACCTGGAATGAACCATTAGATCATTCTTCCTTTGAGACTAAATCATTGGTAAATCGGTGGGAATATTTAAAACTAAAACAAATATTTATCTTAATTTCTATCTATGATGTATCTGTGCTGCAGAGCACAACCCCTGTCATATTCAAAACTGCAAAGCGTCATTTGGTCAATAACCGTGCATTTTCGAATGAAAATAAGATATAGATTATGGAATTTTAATTAAAATGACTGCTGTAAAATATGGCTGCCTGTATGGCAACAGAAACAGCAAATCACTGTTACGCGTCATCTGCTTTGAACTTCCAAATTCGTCAAACACACGCAGAGACAAAACAGACACAAAGATGCACACTGGCACAATCCCACAGAGAAGCAAGGGATAAAACAACATATAAATAGACTTGCTCTGTGCCTTTTTGGCCACCCTGTCAAAATGTACTTATATAATGCCTTTACCCTTTTTTTCTTGTCAGATGATGGGCCATGGACATGAAATAAAGACCAAAACTGGTCTGTATTTGGTAAGAGTTGGAGTCTCCACAAAACACTTCAAGCGCCGACACATCGTGTGAGATAAACAAGACTGTCTCATCCTTTTTGATCTCACCCTCTTAGGGTTTTTTTTATAGTTATTCTGCTGCATTTCAGTAGCACAACCAACGTGTCTTTCAACCAACGTAAAATTGGAAGAAAATGTAAAATAGTATAGTCCTTCATATCCAGTCCAACCCAGAATTAATTAAGATTAACTTCTGGGCTTAAACATGCCCAACGACCAAAGTTTCAATAAAAGACATGCAAAAATCTGAGGCAAGATTAGTCAAAACCAGCGTTGCTACAATGAAGCCAAACTACAAAAACTAAGGGAAAGCTCTGCTTGTATATGAATGCATCAGTGTGGGTACATGAATACGAATTCATGTGTGTATTTAAGTGCTTACACATGCATTTTACACATGTAAACGTATTACAGGTGCATCTTTTTGCAAATCTTACCTGTCCAGCCATGCCAGAAGGCTTTTAGCTGCAGCGATGAGGTCCACGACAGAGGTAAGAAAGTCATTGGGTAGCTTACGGGTGGCTCGGCCATCGTAATGGCCGCTGCGCCGCCTGCCTGTGATGAAGTTCTGCAGGTTCTTGGCAGATGCGTTAAGCTTATGAGAAAGCGTCTTCAGATTCTCGGTCTCCAGCCCATAATTCTAGAGGAGAAAGGAAAGTAAATTTACTTTGTTTGACTGGTTTTGTTTTTACAGTGACGCACTCAGAGATTCTCCAGTCTGTGTACTGGAATGCAATTGTTGCTGTGACACTGCTCTGTGAATAAAAAGAGCACAGGCCCACCTCGTCACACTGCCAAACATGCTGCTCATATGATGAACATTTCAGGAATAAAACCGTAACACATCCACCCAGAGCCTGCTCTCCTCCAGCTGTCACTTTGCGTGTCTAGGGACAGCAGAACACTCATTACGCTGTACGCCAAAATGCACGTGCAGGCCTGTGGGCGTCACAGTTTCTTGGGAGGAGAGCGCGGCAGGAGGGCCACTAATCATATTTAATACAGCAGTGGCTGAGAGACTTAAAACTAAATCCCAGTTACGTAAGGAGCTTTGGGGCTGAAGCAGGGCCCCCTGTGCAGAAATGCAGGATGAGAGGACTTTAGATTCAGATTGCATCTGTGACCTCAGTCCACTAAATCTCCATCCAGCCTCTCTATACGTCTCTTAGGCTAATGCATGCCCATCTTCATCCCTATTCAACCCTTTCGCCTTCATTCCTACTTTTCATTCAACCGTTTCCATCTTCTCCATTTCTACTCCCTCATTCTAACCTTTCTGTGTTTCATGCCTTCGACACCAGTATGGACTTTGGTGTAAAAGCAATAAATTGGCATATAGTGTCGGTCATGATTGTCCCACTGATTTTCCTTTCAATGCACAAAGAAAAACAGAATCTGAAAAGGAAGGAAATTAGAGAATCTTAAGATTCAGCTTCATGTAGATGTTACTCCTATAAACCACTCAAACATCATTTATTACACTATAATAAATATAGATTTACATTGACATCCAACTAAACTTGAAGAATAAAAATCCAGCACTGGTAAATTAACTTGTTACCTGTACTATCTCAAATGGACAGTATAGCTACAGCTGGAACTGGCAATTACATGAAGAATATTCGATGTAAAGCAAGACACTAAATGTAGATGGGGAGTTCATTATTTGCTCAAAAAATTGACCAAGAGCGATTTTCATAAACAGACCTCAATTGAGTCATTTGTTAAGAGTCAGTGCATTTTAAAATGTAGGGTTTGCAACATATTCAGAGGTAAAAGTGGAAATTTGCTTAAGACTCCCCTGTAAGAGAACAAACATACAACATAAAATTTCCTGACTTAGTCATGATTGATTACTGTCAATTGTCAGTATTGACAGTTGATAGTGTAACCTTCCTTTGTCTTCTGGGTTATATCCTGGGGGAAGAAACTCACCTGAAAAAGCAGTAAAATGGCTGTTGTTTTCTTTTTTTGCTTGCAAACCAGGTGACCTGGATCACAAGGTCACACAGGTCACTGTGGCGGCACGTGGAGTGAGTGTTACATGCTTAACAGCAGCACTTTAGCTCAAGTGCAGAACAGCAATCAATCATGCAGACACGCAGAAAACTTATGATTCTGAGACGAGTAGCAAAAATCACTTCAAGAGGAGGCTGTAATCCATGTCAGTACTAATGACAGCCGCTGTAAGATTTGCCTGTAGAGGATATTTTGGCCAGATTATTAACTCTTGGAGATTTGCTGTGATGTGGAAAATGCAGGGCCTGAACAATTTCCTTTTTGTGAAGTCTACAGCCCTTAGTCGCAGGTGATATTTGTATATTTGCATTTATTTTGATCAAGCCACCAAAATATAATCTTTCCTGGAATTAGTGACATTGTTAAGTGATTAGCAGACTTCATGGATGATAACTTTATGTCAATCAAAACAGTTTTTAAAAGTATTTGAAAAGTAATGTGCTGCAGTAAATCTATTTGACAGCAGTGGTCCGTGACTCTTCGACGTGACAGAACAAAGTAGTGGGAAGACAGCGGGGGAAGCTTGGACTCACCAGAGCACAGAGCAAGTCCACAGCCTCCAGTATTAGCTCCTGGTGGCCAATTCTGGACACCCCCAAATCCTCCAGCTCCTGGTGGGTGATACGCAGCAGTTGATCTCCCCCTACTCTCTCCTTCTCAAAGGTCTTGATGTATTGCTGCAGGCAGTCGTCCAGACCTGAGGGAACAACATAGGATGACGGGAGAAGTTTCAGTATGGAGCAACAAGGTGAAAAGTATATTCGCTGACAGTATCAGACTTCCTGATTTCTTGTGAGACTTCTGTTTGCATTTTGTGTTCTAACAGAGGCTTGACATTGCTTTCCTTGCCAGAATCTGTGCTGTAAATCTTCATGAGCACATGCTGCGCCCCAAGTCTGAAAACTGTACACGTCAGAAAAGAAATCTGACAGATTCCTCCTCGACGACAGTCCCGAGGTGCATTTTTCAGCTTTACGCTAGAATATGCTTTCAACTAAAAAAGCGGCTGTGTCTCGGGACTCAGCTTGTTTTACATCTTTCACTGCTGTAAGCAGGTGTGAAGTCTTTCAGCCAAGCAGTTGGTGAAGAGCGGCAGACTGAAAATAAACTGTTTCTGTATCTCCCGTCTGCATCAATGGTTCCTTTATAACCTGAGTTTTATAACTGGAAAGAGTTGAAGTGTGTATTGATTAGTATAGTATTGATTAAGTATACACATGAAGCAAACATTAAATCAGGAACTTGTACAAAATAATTCCATTAAATACAAAAGCATCACAAAAATTGTCCTGGATTGCGGGTGTTAATGATATTTGGTCCACCCTCTGTGCTCTGCCCAAATCTCGCAGAAATACTTTGAACCCCAGCACGTTGGACGAAGTTATAATTTACTCATTAGCAAAATAGAATTTTATTTTCAAGTTACAGCTCCATGTCAAGCAGACACACTAATTAGCTGGAAAAGTTCATGCTTATTTTCATATGTCAAAGCCGAATGTCACTAGAAAGTTCTCTGCAGGCTCACTTGCCATCCTCTTCCCAGTGGGGACAGAGAGTAGCCTTTGTAGGGCTCGCTCTGTTTGCGTTTACTCAGGGAGAGAAGGACGCGCATGCATGGAAAACTCTTTGCTCATTTCGTCTTTTCATCCCTGCGGACCAATCATACACATGTGACTTGATGCCATGCCTAAACCTGATCAAGCATTCACATCGGGTTTCGCTGGTAGCTAAACAGTTGAGAGGAAACATCGGGAGTTTCATGGTTTTGCATAAAATTTAAAGGCTTAACTAATCAGCCTCTTTACCAAGTTAATTGAGACTCATTACATCAATGAAGTAGTTCCCGTGTCGCCATAGAAACCACAAAGCAGGGTGTTTGGCAGGGATTCTCCCCGACCACAGGACAAAATAAAGAAATAAATGGAGAAGGCATGATGCTTTCCAAAAAGGGTCTATATGATAGCATGAAACATCTAGCCAACATAGCCGTCTGCTGATTTCATTAGTAATAATTCACAAATAGGCCTTAGGCCTTACATTTTTAAATGTCATCGCAAAGCATTACTACTTGGAAGGGTGCTGCATGAATAAAGGTTATCACTGCAGTTGAAATGGTCTGGTGGTTTTCACCTCTATCTTGTTACACAATTCTCTTCTTTTGACAGGAGAGCCGTGTAACAGAAACTCCCACACTAGATGAAGAATATTTTGCTGATTTCACCAAGTAGTCTCCACTACAATCAATTTTCCTGTCCATTTTATTCGCAGGTCAAATTATCTGGCATGCTGATGAGAAATTAAAGCACAGCGCTGACACATCCTGATTTCCATACGAGATAATCTGTTGGTAATGTGTGGTAGGCCTAAGTGAGACATTTAAGTCTGTTAGCATAGTTGTAATGGATTTGTGTTAATCTGACGTGTCATTGATCACCGTCTGTGTGTGTGTGTGTGTGTGTGTGTGTGTGTGTGTGTGTCAGACAAGGAGAGCATGAGTGTGCAAGGACTGACAGAGCGCAGAGATAAAACTGATATACTTCACAAAACATGATTTATACTAATGCAGACTGTCAGGAAGAGTAAAGAGATTACGCTAAGCCTGCATTAGGTCGGTGGCTCAGAACACACAGGCGATTCATAAAAACAGCACTGAAATGGACAAACGTGTTTCTTGGCTGCCACGCACTTGTCAGTAACAAATGTTAAGTCAAAGCTGGAAATCTTTTCTCCTTTGTGAAGGGAATTTTTTCTTTAAAGCAGCTTTGTCACAGCTGGGAATAGAGTGTCTTCCTCACACAAAACACTGATGGAGAGTGGGGGGGGGGGTCAGGGTGCATTGTGGGAAGGTCACAACGTGACCCTGTTTTGGCCTCTAGTGACATCACAGAGCGGTATGCTAATAATGGATGTTGTGAACATTAACGAAAAAAATGCTGCCATTCCTCAGCAGCTCTGAGGAGCTGAGAGATGTAAGACCCCCACCCCAGCCGCTCCATTTCCTCTCTCTCAGTGTCTCTCAGTGCCACTCTGTCCCTCAGTTTGAATTACCGTTATAGGGCTCTGGGCACAAGAATCGTCTCTGCTCCACTTGTTAGATGTGGGACACTGGAGAGCTCTTGCTCATATTCAATCGCCGCCTCTTGCTCCCGACATTTCTCACTTGTGCTATCAGCTTATTTAACAGATCTTCTGAGATCTCACTTTAACTGTTGTCGTCATTCTGGCTTCGCCCTTTTTTTCCCACCACATCCTATCATCTCTGTGTCTGTAGCAATCCTCTGCAATATACTTGCATTTTGTGTGTTCACTGAGCTGGCACACAAACAAATACACAAACAAACAAAAAAACCCAGTTTAAAAGGCAGGATGAGATTCAGGTGCAATCGGAATGCACAACACATACTGAGAGAGGTCTGATCCTTACAATCATGTCATGAGCCAGCAGAGAAAGGCCTGCAGGCTTAGAATTATGACTAAGTGTCTGTGTGCGTGTGTGTGTGTGTGTGTGTGTGTGTGTGTGTGGGGGGGGGGGGGCAGCAGTAAAGATGTATGTATGTGTAGGATTAATGTGGAGCATCTCTGAAGAGCCGTGGCCTGACACGTGAGCACGTGGCTATTAAAAACAACACAACAACATTGAGTGCTGACAGACAAACACAGACTTGGATAGCTCCCTCCTGCTGAGGTGAACACTTCCCTGTGCATTTTGCACATTTGTAGTCATCATTTTGCAGCACAAACAGACAACGAGCAGCAAATCTTATGAGTGATCTGCTGTGTCCTGATGGGCCTGTGTGGGCCACTTCTAGGTCCTTGGACAATGAATTAGCAGACAGACAGTTTCCCCACTGAGGAACTTTTCATCCCACACAGCTACCAAACATGAATGATTCTGATTTAAACAGCCGGAGATTTACCCATCCACCTTACCAGCCCTTCATTAATTACAGCACAAATATTAGGCTGCTTTCTCAATAGCAACTGGCCTTTAATGAGTGCTCACTATTCTGCCTATGGTTTCCCATTTTTTTTTAAAAAGGGAGGCTGTAATTTACACTAAAAGAAATGTCTGACCCCCTTAATACCAATGGATGAGCCTCATTTTAGGTTTCAGTGCACTACGACTTTTTTTAACTATTTAATCTAGTCCCAGGCCTGCATGATGCTCTTCTAAGTCAGCTGTGACTTCTTAATGACTTGGAGCATCTGTGGATCAACATTTCGCACAGATGGCGGCAGGAGGCTGCGATAGCTCTTATTTTTATCCATGCACACGTAAAGCTGTGAAACAAAGCCATACGCGGATGCTTATCTCCAGCGAGAAAGGGTTTGGTTATTATTTGGTGGGTAATTAGTGGAGGTCCGCTGCGTTTCCCCAGCCTCCCGCGAGGCACCCCCGCGTTAACAATAACCACCGCAGGACACAATAGAGGGGCTTTTAAAAAGCGTTTTGTGCTACGAGGCTCCAGAGGAACATGTTTGGTCTGAGAGGACAAGTCGTCTCCACATTGTAACTGCCTGGAATATAAAACAAATCGATGTGATGATTTAAGGCTGCGATTAAAAGCCTTGAGGGGGAGCAAAAAAAAAGAGGCTCAGCAGGTGTTTTGTTCTCCTCTGGCATCTTGGATCGCATTTGGACTCAGAGGCTGTATTCATCGCAACACAGGAGATATCTGCGTGTTTGGCCACCGTCGTGAGCTGAAGCCCTTACCTTTCATCCAGTCCACCACTTGACTGGAGCTCCACTTGCTCACAGGCTCCATAACCAGTGCCATGGTAGAAGTTTGTCTTGGTCACGCTTGACAAAAGAAAAATCAAACACTCCAAACAACACCACTCCCCTCCTCCTCCCCTTCAAAAATAAATTAAAAAGAAGAACTTGAAATTAGAAAAAAAAATAATCTGGGGCTCTCGAAATTATTCCCTGCTGGGTTTGGGGGTTTTGGAAACAAGAAGAGGTAGGTCCAACAAGGTCCGAAGATGTCGCTTTGAGAAGCAGCCCGGCAGACTTGTGCACATTCCTGTGCTGCTCGCTCGCCTGAAAGAGCTCTTTTACTTGTCATTCACGTCAGGCTCAGTGGCGGAGATGCTGGTGGGTCCGACCTCTCCCGCCCCCTTCTCTCTGTCCAAAAACTGCCTACATCCCACTAACACATGCCCGAGCGCCGGAGCAGGGGAGAGCAACGCACAGACCGGCGGGCGCGCTGGCGTCTGGTAAGGCTGGGCTCGCTCTGAGCATCCACCCTCATACACAGACATGGAGTCATAGTCCTCATCATGCGAAGTGTGTGGGTATGAGGGGTGGTTGATGCCACACAAACAATAGAGGCATGGGGGCGGGGGTAAGGGGAAATTTGAATTAATGGTATTAATTATCCTGGAGCTTGGCGACAAGTGGTGAGTGAAAGGACAGGCAGGTTGAGAGAGAGCACTTTGCATTGCAGTGCAGTCTCGAATAATTCAATTGAGTCTTGAATTGAACGTGGAAGTTGCCTTTCTTTTAATCTCCTTCATTCTTCATCACAGTAGTTTAGTATTCTTATACTATTCCAGTGGGTGTAACATTGCCTGCCAATTAAGATTTAATATAATTTTGGTTAATCACCATTTCTATAAATGGATTTTTCTTCATTAAATCCCATCTGCGTTGAAATCTGAAGCACAGCTGAATGGCCTAGTAGTGCAACAGTGAAGAAAGCCAAGGTAAAACACCAATATTACATAACAAACAAAAACAAACAGGTTTTCCAAACTGGCTTACTTAAAGCATACCAGCAGTTTAATCTAATTTTATGATTCTAAATCCTTATGCATAAGTTAATTTTATTCTAATTGATATTGTTATGATTTAGGGTGTTCTGGACCAAAATGCAGAGTTCAGCTGGCAGACTGGCAAGCAGACAATGGGGGGAAAACCCTGAAAGTGAACAAAAGGCAAAATGTACAAGAACTCGGGAACTGCAAGAAGTTGCCATTCACCATGCTCCAAATGACTCTGTTGCAGAGATAGTATTGTGATTGTCTGACTTATACCTAACTGAACACAGTGGCAATTCTGACAATGGTTGCTGTGCTTCTCCACCCTGGCCCTCGGACACTAATCACCCCTCATACAGCCACTGTTTCCTCCTGCTGTCTTTGTCGCTGCTCACGCCTCCATCACACAAAGCGCAGCGTAGTGGAAACTCGTTGGTGTCTCAGTCACCGAACAGACAAGGATGCTGAGATGCGGTTACCACATGTATTGGTTAACTGCTTCGGGATGGTAGCCTATATTCACTGCAGGGGCATTCATTAAACGACAAATACTATATTCAGATTCAGTGTCGTACAATATAGATCAAGAATAAAGACAAATAATAAAACACTGCACACTTTCCTTTCTTTTCTATACGTCTGTTATCATTTCGAGATACAACCAAATTCAAATTTATGTTTTTTTAAATTCTGTTTTTAATTACGTAAATGTTTCTTTAGGCCCAACAACTCTTGTATTTAGTAACCATTATTCAACAGCACAAGTAAATGCTTAAAAGTGACATCAAAAGAGCAGGTTCATGAAACTCACATGAAAATCAATAGGCCACATTAAAATGATAAACTCTCCAGAGTGAGTAAAGAGCCTGATGTGACAGAAACTAGGAGAGACCTGACCCTGACCAATAATTTACTGAAATGCAGTGTGGCCTACAATAAATAAGCAGCCATATGGGGCCGATGCAGCACAAACCCAAGCATTAGCACTGACATTCAAGATGATCAATAATCATAAATAAATATGTAGACAGAAAGCCATACAATGTGAAGCTGGGCAGCATGTTTTATCACAGAAATAGGAATGGAAATAGCATGCATAATACTGATGTGTAAGCAAATATACAGCTCTTTTATATCATTCATTATCATTAGAATATTTTGACAAGGATCTTCTGTAAACACACTGAATCAGGACTAAAAAGTAAACATTAATTATAATAATCATTATCATGCGTTATCATTAAAATATTTTGCTAAAAACACACTGAACCAGGACTGGCTGGGGACTTCCACTGCAAACTGTAATACCTCTGCCATCCAAGACATCTATCAATCAAAATGTCTTTCCCTTGAAAAAGGCCCATTGCTGCCACACTACAATTTTTGCAATTGCTTTTTGTAATGACTGATTCAGTAAACTGAACATTAACCATTTAGATCAATCAACTTGAGTGTATATTTACCTGTCATGTCAGATAGGTTGGATCAGATATTTTTCAGAGTGCAATTTTAACTCAACTCTGTTTTACATGAGTATTTAAACTTCACTGTAGAGCTGAGGAGTTTTCCAGTGATAAATTAGTCGACTGACGTGCAGAGAAGCTGTCAGCAGCTATTTTGATAATGTTTAGTTTCAGTCATTTTTCAAGTAATCATATATCATATCACTACATATAATACTGGCAGACCTCAGCCCCTCACAGAAGTCAATATTATATGTTTTTCCACATTTGTTTTCAGCTAGAGCATATTTCATTTTTTTTTTTTTTTTTTACAGTACTTTTACTTTTAATACTGAAATTCTGAATGCATCACGTTTACTTGTAATGACGCTGTGGCGTTTCGCGTGTGAGTGCGTGTTCTCCGTGCTTCCGGCCAGGAGGTGGCGGGGTTCGCTCTGTAAGCGTCTCGCTCCTCCCACGTTTGGACGAGAAAACAAAACAAGAAGAAACAGTTTCTCCGGAGTTGAAGAGAAGGGACGGTGAGTCGTTTTCTCGTGGAAGCGATAATAATGTGTTTATGTAACTAACGCTGCGAGTGATTTGGTCTCATTGCCATGACGGAAGCAGTGTTAGGGTTCCCCCCCAGTTAACGTTCAAACGTAAACGACGTCGTTTGGCTGGTGGCGTTGACGCACAGCCTGGAGTGTCATGTGGAAACGTCAAGGCGGAAGATTGAAGTCGAAATTACAAATAAAATGTAACAGTTAGCTAAAGCTGCTGTCTCAGTCAGCCAGTCTGAAATATTTGGGACTGCTGGGAATTTTTTTTTTTGCATTTGGGACGTGAAGGCTGATACATGACGCACGTGAAGGTGATTAACAGACTTCGGTTATTAGAAGTTTATAGTTAGTGACGACACCTCCAGGTTAAGGTGAACATTCTTGACATTGTAATGTGGGAGGACTAGAAACCTGTTTACATATGGTCCGTCAGGTTAGCTCATTACGAATTTATTACAGCTGATTCACTGATCCTTATATCTTTAGTATTTGAACTGTGATATATTATTATTTATTTAGAATTTGGTTAGGGTTAAAAACGGAGTCCGACATCCCGTAATAGCTCGTGTCAAAAGGGTAGGAAGGAAGGAGTTTAATTTAATCAATTTTCGTCGAAACTTAAAGGGGCATTCATTCCAACATCTGAATCCTGAAAAAAATACCCGCTACCTGTTTGTTGTAAAGTTCTTTTTACCCCAGAATTTGAGATCTCTGACATCTGATAAGCTGTTTTCTTCCACGTTTGTTCTCCTGCAGGTTACTGTCCCTGGAAAACGTGTGTTTGACATGTTAGTCAGTGGCTGAGCCGCTCAGTGACACGATGGACCCTGAGGAAGTGGGGGCGATGGCCATGTCGTCAGGCAGCTCCTCTTACGGAGATGCAGTGTCTGGAAGGGGACAAGACAACCTGCCTGACGAGGATGACGAGCTTTACTACATCCCTGAGAGAAGATCACCTTTGGACCTGGGACCTGGTCCAATGGACACCAGCCACTGGTAACTGGAGATTTTTTCACCTACCAACCATGACGGTTAACACACAACAGAGTAGTGAAAATGTCTCAAGTACAAAAAACAGGTACAGGTACAGTACAAAGTCAAACAAATTAAAAATTAATCAAACCCTATATGTAAAGGTGGTTTGGTTACTCAGTAGTCTCCCCTCGTGAACTAAAAAATGAGCTTGACTTCTATTGCTAAATACCCATGTATTGTCAATAAAGTATATGAGTAATAAAGTGTGAAATACCTAGATTTAATGTCATGAATGCATCACAATTAATCCCCTCCCTTACAATTAATTTTTTTAATAAAACTGAAGTCCTTTATTCCTTTGCTTTTAAGATGAAGCATGCACATAAATAACAGCAGAAGCATCAATTCAGAAAGAGAGAAAAGGAAGAATAAAATAATCATAATTCAAAACTGGGTGAAGTCCACACTTATCCATCAACCTTCACACATTCTTGTAATCCCTGATTCAGATACCCTCAACTTCCCAGCCCTGATGCTGCTTGTGAAAGACAACTGGACCATTCATCTGACATGTGCAACGGAAGCCTCTGAGTTCTTGTTATGTTGCCAGAGACCACTTAACAAACTGCCTGCCACCCTTCTTTTTTTCAGGCTTGATGTGGACCGAGGCCTGTCTCCAGCTCTGAGCTACATCTCACAGTCAAGTGAAGACAACTCGGCTGAAAGTGATGATGAAGATGGATCCTCCACCAGGTACACAGCAAAGCTTAATTCAGTCAACACATTTGTGCATTTATTGTATTAAATCCAGGATGGAGCCGTGCCTAACCATGTACCCTAACTTTCTTTACAAGTCCTCTTGTCTGCCTCATTTTAGGCTCCAGCTGGATAGTAAAGATTCGTACTCGAGCTGCTACTCCTTGGACAGCGACGACGTTGAAAAGATAATCCCCAAGTAAGAAATACACCCTCAGCAAGGCACTGACGTGTTTGTATGTTATTACACACCAGGCTGACATTGAAATATGGTAAAAATCTCTCTGCTGTGGCCTCACCAGGGTTAGAAGCGAAGATGATACCGCCTCAGAGCCTTCTGACACACCAGAGTTAATCCGAGCCCCGAGTGAGATTAGGCATCCTTCTGTGACAGTGGCGTTCACTTTCAAGGTCAGTCTGCGTCGCTGTATGTCAGACCTTAGGTACACTACACCCGTCGGTTGACAACAACAGCACTGAATTTCCTCCTTCTTTTGGAATCAGGCTATCTGCAGTACACTCGGGAAGCTGCGAGTGGGAGATGTAAAGAGATTCAAGACGATGCTCTGGAAGCACTACATGCAGTCGTTTAACATTCCTCTCCAAGACATGGACATGGTGGACCTTGTCGACCGGTTGCTGGAGGGT
Source organism: Psettodes erumei (assembly GCA_016785225.1). Taxonomy (NCBI): domain Eukaryota; kingdom Metazoa; phylum Chordata; class Actinopteri; order Pleuronectiformes; family Psettodidae; genus Psettodes; species Psettodes erumei. The sequence continues at coordinate 562,310 of JAFBJZ010000411.1, forward strand.
AACGGCCTTGAAGCATCTTTGCAGATCACCAAAATCCTTCTTGAGGAGATCGGGCAGAAGAAGCTGGCTGACTATCTGCAGACTTTGTGCATCAGAAGTAAGCATGCTGAATGACTTAATGTTTTATTATTGTTAATCTGACCTCGGTGAAAGGGCTGATACACGTATGTACACATTTTTCTTTTTTCAGATGAAGTACGTCATGATTTAAGTGAGACTCTGAAGAGGACATACGGTGAAGTATGCGAGGATTTGGCCATGCAAGAAGAGAAAAGACCCCTCGACGATGTCTTCACTGATCTCTACATAACCTCAACTTGTGATAATGGCCCAAATATTGAACATGAGGTCATGACCATCGACAAACTCGACAGCAACCGGGAAGCGGGAAAACTTCTTTCTACCAAGGATATTTTTAGTGCTGAAAATCTGGAGGACTCCAACATAAAGTTGATATTGCTCACTGGGGTGGCAGGGTCGGGGAAGTCAATGGCCGTCAGAAGGCTAATCCTCGATTGGATCGAAGAGCGGTCCCACCAACACGTGTCTTTTTTGTTTCCTTTGCCATTCAGAGAACTCAAACAGTTTGAGGGTTCTGACATCTCCCTGTTAGAAATCATACAAACACTCTACCCGGAGACAAAAAAACTGAGGGATGAGGATTACAGGTGTGAAGACTGCAAGATAATGTTCGTCTTTGACGGCCTTGACGAGTACAACGGGAAGCTTGACTTTGAAAACACCAAGGTTCACAGTGACTACAGGGATCCCACCACTCTGAACGTCATTGTGGTGAACCTCCTCAGAGGGAGGCTTCTCTACTGGAGCCCGTTGCTCGTCACTTCCCGGCCGCAAGTAAAGTGCTGCATCCCTTGGGGTACATTTTATGATGAGATAGAGGTGCGTGGGTTCTGTGACCACGCAAAGGACGAGTACTTTAAGAAGAGATTTAAGGACCCAGATCAAGCGGCCCGGGTTATTACGTACGTCAAGTCTTTCAAGACCCTGCACATCATGTGTCACCTGCCCTTGTTCTGCTCCCTGGTTGCTGATGAGTGCCATCGCATATTTAGGGAACAGGGGACACAGGCAGAGCTGCCCAGGAGCACCACTTACATGTACACACAGCTGGTGCTAGCGCTCGCACGTCAGCGTCGCACATTTAGAGCTCCAGATCGTAGCCCGGAAGAAGAAAGGGACTTCCTTGTGAAACTTGGAAAGTTGGCCTACGACATGCTGGAAAACAACCAGTTCAAGATTACCAAGTCCGACTGGAAAATCACCGGAATCGACAGCGAGGAGGCCGTCACTAACAGTGGCCTGTGCACGCAGTACGTCACAAAGCCATACGTCTTGATTCAGGAGAAAGTCTTGAGCTTTATCCACCCCACCGTGCAGGAGTACCTGGCTGCGCTTTATGTGTTTCTCTCCTCTGCAGACCATGAGAAGAACACTTCTAGGCATTCAAAGCATTTCAAAGGCAAGTTTTATGAGATTGTATGGGGACCCAAAGCCACAGAGCTGTACAAGAGCGCCATGGACAGAAGCCTGCAACACGAGGACGGCAAACTTGACATTTTCCTGCGTTTCCTGTTCGGAATGACGCTCACAACCAACCTGAAACTCCTGGAGCCATTCTGCGCCTCTCATGCGAAGTGGCCGGCAGTGACCAAAGACGCCGCCGGCCTCATCAGGAAGAGGATCAGAGAAAATCTGCATCCTGGCAGAGAGTACAACCTGCAGCGCTGCTTGGAGGAGCTGGGTGTGGCAGAGGCAGTGTCCACGTGATCTTGGCTTTTAAAACGGATCGCTGCGCAAAAATGTCCTCGCTACAAAATGTGTGTCGAGGCTTCCACTGAGTTGCAGAACTCAGGAAAACTGGGTAAGAGAAACATTTGCAGGGGAGGCGGGGTGTTTCTCTCCAGTGCAACCAACATTAGCACTAATAGAGCATAACATAGTCAGTGCTTTAGTTCAATATAACACCAATGTACCACAGATGCAGAAAAAAAGTCCTTTTAAGGAAATTGGCATGGTGAAATATAATGTGCTTTAATATGGATTTACAAAAGCTGAAGGAGCATATGTGGGAGGTTTTTATAATTTCTTATTTTTCTAGAAAGTAAAAACAACCAAAAATGTTTGATATACATGATTAATTATTGCTACTGTTACAGCCAGTTGATAATTGTGCTAGATATGATTTATTGAAATTGCTTTTGAACCGCACTTTTACACAATATGTTCAGGAATATAACTATTGTCTGAGCCCCGGTCGGTAAATTATGACAGGTAAATATAGGAAAACAGAAATATCCTCCATTTCAAAATGACGCTTGTTGACTGCATTAGTGTGTTAGTGTGTGTTTTGGTATATGATGCAGTAATGACACTGAAAAGCTACTTGTTGTTTACATCGCTGCCACACTGTTTGTCTCTGCATGTTATACAGGTTGTGAAAGAAAATACCGTAAAGCTCATCAGATAAAAATGATCCGAAATAAACAATAAATCGATTTTGTCTCATTTTGGAATGTATTTTCACATGATTCGACAGTATGATGGCTCATCACAAGCAAACACAGACAAGATACACAAGCATTACCGGAATTTAGGCAGTTTACCAGTATGAATTATTTTGCAAGATGAAATATGGTTCAGAGAAATGATCCTTTTACAGCAGTGTCAGTTTTTTAGTTTTTTTTCCCCAGTGGTCTATTTCTTCCCCTCCTTTCTTTTTCCTTTCCGCCGCCACTCGCGTTTACAAGTTTTATGTGCTTCTGCGTCATTCCAACAGAGGTGGTCACAACACAGGTGAAGGTGGACTTCAGGTCCTCTGATGTGACATTTTTCAACAACAAAGTCCTCTGTACGACCGCGCCTCCCTCCAAAGTGGATCTACAATAAACACAGGCATTACAGCCGAGCTGTAGGTTTGTTTCAATAATTGCCTGCACTGCTTTAAAGCTGAAGCAAAGGACACACTTGCCGCTTCATAGCCGTGTATAGATTATCGTATTTGAACGGCTTTGCAATGCAGCGTTATGATGATTTCCATTAAAGAGTTGTATCAAAACTCATAATACTCACTCCTCAGACTCTTCTATTCTGTCACTGCTGGACATATCCTCAGGGAAAGAGCCATTGACGAGCCAGTAGATGAGTGTCATACCATCTTCATTGTGTGTAAACGCTTTGCAGCCAAGAACCAGGTGCTCACCTGTTAAGGCAGAACACACCGAGACAACAAACAGTGTTTCATATTGTAACATTACTGATCTGTCACCCAACAACAAGGCCTGTAAAATGTAATATATATGTATATGAAACGCTTAATTGCAGATGGTAATTTGTGTGGGTACAAATATTACCTTGTTGAGCTTTTAGTTTGACCTTTTCTGGCATGATGATCTCTGGAGGTCCAACTTTAAAAACTAAAGAACAGCTTTACGTTAGCACAAAACACTAAATCACATAAAAGAAAACAAAACTCTGTCAGCCAGCAAAACACACTGTACCTGGAAGTCCATCTGCAAACAACAGACACAGCGATCCCAAGGCTGCCGAGGAAGAACAACAGGTTAACGGCCAAAGCTGCGAAACAGTGAAAATGAATGGGTCAGTGTTAGTGAGTCTTACCTTTGACGACAGATGACAGCTTCATAATGACTCCTCCAGTGAGAGGTTCTTGCTGTCTACTGCTGTTTGGAATTACTATATAAACAAAATTCACTTCCCCTACACCCACTCAGAAAAACATAATGCATGGACATACAGTGCGTGGGGATTTCCTCCAGAACTGACCCACGTTTGTTCCTGGAGGGCTGCTGACACGTACTTCATGGTTACATAAGTCAAGCATTTTGACCAAGTCATTGCTCACAGTCATGTTATTCCAATAAAGTCAATTTATGATGTCATGGGAAAACAAGTGCGTCTAGAAGACGTCGTCTCCAGGGACGCACAGATAACACATCAATCTCGCACAGATCTAAACCATGTGACATTTTATTAACAGATCGTGATCAAAACATCGACAACAAAAGGGTCAGGTTGACCTTCTTGTACACAGTCCCTTTGGGACCTCAGATTGAGCCGATCATGTTGAAGTAAGACTGGCACCATCAGCATTCGCACTGAGTCATAGGATCATTCTAGGGTGTTTTCTTTCCTCGTCGGGTCAGATTTTGCTTGAACGCTTAATGATTTCAGTCCAGTCATTGGCTGACTAACCAGCTTTTTGCACTTTAACTGAACCGAGCGTTTGATAACAAACATTGCTTGAGCAGCAAAAGAAAAATGTTCTTGGTAGATAGTGACCTTTCTCCAACTGATATCACTTAATGGACTTATGTTCCATGTTGATAAGTACTGTCCGAGGAATCCTCTGTGGGTGAGTGGCGCTTTTTTTCCCCACGCGATGACGCACCCGTTGCTCACATGATGCATGACGACCACGGCGAAGGAAATTCATACTCGTGTCACTTAAACTAAAAATATGGAAACAGTGCTAAGAAGGTCAGACTGACAGGAGTGATTACTTTAAGTGGCAGATTACATAATTTCTCAAGAGGAAGTCTGCAGATCCTGAGTGGGGGCAATGTCTTCACCTTTCTTACTCATGTGGTCAAAATGAGGATGAAAAACTCTAGCATGATCCTTTAACTAAGTATTAAAAGACATTAAGACATTTGTAAAAAAAAAAAAAAAAAAACACCTCTCTGATGTTTTCGAGAGCTGCTTTACTAGGCTGAAAGATGCACGAACCAATTATAAAGATTTAATGCCGTGTGAAGCAAATCCTGGGAAAGTGACACAGGCATCCGAATTCAGATCGCTAATAAAATTCAAATGAACCGTAAATACAGATAATGTGTGTCTATAAATATATACAAAAAAGTATAGACACTTTTTAAATTGGTGTTTTAGTTCAATGTTAGGCCCTCAGTCTTTTGAGCCAGTGCATAACTTCTCCTTAGGGTGCGTATGTCCGTTTCTGCCAGTCGCAGGTTACTCCAGACCCAGCACATAGTTGATACCTTGCACAAATCCAATGATAACAGGCTGCCAAGCCACTAAGTACCGAAGCCAGTCTAAAAGTTGTCCGTACATGACATGCGGCCTCTCCCAGCTAAAGAAAACGGGTTAAGGACAAAAACTTTCAACGGAAAGAAGTAGTAGTAATGGTGACGATTTTTACCAACGCAGAGTCTCAGTAACATACAACTTGTGGCACATACGTAACCAAGGTGACCCCTTTTTACTTTTACTGAGAGCAATATTTATCGTATGGTATTGCAGACCTGAATTGTGAACTCAAAAAGGAACAGGAACTTGGTTTATAACCTGTAAATATCTCGTCTCTCCTTCCAAACACCCTGCATTAAGCTCCCTGAAAAAAAAAATCACCTAAACATTACTGTCAGTAATGTAAAGGTCACCCTACTGTCTGTTACAAGAAAAACATCCCTCAACATGTCTGTGGCTAAATATGCCCAATTCAGGGACTTCAGGATGTTTTTCGCATCCTCTTTGCATGAAAAATGTGACTTCATATGATCTCTGCCATAACACCAATCAACCCAGAAATTGTTGAGATACTCGGTACAAAAATGAAACAGTGAAACAGTGCAGCTCAGAAAATAAAACCAGCTTACACATTAGCGAATAAGAAGGATACGGATTACTAAACATCCTCTTCAGATCCACCTTCTCTTTGCAGTATGGGCACATCTGCTTCTTTCCGACGATGCACCATCCTCTTATGCAGAATTCATGGAACCTGGATATGAGGTTAAGGCTTGGAACAGGAGGATGTGAGCAGCAGTTTGATGTTGAAGTAAAAATCTAATTAAATTTATGTGTAAAAACAAACATCTATAAAACAATCATATACATAAACTTACCCGGGCAGTTCAATTACTATGATGGATAAATCAGATCAAACCTGAATGCTGTAAATAACCTGTCAAATGTGCAGAGAATTGCAGCCTATAAAATTGTAACGTATTGCAAATTCTCCCACTGTACACTCACTGACCACTGCATTCAGAACACCCGCATGCAACTATCCATGCAACTATCCAATCGGCCGATCGTGTGGCAGCAGAACAATACTGACCAATATCTATAATAAGCAGTACCAGCCACTTATATCTGCCTGCTGAAACAGTCAGTGATTTGTGCTATGACTTAATCACGACACACAATTATTGATTCTTGTTTGTTCTTTGTTTCTACCTGGTTTGAGTGGACATGTTTCTATTCAACTGGACAGAATTACCAAAAAATATAGGTATACAAACAACCCACACAAAACCACTGAAATTTGATAAGGTTGCATGGTAGAGTGTACAAGCAGCAAAAGATAATAATTGGGGAAGTAGTCTAAGCTCAGACAAACAGTCATAACATCAACAGTCTGACTTAAAGGTCAAGTTAAATCAGTTAATTCCCCTTTGGGCTGCTAATTTAGCACATTCTGACAAAGATCCGTGACCAAAGCTTTTAGAAAGCGTCGCTTAACTTCTCTTTAACCGGCTCAGGAGATAATAGCACGAAAATATGTCCACAGCTGACCGGCAGGATACACATGGTTGCAGGACAATCTGTACGTGTTCTCAATAATCCCCTCCTCGCTGACATCTACAAGGATGGGCTGACCGCACACAGCACAGATATTGTCAGAGAGGTGCTTGGTTGGCATGCCGGATGCACTGTAATAAAAAAAAAAAAGAAAAGAAAGAGAGAGAGAGAGGGGGAGAGAGGCAGAGAAAACAGTCAAAACTCCCTTTTACCCTCCAGTCATGACCTTCAACAGGGCAATGAAACGTACAACGTATGCAATTTGTCCACTTACCCCAACGGTTGAAGCCATGAAGTCTGCGCACATTTCTGCAAAGTCCCTGCCGAGGACCCCGTAGTACAGACCGTAAAACAGCAGTGAAACACCAAAGTCCATGGCATCCTCTGGTTTTATCCTGGACAGAGAAAGCACGGGATGGAAATCATGGCTCAGATTCTACTTCTAGCTGCAGCTGCGGTTTTGTTCAACCCAGGACAGACACATCTGTTTTTTATATTTTTATATTTTTTAAAACATATTTGACCATTACTGCAAAAGCTAAATATCTCCTTTTCTGGAATATTAACAGATCTAAGACGGCCTATTTCTGTAAGGCAAGTACATATCCAAATTATGTGGTATTTCTGGGTAGGAAGTGGAAAATTTTTAGATCAGGTTATTCAGGAAGGATATATAGGAAGTACCTTCCTGTTGGCCTGTGTTTTAGAAAAAAAAAAAAGAAGCGCAAATTGGTTGTTTGGGCGGAACAGACACCGTGACACCAAGGATGATCAGAATAAGCCCCTGTCATGAATTTACGACTGTGGAGAAACGATGCATTTGTTACATTTTCAATTCATACAGTTTGAAAACAGAATAGACTCGCCTGATATTTAGGTGCAGTAAGGGTGCTTAAAAATTTGTATAAACTGAAAGGTGCATCCCGTTGCAGTATCAAAGTATGTAACCATAACAGATCCTGTTGAGGATTCTTTGTCAATAAATTAACTGACTGCTCAGGATCTATATATATCTGTAAAAAGGTGTTTAATGGAGCTGAAGTGAGGAAAATAAGAAAAAAGGTTCATTTACTACCAATGGAATGTTGTGGAAATGACAATACATACCTGAATATCAAGTTAATACCAAAAAGTGTAAACATAACAACACTGTAGCCAACGATTCCTGTGGCATAGCTGATCTTGTAGAGCAGGAGGAACCACTTATACACCAACCTACAGAGGCCAAAGAAAGGAACTGTCAGAACATGTAAGAAGATGTTATGGACATTTTTTTTCCATTTACAAGGTACGGTAAAGTGTATCCGATGGTTATACCTTGGTGTGGTGCAAGCCAGTGGCTTGCGAGTGGCACGATAGGAGATGTACGCTGTGATGACAGAGAAGATAAACCACGTGGTCAGGAACCTCCACCAGTGAAGTTTGGTGGTAAAGTAGAGCGGAACTACCCACATCTGGAACAGAGTCACCAGCTACAAGACAGCAGAGCGCATGTGTCAGAAGATGCACGTACATCGGAGATAAAGAGTTGCCGCCGTCAGACGTTATGGAAACATAGACACAGAGACGCTCATGACAACATCTCACATGTGGATAGCAAGGAGGCAAGGGACAAGAATGGAAACACTGCGTTTATCGTCTATTGAGGAAACGAGGATTGATGCAGTCACGTGCTGCCGCATGGACAGAAAATGAAAGCCAGAGCAGACTTGACGAGCAGCACTGAGTCACTACATGTTCACTTATGCCTTCCTTCCCAATCACCGTGACTACACGGCAAACACTGCGAGCTCACACCAAAATTGTTTCTGTATCCAAAGCATTCCACACTTTGCATACAAAACTTTGCACATTTGGCTTGTGTGTCTTATGTGTCTTACATTGTATGACTTTGGATGTCTCTGTTTCCACTGCACAAGGACTAGCTGGGCGATGACCAGGGTGACTATGAGGATAAGCACCATCTCTGCATGCATGGCCTCATGGCCCTTGTGTTTGGCATGCATTTTTGCATGTTCCACCCTGTGGAAAAAGAAGAACATACTCAACTAACGCGCCGTAGCCAAGCACCACATAACATGATGATTCATAACAGTGCAGGATAGGCGTGTCCTTGAAGCTGCGATGGGAAACTTGACACACTGGTGTCTCCCAATGGTAATGTCTGGGAACCGAAAGCGAACGCTGACACCAAGAAATGAAAATTTTACTGCACACAAAAAGGGCGGGCTCCCAGCTTCTCTGGACAGAGGTATTTTTGTCACAATTTACCATATTTCTTGATTCATTCTTATTTAACAAGTACTGGCTATAAAAAAGACTTCTATACCTAATCTTGCATGAAACGAGAGAAAACAATCGTAACATGTATGGCACAAAAATAAAAGCATGACCCATTAAAAGTTTGGTAAAGGCACGAACCTCCACTTTTCTTCTGGTGAAAGCTTGGACACATCAAACTGAAGACAGAAGAAGCACAACAAATAAAGACTATTACTGTTAACACAACCAAATAAGCAGCTATACAAAGTAATATTGTATCTTGGACATTTTTAGGTCATTTATACACTTTAAAATTAAAGGAGGGGATACTACTGTAATGCAGCAGAGTATAAAGCGCTCTTGAACACTGGAATAATATTTGTCCTTCTGAGTCACATTTAACAATGACTTGCAGGAAGGCTGGAGTTGTGTTGGAAGTTCTAAAACTGCAACATGACAAGACAGACACAGCTGATTACCAAAGAAAAATAATGACACAAAACTATAGTGTTGAGCATCATCTCTGACACAGCTGGCTTTAAACCCAACTAGATCTTAGACGTAGATCATCACACACCAATTGAGGTGTGGCAAAAACAAAAATGCGAATTAAAACCTTTAAGCATGGTCGTACAGGAAGCTGAAATGCTTGTGTGCTGGATTCTGACCAAATTATTGCTCAAATCACATATCCTGTTGTGTGCATATACCACTGTTTCTGCATTTAAATCATCGGTAAGATGTATAAAATTGAACACTATAGGGAGTAGCTACCAGTCCATGGATCCATGGTAAACAAAAGGTCTCACCACAAAACAAACAAAATTATCAGTCTCTTTTATCACCTTAGAACATTCGAGTACTTGGGCGTACTCATGACTTTTCATTCTAAGATGCAGAAAAAAACCCTCATTATGTTCCATTCCTCTACATTTCCATTCAAACACATATACTTGTTAATCAGTGCACCAAGCACAAGCACCTAATGTATATTTTGTCAGCCTATTGTGCTGCCATCTATGCAGCCATTCTACTTCTAACTGCACCTCACATGACAGACTAATAGCTTTAAACACTGGTTTCAGCGTCTGGCTCTCCGGGAGCAGCTCTTCAGTTTCTAGGTTTGGCGTGACTGTAAGACTGAAATCCCACAGGAAGTAGATTGGTTGCACCACCCTCACCACTAGATTTGACACTGATATGGCCCTTAACAAAGGTGACCTTTGACCTGATCAGCCACATCACCTGCATTTGAGTCGGACTATCTGCAATTTATCAACCTAACAGTACTCACGGGGTTGTAATAAGTTATATTAAATGTTGACACTATTTTGAAAATTACATGTCAGCGACTTTAAGCAAAGCAGGAATTAACGTTAACCGGCTAGCTAGTTTAGCTTCGTTAAATGGCTCTCACGGCGTTCTGGTTTGCACCGCTGTTTTAATTGAGCGAAGCGCAGCCGACTGCGGTCAATGTGTATTGGGTTCACCTAGGCACCATAGCTCTGCTTGGTGACGAATAGCTGTGTAACAGTGGCTAGCTGCTTGCATTATGCTAAACCCATGAGTAGCAGCTGCTACCGAGAGTTCCGTGTTGGCAGGTAGCAACCCAGAAGAACCCACCACCCCACCCCCATCTGTTTTATCTGTCACAATAGCTCGGTGTGACTTATTTCTCACACCTGGTTCGCGTCATCGTGATGCTCCAGTCCATGGTCGTGCTCTACACCATCAACCTCCACCTCAAACACTCCGGCCATCTTCGGAGTGCTGCTTTACCGTTCCGGGTCCATTAGCGTTAGCAACAAACCTAATACGGTCACTTCCGGTCTCGTTTAGCTTTTCCCCTTCAAAATAAAGTTCAGTGTTCATGCATGACAAAAAGTAAGCCTGTGACTTCTGTTGATCTGAAGTCAAACTATTGTTTGCAAGTTAGGCTTAGAGTTGAACAGCTGATTTCCCCTAGACGATACGTTGTGACCTTTAGCCAGAGCTGTTTAAATTAGATGCTGACATTGGTGGGTGAAGCACTCAGATCTTTACATAAAACAAAATAATAACAAATAACCAACAGTGTTAAAATACTTTGTTACAGTCATGCATTCAAAATCTAGCATCAAAATACACCTGCAGTTCAAGTAGTAAAAGTAGTCATTGAAAGTAAAAAGGACTTAGGCAGAACTTTAACAATGCAGCTATTAAAGGTGGGGCTGATTTTAAATACTTTATGTACTGCCAGATAACTTAATGTATAACATTATACATTATTGGTTAATTATGTATTAATAACCTGAATCTGCAAAGCAGCCTTTCTGAGGTGCCACCGAAACTGGATGTTTGTCTATGTTGACAATGAATGCCACTCTATCCTCACAGGATGTATACCTGATTTACAGACTTGATGATATTTGCATTTTACATTTTGTGTACTTATTTGATTTAAAATGCATTTCCTTAGTTATTTCATATAAGCAAGGAAATGCATCAAATTCCCACACTCTAGTCATAATTTCAGTAACATTCACGTGTTTTTATTGAAGCTTTACTATAACTTGTATGTTGCAACAAAGAGCTCATATGACACAGTCCTGAATTACATGTTATAAGACTCTGTTGTTTGGAAATATCCCGCCAGATTTCACCCGGAAAAAGCGAGCGGAAGCTGTAAAAGGCCTCAGTGACGCGTTGTGATTGGTTCAGGAAGTTTGCCGGCGTGTTCTCTGATTGGCTGAGCCGCTGACACAAAGCGGTGTAACTGGCCTGTGGATTGTTGGCGCTCTCAGTTTGAGATTCAACTTTGTTGATTGCGCTCACAGTGTAACAGCCTGCCATATACGCACTTATTTTATTCCTTTCAAGTGTCCGGCTGAGGAAACCACCTGCTTTGCTGCCAACATGCATGTGATTAAACGAGGTACAGTAACATTACTATTATTCTTCCTGTCAGATATCGCAAGATAATGCAATGTTACGGTGCGGGAGATGTGCAGTCATGGGAAAATCTTATCAAAGCTATATATGCAATACTACAGTATAATGCTACAAAGAAATACATTGGCTAGTTCTCAGTTCAGTTTCATTCATGTCAAAAAAAAAAATTTGTTTTCTTGTCGCAGTGTGTTTTCTTCGAAGTGTGAAACAAAGAGCAAACAAAAGGAGTTATGAAATGACAAAATTCAAGTCAGAGGTTTTTTTTATTTTTATTTTTTTAGTGAGCAGGTTTGTTGTCTATTTTACCTTCATTGTGAACACAATTTAACGCACGTTATATATAGTAGAGCCACAGCCGAGACTTTAACTACTTTTTTTCGTTCATAACCGTCCCTCTATAATTAATGTGTGAGAAGATGGTTGCTGTTGTTGTTGGAAAGCATCTGTTGCAATGGCGCGAAGCGGCAGTGTTTTTGTGTATTGTTGCGCAAATACATGGTTTGACAGGTGTCAACTGATCAAGACACACCTAATGGTTCTGGTATTTACCACTATAGTCATCAACTGCTCTGGAAATTTACTGTATTACATTTCCTGTTTCTTATTCAGTGGGGTGGGGTGAGGATATGGGCTGTTTTTATTTGTTAACATGTTACATTTTGTTTATATGAAAAGTGTTTTGTTGTGTTTTTGTATATCAGATGGCCGCCAGGAAGGAGTCACTTTTGATAAAATCACATCTCGCATTCAGAAGCTTTGCTATGGACTCAATTTGGACTTTGTGGACCCTGTGAGTTCAAAGCACTTTGCAACTATCATTACAAATACAATATATACAATATCGTACCAATGTTGTCTGTCTGTTTGTTTGTTTTTTTAAAGATGCAAGATATCATTCTGGTTTGAGGCTGCAGGTGAATTTCAGACTGCTGAAATTCTAACATGTGCGCCATGTGCCGAACACTTCGTCTCTGTTCTTGCAGACCCAGATTACGATGAAGGTGATCCAGGGTCTCTACAGCGGAGTCACCACTGTGGAGCTGGACACTCTGGCAGCGGAGACCGCCGCCACCCTCACCACCAAACATCCCGACTATGCAATCCTAGCTGCGCGAATAGCTGTGTCCAACCTGCACAAAGAGACCAAAAAAGTGTTCAGTGGTGAGTAAAAGTTACCATTAAAAAAGCACTGCTCTACGACAAGTAATGCAATTTGAGAGATTAGTGTATTATTACATTTAAATAACACAAGTGATACACTATATATTAATTCAAACATCATGACGCCCCTCTGGTGCAACCGGAGCCACCCAGATCTTGATGAATCATTTCTTGTAAATCAGTTTAATTAGTACATGACACCCTTAGCATTAGCCACACACATTGATTCATTGTGCACTGCTAAAGTGGATAAATTGTAAAATAAACTGTCTTTCCTTTTTGCTTCTGTAGATGTGATGGAAGACCTGTACAACTACGTCAACCCCTTAAATAAATGCCACTCTCCTATGATCTCCAAGCAGATGCTCGACATTGTCCTTGAAAACAAGGCTGTACGTCACCTTTGAGGATATATTTTGTTAACGTTTTCAAATGTGAAGTCGCTGTAATTATGCATTTTGCAATTATTAACGTAACGTTCTCTACTCTTTGCAGCGCCTAAACTCAGCCATCATTTACGACAGAGACTTCTCTTACAACTTCTTTGGGTTTAAGGTTAGTTATAAATTTTCATCAGTCATACATTTGACATCTCACTCAGATCCTTGGCATATAAATCTCACTAGTCTGTTTGCTCCAATAGACTCTTGAGCGCTCGTATTTGCTGAAGATTAACGGCAAAGGTGAGAGTGGACTTTCTTTGCTTTAACTTCATGGGAAACGTGTTTTTTGCTGTTTGAAGGTTTGTATATTGTGAGTGTGATTGCTAATCAGCTTCTGTTCCTGCAGTTGCCGAGAGACCCCAGCACATGCTAATGAGAGTGGCTGTGGGCATTCATAACGGAGACGTGGATGCTGCCATCGAGACCTACAACTTGCTGTCGGAGAAGTGGTTCACCCACGCCTCACCCACACTGTTCAACGCTGGCACCAACAGGCCTCAGCTGTCCAGGTAAGGACAACAAAAGCGTTGGCATTTGTAAACCCTTAGCAAAGTTGACTAAATGTCTGATTCTGTCTTTTAAACCAACCCCCCCCCCCTAAATTATTTGACTTTGTTTGGGTTTTTGCAGTTGTTTCTTGCTGACCATGAAGGATGACAGCATTGATGGGATTTACGACACGCTGAAGCAGTGTGCCCTCATCTCCAAATCAGCTGGAGGCATTGGATTGGCAGTTAGCTGTATCAGAGCAACAGGCAGCTATATTGCTGGGGTGAGCAAAAATACACATTAAAGAGATTAAAATCAGGGCAATATGGAGGTGCTTTAATATACACCTTGTCACTTTTTTAAAATATATTACTTGATGTGGTTTGTATATTTCAGACCAACGGCACTTCCAATGGGATGGTTCCTATGCTTCGAGTGTACAACAACACCGCACGTTATGTTGACCAGGGTGGCAACAAGGTAAAAACTAACATTTACAATACACACTAAAATGTTTGACATTGTTGCTCCAGAGACACTACTACGAGTAAGTCTGATCACCTGACCTACCTGTGTTGGCCTGTTCAGAGACCTGGGGCCTTCGCTGTGTACCTGGAGCCTTGGCATTTCGATGTGTTTGACTTCTTGGAGTTGAAGAAGAACACAGGCAAAGAGGAGCAGAGGGCCAGAGACTTGTTCTTCGCCCTGTGGATCCCAGACCTCTTTATGAAACGGGTGGAAAGCAATCAGGTGAATACTGGAAGAATTCACCCAAGCTCAGGTCCTGAATAGGTTAAAGTTTAAAGTAGGATAAAATGTTGAACATTAAAGTTTTGGGGAAAGTCTTACTGTTCAAATGCTATTCTTGTAGGACTGGTCTCTGATGTGCCCCAGTGAATGTCCTGGATTAGAGGAGTGCTGGGGAGAGGAGTTTGAAGAGCTCTACACTCGGTGAGATCGCCACACCAGGCTCTGCTCTCGGCAAACTTGGCTACTTTCTCAGTGCTAACTTGTCGCGTGAATCCTGCTCGTCCTCAGATATGAGAAGGAGGGCAGAGCTAAGCGTGTGGTGAAGGCCCAGCAGCTGTGGTACGCCGTCATCGAGTCACAGACAGAAACTGGTACGCCATACATGCTTTACAAGGACGCCTGCAACAGGAAGAGCAACCAGCAGAATCTGGGCACCATCAAATCCAGCAACTTGTGTACAGAGATAGTAGAGTACACAAGCAAAGATGAGGTGAGGGGACGAATATATTACGTTGCTACCTATAGATTGAGCTCATTGTTTCTCTAAACTTTATTTGAGTTGTATTATTTTATCAATGCTGTTTTTAAAAGGCGTTCTATATTTCTACAACTCAGGTTGCAGTGTGTAACCTGGCATCCATTGCCCTCAACATGTACGTCACCCCCGAAAGGACCTTTGACTTCAAGAAGCTCGCATCTGTCACCAAAGTCATCGTCAAAAATCTGAACAAGATTATTGACATCAACTACTACCCAGTGATTGAGGTTTGCATTCTTTTCTCTATCAACCATGAGGCTGGATCTTGTGCGCGTGTTGGTGTTGACATCTGGCTCTTCCTGCTTTATAAGGCTGAAAGGTCCAACAAGCGTCACAGGCCAATTGGAATCGGTGTGCAGGGTCTGGCCGATGCCTTCATCCTTATGCGTTATCCATTTGAGAGCCCAGAGGCCCAGCTGCTCAACATTCAGATCTTCGAGACCATCTACTACGCTGCCCTGGAGGCCAGCTGTGAGCTGGCAGAGGAGTTCGGCGCTTATGAAACCTACGCTGGCTCTCCTGTCAGCAAGGGAGTGAGTGGTTTTCACAATGTTGCAAATCCATCCTCGGATACAGTTTAGCAGTTTAGGCTCAGATTCTAACTGATCTTGTTTTCCAGATCCTTCAGTACGACATGTGGGGTAAAACCCCAACAGATTTGTGGAACTGGAATGCACTGAAGGAGAAAATTGCCAAGTAAGTCTTCCTGATATTCTTGAGATTTTACATCTCGGGTCTACTGTATGTAGAGACTACAGCTCATCCCTGACTTTACACATACCTCTGGGTGTTCACAGGCATGGTGTAAGGAACAGTTTGCTCCTGGCCCCCATGCCCACTGCTTCCACTGCCCAGATCCTGGGCAACAACGAGTCCATTGAGGCATACACCAGCAACATCTACACCCGCAGGGTGCTCTCGGGAGAGTTTCAGGTCAGCACTGAACACACTTGCTGTTTTCTGCCTATAACATTTTGCGTCCAATAGAGGGAAGGGTTGCTAAGTGTAATTTCTGTCTCTCATATAGATTGTGAATCCTCACCTGCTGAAGGACCTCACAGAAAGAGGACTGTGGAGTGACGAAATGAAGAACCAGCTGATTTCTCAGAACGGGTCCATCCAGGTAAAGGGTCACCCTTCATAATATATCAACTGATTATCCATACCACTGCTGTAAATGTTCTTATGGTTTAAACTTTATTTTTTTGTTCACAGGACATTGAAGAGATCCCTGATGATCTGAAGCAGCTGTATAAAACTGTGTGGGAAATCTCCCAGAAGACTGTCCTCAAGATGGCAGCAGATCGTGGCGCCTACATTGACCAGAGCCAGTCCCTTAACATTCACATCGCTGAGCCAAACTATGGCAAACTGACCAGCATGCACTTTTATGGCTGGAAGTTGGTAAGTCAGGTCTGAGGGGATGCAGGATGGATCGCGCTGCATCGTAGGGCCAAGAAACAACGCAAATCCTCTCTTTTCTCCTATCCTATGATCTTTTCTCTGCAGGGCCTGAAAACTGGCATGTACTACCTGCGGACGAAGCCTGCAGCCAACCCCATTCAGTTTACCCTGAACAAGGAGAAATTAAAGGAGGCCCAGTCAGCCAAGAGCGTGGAGGAGGAAACCAAAGAGCGCAACACCGCGGCCATGGTCTGTTCCTTGGCAAACAAAGATGAATGCCTGATGTGTGGCTCCTAAGTGAAGTGAAGCACACTTCCTTTTAACCCCGAGTTTCCCCATTAAATGGGGAATTATTACAATTAATTATCATTAATTGTTATTTTTAATGCTAGGGGCTTTTTATTTGTATATGATGTCATAACAAGGGTTTTATATCTGCCGCTGTCTTCAGGTCACAAATCACAGCAGTTTTTATTTAACGTTCGCTGAATTTTCATCATGAAATGTGTGTTATATGTACAGAATTAATAGAGTGCAATGAATTAATAGTCACCCATAGTTTTTTTATGTAGTTTTGTATTAAGTGTGTCACATTAATTAACTCTGTATTTTAGGTATGTGGAAAATTAAACTTGCAATGCAGTGCTCTTGTCTCGTTGGTACATTATTTTCAAACAATTTGTCAATCTTGAGTTATCTCTCAGAATCCAAGCCAACATACATACTTATTAATTTTATATCTATAAAAAGGTAGAAAATAATCTACATACATAATTAGCAAAATAAGAACGGGTAAGCAGTCAGCATTCTGATTTTAGTATTGATTATTAGGAAATGAGAAGCAGCAGAGGTAAGTGTTTCTTTCTCTGGAGGTACTCCAACTGCTGGCAGGTGCTTCAATATGCCATTGGGACATGACTTAGTTTTTGTTTTCAAATAATATTGGGTATGAAATGAGTAAGTGAACTCAAATGGCAGATTAGGATGAGAAGAAGTGGGCTGAAAGAGGAAATGGTTACGACATCAGTCCTGCATAACTGCAACAAATGGATACATGCTAAAGTGTTTTTTTTCCAGTGAAGGAGTTTGGATACAGGGTCCCTTGGGTTAGGAGATGCTGCAGGTGATGAAATAATGAACTGGTGTGTTCATGCATGCGACCTCAGGGGAACAGTACGTGTGAAGCAAGCCGAGACCTGCACTGTCACACTGGCATTGTGTGCAGGGCCGGTCGACTCAGAGGTAAACGTTCCCCGACACCAGGTTCATGCAATATACAGTCATTTTTTTAAGTGTTTAATTGTTTTACAAAGAAAACTTATTTGTGCAAAACTGAACACAAGGCAGCTTACTCGCAATATCTGAATATCACAGAACGAGAAACCAGTGTGACAGACAGAAAATCTTTGCTATTAAACAGTGAACTCTGAAAGGGGCAGTGAGGAGGAATGCAGCTAGCTGCGACAGATTTGCTCTGAAATGTGAAAAGAAGCCCAACCCCATATGTTGCAGTTTTAGGTGCTCACTACTTTAAGTGGCTTAATGAGCACTGTAACCGTCACTCACTCATACTGATGCTTATCTAGGTGAGCATGTGCTATGTCTGCTGTGATAAACCCATCCCTTCAGGCTGCTGAATTTAAGGCAACATTTAAGAGGGAATTATTATTCCAATTATGAGAAAATCTAATTTGTGATTTGTTTCTATGTCAGAGTGAAAAACTTATTATCATAACTGCATCGAAATGTCCTTGTTTCGGTAAAAAAGGAAATATTTGAATTGACTTTTAAGAATAAAGCAGAAGCCCTCTGTTCTTTTAAGATGAATGCACAGCATCACTATTTTTCCCAACAAAGAATGTGAGTAGAATTAGCCCCAAAATATTCAGGTTTCTGCACGACTGGTAAACATGACATACAATAGTTTCTTAAGGTATGTGATTAAGATTAGACCCCTTACACTCACAAACTAAACTTACTTTAAACCATACAAAAACCTAAGTGTGAAAATGTTTGCAGTTTTATAGTGGATTATGATAATAGGCAGGCTAGATTATAAAACATCCTGTATACAAACCAACATTTCATTTGCGGGCATTTAGTTTTTGAGATACCTCACCCAAGTGTTGGTTTGTTATTGTAGTGTGAAAAAAATGTAACCCAGTCTGTACCTGTGGAATTATGCTTTAGAACAAGAAACTTTAAGCCCTGTCAAAATTATGACAACCCAAACTGTTGCTGTGTGTTGAAATCCCATATCTCCAAGTAGTCACCAATTATTTATGCAGCCAAAGCACAAACCCTCTTGCCAAATATTAGATAAGGTGAACAAATGGCCAAACCACTGACATAGCCAGTGTGATTGTTGAAAGCTTACGCCCTCACCAGCAACCCGTCAATTGATCCCTCCCCTTCTTGTGATCCAAAGCCCGTGTCCTGGGAGCTGCTGCTGCCCGTTGGCGAGGGAATGCCTTTCTTGGCCCCGAGGTTTGTGTCGCTCTCCCCGACACCAGACTTCTCTGCTACATTATGCTCGAACTTTCTACTCTTCGTCCATCTCGCCTCCACTTTTTTTTCTTGCAGCTCTATGTCTTTGAACTTGTTTACTATTTTTTCGGTGTCTGTCTTTTCGTTGCCAACTCGGACGCCTTCAGCTTGTTCAGCAGTCGTCCTGGTGCGTTTTTCACTCACCATTGCCCCTGTGAGTATCTCCACTTCCCTTGATTTTCCCACCTCATCCTGCGTGGCCCAGGCTTTCTCCTTTCCTTCAGCATTATTAGCACTGCTTCCTGCTGCCCCTTGCTCTTTCTCTTTATTGTCACTATTTTCATTTTTGTCTGCTTTCACCTGCTCTTTTTTCTCAGCCTCGCTCTCATCACCCACCTCTGCTTTAGCCCTGCCTTCCTCCATCTTGACCACGTCACTGAATGCTACCTGCTTTGGTCCCTCTGCTCCACATTCACCCACCTGATTGTGTTGTGTGTCTGACCCCTGCTTTGTTTCCGATTCAACCTTTTCTTTGTCCACCTCTTCCTCCTCGTGGTGCACCGTCACTTTAAGTGATGGGTTTTTGTCCTCTTGTTTGCTGTTAAAACCTCTGAAATTGTTCTTGGCACCAATGATGTATTTCCCCAGTATGGAGGAGCCTTCCTTGTTCTGTGCATCACTTGCGATGTGTCCATCATCCATCAGAAGCTGTTGGACCACTTTCAAATCACTGTGCATCCTGCAGATTGCTTTGCTCAGCTCAGTGATGCGATTGCCGATGTCTGAGGGAAGAGAACATTTCAATCACAAAACGGCACGGAGACAATGGAAAGACAGATAACCCTCCAGGCTGGGAGACCGAATCAAAGTTTGACTTTTTGACTCAAATGCCATAATTAGAGGCAGTGCTGGACACTGCTGCAAATAAATATTGAATAAAACTCAAATTGTATATTCAACATGCACAAGTAAGCTCAGCGTGTGAGCCAACAGGATTTTTAGAAACTCGTTACTGTCTGAGTAGGAAGCCCCGTCACAGTTACCTTTCCTCTTGGTCTCCTCGAACTCCCTGCGAGCCGACTCAATGTAACGCTGCACCAGAGCCCCGATTACTTGCTGCCGGTAAGGTAACTGGCTGTCTTCAGAGCCCTTATCATTGGACTTGTTACATAATAAACATAACATAACATAAAGCATCTTTAATATTATACACTGCAGTGGGGCATAATTAGCAGAGAATGTGTAGATTGAAATGATCATTTTATTACAGTTGCACCAACCCCTGTATACCAGCATTAGATACACACTCACCATAGAGGCTATAGGGGGATATTTTTGCTCAGCATTACAAGTGCAGCAGCAGCAGATTCTTCTGAAGATTCCTCTGGAACAGAATTTCAAGAATATTTAACAATGATGTGTCTTTGCAGATTAAATATGTTTTTGAAGTTTTAGAGCTCACCTTAAGATGTAAAAGACAGCTTTGGGTGAGGGGATGATGTTGAAGGGCACAGGCATAGTGAGACCCTCTCTGAAGTAACTGAGATACAGCTTTGACCGGGCAAATTTCCACTCAACATCGGCATCGTCCTGAAAAAGAAAATGTCGAGATATTAATGACCATCAGTAGATTTTCTACTGTTATGGCAAGTGTGACATAAAAAAGAATCTTTTTACCTCAATCTTCTGAAAAGAGTTGGTGATCATAGCAATAAGCATGTTGAGCAGGACGATAACGATGACAAGCGTGAAGATGCCGTAAAGAATCCTTCCAACAAACTCTGCTAACACAAACTGTGGCATGTCCACGTAGTCCTGGTTGGCCACGCCAAACATGGTCCAGAATAAGAAGTGGAACGTCTCATTGAACCTGCAGCAGTGCAGTGGAAAACTCGTCTGGCGTGACTGTTGCAATTACAGTTTTTGGGAGTTCTTCTCACAGTTTTCACACTGAGATGCAAATTGAAAAGAGCTTGTTTTCTTGAGATCCAATTACTGTGCATCATTGAAAACAATATGATCAAAGTGTGCTGCCTACAGAAAGTCCAGACTTGAGTCTACATCAATAGACATAAACGATAAAAGTAGAAATATATCCAGCAAATTACTTCCAGAATTAATATTTTTACAATTTGTTTATGGACTGATAAATTATTGGTTTAGGCAAAAACACATTACATTACAGTAGGTGGTACAGAACCTGACCGAACCTGATATATCAGCATATATCTTTTTTTATTTAATAAAGAAAAAAATTAAGAAGGATTTAAATACATGTCCTCTGCCTGTTGGCTCACTCCTGAGAGTTGTAATCAATCAAAAAGCCACATATACATATTTACCAAATGTCAAACTGACCCTTTTAAAAATGCCTACTCTGCTCACCTACTTCTGCCCATGTGAAATCATATGTTTGCAGCCTGACAGATTCCTACCTGCCGAGATGTGGGGAGATGATGTAAGGAACGTAGACATTGTTGATGCCACAGAGGAAGGCTGTTCCAATGATCATCAAAATAAACATGAATCTAAATGAAAAAAACAACAATCTTAGTCTCACTGGCTCTGTCACATACTGTAAACTCATTTCCAGGCAGTAACCAATGTTCAGATATACATCTATATTATAAATGGGGGCAAAATGAAAAGTGCCCGTACCTCATCATGTCATCAATCATCTTTCCTATGGAGATCTGCAGAGTTCCCAGGGACTCGTGTGCTGGCAGGATGTACGCCAGCCGTGTGAAGCTCAACATGCTGGTCACTGCAAACAGCACCTCCGCAATCAACTGGGGGTCCTCCTGATGCCAGTCCTCACGCACTGCAGGTCAGTTTCACAAAACGGACCGGTTTGAGGAGTAAGAGTTAAAAAAGAGGCTTCCAACAATCACTCTGGATAAAATTATGTGCCATAATTTGCTCACCAGTCTGGGTGAAGTAAACACACTCCTCTGTGCCGGCATGATCGTGGCAGAGGAAGTAACCTTTGAGCATAATAAGCACACGCAACGCAAAGGACGCGAGGTACATGCTGAGTACCATCATGTCCAAGCAGTTCCACCAGTCCAGGAAGTAACTCCGCAGCCCCTCGATCCACACCTCCTTACACTCATACCAGAAGAATCCTGCATGCGACAGCACAATATGAGCCCTTTCAGTCATGAGTTTTTCTGTGTGTGCCATTAGCGATCAGAGTTAATGCAAGAGGGGCGTTGACCTACCGACCACCCACACCATATGGAAGGAGCTGTGCAGGATGTTCTGCTGCCGGGAGGCAAATTTGTCTCGATATATCTCCATTGTTATGGATTCCCCAAGTAATGTGATGAGAAACCACAGATAGGAGGCTGAGTGCAGGAGAAACTTGATGACAGGAATCTTTAGGATCTTTCCAACCTGGTGAGCACACAAAAGACATTGTTAGCTTCCTGTTTTGTTAACCGAACGCCTCTCGTGACAATCTGCGACACTTGAAAATCGAAATAAAATACCTGCCAGTTGTGGCGGTTTATCAGAAGGTGTAAGCCGCCTCGATATTTACCTTTGACTTTGGTGCGATCCAGTAGACGAGGCAGAGGAATGGCATGGTGAGGAAGATCCCAACAGAGACAAACAGCTTCCAAGCCGTCCTGCTGCCTCTCCAGCCTGCCAGGTTCCCACACCAGATTGATGACAATACCTGCTGGCAGATTGGATGTGCCACAAACTACACAAAATCAGACACAAAGAGAGGGAGAGAGAGAAATTATGGATCAAGTATGCGTGTTCTTTTACTTGTCTCTTCGCGACAGCAGTTTCTGCATCCCGCTACCTGCTTCTGGTTGTAGTTGACAGCGAGCCGCAGTCGTGACAGATTGGGTATTCCCTCCTCAAAGGCCTGCTCTTCTAAGGAATCCTGACTCTCTTGTCCACAGCTGTTAAGGATCGTGGTCACCTCGCTCTGGTTGCGACACATGCCCAGCAACTCAACTGCAAACTCCTGACAGAGTTGCTCCAGGCTTAGGTACTGAGGCTACAGGAGAGAGCACCACAGCCAAAGTCAGGCAACGACACAGACACCCAACATGAACACTTTACTGAGGAACGTCATCGCACCTTGAACTCTGGCTCTTTTTGCGAGAGCTTGCGGAGCTCTCTGCTGAGACTGAACGCGCTGAGCATGGCGTCGTCACAGGTGATGGACAGGTACGCACGGCTGGCAATTCCACGGTAGGTGTTGATTCGAGACAAGGAGAACTTCAGCAGGTCATACTGCCGCCCGTTACGACACTCCAGACAGGCACAAGATATCTTATGTGGCCATGGGATGATGTGACCTTTTTGAGTGAGCATGGTGACTATGTCATACAAGTCCTTCTGGCATGCTAAGGTCAGAGGGGTCACACCGGGGGCAAACTGGGAGTTGTCAATGGAGCGGTCAAAGATGGCCTGCGAGAAGGAGCGCACGTCCATCTTGTTGCCTTTCTCTTGGTCCAGGCGGTCCAGCAGTCGCTTCACCACTCTGGGCTGGTTGGTGTCCACGGCGACCAGCAGGGCCTCATGAATCTGACGGAAGTCAAATTTAACCCCCTGCAGGAGGGCATCCATGGCATCCTCGCTGCCCAGGCGGATGGCCAGGTTGAGGGCCTCTCTCCACTGACGGTCCTCAGACTCATCCAGCTGGCGGATGATGCCATCGCCGGTCTTCAGGAGTCCACACAGCAGCTCTATTTTCCCTTCCTGAATGGCACTGATGAGCTCCGGAGGGAACTGCATCTTCTTGTTCATAATCTCACGCCATTGTTCTGGCTAAGGCAACAGGACAGGTCAGGTCAGTCAGCAGCAGCATAACATGCCTACAGCTATTTATGAAATGAATGTCTGATATCAAGGACAAGGGTAGCTTATCATTTCATTTTATTGAAATGAAAGACTGGAAAAATTATGGAGATTCTGTAGGAAAAAATATGTAAAAAATGAAATGAAATTACACAAATGACATCAAGAAAAACAAAACTCATCAATAAAATATAAATTATTTATTCTAGATACTAGACAGCTGTTAAGGGGATACCTGGAGCACAGTATCTTTAGATTTAGCCCAATATCTGCCCTCATTACAACACTTAAAAATAGAAATAAATCTCTTCTTACCGTGAGGTTTTCCATTCCTGCTGACAAAACAACACAATTTTGAGTGGGGAGCCTAAAGTGAAAACTCAATCACATTGTCTGGAGACATGAAATAAAAAGTAATAATAATAATAATTTTGCCAGCTATTTTTGAGCTTCAGAGATGAAGGTGAGAGATATCAGTAGACTTCACAAGCAGCTCCACTCAGAGGAGGACTGAACTTGTTGGTGTCCCGCGATCATGTGCTACCAGCTGACTGCATGGAGCCAGCACCCACAAACTCGATAACACACTTCAGTCCCCCATGGGGGCGAGGCCAATTAAAATGTAACCCGTTCAAAGTGTTTCACGCTTGGCTGGGCCCAAACCAATTTGTCTCTGCATTCGAACAGGAATTAGCTCTGGTCTCCCCACTGGAAACAGTGCAATGGTACAATTAAGGTAGCTGTTACTGAAGAGGCAGCAGCTGTCACCACTATCCCCCAGAGGAGCTGGGAAGGAGCTCGCAGCAGTGTGGAAAAACAAGGAGCAGCCAGTAAAAGCTCTGCGGATTACTTTCACTCATCTGGTTTCAGGTGGTTTGCTCTAAGGAAGCTCATTTCTGGCCATTTATTGAAATGGAACATTTTTATTTGCTGCCATATGTCATTCCAGCGATACTGTATAACTATAGTAGAGGGTTTGGGGCAAATGTCCTATCCAGACCACAGAATTTACATTAACTTCACCAGAGATAATGCCCTCAGCAGTTCAAACGTGCATTGACAAGACAATTGACTCACCGTGGACAATTAAGGTTGCTTTTAAAAAAATGCCCCCCCCCATTTACCATGGTAATGAATCCATTCAATTATCAGTCATCTTACTGAACCGTGACCTTGTTCAGAAGTGAGCGCTGACTGGCTGCTGCTTCCTGTGAACATAATGATGCACAGCAGAGGGAGGGAAAGGACCACTTTGGATCTAAAGAGGAGGAACAGGAAGTTATAAAACAACTGCCGTTCCAATAATCTATTTTCTGTCAAAGTCTTGTCCTTTTATCGGCTTGTATTCACTGCTGAAACATTTGGTATTGAAAATTCTGGATTTTTCTGGTTTTAAACCAAACAAGGTGATGGTCTAAACTGTTGTTTATTGGGGTTCGGTTTCCTGATAATGAGAACCTTAAAAGGTTGGTGTTTTGCTTAGAGTTCCTTTAAAGGGATTTTATAATCATTTTAGCTTTGACATGGCTTTGTAAAACTGGGTCCTGGACAATAGAGCTTGATAAGAAATGACAAATTGGCACAATTCATTCTAATTTTTCATATTTCATTTTCATAACAAATATTCAAATGGCTATTTTTTTTTTTTTTTTTTTTTTTTTACAAAGGTTAGCCAACACAGTAGGGGGGAAAAACTCAATCAAACCAAAGGATATAAAACTTTAAAATGTGTCCTTTGTCAGACACTGGAAGAGAATTAAAACAACTTTGTGACAGATAACAAGAATGAAACAACACTCAGCGTATCATGAGAAAGCATAAGCCAAAGTAAAACCAGAAAACAGCAGAATACTTTTCAGTCTGTTAGACAGTCAACCACTCCAAATAGGCTTCGGCTACGATTGGCTGCAAGAAATCAACATCCGAGTCAAGGCAACTGATTAGCAAAAAAAAACATTTCTGCATGTAATTATAATTGTAACTTCTTTGCAAAGAAGTACAAAAACAAAATCATATTTTCAAAAGAAATATTTACTATGTGTAAAGAACCTACTTCGATAAAGTACAATATAAACACATTTAATTTACAAAGCCCTATGGTAAGTCACATTTCCAGCAATATTTTACTGTGGTATACAGTCCACATATTAATCTGCAATACGTGGTGTGTCCTCATCGCTGTAATTTATTTTCCCGTTTTTTCAAAATCCCATAATAATCAATCCCATTTCCAAAAATGTTAATTAAGGAACTTATGTGTAGAAAAGTGTGAACGCAAACTTAAAAAAATCTTTCTTTTTTATTGCCCAAAAGAAAAGCTGAATTTACTACAAAACTATGTGATACCAAAGAGAAACATTACCTGTAACCAAATCTTTTGAAACTACTATATAATCATGAATTTGGTTTGAATGCAAAGTGATATGATTTTCCATTAAGTGATACTTTGCCTTTTTTTTAATAGTTCTAACTTCATGGCACAAATGATGATTTCCCAAGTTCTAGTAAAATGTCACTTTAAAAGTAAAACTGCTGCATTGAGAGAGGTTCTGATTTCCCTCTGTGGATGACACATTCTCCATTTGAGGAGAGTAATCATGATTTAACACTTGCAATTTGGCATCATGATTTAAACATTTGAAATCTAAAAATTTTAAATGGCTGTTCGAAAAAGAAAAAGGGTCAATGTACAAAGGTTGTGATGGTGATAAGACTCAACCAATTATCTAACAAGAAGGAAACCAGTAATGTGTCCTTGACAACTGAGAAGGTTCACGAGAGTGAAAACAATAATCCTTCTAACAACCACAAATTAACACCACTCTTAAAACCAAACACACTTCATCTCCAACAAATCAAACTCAAATGAAATTCAATGACGTCAGTCATTATTTAGTTAAAACACTCAGTTAAAGCATCGACAACAACAAAAGAGAGAGTGAGAAAGAAGAGAAAGTCCTCTATATTCACATATTGCTCCTCAAGCACAAAGTTAAATACTAAAACCAAAAATCCTTTCCTAAATGTACAGAGAAACTTGTGTTTCACTTTGTGTGTGAACAGAAGCTAGTGTTCACCTTGTGACAAACAGTGCAGGTCAGTTCAGTAGGCTGTAGAGTTACTCCTTCCTCGCTTCTGCGTCCTCCTTCATGCGACTCCGAGTGGAGCCTGGGTGAAAAAGAACAAAATCGTGAACGGGGGAAAACGTACGTCGCGCAACTGACGCGGCAAAACCGTTTAATAGTGTAAAGCAGTTTTCACTTACTCATCTCCGCGAGCTTCTGTATCAGTGTGGAGTCTCCGCCAGATTTGCTGCAAATTGAAATATACAGTGAACTCCATCCATCCATAATGACAACAGCATAGGCCAGTGTTTAACAGGGCACAGATTGGTAGTTTCCATTTTTGTTACTTTGTTCACTGAACTCATTCAGATAACTTTTGATCAGATTCATTTCATTTCTAATGCAGCTATATGCTCTATTTCCAAATGGGAAAAAATAGTCTCCTTACTCTTGGCATTTCTCTGAACTTGGTTGCTATGAATCCTCTGTTCATGTGTAATTAAGGGTATACCATAGCAAATGCAACACAATTTGTGACCAACCTGCCGTCGGCTTCATCTTGTCCGTCCACGTCGAATCGTAATCTCTTCAGAGGCTTCGGAGCGGAGCCGAGATCCAGAGTCCTCTTGAAGGAGCGATCGCTGCTGTTGACCATCTGGTTGATCTTCTGGAACCGACTGGACAGCTGTGGTTTGAAACAGAACAGAAAGAGCGACGGAGCTGGTGAGGGAAGGATCATTGCCACTGCGGCCGTCAAACTGTGAATTTCCTTTAATGTGCTGCAAAGGAAAGAAAGGAGGCGCATACCCCAAAGGATTCCCCGATGGATACCAGCATTCTGTAAAGGTAAAATACAAGAATGAGAAAAGGCAAGTTCAAAAAGACTTTCCAAAATCAATTGAAAGGATCAATCAAGTTGTTCACTGAACTGACCTGGATCGAGGAGTCATGATACCCGGGGACATGCGCGGGCTTTTCATAGGGGAGATGTACACGTTGTTGCTTCCAGGCACTCGCAGAGGTGAATTAGGGAACTTGTAGGGGCTGCGTGGTATTTGTGGGATTGGAGAGAGTGTAGGCGGCTAGAAAAAACAAACAAAAAAAGAGCAAGAATGAGGAGGTATAGTAGGTAAAGTATGTATGTTTATCCGATTGTGTTAAAATCAGGCTTTTGCTCCAGACAGGAAAGGTGCCTCACCCTGGTGGACGCGTACAACAAGATATTTATTTTCAGTCTCTGCATGAACACTTGGTTGTAGAAGACAATGATGGAGTCGTAGTGGCCATCCGTGATCAGCACGTGCTTAAAGGTCTGCAACACAGAGCGACACACATGAGGCATGACAGCACAAAACAGTCTGAAGGACAAACATATTTATATTTATAAAAAATTATACAGGATTTTTAAAAGACTCGCCTCCTGGTTGGTGTTGGGCATGTTCTTGTATGCTGTGACAATGGTCTTGAAGCGCAGATCAACACTCTTCACTTTGCATATGGCGTACATGGCTGACATCATCAACTGCAGGATCAGGGAGGAGCGAGCACAAAAAACAACAAAACGTGAAGTGAG
This sequence comes from Psettodes erumei, assembly GCA_016785225.1. Lineage (NCBI taxonomy): Eukaryota > Metazoa > Chordata > Actinopteri > Pleuronectiformes > Psettodidae > Psettodes > Psettodes erumei. Next base: position 590,816 of record JAFBJZ010000411.1, read on the forward strand.
TAAAAAAAAAAAAAGACAGCGTGGAAGAGAAGTGAAAGACGGACACAGAGAAAAGAAAGCAGCATCTAGTCATGGTCACCTGGTCGAGGTGACGGTCGCGCATCAGTTCGTACTCGTGCTGGAGTGTGTGCTGGAAGAGTGTCCATATGATGGGCTCCAGTTCAGGATGGGAGGACAGCAGGTAGGAGCAGAGCATCTTCAGCCTCATGTAGGCCAGGCGGTACACTACACAGAGGAAACCATGCAGACAGTTAGACGTGAACTTAAAACAAATAGAATAAATACTTGTCATATTTTCTTCAACCTTATAAAAATGTTATTGCTCATGTTAATATATTAGTTATTTCCTCCATTCCTGCAGAGATCACTGAATTTCTGTCTGCAATATTAAAGGAGGCGGCAGTGTCTTTATTGTGATGCACCGTGGGCACCGACTCTTACGCTTCTTATAGAAGAGGCTGAGGGAGTTGGACTTCGGGTGCCGCGGGGCCTGACTTGCGAGCTGGGCTGGGGCCTGAGAGGACGTTTGAGAGCTGGCCACGGCCGGGGGCTCGGGAGGCGAGACGCGATGGCCCGGACGCATGGGGGACAGATACCTGCGGGGGACGACGAGTCCCGTCAGTTTACGCCAGCCTTACAGTACACCTTCGATTAAAAATCCCATAAAAAGTGGAATACAAATTACAGATGATCAGAGGGTTCAGAAGAGGATGGAAGAGGTTTACACAAAGGAAGCCTCGTTGTGAAGTCATGGAATTATACAGATCTTTTTTGAAATACCGTGACACTTACTGTAACTATGACTTAACCAAAGTGACAAGCTTACTACTTATGACTCACAGCGGTTTCACAACAGCTGACAGGGTTTCAGGGTCTTAGAAGGTGTGTTACAGGAAACAGACAGACAGCGGGGGGTGTCGGACTCACAGGTCAGCTGCGGTGTGGTTGTGCTGCAGCGGTTGGCTGAAACTGGCCGGGGTCTCCACCTGCTCTGCCGCCCCACCCTCATGCTCCTGTTTCAGCAGCTCAAACAGCGGGGAGCCCTGTGGAGGAATGATGAGGATGACATTGACATTTTAACGGCATCATCTAAATTTAAATTTAAAAAAAACAATTACTGTACCCTGTTTGAAAACTTTGCACCAAGGAAGAAAACCTGAGAGGGGCTGACCTGAGGGGAGTTTTTCCCAACCTCTGTCAATGCATGAAACTATTTCAGAATCAAGTTTTACAGATGCAAATCACACCTTCGCCTCCACCCGAGCAGCCAATTAACACCTCATAGCTTTGCAAATAAGACACGCCAAAGCAGAATTCAAATGACCTCTTATTTTGAAAATCACATACGGCACTTCATGTGGCCTGAAAGCACAAACTGACGCCAACGTATCTTATCTTAATGACTGCACTATCCCTGGAGTCTTAAATTTAGGAATCAAGACTAAAACGGGTAAGTATAGTCTACATTCACATATAGTGTGGTATACGTGAACGTAAGCATATCATGCACTGAGCCAAATATGAGATCATAAGGGGAAGTGGGTGTAGCTACTGCTCACGACAGCGACTGCAGGTACAGACCTGCTGTCGGCAGATTCTTCGTGTCGTACTCGCCACGCCTGTCTGACGCCACTCGCATATTTCAAAACTACATTTGTTTTTTTTATTACTTCACTGGCAGTCACGTACAAAGTCTCAAAACTCTTTGCAACGCTTTGTTAGATTTCCTACAGTCACTGCCCCCATGAGTCCTGTGTTCCACGTCTACTTTGGACTCACTTTTAATGACGTCTCTATATTTACCCAGTTATTTGTCTGAAAACTGAAAGTGAAACACCCAACACAATCATAGCCTGATAAAAATACATGTCAAATACCACATATGGTGTATTAGCAGCTTGACATTAAAATCTCCTCACGAATACACAGAGCGGTGTGATCTTTTTTGGAAGCTGACCCAGGCGGGCTTGTGGCTGTCAAAAAAAAAGAAATGGCCGATTTAAAGTGTTTAATTGAACAGAAGTAGTCAGTGTCATTACCCAATTTTCAGGTAAATGTAAAAAAAAAACAAAAAAAGCAAAGCGGCAATGGGAGGACTTTGTCCCCAGAGGAGGCTCCTCCCTTTGCATTTCAAACAGCCCAGCGAGTTCTTTGTGTTGCAGCCTACTATGAGGTTTCAGATTTACGGCAAGGCGGGAGCAGAGTAACAAGGGCCATGCCCACCCCGGGGGCTGCTGCAGGAACAGACAGGCGAACAAGACGAGGGACACACCACTCCACTTGAGGAGAGACACGTGATCCTTCTCTCGGAGGGGATAAACATTTCAGCTGTGGACGGCACCTGAAAAGACTGAAAACTTTGGCTAAGTGAGGAATACTGGACATGTGGGACTACTGATATAAAGAGACGTGGATACGGACGCAGGTATTTTGTGGAGTCACTGGTTACTTTTCTTCTCAGTGTTTCATGACATAAAACCACACAAACTGAGCATTCTTCAAATTTTCAGGACAGATTTTTTTTTTTTATTTTCTACCCAAATGAAATTCAAGTTTTTCCTGCTTGTTGCACACGGTCGGCGTGACAAGTTGAACCGATGACATTCAAGCATACGACCGAGGAGAAAGTTTTCACTCTGTAAATACTGCAAACGTATCGGCCTGGTCTAAAGATGTATAACAGCACCTTCAGTGCGCTGGGCGTGAATCAAAATCACATGATTTGCAATAAGAGCGATGAATTCAAGTACCCCCTGTACAGCTCGATTTTCAGCCTGGTGTTCGTCGTCGGACTTCTGTTCAACATGATGGCCGTCTACATTTTTGGCTGCACGCTGAAGCTGCGAAATGAGACAACCACCTACATGATAAACCTGGTGGTCTCGGACTCCCTCTTCGTTCTCAGCCTGCCTTTTCGGATCGTTTACTTCGTCAGACGCGACTGGCTGTTCGGAAGCGTGCTCTGCAAGATCTCGGTGGCCCTCTTCTACACCAACATGTACGGCAGCATCCTCTTCCTCACCTGCATCAGCGTCGACCGCTTCCTGGCCATTGTGCACCCGTTCCGGTCGCAGGCCATTCGCACCAAGAGGAACGCCAAACTGGCCTGCTGTACGGTGTGGGTGATGGTTCTTTCCGGAAGTATACCCACGGGTTTCCTTTTGGACACCACATCACCCAGAAACGCCAACTCCTCCTCAAACTTCTGCTTCGAAAACTACTCCAAAAAACAGTGGAAGTCCGAGCTGTCCAAGGTGGTCGTGTTTATTGAGACCGTGGGCTTCATCATCCCGCTGTTGGTCAACGTGTTCTGCTCGGTCATGGTGCTACGGACACTCAAGAAACCGCAAACCATTTCCCGCGGAGGGAACCTCAACAAGAGGAAAATCCTGAGGATGATCCTCGTGCATCTGCTCATCTTCTGCTTCTGCTTCATACCCTACAACGTCAATCTCATCTTCTACGCGCTGGTCCGCTCCAATGTCCTGAAGGGATGCTACGCAGAATACGTGGTCAGAACCATCTACCCCATTGCTCTGTGCATAGCAGTGACCAACTGCTGCTTTGACCCGGTCATTTACTACTTCACTTCAGAGACCATTCAGAGCTCCATCAAACGCAAGTCCACCGTATGGCACAACGGCGCCAAGCTACTTGACCGGCTGCACATGGACAGCACGCAAAGTAGTCCAAACATAACACCTAAAAACCTGCCTTTGAGGTCTCTGACATCACAGATGTTTCACAACGAGTCCAGGGTCTGACAGCAGCTACGCGACATGCTCCGAAATGCAACGAGTATCGCTGGTTTGAATCTGGGGACATGGGTGGAAGCAGAGCGGCCCTGGAGATCATAACAGCGCGTAAACACAATGGTTACTAAGGAGTCACTCTGTCCCTCTGATTTCTGACTGGGACACTGATCTCTATTCAGTCAGTGATGAGTGATGAGTGAAGAGTGTTGCAGCAAAAATAACCCTTTTTTTTTTTTTTTTTTTTTTTTAAAACAGGGTAACGATTCACAACGCAAAAGTCCATCTATATCGGAGAAAGAGTTAAGAGTTTATAACGCGCATTAGTGAAAAGACAGGTGTGTGGGCCGAGTCCTGCTGCAAATAACTGACTGTCAGCTAATGCTCAGCACCTACAAGATTGTAATTGCAGTCTCATTCGTCAGTGCACGCTCGCCTTTTGGAAAATTCGTCCTCGACGACGTTGGACCAGTATTACGGCTTTTATTATGTACTCTGCTGCACAGTTTGTAAGTATCTGTGGCCTCACGAAGGCTTTTTAAGCACTTTAAAGAGCAGCATGTTTTATAGCAGCATTTACCCTTTGCAATGAAAGCAAATAAAAGAGGCATCAACTTAAAGAGTGGGGTGTTATGAAATGTGTACATTAGCAGGGTGTCAGCGTATGTCTCCTCAGGTGCTCCCCGACCAGAGACTGATTAGTCATACAGGTAACAACACAGCTACGCGTACTGCGATTGGCTAATCCCACGAACGCACTATGACTCAATAGTTTTCAGATTTCAGGTGTGTCAATAATTGACAACTGCCTTTCACCAGGTAACACTGAACTTACACTGCCACGGGCCTTATCCAGATGACTGGTCAAACGTTCTGAATCTGCCCTGTTGCACTTTTGCACATACAAAACCAAATTGGAATATGTGGAATTTAAACTCAAGGTGAGCTACCCTGCGAGGAACCTTCAAGCGCCTCCTTCTAGTTCACTAGATTTTCAAGACCGAGAGGGCACATGCGACGGAGGAGCCAGACTACCTTTATGTGAAAAACACGGAATACGGTGCAGCATGCATGCGAAATATGTGTTTCATCTTGTGCAAGCTGTGTGCAAGACCGAGCACTGCTGCATTCCTGCGCAGAGGCATAGCCTGAGGGTCTGCATCGACAAGGAGAGTCCCTTCATCACCATGCATTAGCTGGAAAGATTGAGAAACCAGAGCAGGCGAGCGGCAACATGCCCCCTGAGCGGGAAGAACGTTTGGAGGAATGCACGGAGGTAGTCGCTGCTATCAGCACTTAGGGTCCGGTGAATAGTGCAGGAGATAAATAAGACAGTCAGCAGTTCCTAAAGTAACATTTTGCCATGTTTGGACTCCTTATACTACTACATGGAATACAAACAGGCTTTACACACAGGATGCAGATGGATGTCCTCCTCCCTGCGCAGACAAAATGATTTTATAGGATGAGTGGTTCTGTGTGGAGAAATTAAAACTTGACATGATGCTCACGTAGACTTGTAATATTTAAGAATATAGTGATAGCAACAATTATGATAATGATATATTTTATGTCGTAAAAATAATCATAACATGAAGGTACAATTTATTTGCAATGTGTACGAGAGAATAAAGACATGTCGGGTTTTTTATATTTCTATCTGATTCAAATTTAACAAGGCCAAAGTGGTGTTTGGCTAAGTTGTCATCTGTGCCACACTAGCCTTACATTAAGGTTAGGCAAACAGAGACTCAGTTCATTCAGCATTACTTTAATTACTTCCCAGTTTAACTGGTGGAGTTTAGAGGCCTGTGCGAGTGTACAGAGGAATACAATGTGGTTTGTGGGTGTGAAGACTAACATTTTGAGTCACATGGCTTGTACTGAAGGTTTTACAGTGTTTCTTACTAATTGAGACACCAGAGTGGAGATCTACACAGACTTCTTCCCCGAGAGCTTCAGCCTCAAGGCTGACGCTCACCACGCAGCACCATCTCTCATAGGGTTACTGATACTGCTCTATCAGCCGTCTGACAGCGACAGCTAATGATTAACTCCAGTTGCTCCTAAAGGTTTTAACAAGGAGCCATGAGCTTGGCTCCTGCTGTGACGGTAAAGAAACTATCTATCGTGCTCCAATACAAAAACTCTGCCATAAATTCTGCCTTTGCACAGATAATTAATGTCCAGTCTTGACTGACAAGGTCAGAGAGGTCTTAGTTTAACTGCATTTTGTTATTTCGTCCTTGTAGTTTGCAGTGGTGTGGTGCTGGGCGGCATTATACGGCGAGGAGTTTTTTAAATATTTTGTGCATGGATTTATGAGATGGCCAGAATATTAGGAACTACTGTGTCAGTACATTACATCACCACCACTCACAATATCCTCCATAATAAACATAAAGCAGAATGGTCACTGTTCTGACAGTGTCAACAAAACATTAGAAACTGTTGAATTCATGGCAGAGATGTTGTGTTGGATTATATAACACCTGATGAAGTGGCCAGTGAGTGTGGAAAAGGTGAGATGGGGGGGGGCGAGAGGGGGGAGCAAGCGCGAGAGAGAGCGAGAGAGAGAGAGAGAGAGAGAGACCCTGGCCTGTGTGCGAGCGTAGGTGTGAACATGTGTCCTGTAACAGCATCCTGACAAGACCTCCATCTCCTGAACACCCGATGACTGGAAAAATAACTTCATCACACTGTCGCCGCGCTGACTGGACCCCGACACCGGTGAGCGACGAGGTTTCATCCATTTCAAAAGTAAGGTGTGTAATTTTCATAAAAATGGAGCCAGTAGTTAACTGTATCAGTCTATTGAGGTTTGGTAGAAACATAAAATAAACGTGCTCCACAAAGCTTCATTTTTAAGAATGTGTTTATCGTATGTGATATCTTATCAAGTCTTTGTCTTTGACAGCGACATATACAACTAGAGGCAAATACTGTAGTGCAACGACAGCATTTACAAAGCTGCCACATGCTTTGCAATACTTGATCACGTCAAGCTCAGTTAAACAGTCACGTACTCAGACATGTAATAAATGAGATAAAAGCTAATTTATCATATTAATTCAGTTATCAGATGGCATGAGCCACTATTTTAGATGTGGGGGGGGGCAACTAATTTCATTTGCAGGAACAGTGAAAAAATGAGAATTGCTGCTGGATGTAAGTAGGGGGCTCGGGAAGAGGAAATTTGATTTAAACGGCTAAACAATAAATCATGTTATGGAGAAAGAAAAAAAAATTAAATGCGAGGTTGCATGAAAGATGACTGAGAGTTATGATATGGAGATAATTAATCAGCAGGTTGTATATTTGAAATCATCGTTCGAATAGAAAGGATCGTGTTAGGATGTGTTGAAATAGCGCGTTATCTTCTCGTCGGTACTGATTCAGCTCAAATGTTACTTTACAGCTGGGGTGTGTCAGGCTAAAAAAATTACAATCAAGTCAAGTTGCCACCTCTGACAATCTCTATGAAAGATTGACTTTATCAGCTTCATTAAATGTGACAGTAGTATTATATTAAGAGAGGACCCCCCCACCCACCCAACTCTAAACGTAATGAAACCAAATGTTTGCTTGTTTTATAGGAGCAGGAAGGAGCAGGTAAAACTTAATTGACAGAATTCGTCCGACTGCAGCCTTCCATATCAAACATTAATTCCGCTGTGTCGGCTACAGCAGTGCATTCCCCTCAGCAAATTTACATTTCATAAAACAGGAAGCGTTCCGTTATTTACCACAGGTTTAACTGCTCCAGGAAAAGCTGCTGAACATGTTCCTTTACGCCGTCATTTGTTCACTTCCACCCATCTAATTTCCTATAGGTATGAGAGCGACACGGTGATTTGAAGCTCTCGGACAGCAAATCCTTCTGGGACATGGAGCTGTGGAATATGACTGATGGGCCGGCCGGTCCACTCTCGCCTCTGTCCAACTGCACGGTGGACACCAGCTATCGCTTCACCTTCTATCAAGTGTCCTACAGCGTCATCTTCCTGCTTGGGTTGGTGACCAACAGCCTGGCCCTGCGCAGACTGTGCCTGTCTCCCTGCACCTTCAACAGCACGGCCATCTACATGGCCAGCCTGTCGGCCGCTGACATGTTCTTCGTGGTCTCTCTGCCTCTGAGAATCTATTATTACAACCAAAAGGCTCGCGCGTTGTCCCCCAGCGCAGGAGAGCCGTCCAGCTGGGACCCCGGGGTGGCATTCTGCCACCTCACTTTCACCCTCAAATACATCAGCCTGTACGGGGGCATCTTCTTCCTGGTGTGCATCGCTGTGGACCGTTACTTCGCCGTCGTGCACCCTCTGGCGTCGACCCTCCGCAGGCTGCGTGTTGCGCAGCTGGTGAGCGGGGCGATCTGGTGCCTGGTGCTGGGGCTGAGCGTGATTCTGCCTCTGCTGCGCTCCGCGGCGGCTCGCCAACACCAGCCCTGCCTGTTGGACCCATCCTCGCGACGCCACCGAACCGTCATACTGGCAGCCCTGGGCATAGTGCTGGGCTCATTCCTGCTGCCCGCCGCGCTCCTCCTCTACAGTTACTGCAGAGTGCTGAGCGTGCTTCGCCAGCCAAGGCGCCGCTCGCGCAGCCAGCACAGAAGCCGCCGGCACACTCTCACGGTCATCTACTGGGTGCTGGGCGTCTTCCTGCTGTGCTTCCTGCCCTATCACATTAACCTCCTGGGATACACTCTCACTCACGTGGGGCTGCTGACTCACTGCGGCCTGGCCAAGGTGACCAAGGCTGTGCACCCGGTGGTGCTGTCGCTAGCCAGCGCCAATTGCTGCCTCAACCCACTCATCTACTACTTCTCCAGCAACCTGGTGCACAAGGAGGCGCCTGGTGGCGGAGGGAGCGGCAGCCAGTGAAACACACCGTTTCACACGTCGGCCGAAAAAGACCCGTTCTTATGAAGAGCAGTTTGCAGCTTCAGTGGACTGACTTATATAATATAAATGACCAAGACCTTGTCTGTTCACATACAATATCATACAGTTATCCATACTGTGTGCACAACTTGGCGATAATGTAGATAACTGTGTAATTCATATGTTGCATAAACTGCAAAAGGCTGTTCAACCGTAGCATCTTGCCCACTACGGTTAGCTTAATTATTTTGTTCAGTACAACTTCAGTGTGTTTGTGAGCTGATGGTATCTGCCTCATTTTAAAAAAGCGCTGAACTTATCGAGGAGTCGAGAAGTTGACCTTTCATGTAAGTTCCTGAACTGTAGCAATAATAAAAAATGCTTTTTCCCCAAATGTGAGGGTAGTTTTCAATAAATGCTGTACAATGTGGATATATAACAATACGTACGTCTTATTCTTGTGTTATGTGTCAATCTTATCGAATGCTGCGACATTATTACATAGTAATACACAGTAGTAGAGATGAGAGATCAAACTGACCATCCTCCACGCAATCCTCTCCATGATGATGTTCTCGCTTGTCTCCAGATGTTTGACGATGTCTTTGCTCAGCGTGGGGTCGGCCTTGATGAAGCTCTCGATGACTTTGTAGAAGTCGAACGCGGCGAGGCCGAACACATCCAGTATCCAGGGGAAACACACATCTGTCTCGGCCTGGTCACCGTCAGCGTGGTTGTACGCTCCAGTCTTAAAACTGCTCTCTAATCACGAGGAGCGAACAGCATAATTAGGACTTTGTCGCGCATCTACAACAAGTTCGCGCAATTCATCTGCATAATCTATAGCCGGGAGATACCGCACAGCGATTCGAGAGGTGGTGTGCAATGGCATCCGTTATCGGTTCGAGAGCAACAAACCAGACCCACCTCCGTAGGTTGCCATGACCACCTCCAGAGCGCAGGCCAAAAGCGACGTGTGGAATGTCGAGTCATTGAGGAGCTTACTGGAAGGGAAATGACATGACTCAAGGCAAGAAATGCTCAACTGCAAATCAAAACAACAATAATGTATTTCCAAAGTACCGCTGAAGCGCAAGTGAATGAAACACCCACACTGACTTGATTCATAATTCTCCAGCGATTGAGTAAGAAAAGTAAACACACCTGAAATTCTGCACAGACAGTCGCTTCTCTTCCTGCAAAGTGAAAGAAAGTATTATCTCTGAGAGGAAATAAACGTGAATGCAAGTTGTTTTAGACGCTGTGTTGTATGTAAAAACTTCAACAACTTCTATACAGTCTAACACTTCCTGTGAGTTCTTGTGATTTGTTCACAGACTTCATTTGCTCCCCTAAAACCAAAAAAGTCACTGTACCGATTTCAACATTGCCTCCATGACTTTGTAATACAGTCTGACTCCGAGGGTAAATCTCTGAAAGACATTCAAATGATGTAAGTTAGTCATTTCACTCATTTCAGATTGGCATGTGTTGCCATTGTTGCTCATTTCTTTCTTGAGTGTTGTTTCACACCTGCTTGCCGAGTACCACACAGCGCGGGCCGACTGCCTGACCAAATCTTTGGCTGAAAGCTTGTTCCAGTGTCTCCAGACGCTTCAGCACGTCCTGCGTCGGGTCCACGGTGCAATTCTGAGCACAGGGAGGAAGAAAACAGGAAATACGTCAAATTGAGGTAGCAGGATGCAGTTTCACGGGATATTTCACTTAGCAGCAACACTTCTAGGAACCCACTTTGAAATATGTATCCAGGGTGGTAGATGGCTGGTCCCCGGTGGAGATGAGATCACCCCTCAACTGCTGAATGGAGGTCATGGCAGCTCTGGTGGAACAAATTGAAAGAGGAAAATCCGACAGTGCTGAATGACAAATTCAAAACAATATACCCAGGGATATTTTATATAAATTCCCACTATCACTTGGAATAAATCAGTCATTATAAGTCAGAGGCTGACATTGTTGTCCCACATGAACGCGGCATCAGCCCTGCTCCCCTGGGTGCACATTAACAAACACAATGGGGAACAGATGAGTGACTGCTCACCTGATTGGAGTCTGTGGAGGGATGAGTACAGCGTCTTCATCTGGCATGTTCTTCTTTGGCGTTCTCTCCACCTGCATTCTGAACCCAGGAGGACGGTATCAAAACGACTGTCTCTGAATTCTACAAAGCCGACGTCAAAACACTGAACAGAGAAGAAAAATTACATTTCCACTTTAGGCACGAGCACAGTCTCGTCTCCATCGAAAAACAGCCGTCCATCGATGTCTCTGCTCTTGAGGTAGTGTTCTTCGTATTGTTGGTCGAGGTCATTCACCTAGGGCAAAAAAATTTTTTGTTGAGGTTACTTGTGCCCAAAAGTTTGAATTTTCTAGATCATATCCTATATTTAACATTGTACAATTAAAAATGTAAAAGTATGAAAAACAAAGGGTTAGGATAAAAGTACTGTTTTCTGCTGCACATTGTTTATTTTCAGCATGTATGCGCACCAGTTGTGTGTACCGCATATATATAGAAGGACTCTTGTGTAAATAATGTGCATCACCTGTCCGTTACTGGGGTAATGTAAAAGTAAAATAAATACATCCAGTGACCTTCCTCTGAGGAGTGGGTCAGTGTCAGCAAACAGTAGCAGCCTGTCTCCATTGTTGTCATACCTGCCTCTGCCATATACTACCCCAATGTGCTGCAAAGGGTCCCCTTGCTTGAGTACACATTGTCCTGACACCATGTATGTGAAAACAAACATGTAGGAGCGGCAGAGAGAACGTCCAACAGCTGTCAGACACTCAAACGTTCAACAATGGCAAGAGCAAGCAGGAAGAGCTCACTAATGGAAACGGTAAGTGCGTGGCAGACGGGGCGAAACCAAACAGTCGAGCAGGCGTCGTGACCGATCGAAGCCCCTACCTGAGGAAAATCGGGGGATCTTGAAAGATCCAGTGTGTCCAGGAAAGCAGAGAAACTGGTCTGGTATACGTTCTTCACCTGCAGGTACAAACGGAATGGAGGGCAAATGAGGCCCAAAACACATGGAGGGCACAGACGTGTGTGTATATATGTGACAGTTTTAACATGAAAAGAGGGGTGCTCAGACCTCTTCTGTGCTGCATTCATTCTCTTTGCACAGGGTTTCGAGGAGCTGCACGTCCACCTCGGGCTCAGGAGGTCGGGATTTGGCCTTGCTCTGGTTACGACGAGACGTTCGCGTTGGGGGACTCTGGACTTTACTGATCGCCGATTCTAAGCAAAAAAACATTGAAGACGTTAGAAAGGTGACGGGGCCGGAAACAAGAAATATTTTCATGACACAGAATAGCTGAAGTTGCAATATATATTATATGCACTATATAAATGCAGTGCTATACTATATTTACTATAGTTACTATATTGTGCCTTTGATTTTTAACGTGACATCCAATTAGCCCTGCAGCAACATAAAAGTGCAGTCATGTCATCGTGTCTCTAAAATGTTTTTTTTTTTTTTTACTTAAGCTTTTCACACTTTAGAAACCTGGTTGTTTATTAAAAGGTCATAAACGTTTATTAAAGAAAGAGAGATGGCTACGTGAATGAGCCCGAAGCTTACTGTAAAGAGGCTGCAGAAGGTCCGGAGGGCAGCGCTTGATGAATAACTCGAGCGTGCAAAGCAGCAGCTGGAACGAGATGACCAGGTCATCCTCCATCTGCAAGACCCTTCCTGCAGACAGAACGAGATGTAGCACATGAGAGGCGCAGTCGCAATGCTGCTGCCGCAGACCACGGACAACAATACTGTAATGATGCGGGGGGGAAACTTTCCAATTTATTTGAGCTCTACAGCTGAGCATGGATGAGGAAGGAAGGATGGAAAGAAGAAGACGGAGGCACGTGAAAACTGTTCCATCAAGTGTGTGAACAGCTTGATCCTCCTTGTTTTTGTTGTTGGTAATGTGTTTAAAGGCTTAACCTACCTTTGGCCAAAAGAAATATTGTCCAGCAGCTCCGCACAGTCTCCCTCCCCCTTGTAAATGAGACACTCAACCATTAACCTTGTCATTGCATCACATTTTTAAAACAAGCACGCAATTATCAAACACAAGACTACAGGGGTACTGAAAAAGAAGTGAATGCACGCGTGACAGATAGGTCTCCAACTTACTTGCCGTCGGAAACCAAAACAAAGATGCTCTTGCAAGTCCTGAAACAAAAGAAATACCCTGGTCAGTTATAATTTCTGCCACAAACAGTGCTACACGAACCAAGCACCTGTGCTGCGCCGGCGGTGTTGTCACTCACTTCTCAAACCTCTGGTAGAGAGCCAGCATCACGTCATACTTCTTCTCCAGTCTTGTCAGTGCTGAATTCACCTTGGTGCTAATCGTATCCAGGTTCACATCCAGCTTCCTCACCAGAGCCACAAACTGTTTTACACTGCAAAAGTAAGAGTGAACTTAGCTTCATGTCCATAAAGACTCAATAAGAAAACTTTACTTGAGACCTTTAAAATCAGCAACTGTATGTTACTAACCACCCTTGACAAGGTGCTGTACAGAAAGTCTACTTAAATCAGGGATATTGAAATGCGAGCAGTGTGAACGCTGCTGGTAGCAAGTACGTACTTCAGACTGATTGCTTTCAGGACCTGAGTTACGGTGAAACAGGTGACGTCCATGTCTGTCACAGTCACAAAGAGGCAAGCACCCCAGAGCCTTTTCTGGCTGTCCTAAAGTACAAGCACAAACACACAAAGACAAAGAGTAAACAGACTGCTTGTCAGTGACAAGCATGACTGTTTATCCAACACTGCAGAAAAGCCACAATTACCACGAGCTCCCAAAGTCAGTGACTATTTTTTCACATGTCAGTTTCTGATACAGTACTCAGCTACTGTGTTATAGGCTCAAACTATAGAGCTGTCCGCAATTTTCTGTGCTACGCTCCAATTACTGTATGAGGGCAACACGTTTTGTGCACAATGGGTTTGATTTGAACATCCTCTCCCTCAGAGGGCAAATTTGAGAATGCTTTTTCAAAAGGATCACCGGCAAGTGGTGGGGGATGTGGTTGGTGTTTATTTGTGAGGTTCGTTTGAATGGTTATGGCCTGGAAGCCATACTGACCATTCTATTCTGACCACTGTAAGTGAGTTGTCTCCAAAAATGACTCTTTTGTTCTCTTAGCTTTCAAACAGACTAATTTCCACCCATGCCTTTTTCCTTTGCTTCAGTAGGACCGCCAGCAGGACCACAACAACTCAGCTGTGACGTTTCTGTATGTGAATACATACAATGACTTCATCCATGGAGTCTTGGACAGCTTTCCAGAGTTTCCAGGCATGGTCACACACCAAGTCTGTGACGTGAAGGCTCTTGCACAGGGTCACAAACTCAGCATCCTTGTCTCTGTGTCTAGGAGAAGGGGACACCATAAATCAACATCCGGGGAATGCAAATACAGTTTCGGGACATCAAAACATGCGTCCCGGTGCAGGACGCCCCTGGCCGCTTGCCAACGTACGTGTCAGATAATGGGGGTTGTATATGTGTGTGTTACAGCAGCGTCACATCTCGTGCTACATATAATACTGACTGTTTATGCCCATTGGGCAGTCCTGTAAGGGTACTGGGCACGTTTAAAGCCGCTGGTATTAGCTTTATGCACAGGCCTGGCTTCGTTTGAAGCGGCTAGCTCGTCAGCATCACAGTCGGTGGCAGCTAACATGAGTGAAATGCCAACAGAAATTATCGTTAGCTAAGCATTAAGACTACTGTGTATTGCATATTTACGGAGTAGCCTCGCACGTCGCTGCTGAGATCTGAATGCGGCACGACAAAAAAGTCTCTTACTTTTTAACAGATAACTCCGGACTCTCCTTCTTGTCTGGAGAGGCAGTTTCAACGCCGGCTTTCAGCCCCTTGCCCTGTGTCGTCCCAGAGTTGCGCTTTTTAGGTGGCATGCTAGTATTCGGCGAGCTAACAGACAAATATATATTTTTTTTTAATTATAAAATAAGAGTATGGTCTGAAGGCGACTAATTATATCCCCTAAGTTTAAAGCCCACCGCACGAGTTCCGTAGCAACAATACAACAAAACCTCTCTGACTTCCTGAAAGCGTGTGTGCTCGATTTGTCACACTGGGGTGCGCCGCGGAATAACGGTGCCGCCAGTGCCGGACGCCGTCCGCGGTCAGTGCTCGCAGCCGCGTGAATGTTCACGTCTTCACTGAGTTTTGGTGACAGTCGGTGTCGGTGCTCAAGCCCTGCGCTGTTGTTAAACAACGCGTACACAGCTATGTGTGTCGCCCATCTTTGGCTCGCTGTGTTGATAAACGAGGAGATTTGAGCGTCCACTGGGATCACGTGATAAACCGAAAACGAACTTACCCAAACTCACGAGAAGAAAACGCGGGAAAACATATACGCAACATCCGCTCATTACCATATATCCTGCCATCCAACCAGGTCACAAAAGGTGTTTACTGTCCAGTACGGTGGAGAGAAATGTAGGTCACTCACCATTCCAGCTAATCTAGTGTGATTATATAGTCACTACAGTGATGTAGATCGTGAACAGGTTCTATTTGTTTACATTGTTTCTCTTATTTTCAAAAGTTGTTCCGGATAGCTTCTCCTTTTCACTTTTCAAGAGAATCCCCATATCGGTATTGTCACAGGGGCTGTAAACTATTCTTTGGCCACTGCAGCATTTTCTCTCAGACATTTTAATGATCGGCTACGGATTCATTTTTCCTTCCCCTTGCGAAAATCTATGTGCATCATTGCCCTCTTCAGGTAAAGTCACACAATGTCATTTCACAAAATAATAATAATGAAAACAAACTTGAGTCACGTGCGGACATTTAGAAAACAGTATTTCCGATGCCTCCATCAAACTCAGTGGAAAAATACAATGTGCCCTGGATGCGAGTCTCTCACCTCAGGTGACATCATCACATTGACTATTATGTTTTTAAGTTCATTGTTTCAAAACTAATATTCTCCATGGAACTCTCTAAATAATAGGAAAAAGTTAGATAAAAGTAATGGATTGGTTATATATATATACATTTATTCCACAGTTTAAAATAGTTTTCAATATTTGAAACAAAAATCACCAATAAGCTTAAACACAAATTATAGAAATAATCACAATGAACGCAATTAATAGATATAAAGACACTGAGAATATTTTAACATTATGCACAGCAATACACAAGTTTATGGCATCAAGGTGTACAAAGGCAAACAGATGACATGACAGACAATCCTAAAACAAACGATAAAAAGAAAGTTTTTAATCACCAGAAAAGTAGCACTGCTGCCTGGCATGTACTTTGAAAGATAAAGTAGCACATTTTAATAATAATACTCACATTTCAGATTTGGCTGATCCACAATCTACTTTGGATGCAACAGTGAGCACATATGTATATTGTTGTTATGTAATCTTATTCATCTGGGACAGGCTATTTCAGTCATCTGCTCCAGGAAATAAGCAACAAATTAATCAGTGAGTGTTGTGTGCAGGTTTAATCTCAATGGGGTTATCTACTAAAGGGTCTCGTAAAAAATATATTGATGTTATTGTTGGATAATAGTCATCAATTTAGTCAATTTGCTAATGAATAATATTTTATTTGATGTCTTCTCCAAGCAAGCCATCAAATCAGAGTAAAATTTGTGCCGTCAGAAAGCTGTGAGAAATGTTAATGTGATTGATGGGACAAAAATCATGTCCTCAAGAAGACAGTACATTTAACCAATGATATACCGTACAATGACCAGAGGAGGGCTTTCTACTAAAAAGCAGAATGAAAATTCAATGTGTCAGGAATGTAAAAAAACAAGTTTTCAGCGAACATTAAAAAAACTAGGAGCCAACATGTGTGTAGATACTCACTGAGCTTTCAGAAAACAAACTAACATCTTAAAGTCCTGCTTGTCCTACCTGCAATATTAAAATAGAGTGAAGTTGAAGCAAAATATATTTACCAACAAAACTTTTCACCAGAAAGGAGTGAAAACTGGATACTGCTCAGTTGACATGCAGACAATCAGAAAAGGAATCTTCGCGCATATGGACACATGGACAGTACAATGAAAAATGGTTCATTTGGCAAGCTATTTTAAATGCATTTATTTACTATAGCAATAATAATATTTTTTTTAGAAATCATTCATTTTAAAAAGTGAGATGAATTAAAAGTATTCCTGAGTCGATGAGGCTGTGTCGTCAACACCATGTAGTCTGGCAGGCTGGTTGCTTCTCCAGGTCTGTCAGTGGTGGGGCGCGTAGAAGTGAAGAGTCTCTGCACTCTTTTATCCCTACTTGTTGTACAGGATAAACAAAATCTGTTCTGCCAGCCACTGTCGACTGCTGTCAGTGAAAATTCATTGTGCTTAACTATTATAACAATAAATAAGCTTATTCAAATGTCCTAGGATGCTACTATGTCATCTAAAATGATCCAAAGTTTACAGCTGTGACCTTATATTGTACATCTATTTTTAAAAAAGTAAAAAAAAATACTATTCAATAACACATAATGATATAAATAAAGCAATCAATCCATACTGCCCTGCAGGACACACAGTCTGTTCAGACATGGCCACCAGAGCCTAGCTGGGGCGAATAACATAACGGTAAGTTCCACTTCCTCTTGACAACATTGTTTGCTCATCGCAGTGCGTTCTTCACTGCCCTCCCCACGGTCACGCCTGGCTTCCCACCTCCCACGTCATTGCGGTAAAGTCCATGTCTGTGAGCGTGACGGTGAACGGAGCCTCCACTCTCTCAGGCTCCACGCGCTCCTCTGCTCTCCTGGTGCTATTCAAGTTGTTCACTCTCCAGGAATTTAGAGGTCGAATCGCTTTCTGGAAACGCTGCGACAAAAGAAGCAGGAGATGGTCAGGAACCTTCTTACAAGGGCCATTTATTCTTCAGACATTTAAACAGGTACAGCAGTAGAGCTATACTGTTAGTGTGAAGAATGAAAGAATGACATAGTGGTGATACCAACATCTTTCAGTGTCCCGGTTTCCTTGCAGATGGCCACAATGGCCCAGATGAGGATCTGTAGACAGCAGGTGGCACCCATGCACACACCCAGTGCTTTACCCCACCGTGGATACACATAGGACCCATAGTGGAGCGATGTGTTGTACATCTCGATGAAGATGTACGTCAAGATGAACTACAGCCGCGATGGGGGAGGCACAGAGGGAAGAGAGGAGTCTTTACAAATAGTCACAATGGCAACAGAAGAAGAGAGACTGAGAAGGCCAGCAGAGAAACGCTTGCGGGGGGAACTCAGATTGAATGTCAGTTCCTCCCCTTGAATTATTCACTACTGTTGTGAAGATTTCAGCACAGTTGGCTACATTTCAAATGAGTGATGTCACTTTAGTTTATTTGAGTTTCTTCTCCTTTAGTTTCTGATAAACCATTCGATCATTTAATGGGATATTTTTATCTCTCTGGGACAGCGCAGTGCCTCATGCCTCATCAAATTACCATCTGAAAGTACAGCACTAGCGAGAAGAGCAGAGAATTATGTAACATGGATTGTGCAAATGATACAAACAACACATTTTGTTTCTAACCTCACACAATACATAACTGATTGCCAGATAGATAAGAGAAAATCAGTAACATAATGGATCAAATAAATGTGAGAAATGCTCAGAATGAAAAAGAGGGGAGACCATTAACTAGTGACCCATAAAGGAATTTCAGCCACAAAAACAGCTGAACCAAACTGTCAGACCACATTAAAATCTATACACTTGACAAATATGTTGTTCTCTTCTCCTCTTGTACAAACAAAGTGAAAATTGCTCACTGATGCAGTGCAAGGGTCGATACGAGAAGGCGAACTTATTTTCATTACTTTTTAAATGGCTCTAAATGTGTTTACTCACCAGCAGCAGAAACGGAGTGAAGAAAACCCAGCATGCTTTGAAGTAAAGCAGCACTTTGCTGCACCAGGGAGGGCAGTGGCAGATCATATCAATGATGTCTTGACAAAACTGGTTGACTCCTGATAAGAAAAGTTCATTAAGAGATACATATTGGGAAACATGGAGAAACCAATATGCTGTTTGGACAACCAAACCTAACAGAAAATGTGTTTATGATCTGAAGAGACCAACTAAACGGTGGAATTATGTGATAAGCAGCAGGGCAGTGCGAAACATAATGTGTCCTAGAGGAATGATGTGTAAGAGGAGTCTGATGTGATGGTTCGGGGAGTGAGATGAGATACCATAAAAGAAGGAGATGCCAATGCACATGAAGAGGGTGATGATGATGAGGCCGAAACTAGTGCTGAAGGAGTCAATGAGTGTGAACCAGTAAATCCCTCCCTACGAAGACACAGGCAGCATGGGGAATGAGAGTTTGATTACAGACAGCATGCACCTTGCAGCCAAAATTCCTCACTTGCTAATAAAATTTGTTTTAAAAACACACACACACACACATACTCACATCAGTCACCAATAAGAGACCCATCAGGTAGAAGGAAAAACACAGCAAGGCCAAGAACATGGACTTGTGCAGTGTGTTCCCTCTGAGCTGTGGAAACTCATCCAGCACGGCTGTGGTGATGCCCTCCATGTTTCCAAACTGTTAGGCAGCAGATCAGAAGATATCACCTCATACAGACGTGGACTGTATTTAACCCAGCATACACCATACAGTTGATAAAGTGTTCAGTCTTACCAGTGTATCGATCCCCAGCATAAAGAGCATGAGGAAGAACATAATGGACCAGAACACTGAGCCTGGCAGAAGAGCAAGGGCTTCTGGGTAAGCAACAAAGGCCAAACCGGGACCTGAGGGCAAAAAGGTCAAACTTAAATTCTATCTGCAAAGAAAACAAGACTAGAAGAATTTCAGAGGGACATTTGTTTTTGAAGAAGCATACAAAAATACACACAGATGCCATAACACCAACAAATGAAATGATCTTTAGAGCATGCATTGATAGGAAGTTTAAAAAAACAGCAAAGAATTGCAGAGACGTGGGATTTTTATTGTTTTGACTGCTCATAGTAACTACCTGTATCTGCCACCTTTCCAACAGGCACTCCCTTCCTCCATGCCATGTGACCCAAGATTGAAAATATAGCAAATCCTGCAAAGAAGCTAGTGCAGCAGTTTCCTGTGGTGATAATCAGAGTGTCCCTGAAATCAAGAGAACCATGGTTAAGAGACTGAAGATGTCACGTTTGCAGCAAAGGAACAAATGTTACAGCAGAGCACAAGCTCACCTGATGACGTTATTGTCAAACTTATTGTAAGAGGCCATAGAAAGCAGCCCTCCAACTCCAATACCTAAGGAGTAGAAGATCTGTGATGCTGCATCATTCCACACCTGCAAAGTTTCAGATAGAAATATGATTAAAACAATGAAAATGCATATTTTTTGTAATATCAGTAAAATGCATTGAGTTCACAGAACCCCCAACCTCATAAGTGCCAGTACCTGTGCATTAGCTAATCTTTGCCAGTCTGGTGTGAGGTAGAAAGCGACACCCTGAAGAGAGCCCTCCAGTGTAGCACCTCTGATGATCAGAACAATGAGCACAAAGTATGGGAAGGTGGCCGTTACGTAAACTACCTGAAAACCAAGACAACACAGACGAGAATTAGCTTGATGGGTTATGGCAGCAAAGGACAGGAGGATTGTGTGTGTGTGTGTGTTCTGGGGGGAGCTGACAATAACGGCATTATGTTGATTTCACCTTGCCAGAGCTGCGGATGCCCTTGAGCATACACAGGAAGATAATGATCCAGGCAGCCAGGAGGCACAGGGCCAAGGGCCAACGCACAGGGCCTGGGTCATGAAGGCCCTCACTGTGCACTACACCCAGTACATGCTCACTGCAAGATGCACAAACACAAACATACTGTATATTACAGCACACCTATTACCACACCTACTGATACACTCAACAAAATAAACAAGGCACAGTTGCTCAATGGCATTTATTTGTGACATTTGTCCAAAGAAAAAGATCCTTATTCATACTGGGGTGTTTAAAGTGTTAAAATATTTTTCTTTATTGATTAACATCACAAAAAACAGCAGATTTTGGAACAGTCCACTGCTATGAGTGCTGTAAGAGAGTAGCACTAATAGCACAGTGTAATATATATATATATATATACACTGTAATATATAGTACAATGTAAAGCACAATGTATTACCAGTCACACCGTGTTGCACATATGATTATAATACTTTACAATCAGACTTACTTCCAGAAGATTTCCGTGGGGCTGAGGGTTTTACCGGTGGAACTATTGCTGGTGGTGCCGTTGCCACAGAGAGCTGTGTTGACTACAGCGTCACAGGACCAGGGCAGAGGGCTCTGGAAGGAACTGCCCAGGTAGTAAAATGTCCACGCTATAATGACGTTGTAGTAGAGGCACACCAGCGTGGACACGCAGAGCATCCCAATACCAATACCTACAAGAAATGACAAAGGAGAGGCCTTAAGTGTCTCAGACAAATGGGAGCAGTCAGATTCATTTAATATAGATGTAGTTATGGACCCCTTTGCAGAAACCATATACTATATAGTATTCAATGGACTCCTTAGAGTGAATCAACCCTAAATTACAGCGTTGCAGACATTCGATGCTGGGACTGTTTAACAAGAACATTTTCTTCTCTAACACTTTGGAGGAAGAACTCCAACATCTCAACTCAGATATGCCTGCCACGTTGCTGATGATATTTTCAGTTTAATATACAAACCTACCTCATGATAATACCTGCTTTTCTGGCTCTGTTTCTTTTGGCTCCAAGACAGTCCCAGCAGGTTTTTTTGAGTCAGATGTTTATATTAAGCAACTGATTTGCAGAGCTCTGAGGAATGTTTAGGACTGGCCATATGACGCAGAGTAATGATGTGACAACCTGACGTGAGTCACTCAGTTATGTTCCTTGACGACAGTGCCTGTCTCGATTGACTGGTGGCACAGGCACTTCGATATCAGTTTGAGATAATGTTACAGTGTGGTTCAAAATGGACGCGCAAGATTCCTGGACAATTAATATGGAGCCGGATGAAATACTGTTTAACATTATCTGGCTAATTTCCACATTAAGTCGAAAGTTCGATGAGTAGTTCGAAAAGTATCCACCGACAAATAGTATGTGTATGTATGTGTGTGATTACTGCACAAGTTGCATGATAGCGGGTTGTTACCTTTGAGCAAAGGGCAGCATTTCCACACAGTGATGGGGCCTGCTGCTCCGTACTGGCCTAAACTCAGCTCCATGAGAAAGAGTGGAACGCCCGTAACAAAGAGCATGATGAAGTAGGGGATGAGAAACACACCTGCGAAGGTGAGAAACGGGTCAGGGTGAGGAAAGGGTGACATTCCCAGTAATGATTTGGTGTGTACAGCTACAAGCGGACAGCCTGTAGAGGCGGGCTCACTGTATACAGCCGCTGTCTATGTGGCAGCTTCACAGACAGACATCATCCCACCTCACTGTTATTCAAGCTCAAACACGTTTGATTTCATATAAAGACGCATAGCGTGTAAGGCAGGCCACATGTCTAGTGTGTAATCAAGGAAAAACACACTGTCTCTACTTACAGGATTAGTAAATGCTCTGTGCTCAAGCTCCCACTACCAAAGGGGAGCGCTCTGGACTGAGTGTGCAAAGTAAGCCAGCATGATTACTAGGATAGCGCACACCCAGGGGCAGGGCGACAAGCGCTCCTTGCCCAAACGGGCATAACAAATCATTATAGACATACACCCTGGCATTCAAAGCATTTGAGACTTCAGAGGGAAGTGGAAGTGCTTGTAGATCACTCACCTCCTCCGTTGCGGTAACAGAGGTAAGGGAACCGCCACACGTTCCCCAGTCCCACGCAGTATCCGATACAGGAGAGGAGGAACTCATACTTCCCTCCCCACTGCTCCCTTGGGACAACCGGGGTCTGAGTGGGCGCAGGACTCGGGGACCGGGATTCAAACGGCGACTGTGGCACAGCTGTCGGGTTGTGTCCATTTTGAGTGATGGTGTGGTTGTTCAAATGTGCTGAATTCTAGAAAAATATAAAGGCACATTGCTAAGGCAGCGAAATCAGAGAAGAAACACACAGTAATACGGGTATCAGTGCAAATCTGGTATTGCTTTGTCATGATGAGGATGTTAAATATGTTTATTACATAGAATATTGCAAAAGTGATTAATTGATTATTCAGTCAATATGCAACATAGGATTCATCATTGAAAATTCTAACAATTTATTACTAGGTACATTACCAACTATGATTGTTTATTACAACTGTAAAAGGAGTTTTGTGTATGGTTTACCTGTCTGTCAAAACATGTCGCGCTCACTCAGGTGATAAATAACTACCAACTGGATTATTACTTCCTTCTTCCTTCCTGCAGGTCATTAATCTCGGAACAAGAGAGGATCTATTTTCTCATGTCAGATTGCAGAGAGGAAGTATGAATAACATAAAAGCAGGGGTTCTGCTTTATGTGCTGTTACTGGGTTTTTAAAAAATGTTTACAAATCAATCCATTACTGACATAGAGTAACCATAGTTTCATTAAAACTAGGTTGGAGTTTTGAGTCATCCAACATATGATGTCTCTGATACATGATATTATTTTCAAACAAGGAAAATACAGTACAGTATGTTAATATGGAGGAACAGAGACACTGATGTAGGAACTAGGAAGCTGAGTTACTGCCCAATGTACTTGTGCTGAAAGGACAGTGTTCATCCAGTTGCAGGGCCTAAATCAACAGGGCAAGGTAATAAAGGCTGTGCTAAAAGATACATAAAAGAAATAATAAACAAAAGATAATTTCCGGACTGCATAACACAAATACATCTCTATTCAAACATCTAAAAAAACATTTAGTGAATCCTCTCTATACTTAGGGAGAATAATACCCCTGTAGGCTATGTTACATAAATAAGGCATTGAATATGTCCATGCCACAAAACCACACCAGTGAGGAAAATAACATACAATAGGCTAATTCTCAGTGACAAATTGCTTGGATGATGTGGGGCTACAGCCGGGCCCTCTCTTTATAACTTATTTCTGTGGCGTAAGACTGACTCAGGCTGCGTGTCTTGTCCACGGTGCGTCTGCTCCGGTGGAGCAGTGGAGCGATGTGGACGGACAGGTTCGACCGCTTCAACGATCGCAAGACATTTTATCTCTCCTGCCTCGACCGGTACACCTCCGGAAGCCCCGGTGGGTGAAATGAAATCGCCCGTAAAGTGGGGCCCCGCGTTGATTAAAGAGCCCCGAACGTGCCTCTGAAAACCCAATGACATGTCTGATGTGCACCCGGTGGTGAAGAGCCCACAACCCCGGCTCCTACCTGCGCTGTGTTTGTAGTGGATACAGCGGGGCTCCCGGGTGCCGCTTTGCCGCTAAGGTCCTGCATTTCCCCCCCGGCAGAGGTAGCGCTTCACTGCGGAGTTTATCGCTCGTCGGTCCGCATGTTGAAAGTCCTCTCGAAGTAAACCGCGTTCGGTGAAGGGTTCGGTGGCAGGTGAAGGAGCGCCGTCGGCCGGCGTTAGTCTAGCGTGACACGGCAGGTAGACATCAGCGGTGACGAGGAGAAAACAGGCCGGTGGGCGGTGAGGAGGTGGAGGGCGGAGGAAGCGGGGCGCAGGTGCAGCAGAGACACGGAGGAGGAGAAGGCACCTCCTCCCAACCTGCGGCTTTAGTGAGATGAGACTTGGGTCGATTCAGGGATGGATGTTGCAAGATGAGCAAGTGAGTCAAGTGGCGCAGCTTGATCATTTATGAACTCATGTAAACAACAGAATGTGCTCAAATCATTTGTTTTCTTGTTCAGAGAATGTGAAATGTTTTTCTTACCCCCCAAAAAGTTTGTCCATCCAAGTTTTATGAAAACTATATGGGTCCTATACAGGCCGTTCTACCAGCACAAGCAACAACCCACGTGGTTAAAGTTCAGCTTCAAAAATAATTTGATAAGCCTAGAAGTTTTATTACAGTAAAAAAAAATACATCTAGTAAGTTTTTTTCCAAGTGATTGCTCTTTCTGTTTTGACATTTGGGGGAAATGCTTTGAAAAGACTTCACTGCAAAATGTAGCTGTTTCACCCCCAGGTCAGTACTTTAAATATGGAGCATGAGGACTGGAAGTGGAACGAAACAGCTAGCCTGGCTCTGTCCAAAGTTCAAAACTACATATGCCAGCCAATCTAAAGCTCACTGGTGAATGCCTTTATTAAACCCATACATGGACAATAGTTTGCAGTTTGAGTGGGAGTTGGATCCAGCGCTTTTATCTTGACAAACAACACTTTAGTGCAGTGTTGACACACTCTTTTCCACACCTGACCACACCCAATGTGATCATGGCTGTGATCAGAGATCAAACAACCTTTTTCCCTTTTGACCCCTAGAGGTCATTGCAGCAGTGTTTACCCTTCTGTTTTGATGCGGTTTGATGTTTGATGGTATTTTGTAAAGTTGACTTTTGACTTTTGTTTTAGTATATATCATAAATTTCATACATTGTAAAAAGAAATGGACAAATATCTATACATAATAATTTAACCTGAATTGTCATTCAGTATGTTGGGCAATTAAGGTTTGATAGCTTTAATATAACATAATTTATACTATTGAATGATTTTCACACTAGATTTTTGTAACTGACAGTTGATGCTGAAAAGAAACAAAGCAAATATGCACTCGATTTCTGTCGTTTAGGTTAGTTGTCATGTGTCTGTAAGAGAAAATGTAAATCTTTTGTGTGTGTGTGTGTGTGTGTGTGAGAGAGAGAGAGAGAGAGAGAGAGAAAGCGACACACAGAGGATCAGTATCTGACCACACCTGACACTGTTATTTGCATGTGATGAGTGAGGCCGATACTCCCGAAAACAATCAACCACAAACAATCAACAATAGCATTTCATATGCCAACCAGAGAAAGCATCAACAGCATGGTTTACAATAGCTACAAGCATCAATGTCAAAGGAACCTAAACTAATATTCCCTACACTTCAGTTAGAGAAATCCCTTCTTGGTGCATTGAACATAAAGAGTTTAAATGTCCTCGATGGCTAAACAATAACATGACAAGCTGTGTGACTAAAGGCTAACAAATAAAACAACTATTGCCTTCAATAGTCTATAGATGTTGTCCATATTAGTCTTGATAGTGTGATGTTGAGTGGCTCTTTTTCTTCCTTAGTAGCAGCTCCCAAACTCTTTAATCCAACTAAGCTCATGATGCTTCTCTAAATCCATCCAATCTGTTGAGTGTCTATACTTAACAGCCCCACTCAACAAATGTGGGTCAATATAAGGTACAGTGAAGCGACACAGTCTGTGTTTGTGCAGAGCAAGATGACCATACTTTCATCCTTAAAGAAGAGTTTGATTCTGACAGATTCTGGTTTGACAATCATCCAGCATCTTTCCTCATGGAGCGCTGAGGTGGAACAAACCAAAACAGGATGAGAACTTCAAGAAGTGAGAGGCTTTGAGGATTTCCTGGAGTAAAATGGAACCGCAAGACCAAATGAAGCGCGACTTGAGTCAGTATTTTTGCAATCAGCTACCGACAGAGTTACATACAAGTGTGACCCACGATCTTTTCTGTGGTGAGATGAAAACCGACTCTATAAGGCCGGAGGGCAGTTCACAGTCACACGGATGGAAGGCCACTGAACACACAAGGTTTCAGAGCTGTAACAGTCGGTCATTTGCCATGGATGCCAGGATAAGACTAGATTATTTGAAGTCAGGGTGCAATTCACCTTTGCCCTGCTGTGCCATGGATGGGACGTTATACAACTACGACTGTCAAAAAGACCTTTGGGAAAGTGAGCCGAAAGAAGAAGAATCTGCTTTGGACTTGGTAGAGCTCCTTGATGTAGATGATGACGTGCAGGATGAAGAGAGCTGGTAGGTGCCATCAGACCACTGAATTCTTTGAGAGTGGGACTTGTGTTCAAAGTGAAAGAAGTGTTCGCTTTGTTAATCCTCACAGGTTGTATGAGTCTCCTAAAAAGTCAGTGACTGTGGAGAAAACTGAGACTGCTTTCCGATGGTGTCGACATGTCCTGGATAACCCCAGTCCTGAGATAGAGGCAGCATGTCGCCTGCTGATGTATAGATTGGATCAGAGTAAGAAAGTAATTTTAGCTACTTTATTTTAGTAAGTTTAAAAGGTTCTTCTAAGATTGATCAGATTGGTCACGTTGTGCCCATTCTCTCTCATCAGACTCAAGCAGTCACTTCAGACGTCCCGCATTTATTTATCACAGTGGCAATGCAACTGTGTTCTCGTCTGTGGACAAATCATCTGTCAACACAACGCAGAACATTTCAGGTGATATAATCATCACAGCTTCGGGATCCTCAACTTCTTTTTTGATACACAATCATTTCTGCACAGACAACCTGTATTTTAATCCCCAAAAAATGACCATCATAAATTTCATTTTCATACATTGCATTTATTAATCTGCACAGATAGCAGTGAGCTGAACTTCTCCCATGATTCCATTAACACTAACTACAGACTGGAGGACATCACAGACGTCCATATGGTGGCTCGCATACAGGAAGCCAGTGAGTATAGAAGATTCTTTTTGATGAATGAATGAACGTAGGATAGAGATAACTTCAGTCGACACCTTGCAGGTTTACGACAACACTACGTTTCTACACCTGCCGCTGCTTCGCCTTGGGGAAGCCCTGAGTCATCAGCCATGCTCTCATCTTTTTTGGACACCGCAGCTGAAAACTTTGATGACCTCACCCCAGGAAATAAAACCAAGGCTTCATCTTCCCCACGCTGGCAGCCTGGTCTGTTGCCACTTAGGTCTTCCTCTTGCCAGCCTCAATCATCAACAGCTCCACAGAGCTGCCAAAGCCCAAAACTAGCGAGACTTCACCAGCAAGTCACCCAGTTCAAGCTGCTCAAACTTGCTCAGAATCAAGGTACACAGAGCATGCACAGTCTGACACCTACAGTTTCACCCTACTATAGTATCAGATTTGTTTGATCTTTGTTTTCCACTTTGGTAAAACTAAGACAAAACATCCCTAAAAAGTTAGCAGAACATGAAACAACAGCAAACTTTATGAGATGAAATAAATTTGGTTGTGAACTACATAAAACCTTGCCTCCCAGGCAGGACCAGGTCACCTGTGCGGACCAGCCTCCGCTCCCTCCAGGCAGTGAGGAACAGCCGGAGTTTAGAAATCGATGATGTCCACCCGACGGCTTCCGATCAGATCGTTTATCCTGCACCAGGTTTGGATCCGTCTCTTCACACTGAGAGGAAAAAAACCCACAAGATTTAAAAAAGTCTAATACCAACAAACAGTCCAAATAGTACAGCTTTGGTGATGTTACATGAGAGCTTGACACCATCACAGCAAAAACTACAGCTATTGAACCATTTATTTTTTGTATTTCTTATATTGAAACAGAGACACACAGCTCAGTTAGAGCACGTTACAAAACAAACCCACCTGATTGTTTTCACAGACGCATCATCCACCACGACTGCGTCAAGCTGCTGGTCCCCATCACTTTCTGGCGCGTTCATGAACTCAGTGAGAGACTCCTCGGCCCGGGTGACAGCCATGAAGAGGCTGCAGAGGTCTCAGTCTGTCAGCCCCTGCAGGATCCCTCACCGCGCTAAGGGATTCCTTTCTCTTGGTGGACGGGTTTTCGCCTCACCTGAGAGGTCGACCCCTGTGGCCTGGGCCAGAAATGCGCCATCCACTCAACGGTGAAAGATGTCAACGTTATCCTGATATTGAGGATCATATAATATTTTGCAATTACTTACTTGTATGGTTGTTTAGCCTATCTAATTATAAAAAAAATGCTTTAGACTGTGAAGGAACTAGTGTCTGTATTGGCATTGTCTTGGCACAGTCTTGTAAGCAAAAACCGATAGAAGCATCCTGGAGGGTTGTTATCCAATAAAAAACTTAGATAATGTGGACTATTGTATGTAGAGTGGTGTAACTGTTCAAGTCATAAGAATGTGGAAATGTCAGAGGCCTTGTTCTGCGGATAAATTCACCCATCTGAGATGACCCTGAAATAATGAAAGTGAAGACGAATGCTCAGTGCTGCAGCACTCGGTACTGGATGATAAGTAAGTAGTAGTTTTGCAAACAGGCTGCATTGCATGTGCATAAGTGATGTAATGCGCGAACTGACGTACAGTGGCACGATGTGATGAAATTTAAAGTGTATCAGTGTGCAAACTCATTTGCCCGGGTGCTGATTTGAATGTGGTAGGTGCAGTCAGAATCACTTGTGATTGCTGCATGGGCTTTTTTCTTCAGAGCTGATGCAACAGGAAGTGTGCAGTTTGGCAACGCACGAGAGAAACATGAAAAGCTTGCACGTTACCAGAAAATAGAGATGTGGTTTCATCCTCAAACTCATATAGTGTCACTCACTTCTTCAGTGGTGAATATATTTTTGTTGATGCTTTTTTTGTGAACATGATGCAGTTTAACCCAACATATGTATTTGTAGTTTTCGTACATTTCTATATGTAAGAATTATACATTTCTACATTTCTACACTAAATTTAGGGGATGTTTACATATAGTGTAGGTTGAGCACGTGGTGTAACTCTCAGCAAAGGTACATTTCTTGTGTTCTAACATCCTCTACAGCCTGAAGTTTACAATGCTGTGGTTTTCAACTTTTCTTTTATTCAGAGCACATTCTGATCACTTGTTTCCTTTTTGTGCCTAAGTGGGATCCAGTAAGCCTGACACGGACTACAAATAAAACGTTTAACAAATGATCTCAGTGCACAAATGTTCATTATGACAAATGAAGGATTAGTAAAGAAATAAGTGTGACAAAACTAAAGAGGTTTAGCTCTTGTGTCTGCACTTTTGGGAGCTGACCTATTACCTCTCATTACACAAAAATGCACAGATGCAGTCAGTCCACAATGCTTGTGGAGCAGAGGCATTTCATTGTGTGTATATTGGAAGTGCAGTGAGGCACTGGAGTGCCCTCTGCTGTTCACTGTGTTGATGAACATGTTCTGTTTATGAATTCATTTGTTGGAAACATGTTAGAACCCAACCCAATCACGTTGACTGTCTTTAACTGAGATAGCAAGAGGCTCACCTGCACAAACTTAAAATGAAAGATGATGAATGAATCCGATTCTTCTCCACAAATGATCATGAACGTGTCAAAATGCAACGTGAACTGCATGAACCTGAATCCCCTTGATCTGCTCTGAGCTGGATCACCATGAGCCAAGACCAGAATTATGAAAGTTCAACCAACAAGAGGAAGAGGAAGATGTTTTGTGCTCTTTAACTGCAACCGGATGTTTGTTGGTAGTATATGACGTTGAAAGAAAGACATTTGTTAATCTTCAGTATGTTTATTTTATTTTTTTTAAGTTGGCTGTGGGTTGAAAAAAAACAGGGTTGCTACTTTTTTGTGAGCACAGGACATGAATGAGTTAAAACAGTACAAAAAACTGAAGACACTTCAACGTCAAGATACACCGCCAACATATAAAAGGCTCCTTGAAATTCCGAATGTGCTGTTCTGTACCCTACAGGTACAACAGAGCTAACAGTACATAGTGAAGCTATAAACATAAACCGTCATTTACAAAAAAATGTACAATATATACCTGAGAAAGCTCAATTTCTCTATTTAAAAACAACATTTTCTTGATAGCTAGTTGTCAGAGTCCATGTCGCTGTCTCCCCCAATGGATCTGAACTCTTCACTCTCCTCGTCTTCACTTAGTTGGACCTGGGACAGCACGGCCGGGCCTCTCCTGTGCGCCTCATCTTCCTCATCTTCCTCCTCCTCCTCACTAATGCCATACTCTTCTCCATTTCCCAAGCTGGAGGGCTGCATCTGACTCCGGCTCTCTGTCTCCTCGTAGCTGCCATAACTGACGCAGAGGCGGACGAACGTTGGCATGATATGTTGAAGACCAACATCAGCACCGCCAGTGTGATTCATGTATAGCGATGCATGTGACCACATTATTGATATTAATGACAAATAATTTAAATCATCAGCCAACACAATGTACTTGTGAAAAAACTGTACTCTGACAATTCGACAATGAACTACAAGATAATAAGATGCTGGCTTGTAAATTGTTGACACCCATAGCAAGGCTTACATCCTCTTGAGTGTTATTCACTCTGAAGCCTGACATACCTGACATTGCTGTCCTCCATGTGAGGCTCGTCGGGGCCGTCCCCGTCATACGACATCATGCTCTCGTCCTGCTCCATACCCATCCGTGCCGTCTCTTGAGCTCTCCGTGGAGGTGGAGGTCGCACATCCACCTCTCTGTCAGAGTCGCTGCCGCTCTCCGACAGCTGAATGGCTACAGGGGACGCACAGCGCATCAGGACAAATGTTGCATGGTCTTCACTGAGGACCAATTAATGCTTAATGTTCATTACTGTCTAATAACCATATTGTTCTATCATTCTTCTATTCTTTTTCTTTACTTCAGCTGTGGCCATTTTCAGTCCCAGGCGAACTTACAGGAGAAAGGGTTGTCACCCTCCTCTTCGCTGGCATCATCCTCTCCGTCAGACATGAGCAGGTCCTGGTACAGCACACTGGCTTGGGCAGGGCGGTTGGATCTTCCCTCCTCTCCCTCATCCTCTTCCTCCTCTTCTTCATCCTCCTGGTTGTGCATGCGTCTGCGGGGCGGCAGCAGCATCTCCTCTTCGTCGTCGTCGTCCTCAAGATCGCCCTCTGCATCCTCTGCCTGGAGACGCAGGTCAGAAAAAAGAGAGGTAAGTAAGAAGGAGTAAGCAAGCTTACACTTACACAAAGCTTAAAAAAAAAAATCTTGTGCGTGTCTTACAGGAGCAGGAGTCTTGGGTTTGCCATCATCTTCCTCCTCAAAGCCTTCAATGTCCACATCCGACTCTTCCTCCCCAGGTCTTCTGATGTGGCGTCCCTGAGAAACAGGATCATAAAAGTCTGAGCAGAGAACGACGAAGGCAAGAGGCTGTAATGTACTTACGCGAGAAACGACTTTTACACGCGTTATAACAACGCACGGAAACAGGCTTGGTGCTCTGAGGCTAGTTTGAGGAGAGGTGGCATGCGGTTGTAAGCCTTATTTCTATCTCTCTCCATACCTGCCCCCCTCTCTTCTCTGGAGCAACCACTAGAGGTCCCTCAGAGAAAAGGCTGCTGGGTTCTCTGGGCAGACTCCCTGAAGCCCCGCTGTCAAACAGATCAGCAGGCTGGCCAACGCCACACAGGGTGGCACACACAAGCGGAGAGACAGGACAGGGCGGCGGGAGCGAAGGAGAACAACAGGTTGGGAGAAAGAAGACGCTACGGTGAATTGTAGAGAGGAAAACATGAAAGTCTAGAAAGGATAGAGTTAGTGCAGAGAACGAGTGAAAAACGTACAAGGGCAGGAGGAGCACTACAAGGCGCGGTGAGGAGACTGCTGCACGTAGAAGAGTCTAGACTACCTGGCGTGGCACGTTATAAACAGCTAGAGGCTGTAAGTGGCGCGAGATCCTCGGGAAAAACCACCAGCTGCCAAGACCATGAACAAAATGTGGGCCCTGGCTGCTCTCCTACCTGCGGTGTGTATGGCCCAGGAGTCATTGGGTCCAGACTCTCCAAGTCCGCAGCATCCAGAGCTGCCTCTTTAGCAGTCGAGATGTCCTTCTCCAGCTGGGTCAAGTGCTCATCATACTGCAAACGCAAAAACGGGATTATTACGATCACTACTCAGTGCTTTTCCGGCTCATAAGAACACTATTGTTCTACCCGTAGTTTTCAAAATCTGACCCTAACACCGCAGTTTAACAGTACATGGTGAAATAGTCAGAATCAAAGAATTTCCTTTACAATCCTCTGTGTTTTATAAATGTACATGATACGAAACTTACATATATTTTTCAACTATTTTCTACTAATGATGTTTTCTTTTAACGATTTATATAGCTTAGCTTTAGATAGCTTTCTACTATGTTTCTATTATGTTATGTGAAAAACAGAGGGATTAATTATTCACTACATTAAAGAGACAGTAAGATAAATGTTATAATATGTTGCCCAATGTAATTTACTGTTGACCTAATCCCTACATAATCCCTACTCTTCCCCACTGTCATCAAACACTGGGATTTACACTTGGCATACCTCTGCCAGGGTCTGCTTGCACACGTTAACAATGTCCAGGGCTGTCTTGGTGTACGGACTGTCTGAGCCTGTGAAAGACACACAATGTAAATATGCTCGGACAATATTTTCATAGAAATCTGCTTGCACTGGCCGTCAGTCGATGTCTGATGAGGTTGAGGTAACCGTTGTCAACACCTTTACCATTGTACTTGATACTGTTGGCGTGGATGAGACTGACATCCGAAAGGAAGGCATCTCGGTTCTGGTATTTGTGTTTCGAGATGTTCTGTTGAACCATGAAATGCAGACAGACAAAGAAGGATATGTTCCGTTAAATCGATTTGTATTACAGATCTTAGAAAGAGGAAATGAGTATATTTGTTTTCGGGTTGACGCCTTGTATGACCCTCACCTTGCGGATGGTCTCCAGATCCATGGGATTCACAATCACCTTATAATAATCAGGAACAAACTTTTTGTTGACGGGGTGATGGAATGGCCACGACTGTAAAGAAGAGAAAGATGGAGAATGAGCTGCAGCTCATTACTTTTACTGAATTATGAGTATACAGTGTAACAAATATGTAACAGGCACAAAATCATAAACTCTGTGGTACGGAGACGCTAAAAAGAGCGAACTCACGTCTGGAACCACCATCATTTTCTGGGTCACAATGTTGTCCAGGATGAAGGAGAAGGCGACCTGATCGTCATCGTCCAGCAGTGGGTTGATGGCTTTCTCTAATCTCACCAACCTGTCCTCCTTCTGGACGCACACACACACACACACACACATGCAAAGGTTTCAGAGTGTAGAAATGTGTAGAAATAAACAAATGGGCAGGATGGTCTGATATAAGGCAACCCATTCTTACTCACACTCACCTCTTTCAGTTTCGCATCGCACAGGTCCAGCATGGACTGTGCCACCTGCGTTATGGGATGCTTCGCCCCTGCAGGAACAAAAGCAGAGAGCTTTCTTAAATGACCAGATTTACTGAATCCGCGGTAAAACCTCAATCACTTTTTCAGCCCAAGAGGTTGTTAAAGACATTCTTATAGTTTCACCGTTGTAGGTGGCGCTGTTCTTGACAATAAGCTCCACCGCCTCACGGAACTCCTCCCTCGACGGGTACATCCGTTTGCGTACGTTCTCCCTCAGCGTCTGCAGGTCCATGGGTCGAGTGATGATCTTGTAGTAATCCTTCACAACCTTGGCGTTGACGGGCGTGTGGAACGGGTACGTCTACGTGGAAAAGTAGTGAAATTGAAACAGCAGAGCTGTGAGGGAAGCGTGTGGGGAGAGTGAAACGTTGTGGTGAAGGCAGGTGTTCTGACGGGTCTCACATTGGGGTGATCCCGCATGTCATTGATGATGTTTTCCAGCACAGAAGACAAGGTCACCATGGGGTCAGTGCGTCTGCGGTGGATGGCCTTGTGAGGTTTCTGTGAACAGGGCTCAGACATCAGCTGAAGGGACTTTTGAGTGCAAAAAGTGTTAAAACCAGCTGTGCAACGTCGTTGCTTACATTGAGATAGTCACAGTGCACGGCGCTGCCAACACGTCTCTTCTTCTTTTGTGGCAGCTGTTGCTTGGGGAACTTGAGCACTAAAGACTTCCTGCGCACCTCATCAGCACTGTAGGCAAAAAAAATGGTTACAAAACAACAGGGGACGATATGGACACAAACTCCCTGAGGTAGTGTATTTGGGGGATTCTGTTGATATTTAGGACATGATGTAGGAAGGAAGAACAAGGACGATCCACTACCTCTCAATGAGCTGTTTGCCCAGTACGATCTTTGTGCCCTCCACCTTGATCAGTTCCTCGTTATCGTTGTGGATAACAGTCTTTTCCAGCTCC
Organism: Psettodes erumei; assembly: GCA_016785225.1. Lineage (NCBI taxonomy): Eukaryota > Metazoa > Chordata > Actinopteri > Pleuronectiformes > Psettodidae > Psettodes > Psettodes erumei. The sequence continues at coordinate 625,506 of JAFBJZ010000411.1, forward strand.
TCTTCCTGCTCCTCTGTCATGGCAACTGGGTTAGAAGGAGGGGCGTTGGTCTGGTAGTACAGTGGGCAGAACTTGTTGGTCCTCATGTGTCCTATGGCTCCACACGCGCCGCACTTTAGCTAGGGAAAAGAGGCAAACATTAAGGAACACGACTAATAATTTATCTGTGCTGTATGACAGCCATACTGAAAAAAAGAATACTCTAAATTTAAGGAGCAAAATAAATACAAATTTTAAACCAAGAAGCTGTTTGAAGAAAAAGTGAAAGTATAGTACTGAATCAGCAAGCTTACTTTTACCTTGAGGTCTGGTCTCTCTTTGACCTTCTTGGCCTTCTTCTCTGGGGGTCCCTTGATCTTGTCCTTCTCCTGATTTCTCTTCAGTCTCCTCAGCTGCTCCTGAATACGCCGGCGCTCCTTCCTCATCTCTTCTCTGTGCTGCTCGTCAAAGAGCGCAAACTTTCGTCTGCAGCCACAAAGATAACAACACTGGCTGTTTCAAATTTATATTGCTTTTTTTTCCTAATTATTTAGACTAAGCTTAGTTTTGAAAAATAAATTGGGTTGGGTTCGAGAGACTTACATGAATTCATCATCCTTGGTGGTTCTGATCCTGGTGTAGGCATCAATAACGGCAGCCTTACGAACCGTCTCACAGCGGACATATTCCTTCCCGTCCTCATCCCTGAAGGTGCGATAGATCTTGAGTCGCCGCCCTGTGGCCGAGGAGTTTAGGCTTGTGACGGACGAGGTGTCGTCGTCCTTGTGTGAGCTGGTAGATAAGGAACTGGCTGTGAAGTGAGGAGAAGAGAAGCTTACAGCGAGAGTTTTTTCCAACTCTACCCGGCCGAACACCTGTTCCCAATGCACCATGAGAAGTGCACAGACCTTTGCGCCGCTCCTTGCGCCCCTTGTTGTCACGGTCACTCTCCTCGCCCATTAGCATCCTCTGCAGCTCCTTCCTCTCCTGCTCCTCCCTCTCACGGGAAAGCTGGGAGCTGGTCTTCTTGTTCTGCAGCATGTTCTCAATGTTCTTCCCCATCTCCTCGAAGTCGCTGTCCTCTGCCGAGCTGCTATCTGTGTCTGTGGAGAGCACCTCTGTCGACTCCAATACCCTGTGCGGCGGGGGTGCGACAAACGAGATGACTCAACTGGGCTCCGACAGCATTTTGAATAACATATACAGCCCGAAATCAGAGTCTCACTTGTTCTGCAGGTCAAAGATCCGCTGGCACTCCTCCTTGTAGCGCTCCTGGTGCTCAGCAACAGAGAAACGAGACCCTCTGGCGAACTTGCTCATGGGTCCCTCGCCTGAGCGCGCCTGCTCTGTGGACATGGTCCTCACCACGTCAATCACCTCCCAGCGAGAGAGCTTCTTGATCTAACACACACACAAACACACAAGCAATCTAAGAAGCCTGAAAGACGAGCTAAAAAAACCCTTAACAGTTAGGTCACAGGCTATTCTTACAATATTTAAAAAAAATCTCAGGTCATGTATGAACCCTGACCGCTATGCAGATATAATGCATATATTGAAAATAGAGTAGAAAAGGTGAAAGGACAAGTTTAAGTTATCCACTTTCATAATGAAGAAAATGGTTATTGCAGATCAAACTTCTGTTATTATGGGGAAGCTGCTCAAACTACTAGACCTTGTTACATCCATCTCATTTGCTTGCATATCACCACGTTCTTACTTCTTCCTCTGGGACCCCGAACTTGCGCAGCAGCTGCTTGGCATTCTTCAGTGAGAGTCTCCTCAGGTCAGCGTCTGTCCCTGTCACTGTCTTCTTGACGGGCTGTGGCTCTTTGTCATCCTGAAAAACCGCACAGGGTCAAAGCTTTCTCCAATATATACACAGAAGGCAGATCACGGGGTGGCAGAATTTTGCTTTAGACAGTCAGACCTTCTGTTGAGTAGGCTTGTTGGGCACTTTGACATAGGAGAAACCCTCTCCACAGCCCGTGGGATCAGCCACACCTGTGACCTCCAACAGGCATTTCCCCTTCATGGCAGAGATGAAGGCTCTTGTTGTGTTCCATGGAGCTGTCCGCACCTAGGATGTGTGAGACAGGATCAGCCCGGTGTAAGTCTGGAGAGCTTTTTGGTGTGTCAAGCCTGAAACCCCTTAAACTTGATTATTAAGAAGCACTTGGATCGATACCTCATCATCGATCTTCATCTGAAAGTCCTCTTCGTTCTCCTCCTCTGGAGCAAAGAAGGACTTCTCACCATATCCAGCGTCCTAAACGAGTGACGCAACTTACAGTGAGGCCACAGCGATCACTCGTGTCGACCATCGGAGTCAAGCTGTTTTGAGGCAAACGTGGTTACCTTGAGTCTCTGCTCTGCCACCAGCATGCTATAGTAAGCGCAGCACTGCTCTGGAGACACCATGGCTCGGATCTCCTCTTCTGTAGGCAGTCTGAAGTCAGGCTTCAGCACCCACCAGTTAGAGTCCATCCCTGGTATGAGGACAAGGCAATTTCCTCTTACCTGCCGTCTTATTCTTGATCACATAATGCAGCAGAATAACCAAAACAAGCCTTGTAGTTATTAACCTGATATGCAAGTGAGATATTCACTTAACATATACTTAACATTTGTACCCTCACACTGTCCATCTTACCTCGATGATAAAATCCATAGTAGTCGTAAAAAGCTCTTTCCCTGCTTAGATTCCTGTCTGTCAATTCAAGGCACAAACGCTGCTGAGCTCGTGCAGCTTCGAACCGCACAGTATCTCTTTATAACCTCAACTTTGCCCTGACACAAAAACAACTGGGTTAGGTTAGACCAACGAGCGATTACTAAACGTGTGAAAACACGGGGTGGAGAGTGGGTGAATGAGCGAGGTCAACCTGTGCGTTTGAAGTCGGCACACAGTTTTAGTCGTTTCCTGATGCTGCTCTCTGAGTGGGAGGGAAAAGCTTTCTTTATATCCTCCATGCGGATCCTCCGGGGCCGATCTTTGCTCTTCCAGAACAAGCGGTAAATGAACACCTGCAGAGGCATCACAGATGCAAAGGTTCAGCATTTGCAACAACATCAACAGGTAAACTTTTCTCGAAGAGGTGTGGAAATTAAACGCACCTGGAGGAAGTCTCGGATGTGGGTATTGGCTCGTTTGGAGTTGGGCCCGGGAACCTCGAACAAGGGGCACTCCTGACCGACCACAAAAATATCCACAATCTCTCTAATGTAGTAGCCGTGTCGTGTTCGCAGAACCAAGAAGTCGGTCTCCGGCATCTTGTGCAGGTAGATTGGGGCACGGAAAAGGTTGTTTTCAAATGCCTAAAAGGAAAAAATAAATCAATGTCACACAAACACCAGACCAGTGAAGCTAAATATGTTCACCTAAACTAAACACTGAATCTTTGTCTGTGATGGTGCTGACCTGGAGCAGCTGACCAGGATGCAGAGAACCAAGGAAAGGGGACGTGTGGCAGTACACAGTCTCTCCATATTTACAGTCGGGCGCGCCAGGATCCTTTCCAGGTTTCTGAAAAATATAGTAACAATGGCATTGTGTACTTTAATAGCGTTTAACATTCAAACAAGGTAGAAATGGAATGTTTTGTCCCTCCAAGTTTCTGGGAAAGTCCCACCTATTTGTTTACAGGTCTGCATTTCTTGGCTAAGATAAGTCGTATCTTACTCAGGGTTCAGGGGGTTTTAAGATAAAAAAATGCTATTTGTGGCACTTTGAGAGTTTCTAAGACCTATACTAAGTTGTGAGGGTGAAAAACAAGGGCCAGACTCACCCTTTTGTAGTAGTTCTTGATCTTGGTGGCCATGCCCACTTGCATGATGAGAGGGGCGTATTCTTCACTGTACTCAGCCAGGATCAGATCTCCGTCTTTGCCCGTCAAGTCCTGTGGTGTTCGCATAAAGAACATGTCTCCTCCTCCTGCCGCCTGCCGCTCTTGCTCTCTCATCTACACGAAAAAAAACACCCCACAAACACCATTGACGTTAATGCAAAAATGGGTGAAAAGTGGCATCTGTATGTTCAAAGGGCAATGAGGGCTCCACCTTGGCCTTCTTCTTAATGTGCTTGAGCAGTGGCTGGACAGCGTGGGGACCCGGCTGAGCCAGGGCTCCGAACGAGTACTTCTTCAGAGCCGGTCGATGGAACTGGCGCAGCTTCATGGGCCCCATGTGGGTGGGGAAGAAGGGTTGCCTCAGCTCCAGTGCCGGGATGGAGTGCTGTTAAAAACACAAAAGCTAACTGATTTAGAGAACGTTCTGCACGTCAACTGGTTTCAGGGAGTATTTCACAGATTACAGGCTGTGTGTCCACACTAGAGGGTTCGTTTCTGGATTCCTGCGCAGTGTTTGTTTTCAGGGGACCACTGCTTACCTGAATGATGTTTCCACCAAAGGTCCCCCTCAGGCCCTGCTGTTTGGGATAGTAGAACTCATCATTGGACAGGTTCCAGGGGTCCTTCACTTCAGGCTGGGACATGTTCTGAGTGTAAGGAAGGAGATTTCCCATTAAATTTTAACAGCAATGTTTAACTACCAAAATTGCACATGTATTTACTGCTCGCACATGGTCTTGCACAATCAGTTTTGTAGCCTCAGGTGCAAGTGTTCACCTCATGTCTGTTCCTGCATCATTTAGCTTTGATTGGCCTTATTCGAGACATATTTTATCCGTTTCAAATAACCCACATCTCCGCAGGAGGAGCACAGCTTTTATCTGCCATTTGTCGAAAGACTGAAGAGGCAACGCACCTGCTGTGGCTCATCTTTTATCACCCCCGTCTTCCCGAGCAGGATGCGGCTCTTTTTGATTGCCGTCTCCTTCTTATTTTCTTTTGATGGGGAGTGGGATGTTGTTTCCTCCTTTTCATCAGGAATCTCTGTAATAGATGGAGTGGGGGTATCAAAATAAGCAGAACAAAAATAAGCCGAGGGTAAGATTTTGTAAGATGCCAATTTTGAATGGATGGATAAATACCAAGAATAATATTCTCATCATTAGGATCCAGTGTAAGAACAGGCGGCATGAGCATGTGATCCATCTCCTGGTCATCCCAGATAATGTTGTCTTCCCAGCGTCCGTACACCAACTCTTCGTTGTCAATGGGGAAGATGGAGAACCAGGGACAGTCATCTTCCTGAGAGGCTGTGGAGGAACAAAAACAAGCGAATGCAGTACAGAAAATGAGAGGTCAGCTTGAGACGAAAAAGGTCTGGTGAAGCTTTTATTTGCGCTTAAAAAATCAGCTCACCTTGATTGTCGTGGTTGTTTTTTTCCCGTTTGGAGCTGGAGATTGAGGATGCCTTGGGCATGGGTGGAGGCGTGGGTGGCACCAGCTGTGAATTACTTCTTGTAAGACCTGTAAGATGGAACAGATGATTGAATTTCTTTCACACACGGGAAACATTACAGCAGGCTGTGTTTTTTTCCCCATGGCATCTTACCCTGCTGGGCGTTATAAGCATTGGCATTGCGGGTCATGCTGGAGGGTAGCCACCCTGCCAGACTGGCTCGCTGGGTCTTGGTGCCCTTGTGTTTGACGTCCTCCCCGTTCCAGATAATATCGTCCTCCCATTGCAACTGAGTGACCATCAGGAAGACCTCGTTCTCAAGGGTCGCTCTGGGTTTATCTTCATCATCATTATCACCTTCATCGGCGTTCTCGTCCGGGCTCTGACACTAGAAATGTATTAAACACAGTATCAGTTACACGTTCAGTATCATGTTACTGTTATGGCTACAGACGTCCATGCCTGCGTACCTCTTGAGCAGTCTCTGTTATTTCTTTCGGTGCGTCCTGCTTCTGAGGCTCATCGAACAACTCTTTTAGCTTGAACCCGTAGGTGAAATTGCTTCCGTCTTCTGGGATGCCCAGCATGTCGTACCAGAGCTGGGCAGGACCATACCTCCATTCTGCTACTTTTGGCCGAGACTCTGTCTCCTTGTCCCCGTCACCACAAGTCTGTGAGAACTTAGATTCTACTGGAGCCATCATGGTTATCTGGATTACAGAGAAAAGCGTGTTAAGTGCTTGATACAATTATATAATGAAAGACTGCTACCAGTGCCATACAAAGATTTACCTCATCATCAGAGAGACACTGCTCTGGGGGTGGAGGGGGTGCATACTCATAAATCCATCCAGATTTCTTCTCCTGGCTTTGCTCTGTGGGTTCTCCCTCTGGAGGAGGCGTCCCAGGCTGTGGGTCCCGATGCTTCCGCTTCTTCTTCCTGCGGGCACTCCTCCAAACAGAGGGCATGCTCTTCCCAGGGCCGAACAGCCGTAAGAACCTAAGCACCTAGTAGTAAAGTGCACTCATTAATTAAAAAATATATATACTGATAAAATAAACCTGCTTAATGAGAAAGATCAGATCAGTACAGTGATGAATCTTTACCCTTCCAGGCCTAAACTCTGGGAAGAGCTCTGTGACACTTGGTAGTGCTTTGGCAGCATCCTTTTGCATAATGCCAGCAAGGGGGAGGTTGAGCCTGTCTGGGGACCCTCCGGCTCTGGAGCCCTGGCAAGGACGGTCGGTTTCTGACTCGGAGTCTGAGGAGCTGCTGAAGTCAACCTTATCCCCGGTAGATGATGGCGCAATAATGGAAGGCAGAATGATGCCATCGCCCTCTTCCCCAGCTGGATGGAACAGTTCACAGATGGCAGCAGCAGGTCAGGCAATCAATCTTTATCATCAGATATTTGTGATATAAAATACTTGAACCTAGCCTGAATTGTTATGGATTTTACTTCATGATTGAGCGTAATATATGTTCATTAGAGGCAATTGAAAGCCTTTGACAGTAACATCAACCCTCATGAAGTAACCTTAGCAAATTCACTTCCTTAGAGACTTCATAATTACAGCTCTGTAAACAACAATCCCTACCTAAGAGGTTAAACTAAACCCAATTTCTCCCCAGAGACTAATTATGAGTAAACAAGTCCTCACCATTGGTGCTCTGAGAGGAGGGTTCATCTTTCTTAGCAGATGTAGGAAGACTTGGTGGTGGTGGAGGAGGCATAAGCTTAGAATCAATATCCTCACAGTCGGCATCATAGTCATCCTCATCATCTAGGGTTAAGGAATATCAAAAAGTTTTAGATTAGGACAAATTAAACAAATTTAAAAAGCAAATAAACACAGAGTCAAACGATATAACCAAGAAATCTGAAATGAACATGACTCTGTAAGATGGTCACCTGTTTTCCTGCTGGGCTGCAAAGACCCCATGGCCTGACGGTATTTCTTTGTCTCATCCTCAGCAACCTCACTGATGTCAGAATAATCAACCGCATCATCCTGTGCTTTTCACCCAACCTGCATGACACAAAAATCCAAAATGTTCACAAATCCTATTCCTGGCCACATTAATGCAAAGTTCCTTCATATATTTGCCCTCACCCTCTGCATCCACACTACCAGAGTCTCTGCTCTCCTCTTGCTCATCATCTTCATTAGCAGTAATCTCTGTAATGAGTGAGCCCAGACCCAGAGTACCCAAACCAGCAAGATGCTTTTTGGACTCCTGGGGTAAAGACAAACGGGCAGAAACAGAATAAAACATTACAGTGTACACTGCATTTCATTTCCACCAAAAATTATAATCTTAAAAATGCTCTGCAAAAGAACACTACTTAAAAATGAGTGTTGATGTTGCAGGAGGAAAAGTATCTTTAAAACACTAACATTGTCCAGAACACTGTCATCCTCCAGCTGTCCATCTTCATTGATGTTTCCAAAGAGGAAGCCAGTTATAGAGAAAGGGCGATCTTGGTCCTCGTCGCTGTCTGAGTCTGACATCCTGAAAGGTCATGAGACAGTATCGGCATTTGGCAAAAGTGACTCGCAACATTAGCGAGATGTCACTGTGATCTCTGAAGGATCATGCATGAAAAAATGCCTCCATACTGAATTGCATTACATTTTTTCAGTCTATGTTTAAATCTCTGCTCAGAAAAATTAGATTACAACACCAGATACTATGCCATATAAACTATCTTGTGTATATGTCATTCTAGACAACTTGAGGGAACTTGACAGATTAGCTGTTTAGACTGAGGTGGACTTGTCTGTCAATATGAGGAGTGAAAGAGGTGGCCGTGCAAATACAGACTTAAATAATGAGCCTCTTAAAGAAGATGATAAATAAGATAAAAGACGTACCTAGACGTGGCAAGGGTTTTTTTTAAAATCGTGGGTTTTTGGTAATACTGCTTTTGATTTACAACTAATGGTTTCCACTTTTCTGTTCCTTCTTGGTTTATTTCTGCATCATGTTATAAGGCAAGCATCGGAGCTAACACTGTAATATAATGTCAGTTGGATGTTGTGTAACCTAAGTTATTGCCTGTTGTGTTATCAATTACCTTCTGATCGATAGCAAAGAGGGATGGGGCAATATACATCTTCACTTCCGTACTCAGAACTGGCTGCTGAGTGCCGGGAGGCTGGCTGGAAGACAACCATCTGCCCAGTGGAGGTCGGATGCCGGGGCTTCATGCGGCTGTCAACCACACGCCTCCTGAGGGATGTGGGACTCACCGGAGGACGACTCAGGAAGGCAATAAAGGACCTGGCAGAGGAGGCTGAAAAGGGAGCTTTTGGCTCTGGCTTAGGAGGAAGGACAAAATTTGGGGGAAGAACACCTAACCCCAGACAACAGCCGCAGGGGACAACACCCATCAGCTGTACGCAGTATTACAATCGTTCCACTAAAGAGAAACAGCAAAGCACTACAGCTGTCACACAGTGAGAAAGAGGGCAGCCAAGAGGTGTCTCTCTATCAGACAGCCGTTCAAAGTGTTCATTGGTTGTTTTATGAATTGTAACTGAGATTTCTCTACTGTTGGGCAGCAGCTCAGTGGTCACCTTTCTCTCATTTGCATACATTGTAAAGTTGCGCAGGGTCTCCATTAAGGAGAACTTGTCTTCTTCAATCGCATCCGTTTAGAAAAATATAACTAATTGCTATTGAAGAAAACCCCAAAATGTGGGACATTCTCTTAGTATGTTGTGAGGAAATAAAAAAGCTAAGAAATACAGTTGAATAAATAAATTGCATGACATCCATAAAAATTAAGTGGATACACTGAGTCGACAGAATGCTATCCACATATGCACACCATGCTTTTTGTTTTGGCCCGGCAGTGTTAAAAACGAGGGCTCCATCCTCCACTCCATACAAAGTCACGTCCTATGATCCAGTGGAAAAAGTTGCCATAAAATATCTAAAATATGTTGATATTTAGAGAAAGGTTTCCTTGACTCAGCAATTGATTTCCATGTACAACACGGTCTCTGGTTTACCAATTAAGAAGTAATCGATGTTGATGGCAATGAGGGAACACAGGAGGGAGACTTTCACAGTGTTACAATGAAGCCGCTCTGTGTCGTTACCCGCTGGCTGGCCTATTGTTAGGGCAACAGCAATGAACTTCCTGTTCTGTCAAACTTTTTTCCTTTTGAGAGAGCAGCCACTTGTTTCATCAACTCCCTGTTCTTGGCCTGTGGAAACAAATGATGAACATTTGTAAACTCATAATGCATGTGTACATTGCAATTTACCTGATATCTTGATTGCATTTTAACTTGCAGCAAAACACACCAGCTTTTTTTTTTTTTTAGGAAACTACAGTTTCAAAGTCCAGTTGCCTTTATATAGCACTTACAAATGCCATAGCTGAGATGACTGAGATTCTTCACAGACATACATGTTTTAAATAACTTGCACATTATTCATCTGGTGCTGCAGACAGAAGGATTTTCGCCCCACATGCGCTACCTTCAACTGCTTACACCATACTGATGAAACCATCTTTGACATTTCTCTATCAACATAAATTATTTCACCTGGCATATCCTGACAGAACACAAGTATTGTAATGTTAATTGTTTCTCACAATATTATTTCTCAACATTTAGTTGCCAAAATGTTACTGGGTTAATAAGCAATGATTTTAAATCAGCCTTTTTGATTGAGTGGTATGTCAGAAATGGACATAACTATAAAAGCTATACTTTTGTGACAATTACGTTACCACGCCTTCTATAATGAATGTAGATGTATATCATGTATGTATGTGTCCAACCTGCTGCTGCTCCATCGCCTCTTTGTGCGCTTTCTCCATTTGGTTCATCTTCACTCTCATATTGGATTCCTGGTACTGAAAGTCCGCTTTGAGCTCTGTGAGCTAGGAGAGAGTTTTATAGTCAAGTACCTCAAAAGAGAGGAAAAAATCCAAGCAAACAACACTGATGCTGTGTGTCAGGTGAGGCTGATGACCTACCTTTCGGTCCTTCTCTAGGATGGTCTGATCCCTTTGCTGCAGAAGTCTCTTCAGTGACATCACTTCCTCTTTCAATTGGCTGATGAGAATGAAGTTGTCTGTTCCTCCAGAATCCATCGACTGGGTGATTGAACTACTGATGGGGAGGAAAGGAAAGGTTATGCCCAAAAGAAATGGCTAATAATGGTCTCTCAACCAACTGCAACACATCCTACCTGTCCCCATTGGATGGCTTCATCTCCAGTTTTGGTTTCTTCTTTGGAGTCTCCTTCTGGATTGAAGACGATTTATGGCTGCAAAGAAGATCAGATGGCAATGTATGGTCTGGGCCTAAAAACCTCTATCAGCACACAGTTTTCTCAGGTATTTTATGTGGGTGACATGAGATGGAAAGTTTTACCTCTGCTTCCACAGTCCCTGCTCCTGCTCAGGACTCAAGCTCCCACTTAGTCTGAAAAAAAATGGGTCAGCTTAGCAAGTAACAGCATACAACAGACACAAATCGGATTTTCTTCACTGTCATGTGTTAAAAGTCAACAGCCTGATGGAGTAGCCCAGGGACGACATACTTGTGGTGAGAACTGCTGTGTCTGTGTTGGTGGTGGTGGTGATGATGGTGAGGTCTGGAGTGGTGGTCTTTCTCGTTCAGGGACGAGGAGTTGGAGGAGCCGAAGCCCTTCCTCTGCTCCTTGGTCTTCTGCAGGACACGGCGGTAGGACAGCGTGCAGAGCCAGCACAGCAGTTTCCCATCCACCTGCATTACAGGTAGGAGAGAATAGCTCATAAGACTCGCCGTTACATATCCGCTGTGTGATCCGACCGCACGTGTGTCTGGTTTCTACCTTTCTCCTGCCTTCCTCCTTACGGTCAAAGGCGCACTGCTGTTTGCACTGCTCACAGGTCTGTGGTGGTCCATATTTCTTCTCTGAGTTAGTACAACGCTGGCATTTTGTCCCGATAAAAGCTGCGATGATGTTACAGTACTGGCAGGGTTTGGGCTGTAACGGCAGGCAAAACACAAAGTGTGTTACACATAATGCGACCTTCAACAAATATACACAAAGTCCGACATGAAAGTAAATTCAGCTGTAGTAAAGTAAGTCAGTAGTGAAAAAAGTGTGACAAAAGAGAGAAACTTGTCACTCACAGTTCCAAACTGTTTGACGTTCTGGGCACATTTCTTGCAGATTGTGTTGGTTTTACTGTAAAGAACAAGCAGGACGATTACATCCAAAATGAGTGACATAAAATGCAAATAAAAAAATACACATAAATACATCACTAAATGAGCAAAAATAAAAGCTGAACTCAAAGATTAGATGCACACATCTCACCTTTCCTGCTGGAATTCAGATCTGCAGTACGTGCACTTCACTATTGGGTGTGCGATGCGGCACTCCTGCGGTGACAAAACAAATGAACGTTCATGAGCATCTGATGGCAAAAGCCGACTTATTTTATTACATGATGCCCAATCTACACTCAAGAAACAAGACTGCCGTTTAAGGTGTTTGTCATATAACCGTTGGCTCGCACATTTGTGGAAATTCTAGCACCTGACACTTCGGGTGTATATAAGAGGTAATGACTGCCAAGTAGTGTAACTGATTTTTTCGGTGAACTCATTATGACGGCAGGACCAGGCAATGTGGCGAAAATAGGAAAAAAAACAACCCATTATAACATAAATCTTGAGCTGACATTTTCCAATATTTAAAATCCTTGTGGCCGTAACTGCATTAAAGTGTTCGTCAGTCGACCTTGTGCGCTAACTATCCTGTGCAAAGAAACCTTCTCCGCATATTTAGAGAGAAAATGGGATTTCTAAAGTGTTAACACAGTCCCACTTTGTCTGCTCCCCCGTGCTTTTATAAAAACATGAATCAGTGCAGACTGACTGTGAAGAAAATAAGAGTGGTATCAGAAGGCCACACGGTTGCCTTCCATCACTGGAACACTTTTCTCTTACAGAAAAAAACCCTCGTCTGTTCCCCAGCTGCACGCTGCAATTCTACTTGTGAAGCTCTAGAAGAGCAACAAGTTGGCACACATGGAGACAAATGACATTTAAAAAAAAATAAATTCTACTACACATAGACCAAATTCTCCGGCTGGTAATGGTGTGGTATGAACGTGCCATTGCTGTTTAATAAACAGCGTGGTGGCGGGGAATGATAATAAACAAGGTCTCAGTGACTGTAGCGTGTTCAGGTTGGAAAAGATAAAGGCTGTTATGTAATCGGAGACAGGATAACTTGCCGCCCGTCGTCAACACCATCTCAAACCAGACGGTAGACAAACAACAACAACAACAACAACAACAACAAAAACCCACTAGCACACTTCCACACTCTTTAAGCTCAGTGTTGTTCGGCGTCTTGTTTACAGTCACTCCCAAACCTTGCACAGCTGCTGGCCCTGCGACAGCTCCTCGAAGGGATACCGCTGGTTACACTTCGTACAGGCGTACAGAGCCGACGTTGCCATTCTCGCCCAACTAATGTCACCGAGCTAGAGGAAGGGGTTGGCGGAGCCCAGCTGCAGACTGAACGGGTTGACGGCGCCGTTTCCTTTCTGGCCGCTCGCTAATTGAGACCTAAGAGCAACACACTGTGTTGGCATCCAGCGTTAGCTAACTGTTAGCTAGCCGTGCGAGGCAGCGTAGGGCAGAGCAGGAATAGCTTAGTTAGCTGGAGGGAGCAGGGCGAAGAACAATAAACTCCAAATATCTCTCAGCTTTCGCTGCCCGAACGTTGTCCGACCGGACTGACTTGAGAGAGATCGTTAGTCGTGCCGCCACATGAGCCTCCAGTTAACGCGGATCTGGCTATTTACGTGAAGTTTCCACTGTTCTCGCCAAGAAAGGTATTTTCCTGTTTTCCTTCTCTCTTTTTGTATCAACGCCGTCGTCGTCATGTAACCGGAAGTGGCTGACGGCGAGCTCCAGAAGAAGAAAGGAAACCTATCGCGACACAATATCCGTCCGCGGGATCCACAGTTTGAAATGCTCCGAGCCAATCACCTGTCTGCATTCGCTCACTCAGCGCTGCTGCTCCGCATGCCCGATCGTCTCGCCGACCGACCCTGTTTTAACTGGGTTTGATCACCGAATTAACACTTTTAGTCCTGTAGTAACGCGCACGCTAGTGTTGTTATTCTACATCTGGTCTGAAATTTGTGTTGGATTTTAATCCGGATTTTCAGTGTTATGTCATTGGAGGGATGAGTAACTTCTGTTTGGCCCCGTGGTTTTCTGTAAGGTGTCCTGTGAGAGGTATTCCTGATTAACCCGGTTTTGGGTCTAATTCTGTGCACCCAAATAGTGTGACATCAGCGGCATGCTAAGTGCGAAACGGGTGGATGAGAATTGCGGAAATGTGACTTTTTACACAACTTTCTGTGACTTCTTGGAACCAGTTGCTTTTTAAATCAGGAGCAGCGTTGATGTCTCATAAAGCCTTTGGTGGATCACTGAAAAGTTGTAAGAAGCCAATGTACAACATACACAAACTGTGTTTTCTCCAAAACTCCTTCTTACTAACACTGTAAACCATAAAAATGCACCTAATTGACTGTATAGTATCAGAAATTAATCACTTGGATACATGTTGACGTTTTACAATACAGTTTGTCATTACTGTCACCCGAATACGTGTGGAAAAATATTCACATCTGTAACAGCTATACATTATTAAAAGTGAGAGTAATTTAATATAAGTGGCAATACAAATGTATTTCAAGGGAAGGCATACATTAAGTCGTGGGAATAATAACTCTCTTAATGGGTAAAGGATGTCTTGAGGCCAATTTGTGGCCAGTCATCTAATATTTAGGTATAAAAATGAAATAGACATAGAGGCATGGTAATGCTAATTTTCAGTCTTTGCAGTCTGAAATTCAGACCACTATATTTATTACTCATATAATAAAATGAACTCTTTTCCCCATATGTTTTGCAAGATCACCAGACATAATTAATGCTACATATATTGCACCATAACAAACAATACAGGCTCCTTGAAGTTGAGTCATGTGTTTATTGCAAGTATTCACATACACAGTGGAAAGGCAAACTAACATTGCTTTTAGCATTTAACCTTGGCAGTTACAAACTTTGCACACTATTTTCTTGTTATTCTCCCATTCATTCAGAGCAAGGCACAGATATTCAGTTTTATTATACTAGGAAAAACACACGTGCAAAGCTGATTATTAGTTGTGCTGCTGCTTATAAAAACAGCTTTCAAAAGCATATGCAAGAAATGTTTACACAAACATTTATTGTTGAGTTAACTATTGCATATTCTGTGCAATTTATTAACATTGCATGGGAAAATCTCTAATCAATGTATGACATGAGTCAGAGTGTCTCTGTGAGCCATAAATACAAGTCTGAATTAAAGGATAATAAATAATATGGGCTAGTTGGAAAAATGAAACTTATAAAACTGAAATCACTCAATGATAAGAATGTAATATATAAACACATTATTTATTTATTAAAAAAACAAACAGATATTTGGTCACAAGAATCTAAAAGCACTGACTTGTGAGAAGACAACCCACAGTTTTTTTAAGCATTCTATGACTATTTTGTAATATCAGAAGAAGCTAACATTGCAGCCCTTTAGCTACAATTTTAATACGTACTTAACAACCCCCAAACCTTTTAGTTGGTGTTAGAAATAGAGTAATAGTTTTGACCTTGAAATAATATTTGCAGCATTGTACATCTTCACAATTGCTTCAGCTCAACAAATCATTATCTATCAAGAATTTGCAGTGTAGAGGAATGAAGTGAGTGTTTCTATGGCATGTAGTGCATAAGGCATACATAAGTAACCCCAGTAACATTTTAGTGTACTTCAAATACTATCTACACTGATTGTAGGTAGGTCGATATGCTAAAAAGTCCCCACTATTCTGGTTACATATCCTCTCAACCCTGGAGGAAGGGTACAGTATGGCTGTAGTCAAGCAGTCTGAGGCAGACACAGTTCTGCTGCAAGCAGATTCTGCATGACCGATGAGAAATGTTCTTACAATTGTCTGCTTTATCAGACTTTTGGTGATAGTGTATTAACGCAGCGTGTCACCTGAAGAGGCAGTTTGGTACACAGGTCCTTCATGGTGCCAGGTGCGGCTTACTCATTACAACTGTATGGCACCTTCTCACAGGTGGAATTCATGTTCCGAGACTGTAATGAGGGTCAAGTTGTGTCAAACAAAAGTCTGCACTGGAGTGATGGAGCGTGTGGGGGAGCCTGCCCGCTCAGAGGAAGAGGAAGCTGAGCGATTGGTCACCTCCCGCTGCAGCTCATCCACACGCTTCTGTAGCTCCGCACGCTTTGCCAGCAGTTCCTTGTAGCGCTGATGAACAGGTTCCTGGCAAAAAAAAAAAAAAAGTACGAGTAATGTGTTAAGCTCAAGTTCAAACACAAGCACGGAGTACGCCGGAGTGCAAACAATTTCATATGGGCTTCCTTGACATGCCTGAGGTCTCATGCGAGGGTTCCAGCGGATGTAGTAGCCAACCCAAAGCTCCAGGTGGCGTAGGCTGACTACAGGGAACAGCACATGGTTGGAGTAGTTCACATACAGAGGATTGGTAAACTCCTCCAGCTGGCTGTTAATATATGACCACAATGATACTGTCCTCTTGGGAATCTCCTGTAAAATAGAGATGTAGTTGTCACAACACTAAATGTCAAAACAGATCCCCTTCTTGCTAACAGACTTTGCACCCCACACTCTTTACAATATTTCATTTTCTAACGGCAACCACAATATTAAAGCTTACTTCTTTCAGCCTCTGCTGTTCACTGTTACACAAGAATGTCCCAAACAGGCAGCTGTACAGGTGGTCCAGGATGGTCACCAGGAAGTATTCGTTAAACTCAAAGGCTGCAGGGAACTTAGACAAAAACAGTTTCATTATTTTCCTTGAAAAACCATATTAGTATCATTCTATATTATGTTATTCTGGAGATTTTCTTTCACATTTCAGTATCATTTATCACATACCTGACGAGTAAGCTGCCAGACACAGTCAACGAACTGAATGAAAACAGGTGAACGGTCTGCATCTGTGTGGTTTTTGTCTCCATGTCCGATTCGCTGGGAAAAAAAAGAAGAAAGAGAAAAGGACAGTGAGTGATACAACTGGAAAGGTCATTACACATTGTGCTGGAATATCTGAAAATTGTATGAAAGCTCTGTTACCAGCTGGAAGCGATGACCGAAGCTTAGCCACTCTTTCTCCAGCAGCACTTCGAAGCCACGAATGGTGCGGTAGTAACCGTCCAGCATGAGCATGGCCAAGGAGGTGAGTTGGGCTGTGCGGTCCCAACCGTCACTGCAGTGGACCACCACAGACGTCTTCCCTGACTCCACCTTGTCCGCAATCCGCAGCGCTCCTGCCAGGATCAGCTACAAACACACTTGACTTAGTCAAGAGCCTGGAACACAGTTCATTTAAATTTGTTTTTAACGTCCTTCTTCTCCACAGTCATGCATCACGATGCTCACCTTGATGTGCTCAAGCCAATGCGTGGACTCCAGATTGGAGAGCCAGTGGGAATCCTCGATGTTGGGGTAGACCACATCCTTCAGCTTGCGGAGTGACTCCCTCATCACGTGGATATTGTGAATATCCAAGAACACCAGCTCTGCATTTTGATAAGCATCCTCGCTTTCATATCCACCCCCTTTCATCTGAAGGAAACAAGCGGAGAGAACGGGCAGGTTATTAAGACTCACTGGGCACACATCAGCAAAACCTAAATCCCTACCAGCTCCTGTATTTTGCCCTAAACATTACCACTGACCTTAATGTAAAGAAGGAAATTAAATGACATTTTCTAAAACGTACAATTATGGTAGTTTCTCTCTTTATAAATATCGCTTTACAATTGGATGTAGGAAATACACCTTGTTGGCAGCAGCATTGACACTGGGTCTGGCATCAAAAATGAAGAGTTTATGGGACTGAGCATTAGCATCCATGATCGACTGCAGGTATTTCTCGTCCTCTTTGCTGCGCTTCCCGTTTACCCCAACCATGGGCTGACTGCAGCGCGTCACCGTCGCTTGGCTCTCTGGGTGGATCCATGATAACACCTACAAAAGGGGGTGTAGCAGGATATCACCACATGTGTTCCATCGAACCAGCTGCACAGGAGAAGTTAAGTACAATCATGCTGAGGAACGGTCACTCACGGGTATCCTGCACTTTGCTCGAAAGGCAGCTACCCTCCTCAGCTCTTCATCTGGTATGTTGACAGGCACGGCCAGAGTTGATGGGTAGGTGTCGCACAGTTCGTAGTGATCATTTATTTTTGTTATCCTCCAGCTTTCATTGGGTATACCCTTCCAAGAAAGACACAAAACACCCATGTAATAAAGCTCCCTTCATCTTTGAGCTGAGGAGTCAGTCATCTTCAAATACCTGTCTTTTGTACTCCGAGACAGCATCATACACCTTCCATCCGTTTTCAGGAAATACTTGCCCATATTCAAAGGAAAAGATTTGCTGTGGAGAGTGGGGGAGAAATTTATCAGTTGGTAGACAGCATAGAGCTACAGTGTCAGGAGCAGTGTGGCCAAGAATCACTCACCAGCCCGTTGGAAACAGGAAACGCAAATTTTATCAGCACCTCGAAAATGGACTTCCTGAGTGTGTCCTCCATCTGTTTGTGTGCAAATCTTAGATTACGCATATCCTGCAGTAAGGCAGAGAAGCAGGTCACGGTCAAGTTTGGGCGTCAGTGGTGTAAAGCCACTACATGCAGTTACAATTAATGCCAATTATACTATTGTGGACATATTATGTCTCTGATGTAGCTGTTTGACAAGAGATTAATTCTTTGTGATTTGGCAAAAGTACTATAGAAGTGTCATCTGCTTTGACGTCTCGCATCTGTAACCTAAAAACAAACATTCCAGACCACTTCCACAGCTTACTCACCTTGCAAACTAGCCCATAGGACACATCACCACGGGTTGATGCACTTCCAATCTTTTCCACACGACTCACCACCCCGAGGGGCAGGTCCAGCACGAATGCCGGCTCCTAGAAACCGACCACACACTGATAAAAACAAAACTCTATATAATCACTAACTCTTTTTTTAAACTCACAAGGCGTACCCTGTCCATGCATTTGAAGAATAGTCTGTAGTTTGTAACTGTCACTGTTCCCCTCAGTGCTCCAGTGAAAGGACAGAAGTAGGTGACATCTTGGGCTGTAGAATTAAATGAGGAAAAAAAAAAATCTTAAAGACCTCGACAAATATGTTACAAATGGTTCCAGTGTAGAAAGCTGACAACAGCTGCTTTTTCTGTAATGCACACCAGCTGCTTTGTGTCTGCAGCCAACAGAGAACATACCTATGTCTTGCACGGTTTCATTTGGAAGTAACTGTGGTTCTTCTTTGTCTGAATCTCTAACCACCTGCTGGAAACATTAGACTCAGTATGGATCAATATCTTTGCCTATGAAAACTGTAAGCTAATCATGAGACATTATTCAGGATTTCATTTAGTATGTATGTCATACCTTGGCAGGAATTTGGGTTTGACCTGAAGGAGCAGAAAAGAGGAGAGTCATGCTACAGTCATTTATCATTCCCTACTTTAATGAAGCAGCGGGATCTGTGTAAGCTATGTGCAAGCTACCAACCCTGAGCTCCGGGGAAAACTCTGCAGAGGTGGCCACAGAGTCAGAGGACATCGCGGAGGGCGGCTTGGTCTGGGCAGAGCGGTCAGAGCGAGAGGTGGACGTACTGTTGAAAGACACCGTGACAAAGGACAAATGAACATCCTGCACCATTTCTTCATTTAATTCATGTTTCTGGCTATCTTACTGGCCATCAGCTTGATGATTTTGATAACTGCAAGTCAGGCGGAGTTAAAGCAAATGTGTAATATTGCTGCTTTCTGGTCTTGGAACAATCAATTGTCAAATAGTCTATAGAAAATTACCAATCACCAATTTTGATTACCAATTAACCGTTTAAGTCAGAAAAATAAGCCAAGCATTATGTGGCTGCAGAATTTGCAGCTCGTCTCCGTGTCACAACTTTGACAGGTGAATTTTCTGACTGTTGTTTGAACAAAAAGCAACTTGAAGAACAGATGTCCACGAAGGCTTTGGTGGGAATTACTACTTTCCTAATAATCGATCGATCGAAATATAACGACCACGTCAGTCCGATAATATCGCTAATTAAGGGCTTTTAGCTGTTGGTTCATACTAAATTGGGAAACACATGCTAATCTTCTGGGGCTTTATAACATCTGATTCACACTTGCTCCGTTTTCCACATGAGAGAATACATACATAGTAATCCAAATAAACACGGATATTAACCGATAATCGATCAGCAGGCTCTTGTCTGTGACCCAATCACTGTCAACACAAGCAGGCGATTCGTGGCAGTTAGTAACTCGGATTACATGATCCCGGATTTAACAGGTTTATCAAATGTCCATCAGGATAAGACGCGCTAACACTGGCTCTCAAATCTAAACGAATCACCTGCTGTTAGTTTGAAAACTTTGCGAGTAGAAAAAAGGGACGTGCTGCTTTGGGTTTGGCTACCTGGACAATGAATCAACACTTGGCTGTCGCGAAGAGGAGCGCTTCGAGCCCAGGCTGTCGATGCTCCCGCTCTTCTCCATGTTCGCCCGGTTGGAGGGTTTGGACAACGGGAAGTGTGAACCCCGAGCGAAGAGATGGGAACCTGGCAGTGTGCGGAAGAACGTCTTTAAACCGCCCCACTCCCTCAGAGTACGGCAAATCCGCACAAACAAAAGGAAGCTGCCATCTTTTCCCAGCAGCCTCTCAATCCCTGTCATGAGGAATTTGGAGGTGGCTCCCCCTGCTGGCTGTCTCCAATGTCCACCACTCGCACGCTGCTTGTCACTGGTCCTCGTACTTTTGGGAATTTTTCTGCTCTCCCGTAGCTGCAGACCAATGTACAGAAGTTGTTTTATTAGCGGATAATCAAAACAGAGCCCGCAACTTGCTACTACACAAAAAGGTGGACAACCTTTGTTCACTACTGTATTTTTTATATGAAGACATTACACTTATGCATACATTATTTTCTACCCCATACACATCTTGAACAAGTTCCAAGTTCCCCACCCCTTTAGTTATTTATCTATTAGAAAAAGGTTAGTTATATATGTTATAGTTTCATAATTCATGACAAAAAGGACCACACTCACTGCACTGTATAATTTATAGTCTCAAAGAAATTTTTGGGAGTCATTTCAAGCACAAGCATTGTTTATTGAAATGAATTTTTTTTTAAAAAAAACCAAAAAGACTACAGAAAGACGCAGATGTTGAATTACATTTACCGATTTAATCCACCTTGTTTCGAACTTAATTCAAAGGATGTAGCTCATCAGCTCACTTATATACACAACATTTTCCCTGCTGACTGTACACAAACTAATGCATTTAATACAGAATGTATGTGAATGTGTTATGCCAGCTGGAAGAAGGAAACCAAAAATGAGATTCCAAAAAAATACAGACAATAAAATACCACACACAAAGTCCTTTACTTCACATATTTCTCCATAAATTTTTTGTGGAACTCAGAGCGCAGTGTATCGTTGACAAAGCGTTTCTCTTTCCGTGCCTCGTCCACTCCTTTGGCGCAGTTTTTGAACACAACGTCATCATCCCACCTGGAAAGATAGTAACAAAATTACTGTTGATAACCAGGGGTGAGTGAAGCAAACTTGTGTTTGTGTGTGCATGTGTATTGGGGGGTACCTTCTCTTGACCCTGAACGTGTTCTGAGTCTGGTTTATCTGTTGTTGTTGTTGTTGTTGTTGTTGCTGCCCCGCCAAATTAATCAACGGATTGCCACTCAAGATATTCTCCATGCGAATCCTCTCCTCCTCTGCCTTTTGCTCCCGCTCCTACGATGAGAAAAGATGTAGACTCTCCTAAAACAATGGGGTAACACTTGCCTCCACTCAAATGTAACCCATGTCTTATCTTGCTGATGTTCTAAACACATCAGTGTGAAACTACACTTTACTTTGCGTTCTTGCTCTTCCGCTCGCTCCTTCTTGATCTTCTCCAGCTCTGCCAGAAGAGCTGCGGTGTCGTCGTCGTCACTGTCTTCCTCAGAGTCCTCATCTTCATCATCCTATAAACAAACATGCATCTTTGCTGAGGGAGCTTCACGAGCGCTAATCACAACCTGTCGGCTGAGTCTTGCAGTGCAAGCACTTACATCGGTGAGAGGGTCATCCGCATCAAGGTTGGCAGCTGGGATCTGATCCAGTCGAGGCCTCTTTGAAGATGATGATGAAGATGATGATGATGACGATGTGGTGTGCTCTGGAAAATTAAGGTCAGTGCAATTTTTATATAGTTGTATCAATAGATACTCACTTTAAAATGAGGGAATTGGTCAGAAACATACACCAAAAGGCCTTTTAAATAATTATGAAGTCTAATATCTAGAGTCCAACCTCTTGGTCCCCTCTCTCTGGTCTTGTCACGTGCAGCTACGCGCTCCCTCTCCTCCAACTCCCTGCGGAAGTCACGGGCACGCACCTCCTCGGGGGCATCCTGGGTAGGTTGCCTGAGGATGGGAAAGCATTTGGTAGGAAAAAAAAAACACAGAAGAAATTAACAAATGTTTTACTTCCCAGCCGTGCCGTGCTGACCAGCAGCACACTTGGTGCCACACTGATTACAACCCAAATCTCAGCTCCATTCATGTTTGATCAACTGACCTGTATTTGATCTTGGTGTGACCAGGAAGATCTCGACTTGAATACTGCTTGGATAGAGCACTCAAGTCACCTTCTCCTTTCCCTCTCCCTCCTCTCGCTGGCTCGAACGTTGGTCTTGCAGCTGTAGTCATCTTGGATGGCTCTGCTGTGGCAAACGCGTGAAAGCAGAATGAAAATAAGATGAAAATCAAGTCATGTTCAGAACAATACAAACCAATTTCAAACAACTCTTTCCCACAACAATGATGACAAAGTTAGAAACACGCAGCTCGAGACACAAGTAAAAAAATTAAAATGAACAATCCACTATTTTGATGATTGTAGACCTGTCATTTCTTTAAGCTCATTTCAAATACCTATCACGACCTATCACGTCTCAAATATGAGAATTTGATGATTTTCCTTTGTCACACTTTACAGTAAAGTAAAAAGCTTTGGATTTGTGGACTGTGGACCATTTTATTGACAAAACGCTTCACGGTATTACTATTAGTATCAAGTCAGCCTCTCCCTAAAGATGCAGCAGTGGCCAAATTCAAATGACAGGCAGACTTCTGCCAACTAAAAATCAACCGTGCACACTTTGTCCAACAGCAAGGGAACATTTACAGACGGTCTGACTGTGTCGCACATCGTAGTTTTACCAGTACCAGTTGAGAGAAATTGGCATGAGAAGTTATGCTGAAGTCACCAATTACACAGTTGATGTATTAACTTAAAAAATACCCTTTATCATTAAAAAAATAAGCTGATTGTCAGTGAATAATTGAGTAAAAAACAAAAACCTGCGAGCCATTAGAGCTAAATGCGGTTAGCATGCTAACCAGGTTTAACAACGTTGCTGAGGAGGAAAATTAAACTATTTTGCCTCTACAGCAAACTCTATACCGTCAAAGTTCAATACACATTGTATTAGAAAGTTATATTTCTAGAGATAAACCTGAGGTTTCACATGATGGGCATTGTAGGAAATAATTGTAGGTAACACTTACAGAGCTGCTCCCGCACGACAAAAAAGGAAGACCCGGAATAACGCTGTTCGTCACTTCCTGTAGAAAAGCGCTGCGTTCAAAAAAACTCGGAACTGAAAAAAACGACTACAAATATTCCTTCTAAATGAATAGTTATACATAGAGTTTTTTCGTATAACTTATTAAGATATCAGTCAAATTGATACATAAAATACGCGTTGCTGTAATCGTGGAATAAAAGACACATTAAGCAAAAATTAAACTTTTACTACCTTAGTTGAAAGAAATGTGTCCTCACAATCATGTGCATTTTGTAGTGAGAAAGACAGGGGGCACATTGTAGCTGACAATGCAAAAAACCAATCCTCAACCTTGAGCCTGCCTTGCATTCAGGAAGGTGCTTTCAACCCTTACATGCCAGGATGTTTGCGATTCATCATAAAGTACCTTCAGTTACTGGTGGTATGCTGCCATTGTTTGTTTAGAACATACTGTACCAGGACTGTAAAGTTTTACGTTTCCATCTACATGGGATGTGTCTTTTAAATGCCTTGAAATTCACATGTCAGAGTTTGGTTGCATTGTAACTTTAAATGCATAGCTTGCTTTACACAAATAATATGCAAGCTATGCATGTCGATACAGTACACATGTGAGCAATGCTGAGGGAGGCCGGGGGCAGAGTACATTTAGAAGACATTTAGGAACAGGATTAAATTGTTTCTCTTTATTGAATTCTCAGGCTAGTCTAGATATCTTAACATGAGGTGTCAATATAAATCTATTCTTTGCAAGCAGTTTTTCAAAACTAACATGGTAATAAATGAGAAGTGTACGTAGCCCAACTAAACTGGCCGCAGGAAAACAAAGTTGTAAAGCTGTCAGTAACTTTCAAGTTAAACTTTATGGTACCCCAAAGGGTAACTGGTAACTGGTCTACAGCCAGTTCAAACACAGAACCCATGTGCATGTGAATGTATGTATCTGTATGTGATTTATCACTTTATGATCTCATTAGTTTTGTTCCCATGCAGGAACATTTTTTTATTGAAGATGTTTTCAAAGGTTCAAGTACGCAGCAGAAGAGGTTCAGCTGGATTCCACATTACATTCAAATATTATAAGTCTTAAATGTCTTATTTTTCTTTGTCAAGTATAAATGTTTTACATGAGATAAAAACCCAGAAAGGTAATGGCATGATGCAAACTTCCTGCCAAGAAAACAAACTACTGAATTGAAAGTGTGATTATGGTTTGCTGCATGCTGAAAACAGGCCTTTTTTATGTAATCTTATTCATAAAAAATAAGCCTGGGCATGTGTGGAAGTGAGGTAGTGAGAGAGAGATGAAGGTGTGCCATTAAAGTCTCATTGTCAGGGTGTAATTAAAGGGACAGCACAGCCAAATTATACAAAAAAAATTAATTTACTCAATAACAATGTTCTCAATTCTCTGAGTAGTCCACAAAGAAATCTGTGAGCTGTAAACTGAAATGTGAAATTACTTAATATAAGAGACAGTTTAGCTTGCTGTGTGCAGGTTTCAGGTTCAGTGCAGACAATGCCCATTGCACTTGGTCCTGATAAAGCAGAAGATTAAATTCCAGGCAGTGAAATATCAGGTCTTTCTTGATTTCTAGCTCTCTCCAAACAGGAAAAGCATCTTCGTGAAGGAGTATCTCCTTTGCAGCAAAGAAAAACAACACTAAAGGTTTCTTATTAAATAGCCACATTTGAAATGTAGAAGGTGTTATCTACAAGGCTAAAGTCAGCTAAAATGTCAGAGTAAGAGTATCAAAAATTTGCAGAAAAGAACAAACAACTTTAGTTTGGCTGTCAAAGTAAAAACATTTGCAGACTCAGCAAACAACACACTAAAAATAAATGGTATCTGTTGACCCACTCCATGATTGTCTTTAAAAGAAACCCACCCATCCACACATCCTACTTGATCAACCTGCATGGTAGCATCCAGGTGCCGCCCCAGAGACTGGATGGAATGGGTGGAATCTAAGATGACAGGGGATGGGGGCTCAGGTTAAAATGACGTTACCCACCTGCCTGTGCAAAACTGAGATCCAGAGGAGGCTCGACACCACACCGCTCTGACAGCTGACTTAACAGGTGAGAAAACTATATGGGGCAGTAATGGATTTTGTACTATTTCTGATTTCAGGTTCATTGGTATTGCAGGGCAAAGGCTCATTACAAAGTCAGAAGACCTTTCATTTTCAATGCATAATGAATTTGACCTGGTTAATTTTTACTGGCACATCTCCAGAGGAGATTCATTAGAGGAGATTAAACAGTAAGTGCATGCAGGTCAAAATGTACAAAGAGAACACAAACTAGATGCACAGTGCGACAGGGTATGACAATGTAAACACAGAGTGGGTTGACATTCAGAATGGAACATGGAAAGTGAATATGCAGTTATTGTCGAAGAACACAACAGGATGACATTATTTACAAGAGAATGATTTCTTTTTATCTTAAAATAAAAAGCCAAGGTGAGCACTGTAAAATGCATTAAAAGAAGATTCACAAATATGCCATTTCAGCGTTTAATTAGGCTCTAAATTCTGAATCAACACAACAAAGTTGTCCTATGGTGTTGGTAACAATACTTTTTTGTCAATTTTACATTCTGAGCGAGTTGTTCAGCATTACATCATATCCTCCTGAGACCCAGCCTATTCATTTTTGTCCTCTGTGCTGGACATTGGTTTTTGGTCAATATCTTTCGACCTGTATAAGGTACTCCTAGTACCTCCTAATAAATCCTAGTGTGCTCTGTAGAGGACATCCTGGCTTTTCTAATGATATCTCATGTGTGTGGGTTGGATGAGTGAAACTCTTTTTTCATGCTGAAAAAAAAATAAATTGAAGGATAGTTTTTTTCCTTGGTTCTCAGGAACAAAGTGGTTCAATGGGTAGATGCCACATTTCCTAAAGCCTTCCTTGACCACCCTGATGCCCTCTTCTTCCTTGGCTACCTGATACGTCCCTTTAAACACGCCCGAGAACTCCTTCTTGCTTATTGCAAAGTGAGCATCGGTGGCACAACCATCACCTATGAGCGCCGGAAAATGCTGCCTCAGGAGCACGAAGAGACCCGCGTCGAGTGGCTGCAGGATGTGAGAGCAGTGAGGCGGAAGGCACAGCAGGATCACGTCCTCCTTACGAGCTGCCTCCACCACCTCCAGGTTCACGGGCGACTTGTGGCCATCAAAGATCAGCAGCAGCGGACGATCCTTCGGTGCGTGCGCGAGAAAATGTTTGAGGAACCATTTCTTGAAGAGGTCAGAGTTGATACTCCCCGAGTCGGACCATCCATACAGGGCGTTTGGTGGCCCTTGCGTCTTGTAACATACTCCCCCTGGATAGGCCTTTGAGTAGATAATAAATGGGGGAATGTCCTCTCCAGCTGCACTAAAGCAAGCCAGGATGGAGATGTGGTCCCTCAAGCTTGGTGTTGGCTTGTAGCCCAGACCGGCAGGTTTTGGGAGAATCACCCTCTTCCTGCCCAGCTGAAAGCCCGTCTCATGGCAGTTGAAGATTTGGTGTGGCTTGTCTCTGAGACTGTGAGCGTCCATGACTGTGCTCAGTAAATGGAAAAACTGATCCACTGCTTCCTTCTTCACACACACCGTCCTCCCACGGACAACACTGTCCGCTGGCTGAATGGTGATATTCTTCTCTTGCCGTTTTCTAAAATTGAGCCACCAAGTCTGCCCCAGTTTGGAGAAGGCCACCCTCCGATGCTGCCGCTTGTAAATGGATGAGGCAAAGGACACCAGCTGCTGCTTGGTAAGCGGGAATCCGTGCTTGGACATGTGTAAGGAGAACTCCACTAACAGCTTCTCGTCGGCAGATGTTATGAGCTGAGCCGGCCCGCTGCGACTCCCTGGTGTCACCCGTCCGCTGACTCTGTCCCCCAGTGAAGACTTGGGGACTCCGAACTCCTTGGCAGCCTGTCTCACTGTGCATCTCCCAGACTTCACCTCAATCAGTGCGCGTTCCATGGCCTCCTCTGTCCATTTCTTCTTCTTCTTTCTCCCGATTTTGTCAAGATGATTTCTTGATGGCATTTTTTCTAGGAAGGAACAGGGAACGATGTATTGAACCAATGTGATGGAAAGAAATCAGTCTAAATATGTATTATTTAAAACACAGAAAGAGGTATAAGCAAAAAGATGATTTTGCACATCATTTAATTAATCTACTGCCCACAGTTTCATCTTGCCAACAAGGATCAAGCATCATATAGATTACGCCATTATCTTCATTTTGATCCAAGTTTTGTTGACAACATGCACTGTCCTGTCTGCTGTGGCTTATGGCATTATTTGCTGCATTTTCCTTACCCAGGCCACAAATATCTAGATTTAAAACATAGGCAACAATGCCGAAATGTCGAACTTGAATTGGATGAACAAAGAATGTATGAAGACTATTTTGGATCCTGCTCAGATCTGTCTAATTCAATTTTTCACCACAAAGAAACAGATTTCCCTGATCGGTGCCTTGTTCATCATAGTCTTGTCCATGTTTATTTGAATATTGGATTTAGACTTGATCGTGGTCTAGATGTAGTGAAAGAGTGAACTTATTCTTGTTTCACAAAGAGAATCACAGTTCAAATGTGAACCAGGGTCTTAAAACGACCTTCCTGTTCTTCCTGAAAGCGAGTTTAACTCCAGGCTCGTGATGGAGGCACCCGTTACCTTAGCTACTAAAAACGATCATGTAGTGCACTTTCTGTCACGAACACAGTCCTCCTGCTGTAGAGCTACTGTCAAAACACCCAGTGACTTACTTGATCTTAGGGAGGCGTTAGCAAGTTTTAGTGTGGGACAGAAAACAACTCGTCCTGTTATTGTGACGCCGCGCACCGTGAAGCAGCAGGTTAGAAACTAAAGCTACAAATAAAACCTGGTGGTTTCTGACACAAAGTTCCGCTTAAAATTCACAAACCACGACGCAGCATTTATTCTACAGCCACAGCTCCATGTCTGCCGGTTACACAAAGTTCAAATTGCGCAGTTACACCTTACTTGGTATTTTCCTGCCTAGCATGAAAAGCTGTTCCACGGGCAGCGGAACAAAACCGGATGTTTAGTGAAGCTGTGTTCAAAATAAGAGTGTTAGCTTCCTGTTTCCAAAATAAGTGTCCAACTGCACAGCTGGACGGACACATTGCATCGCTCTCTCTCTCTCTCTCTCCCACACACACACACACACACACACACACACACACACACACACACGCACGCACGCACGCACACACACACACACACACACACACACACACACACACACACACACACACACACACACACACATAATTTAATAATACACTTAACGTAATTTCCCATGTTTATGTTCTATAAGCATGATTCTTACTAAAATGTTTAAATTATTGTTTCATTTCAAAAACTAATGTTTGAAACACCTGACATGCTTTACAGTGTTTTAAGAGTGACATCAACATCAAGATACATAGTTGACTCAAGTCCACATTTGTGTAGTTCTCATGTATTCGGCCTACCAGCAGCTATAATAGATGAGTACGAACTGTACGAGCTGGGAGTAAATTGACTCATGCAAGTAACTGGAGCACATTCCCTGTTTAATAAAACCGCTCCACCCCCCCACCCCCCCACACACACACACACTTCATGCAATGTGTTTGGTGATATTTACATCATTAATACACATTGTGTTGACATTTAAAGCTCTATTTGCTTCATCAATCAAAGTATCTTCATTCATTAGCAAGCTATAATTTGCTACTGTTCTGTAGCCTGCTTTACAGTTACAATGCCAAGGTTTGTTTCTTAAACTTACCCTGTAGATCAGTTGATTCTCCACTGAGCCCTCCTCTCCATAAGCCACACTCTTCTCTATCTGAAGGGTATGTGTTGAAATTTAATCGAAAATAAACTGAGCAAACTTGAGCAACTACACACCATTCCTGCCAAAGCCACTTGTTTCAATGTTTGTATTATTAATGTCAGTTAAGCCTGAACCTTTAAACCAAATACAGAATATTAATGCCAGATGTATTTATATTGCAAGTTAAATAATAAACTTGCAATATAAATACATACACAATAAATGTCTTAATTTTATTCTTTCTTTAGCATATCAGCCAACCAGGCAAATGGTGAAGTTATTCCTCCCCAAAAAGATGAGGAGCCTGATGGGTCAACAGTGCAGATGACAGATGATACAAAGTCAGTATTTGACAGCATCTTATCTCATCTACGTGCAAGAATGAAATTCAAAGATGCTGAGAGTTTTGGGGATTCTTTCATGTCTTTTTTATCTTATAGCTGGTAATAAGTGTCTTCCTCTGTTACAGGCATCAGGCACCCTCAGAAGAACTTATCACAGCAAAGAAAAATCCAAAGGCAGTGTTTCCTGTGGAGCCAGTTGAGCAACCAGTTGCAACAACAGAAAACAATGCTGATACAAGAGCTGTGCAACCAAACGTAGACCATACTGAGGCCAAGGCATCTGCAGACACTCACATGTTAGAAACGTTTGCAGACCCACCAGAAGTCCCTGCTATTCTTGCAGTCAAACTACAACCTGAAGAGAAACTTTTAGTTAAAACTGAGCCAGCAGATGCAACACATTTGGAGGATGCTGGAGTAGAATCAACTGTACAACCTCCAAAGGGGAGCTGTAATGGAAGTCCTCCAGAACATGCAGCAAAGGAAATATTTGAAAATGTAACTGTGGTTGTGGTTGAGTCATCACCTGATATAAGTGACGTGATCCATGCAACACCAGCAGAAGAGGCTGCTATCCAAAATAGTGCGGAACCAGTCCCTGACTTATTGATGGAATCTGTATCCAACTCACACACTCAATGTGCTGCTGAAACTGCTACAGAGGGAAGCTGTGAGAGATGTACTACAGAACAAAGTACAGAAGAAATGATTGAAGCTGTAGCTGAGACTGAAGTGGAGTCATCACCTGAGACCCTTGTTGTAAATAATGCAACACGAGCAGACAAGGATACTCCACAAGACACCGTGGAACCAATCCTAGATATTGTATCTGAATTGCCCTCCCAGTCTGCTGCTGAAGAGTCTGAAGTTGTGCCTGCACCTCCACCAGAACCAGTTGTACAGACCAGTGCTGAGGAGGTAGTTGAGTGTGAAGTTCAGCCTGTTAACAACACTGTTATTGAACAAAGTGCTGAGCCAGCACCTGAGAATACAGCAGATTGTTTTGTGGAGTTGAGGATTGAGGATGCTCTTGAATCTGCAGCTACTTCAGAAGCTGGAGTATGTCAGGGTGAGTTATCTGACAGAGCCATTGAACTCACTGATGCAGTAGATGCAGAGCCAACCACAGCTGAGATTGTCCCTAAACCCGTGGAAGA
This sequence comes from Psettodes erumei, assembly GCA_016785225.1. NCBI lineage: Eukaryota > Metazoa > Chordata > Actinopteri > Pleuronectiformes > Psettodidae > Psettodes > Psettodes erumei. The sequence continues at coordinate 655,927 of JAFBJZ010000411.1, forward strand.
TCCAAAACAATCCCACTCAGAGGATTCAAAACTGAACCAGTCTGATAATACTGAGAAGTGAGTAAGCACTAATCAAACAGAATGTCATGTTCACTGTTTTTCATATTATATTTGCATTTTTACTTGTACCATGAACTGCATTTGACCATTTACTAATGACTATTTTTGCAGTGATAAAATGTCTCAAATGCCCAGGATGGAGGTACGATCCACTCACACTCTGAGAGAAACCAGGTAACATCTCACCTTTTCGACATTTCAAACATTATTTCAGTTGTACCAAGTAAAGTCAGTGGCAGTGCAACATATTTTTATGGTATAGACCTAAAAGTGTACACAAAAAGATGATAAAAAAAGTTGATAGTTGATCATCTTTTTCTCACTTTCTCTCTACTTCAGGGATGGAAAAGCTGTTTGTTCATTCTGTGACCAAATAATTGATGCAAATGTCAAGATCAAACTCAGTGAACCTCTGGTGACTTGTCACGTTGAGTGTCTAAAGGTTTGTTCTGTCAGTTAGGAAACATATTGTCCATACCGCATACAGTATGTATATTGGTTGACATGCACTTGTCATTGTATCCCTTAATGATGAATAATGCTTTGCAGTGCGGTGCGTGTGCCAAGGACCTGGGAGATTTGCTGACCCCCATGTTCCTGCATGACCAAATGATCCACTGTGATGGCTGCTTTGCAAAAGCTCTCACGGCCTGAAGCCTAACTGGGACAAACATGTTGTCAGATGACCCAAAGCATGCTGTGATTAATGTGTTGTATGGGCTGAGGACCTCGTCTGTATTGCCTTGCCTCTGTATTCTGTCTTTTGAACCAATTCTCCCACTGAATGATTTTTAGAACATAACTGATTATATAAGAAAAAGCTGAAGTTAGGTTTGGCAGCATATTATATCTTATATTTACTTTATATCTTATTATTTGCCGAAGATGCTTAAATGAAATATTTTACAGTCAGCATGAATGATTTTATAGCAACATACTGTAAATGGTTTAAGTAAAATCACAGTTTAATGATTCAAATTTAAGTGGTTTAATCAGCCTTAATTTCAAATGAGCACAAACAACACTAAATAGCAGGGCTACACACTTGGAGGCAAGTTACTGAAGCATTAACATCTGTGACATATAGAAAACAGCTTATTTTTAAGTGGTAACAGACCCCCCGCCCCCCAAGAAATCGATACACATATTGTTTCAGCCATTGAAAATAGGGGTATTTAAACAGAGCAAAAATGCATCATCAGCAAATACAAAGCGCATTGTAAGTGAAAGCAACCAGGGTGATGGGAGTATACATTTAACCCTTTGAGAGAATTCTGGTATATTCGGCTTGCTTGCTTTAGTTTACACAATGTTGATGTAGCTACAAGATGGTGGCAATGAGGCACCAGATAAATTCATACTCAGAAGCTATATATGCATCAGTAAACACTGAATGGCGTGCATGCAGTTGTGATTTGCAAGGCAAGCTGTCATTACTCTTAATTATTCATGAAGCATCGTACATCACAATCTGACAACAGCATCAGCACCGATGAAGCCTCAGAAGAAGGATAAAATGAGAGATACAACATGTGAGAGGAAAATGAACAACAAAGCTAAGAGAATCATCTGAGAGGAGGATTTGTGGGGAAAGCCAGAGCTCACTGGGGGTAACTTATCGTCATCTCTCTGTCTGTTGTTCATACAAAACAGTGATGAGAAACATATGTCTGTTACTGGACAGGTCTAAAGAGATACTAGCAGGTGATCCAGGTTGGACGTTGCTGATACCAAGAGGATGAATGGAAATCTGGGGCTGGAAATGTGTTTGGCTGTCCATCTCATAGCCAGGAGATGGTGTCCACTGGGATGGAGGCGTACTTAACGGATGCCTTTCCTGCCCAGAAACCGCAAGACTGCATAGTTGTAGGTGGTGGCAACCAGATACATAAACTGCAAAGGAAAACACTGATATCAAGGTCGGAAGAATAGATAGGAAAAACAACATAAATGTGTTTGCACACACAGTATATGCTGGGAAAATGACCAGCGCGGACAAACAAACAGGTATGATTAAAAAAATAGTGGTGTCTAGTTATTACAGGTGGTTTCAGTTTGGAGTTGTTATGTCAGATTCCTATATTTCTGTTCACTACAATGCATCTGAGGTAGCAGGACAGCGCCCCTGTTACTGTACATAACCTACATACTGTGAACAGTGTTAGTAGGAGCTACTTCTAGAAAGCAGTTCTGCTAAAAACTGTTAAAGTGCAAGGCCTGTGGCTCATGAAGCGTTAAAGGCGCAGTGTTTTTGGAGAGAGTTGAGTCATTTTTCTGCACTTTTCAAGCTCCATTAACCACAGGTCATTCCTGTCCACTGTCTTGGAGTGGCAGCTAAAATATCTAGAGACAGATAAACTATCTTTTTAATTGAATTTGGTTGAACTGACCCTCTAAATGTGGTTTAATCGCTATCTATTATAAGGAGACCAGAAAACAACTGCTCACCAGTGCTAAGAGTGTCACGCCAGCACCAGCAAATGTAGCTATGTACAAGTCATAGGTGACGTAGAACTGTAAGATATAAGGAAGAAAAGTCAGTTTGACATGTATATACTGTATATGCACGCAGAGGACAAAACCAATCCCTTGTGTGGAATGCGTCATTCATATATAAAAACACTCACTTAAACACCCATCTATTAATAATTTAGATTGTTCTTTACCTTAATTCCACACACTGATTTTAATGTGAGGATGCTGACATGACAACAGTGTAAAAAGAAATATTGGATTGTTCTACTCACATCACTGGTTTTGCAAATAGATGCCAAGGTCATCCCACAAGCCTTGCCTGGCATTGCATTCCAAGGAAGGAGACCTTAAATGAAGACATAACGTAAGTGATGCATCTCTCACCATTGCTGAATCATGATGAGTTGTGACGCATTTAGGTTCCTGCTGGCATACTGCACATCAGAAAAACAGCAGCAGCAAGGAGGTTCAGATAGAGACATATAGTTGTCTTAGTTGTTTCATAACTAGTTCAACAACACGTTTCGTATCCACTCCTCATTGATGAATTCATTGCTTTCAAGGACACATTAGCATTCTCATCAGGTCGACAGGCGGTCAGTCATTATACGAACAACACACCATACTGCCTGGCGTCCATGCAAATCCAGCCATGCTGATTAATGCTGGGAGTTGTTTCAGCCAGGATGTTGATGTTGTGGCAGGTCTGCTCCATGTTGAACAAGAAGAAGACTGGGATAGCAGTGAATGCAAACACCGCCAGCCAGATGAAGGCCAAGATGTACGTCACTATGATAAACTGTTGAGATTAAAAAGTGCAGTACATAAGGTCAGAGAAATGTGGCGTAGAGGCTCAGGTCTCAGTGTGATAAATGTGCTGTCACTGGATCAGCCATCAACCATAATTCATGATTCTGTGTAGAAATCACAGAAACAAAGAACATTTCATTGGAGATAGAAGCTAAAATGAACCAGAATTCAGCATTTCAACGATGATCCGACGTCATATGTCCCCCCTCTACCTCCTCCCCCTCTCTCCTCGCCCATTTCTGTTCTTACCGTCAGGCTAAGGCAGCGGCCACATTGGGTGCTCCTGAATTCGCCAAAGGACTGTTTGACAGCGCTCGTAGTGTAGAAACCCTCAGCCAGCAGCAGGATCCCATAGAGGAAGAAAAATGATGCCAGGCCATAGATCACATACTGGAAGTATTTGATACTGGGACAGTCACAGGGAATAATCAGTTAAACAGTGAAATTAAGCATTTTGTTTAAAGTAAAAAAAAAATCACAATTTACGACAGTAAACCGCAGCATCACTCACAAGGAGGCCAGGACTTCATAGTCCTGAACGTTGCGAGCGAAGTGAGTCTCAATGAGGACTTCGGTATGGGCCAAAGCTTCGTGCCCGCAGCCACAAAATAATGCCATGCCAGCATAACACAGCAAGGTGGCCACCAGGGATGGGTAGGGCACTGCCCCAATGCACCGGACACAGCAATCATAACAACCTGAGGGGGCATAATATATCAGCACACAGGCGGCACACACCGCACATATAACCACACAGCACATCTACGCCAAAGTGGGGAACTCGTCCACCCTGCCTCGCTCCGTCTGCAAATCCATGAACAAACCCCACTGACAGGCAAAAAAGCAACAGAAAAAAATTAGACAGCTGGGATAAACAAGAGTTCAAGCAGCGATTTCCAAATAAAGCGTCCAAACAAAAGCAGTCACCACTGACTTCACGACAATCTCATGCACTTCTTCCAGTGTAAGCTGTGCTGTTGAAGCAGGTAGAAAATATCCAAAGTGTTAATAAATGCATTGGCAGAAATGGGATAGAGGAAAGCACCTAAGGCTTTGCAAAGCCAAGGCTGCCTGACCGGAAACATTTGCTGCTTCTGATCTTGTACTCCACAACAAGATAAGATCCCAGTGCCAACCAATGAAGTACAGTGCTGCCTACAAGGTGTTGCTACTGTAAAATAAGTCTCCCTGCGCTGATTTAATCCGTATGTGAAAGCTCCTCTGCTTGTACCAACACCTCACAGCTCGACCCCAACTAACTGTGGTCCAGCCCTCTTTCTCCAGTGGTCACAGGCGTCACCAGGCGAGTGAAGGATGGTGGTGAAACACTGGCTTCAGGGCCCCCAAAGAAAGGGCTTCTCTTTGTGGCTGCAAATACAATATCCTTTGTCTTTGCCACTGTTAGGGAGGAACAAAGGGCAGCGATGTCAAACAAACAAAGACCACAGTGCCACAATACACACATACAGTAGTATGTGGTGGCAGGGGGGTCACCAGGACTATCTCAACACCAGTGGCAGTGTCACTACTCAAGCCATCCTCCCACCACAGCTGGCCGAGACTGGTACCATGGCTCAATGCCGGCGGGGGCTGGGTTCAAGTGTTCAAAGAGTGGGCGGAAGCATAATGACTGAGAGGAGCCATTTGAATATCTTCACAACAACAACAGCAACCCCACTCAAAATTAAGTTGCTAACGTATTGTGAAATCCTTGAGTGTCTAAAATGACAGTGTCAGTGTGATAAACCTGATTCTGATCATGTCACTAATTGTAGGATTTTAGTTTTACGAAAAAGAGGCTGTGAGTGAAACAAACTACAGTATAAATAGTAACAGCAGCAGGACTGCTTGAGTCCCAAAACCGATAGTGCCTTTAGCCACCCACGCTTCAGCTCTGTACTGCTGCAACAGTGATGCAGCGGTAGAGCGTTACAGGCCATCATAGCATCCTTTTGGAGCCAGTGAAATGGGCATTGGTGCATTTTACCATAGATGCTAGGTAATGGTAAAAAGCTGTTAGAAAAAGTGTGAAAATTAGTGCACAAGTTGTTAGAAAGTTTGACAAAAAAAGTTTTTTTAATTTGTACCAGTGACACACAGGGGAGTTTCTGACCTCTTTCACATGAATGACCTGACATGGCCTTGGCATGATGAGAGTCTCTGCCCCTCTGTGCCAGCCAGTCTGATTCCAGTTTGTTTATGGTTAAAAAACGTTAGGGGAGGTAAAGAAGAGTTCTCTCTTTATTGAAGAGTGAATAATTCTGACTGAGCCCATTTTTCTGTTTTCCTATCATTCTTCTAAAAACATTATTGCCTATTAAACAATGTTATATAGTAAGAACAAGGCTAAAGGGCAAGTCAGTGGTGGTCAATAATCCATATCAAATGACATAAAATCCACATGTAGATTTCAAAATACTTTTAAATGAAATCACAGGATTAATGTCCAGCAAATCTTGCCCACAGTGCAAGAGGGCAACATGATGTCTAAGGACAGAAAGGACATATTAAAGGCAACATTAGTAAGTTATTGAAATTCACATTTTCAAATCACATTAATAATATATGATAAGAGTTATTATAAATTCTGTGCACTCACCCATGTCCAGAAAGAAGTGCAGGGTTATTGAAGTTTTGCTGGGTGGCTTTGTGACTGTGATATGAGGATATGAGAAGTTATTCCCCGCCACTCCTATATGAATCTGACTCGCGCTTTTGTCTCATCAACAATAGATAGACCACATCTCCCCGAGTCACATCTTAAAGTCACAAAGTCCCATTTCAGCTGCCAGTCATTATTTATGGAGCCATGGTTCAGGACTGGGGACAGAGTGGGAGAGTGGCTCACATATTCTAACATGAACTTTTTTTCTTGGTATTTGGTACTACTTACTGTATGTATTTTAGCTGTTCTGACTTCTACTTTTGATTTTGCTCAGATCTGTGGGTAATTTAGTAGAACAGGAGTTTTTGCATACAGTATATTAGTCATAAAGTATATTAATCAAATTTCTACACTGGTATAATGATGAAAGTTTTAATATAAACAATGCAAATGAACTCACAGGGCTATTGTCACATTATCGCCACAGAGTTCTCAGATTGTTGTGCATATTAATTTGTATGGTGAACAGAGTTTCATTAACATTCAATGGTTCATCTGTTTATCATCAACATGCATGTGCTGTTTGTCTGCGCACACATGCTACGTGTCGGCACAACACAATGAACATCTCCGAGGGTCCTCAGAGCAGCCTCTTTAGAAACACACAGAGATAAGAGGTATGCACAGACAAAAGAGCGAAATAAATTGAAACGCCAGTGACTGACATTGATGAAGTAGACTAACAAGGGTGACATTGACGGTCGGGTCCAGCTGCTGCCCTCCTTCCCTCCCTCCCTTATGTTTGACCCAGTTGATGTCAAAGCTGGGTTCAGTACAAAGGAGCTAGTGTGGAGCAGGAGAAAACACCACTTTTTTTTGGAGAAGCCCTCATCCTATTTTTGCATGCCATTTTAAACCCATGACAGATTGGATGTAACTGAAAAGAAGAAGAGTAGAATATAAAGCCAATCCTCTCAAGATGGTAAAAGGTGGTAGCCTTATGGATTGGTAAATTGTTTAGTTTGAGTTTCCTGTCTGCAGCCTTTAGTCTCTTAAAAACAGCGAGCAATAATAAATCAAATGATTAATGATACCAGCTTTGTTAGGCTGAAAGTGAAGACTGTGGAGGATTAATGCCTTTGAATTCTCCGAAAAAAACAATGAGAGAAGGCAAAAGAGACAAGGTGCATTCATTAACCTCTGGACTGTAAGTGAATGTGTGTAATGCCTGTCAGCTTTACGTGTGAGATGCGCATAAGCAATAATGTTGCCAATCAAATGATGAGGACAAATTTTAGAGGTGTGTTGGTTTGGGTGACATGAAAAGAGAATTTATGAATAAAGTATATCCCACAAAACTGCATACAGTGGTCAGGCATGTGAGCAGCTGATGGATTATTGGGTACAATGTAAAAGTACTGGCCAACAACCATTAGTAAATACATGAACTGATTTTGCATCATCAGATAAAATGTGGTACCTGTATCATGGTCAGCACCATGGACAGCAATCGTAACATGGTGAATGCAGTATGCAGCATATCAATGCGCTGTATGTGACTGTGTTTGCAGTATGTATATTTGATATGGCACAGTGATCTGTTTGCTTTGTGGTCAATACTCTCCACTCTCCAGTATTTATACACTACACGTGGAAATATGCCTGTGTTTACAAGAGAGGAGGAAGCTGCATAAAAATATTTGCCCCATCTCCTATCTCTGTTATGCTATCGCTGGTATGTTATCTTGTGACAAAATGAACAAACAGCCATCAAAACAAACAAGCAAGCACTTGGAGGACACAAAAAATGTCAGACGCAGTCAGAAATCGTTTCAATGGCAATGACCTCTGGCAGTGAGTGCCAAAATTATTAGTTTTACCGCATGATTAAGTGAGGACGGACTGAGCTGTTTTCCAACCGGGTGTTTATTTGTTCGCATGCTCGACTGTCTTTCATGATAATCTAAGACTTTGTTGGCTGCTTGTTTGAAACCTGGGGATCTGCAACCAACCACTGGGTCACAAACATTTTCAGAGACAATTCCCAAAGCTGCAGGAGGAGCAGAGCAGCAGCAGTTAGAGGAACATTAGTGAAAGATGGTAAAGATGGACTGTGGTGCTGCCGGAGGTAGCTGCACATAAAATTGTAAGTTATGAGCAAGTATGACAGAGACACACAGTGGGGTTTGGATAGTCAAGGCTTTCTTAGCATACAGTATGTTGACCAATAGTGTACATTTGTCAGTGTCACATGACTGCCTGGTGCATGTCTGTGTCTGATAGCCTTATGTTGGGATGAGATTACATGAATCGGTTCAATAGTGACCTGACCTGACAGACGTGGGGCATCTACTGAACAAAAAACTACATCACCTCTGGGATTCCTCACAATGTGCTGAAAAAGCCAAAAAACACGTTGGCGCTGCTAGGTGGAGCTATTTAAGGTCTGAGGTCTGGTAAACGCACTTGTAGTCTTCAGCCGCAACCAATTTATCGGATTTTGCACAGCTCCCCCTTGAGCCATAAAAAGCTTTTTATTCCCATATGTAGCGATACTCCCCAAAACTTTGAAACAGACTTTAAAGTGTAATATTGGTGGATTTCCCTTTAAACCCTAACTCTAATGTTAACCCTGACCCACACTCTGTATAGCTGAGGACAACGTTTCACACAATTATGATTATCTGTTGAATCTCTGTGGACATTTAAGGACACATTACAGACACTTATTAGACCTGCATTAAGTGTGATTGAATCCCACTTTTTGACAAGACTCATCTTTAGTTCCAAAAATCTTTTAATAGTCGTCTCATTTAGATTAAACAACATTATGATAGGTTCAAAGAAATCAAATCTCAAAGCTTGACGTCCATCATGTCCATTCGGTAAAGGACGACCCCTGGATATAACTTGGTATGCGCAGGGTCCAAACCACAATCTGCTTCATGAAACTCGTTCTTAAATGTGAGTAATTGAGTTGGTATACATACAGTTACAATGTAATTACAGGTATCTTTCCGAAGACCTTACAGTATTCATAAACAAACGACAAATTAAATGTTGGTCTAAGTTTATTCTGTACAAACAAGCCAAGCCAAAAGAACCAATGATTAGGTTATGGTAGGAAAACACATTATCAGCGATTCTCTTTTCTAGTGAAGCATTAGTTATAGTCCTACAATGTATTAAGCAAAAATTATGGACACGTGAAACAAAAACATAGCAAGGATACTCAAATAGACTACAATAGATTACACAACACTACATATGCAAAACTGAGTGGTTAATTTCAAACATGACCTAATTTACATTTTTGTAGCGCACTTCTCACTCACTCACTCACACACACACACACACACACACACACACACACGCACATACACATACACAGGTGGTATGTTTTGCACTCCCAGATGGAAATACTGTAATTTGGATAAAAGGGATATGTTTACATCACGTGTGACAAGTATTTGAGTAAAACTTCAATCCATTGTCGTTATGACCGTAATTTCTTGTGTGAGTGAGTTAGAAGGCATTTTAAAGTAATTACAGTAAAAATACATTTTTTCATAATAAGCAATGTACCATGAGAAATATGTATAAAATAGCTCGATAATAGTAATAATAATACTGCTTCTCAGGCTTTTCCCAGATCTCATCTCTGTCCACCACGAGTTGTAATGTCATTTTGTTCCACGAGATCAAAATAGATATCACAGAGTAAGAAAAAGCTTCCCATACAAATCCAACTGTATAAACATTATACTAAGTTCTTGCTAGGTAAAGTTCCAAAAAAGCCAAAGTGGAAAATGAAATGCACATTTTTTTTCTTTTTGACTGCCTCTTAAAATGAGTATTATAAAATGACTCTGCTGTTAGACTTCCTATTATGAGAGAGCAAAGGCAGGATGTTGGCGGTTGTACACCTTTGGAAAAGACAGAACGAACATATTCAATCCTATTTTACCTACACATCCTAAATACAGCTTTACATTTCCATATTTTACGTACGTGACGTTTCTCATCTCCACCTCCCGCCAGGTTATACCCGTGTGGTCGAGTGGGTACTGGGCAGGCCCGCCGAGCTGTAACCAGCCGGGAAGGTGCTGTATGGACTCATGTTGGAGAGGCCCATAAGGGAGTTGGGGATCATGGTGATGTTGTTGGGGGTCATCAGAGGGATGTCGTCAGGGGAGCGGCGCTGGGTGAGGGAGTAGTCCAAGCTGGGTGAGATGTGAAGAGGATTGTGAAGGGCCTCACACTGGTTCCTTTGCTGGGATGACAGGGTTTCGTCTACAGTGGTGGTGTGGCTCACATTGTTGCCTTTGCTGTCACGCTGGGGACTGGGCTGCTGGGACGTGTCCTGCCGACTGCGCTTGTCCTTGCGGTAGTACAGGGCAGCGAAGGCCAAGACGTTGAGGAAGAGCAGCGACGCTCCTACAGCAATGGTGACACTGAGCTCCGTTGAGTAATCTCTTGGGTTCGGCATAATCAGAGGGCCCATCTCCCTCCCCCCTTCGCCATCACCGTGGGCAGTAGATACAGGAGGCCGTCCCGTGCTGCCAGACCTCTTGCCGTTGGACTGGGTGGGATCCAGCGGCGTGACCTTGGTGGTGGTGGAGGAGTAATGGAACATATCATGGAGGTTGTACAGATGAGGTACCAGGTGCTTCCAGAAGGCGACTTTGGTGGCACGGTAATGATCACGGATACGAGGCTTTAGGCCAATATGCAAGTACAGCTGGTCGTACGGGTCATACTTGACCAGGCCACCTCCTCAAAGCGGTTGGCCTTGGTGTGGATGAACTTGGTGTCCTGTGGCACCGGCTTGTTCGGATCCCTGTGGAAACATCACAGAAAACTTGGGTCACAAAAAAAGAATTGTGTTTTAAGAAAAAATATTATGGCTGGTAACTACTTTCTGAAGAATAATATTGTAATGATATGATCTTATTGAGTTATTGATGTAGATATTGTGTTAGCCAAATAAATGACACTGAATAAATAACAGAATTTGTTATTGTATTTTTGTTCTACACAATTGGAATACTGTGTATTCAACGTTAGTTCTGATTTTAAAATTGATTTAATATGTGATTTTGCTTACATTTGTCATATGTTAATGTATGCTGCTATCAGCAAATACATGCTGAATGTCGTGTCACTGAGTTCAACCCCAATGCTCAGTCCGAGACAGAATTAACGCAATGTTTGCAATTCCAAATAAATATGGAGACAGAAGAATTTCACTAATATACATTCAACAATGTAATATCCCCATTCCCCCTCAAGAGCTCAGCATTCCCTAATTCCTACTTATTAACACAGCAGCCTAGAGTGACCTGCGCTGTGCTTCCTTCGACTGTTAGGGTCTTTGTGCACAGAGTTGCTGCAGCTGTACACTTGAATATGCAGCTCATTGCAACTCACATACTGTACACATTGCTTATCTTCATGAATACAGCAATCACTTTTAACAGGATGCCTCTCCAGTGCAGAGAGTGTTAGTGTAATATCAAGTAAACATCAGAGCCATAGCTTGTCTCAAACAACAAACTCTCATTTGGACAAACTGGATAATGTTGTTGTGTCATTCCTAGAATACTTTACAATGTGACTGCTTCACAGATACCTTAAAGAAAACTATAGATTGATACACCGAAGATAGTTCCAAAGACACGTTTTTGAAACTGAAATAAATAATAAACAGCCAGAAGGATGGACATCTCCACAGTGAAGAGTTGTTCTTTGACCAGCAACTTGAAAACTTAAAGTCTCAACTTTAAAGTTGCTTCAATAAAGACACTGTCATACTATCTGGTACCAGTGTATGAATATTGTGTATTATGAGCAAACATGAGTACAGAGTGTATACATATATACATTTTGTTCTATACTGATTATTTGTGCCACCGCTTCTTGAAATCACAATTCACAGTAAAGGTTTATGGAGTACATCTTGACTGCCTCTTCAAACTTTCTCTTCAGCATAACCTTTTAGCTAAGCGGCAAAGAGCTGCTTTAAACATTTATGTGAATCAAGCTCTAAAATTTAAGATCCATCACCTTTAGGAAGTCTGCCCAAAGTGATGAAAATTTGCTACGTGCCTAAAGAGAGATTTCATAGAAGCCTAATACAAGGCTGACTCTGGGAAAAAAGAAAACTTGGCATTTTCTCACTGAATGGGACTCTACAGTGGAGCATAATATCATTTTAATATTGGCTTTGAGTACTATGTTTGTCAACAGTATGGGTGCAAAAGGAAATATATTTTTTACATATATGGTGTTTTCAAACCAGACTAACCTACAGTTAGAAATGTCTATGTAGACTTTTGATGCTTGTTAAGGAATTCATACTAATTGACAGAAGTTGAAGCACCACTTTTCTGGTGCGAGTTCTTGTGAACTAACAAAGGGGAAAGGGAGATAAGGCCACAAGACGTGGCAGTGGGAGTTCAGGCTGAACTTAATTAGGAGGCACTACTTAGAGGCTGAATCCTACTGTCTTATAATTGTGGTGATAAAGGAAGGATAAATGTAGGTAGAAGTTTAACCTAAATCAGATCTGTATACATAAAGTCAGCTACAGTATGTTACACGCCAACCATTTGCAAGTGAAGAGCAGAATTCAACTTGAGAAGCTGGATGAGATACTAATGCATGGTAACTTTGCCACATTCATGTCAACGTGTGCTTTGGATTTTGTGTTACTCACCCACTCTTGGCAAAGTTGGTCCAATAAGTCATAACCACAGCGCTGAGCATGATGTCATTCCGTGAGAAGTTACAGGGGAACAGATCAGTTGGGCCCACCATGGGGATGCCAAACACGTAAGGCACCTCGTCTCCGTGCGCTGAGTCTGACCATACAGGCTTCATGAGGCTCTGGCAGTGGTGGTAGAAGGCATAGAAGTAGGTAGGTGAGCCATAGCGGGCGTGTAGGTCAGCCGTCACCACAGATGGCTCCACCCATTGGTGGTCGGTGAACAGAGCCACCAGGGTCTTCCTCCTGGTCTCTGGGTTGTCCTTGTCAGCCCAGTCTGTGTACATGAATTTAATCGTCTCCCTCAGTGTGTCCTTCCCTTCTGGGTAGCCGTACAAACTGTCCACAAAGTCGGACACAGCAAAGTCAAAGTCGCTGCCAGACACACCGTCCTCAAGGTCCATCACATTCTCCACAAAGCGCAGGCCCTCTCCCTGATTAACCCCCAGCATGATATCATAATTAAGGAACTCGCCCTGCTCCATTAGGATCTCTGGGTCATCCGGGATGACGTCTCCGTCGATGACAGGGCCGAAAGCAACACGGTATCGTGCAGGCTGAATGTCTTGTTCCACCAGCTCCTTAGCGCTCTTCTTCTGCAGGCAGGAGACCATGTCCACAGTATCAAGCACATTGCAGCCAACCCTCTCAGCCAGCATGCGAGTGTACTTGACTGGCTGGTAGTTGACAGCCCAGCTGGACAGGGCTGAACCACTCTGGATGATGGCTCTGTGGAACAAACCTTGGGGACACAAAATTCAGAAGAAAAAGACACAGGAGAGACCCACAGAATAACATTTAGAACATTTGCTCACCAAATCATTATTATTAAGAGCATTGTGACCTACATAAATTTCTATTAACAATTAATCATTGGTTTGTTGGAACACAAAAGTTAGGTAGATAAAACAAGCTTACATGTGATGCACCTTGCATACCATCCAGGAAGATAAAGTCGTACAAATAGTGAACAGGCCAGACAGCTGAGCCTTTCTGATGAGAAGCTGCTCATTTAAGCAGCTTGTCGAAAAAAATCAAATGGTAATAAGATGCGAGTCCCGTCTATTTTATATTAATGATGAAAAGACAAATTTATAATAATTTGTTTCATGTGGTGTCATTGCTATTTGCAGATTAGGAACACATATCAAATTAACGATCAATTTGCAGTGTTGATTGTGTGCAGAGTTAGGTTCCCTACAACAGTTACTGACAGACGTACAGTAATTGTAGAATCATTAGCACGCTGTGTCGAACAAGCTGCATGGCTTACATATAGACTGCTGATGCCAACTGTGCGGTGAAAGGTTTGTGCAGTGAGCTGAATGTGCAGTAACCCTGATACTTCAATGTTGATACAGTCAACATGCTGCTCTGTCGAATTGTTTAGATGCAGTGCGTCACCTCTGTCTCTAAGGATTTTGTGTCTAAACCTAAAAATGACAAGTGAAATGTATCAACTCAAAAAAAAGGAAAGAAATAAAATACTCGGCTGAGGTTAAGGCATTGCAGTTGCTGGAAAAAAAGAGTGCAAGGGCAGTGTCACTTTCTCCCTCCTTTGCTGTCATTTATTTCAATTTTTTTTAGGGCAGCAGCCACAGTAGCTCGTCTACTTCAAAGACAGCTGGAGATCTGTGTGCATTTGCTGCAGCCGAGCTAGGGCATCAAATACAAACCTCACTAAGGACAGATGCCGCAACCTCCCTGCCATTAATAAAAACGCACAGCTTCTGCCCTTCATCAGTGGGAGGACTGGGGCAATAATACAAAGACAGGAGGTTCAATTCCCAGTGGGCAACACTTACTGAAATACACAACTTTGATTATTGCATGGAGTTTTGGATCATGTTTATGCAACATATTTTATATTTTATTTTTACTGTGGATATTGTATGCTGCATATGATTAAGTTTACAGTGATTCCTGTTGTTATTTGAAAATAATCTTACAGCAGGTCATGACAAAACATTTTTAATTAAACACTTTCTGCACATATTTGGGGGGGTGGTATCTTCATTAAAGGCTGATGACCAGCACATCTAAAATCAGTGGTACTTTTGATATACTCTGTGGTTAGGTAAACAAGGGTAAGCACAATGTGACACTGAGAGCCTGAAATACTAATCAGTCGAAAAAACTGATGGACACAGGTAAACGTGATGACATGCTGAAAACTTTATAATGCCAGCAGGCTTCTTTAAGAGCTTCACATTTTAAGAGGGAAAGCTTTTAGGCTGATTAGATTGAGTAGAAGGGAACAAAAGCAATCACTTACTAAACGAATACCCCCTTTACCCTATTCCCATATCATAACACTTCATCTCTTGGAAAGACTATTTAAAGCAGCACTTGAAACAAAGAACAAAATTATTAAAAATGTCTGTTCAAAATATAACAGTGACATCTTCAAGATAAGATATTAATCTGATTAAGAAGAAATGGAATCTTGCATGTTGTGCTTTTTGGATTTTAGATAACTAAGATGGTAAATGGCAGATTTTTACCCTCTGAGTGGTGAGACAATGTTAGCAGACTGACGCAGGATGCACCAATCCCAGATCCAAAGACTGTGATGCGGCCCGGGTCTCCTCCAAAGTAACCTATGTTCTTACTGATCCAGCGAAGAGCTTGAATCTGGTCCAGGAGTCCATAGTTTCCCTTTGCAGCCTGGTCACCAGTACTAAGGAAGCCTGAAGTATACAGAGATATAGTATATGTCTGAGCTTTGATCTAAAGTTGTAGCGCAGCAGGGGATGAACTGACACATTACCCCTCAGGTGCAAATATGCCTCTGCTCTTTCCCGCAGTGTCTTGACTACTTTAGTCAACTTGTAATAGTCTCCAGCAGCAGTGCCCCTCAGGAAGTGATCAGATCTCTGCTCATCAAATCTGAATGCTCTCCTAGCAAAAGTGACTTCATTACATTCAGCATGCATTAATAAATAAATCTGTCACTTGTGCCTATTTCTTAAAATGAATTTCATAAAACCACACAGAGGTCACTGGGGCTCTTACAATTGATGCTATTACTTATTGCCTTGTCTCATCTCATCTAAACAACTGTTTTGAATCTTAAACACAGGGAAGTGAAAAACTCTTGACCTTGTGAATGCTGCACCCTTGCATATTGTATTTAAATCATTGTTCTTTCAAGAATGGCAAAGGCTGATAATCTTGTACAGATTAGATAAATCCATCTAAAGGAAGATAAATTGTGTTTTCAGAATGGGTAAAAAAAAACAGCCTGTGTGCAGCAAGGACAAGGCATGATAAGTATTTATGTCGCTTTTCCTCTGAGGACAACATTTGTATGCAATCAAGCTATGCCATGCCAGCGAGATCTACTAATATTTTCTCATACTGTTTCGGATTTCTCTCTCATTGGTTTAGTTCGTTTTATAGGTTGTTAACAGCAATATAAGTGGAAATTAATGAGTTTATTCTCCTAGGTTAAACAAGGCTAAATACCCAATTTAAAACACCATTAAAAGTTACCAGAGACATCATAATCACCTAATATTCCAATTCTGTAGTTGAGCGTGACGACAACAACATTCCCATAACTGGCCAGCACACTGCCGTCCATCATGTTCCCGGTGCCCTCCATATAGGAGCCTCCATGGATGTAGACCATTACAGGTCGGGCTTCAGAGTCCCTTATATCTGCAATGTCAATGCACACACATGCTGAGCAAAAAACTGCAGAGGCAACAGCAATGAAATGAAAAATTAATGGAGCACTGTTACTAAAACTTTATATCCCAACTGTTCATTATGAGGTATGGGTAAAGACTGCTTAGAGAAGATGCTGAGAAGCAGTGGTAGGCCTGTGGTTTGAAAGCTGTAATGACATTCAAAAAATCATGGCAAATACACTCTGAAAAGGGGCGTATGAATAAAATGGTAAATATAATTAACAGTTTTAAAGTGCATGTAAGCACTCAGCCATGCGTACTTGTGTTCTGAACCATATTTGAAAATGTCTGCATTTGAGATAGAAAGCTAAAAAAATACCTATTGACTTGGCTTGTGGTTTTATCCCAGATGAGAATAAAATTTTCTAATGGCTGAACATGTAATATGCATGCACAAGCATAAAAAAAACAAATTTTACATGTGTAGATTTCAACTGAAAAAAACTATATGAGCTCTTATCTACTAGCACAATCTAAAACAGAAACAGTGTTATTTTGACGTTAGCTTTATAAAATCCATATTTCATGTTTCCAACCAATTTGTTATACAGACTGTCTTTAAACGGAACTATGATGCAGATTAGTAGATAATGCAATCTCTAGATCAATGTGCATAGATGTAGCCCTTGCTGAAGGATTGCAACAGAGCTCAATATAAAACACGAGGTGCAGTAACAGCAAACATATGTAATCAGAAATCAGATAACATTTTTTTCATTCCACTCCAAACAAAGGAAGCCCCTCGTGGTTCTTGAGGAAAGTAAAAGCTAAGCACTGTAAGATCTTCATCGACCACTCTCAAACTAAAAGAAACCATGCAGCAAGACTGTGAGCTCTTAAAAAAATACCTTCAGATATATGAGTCTCAGCATGTGAGAAAGCCGCCCCCTTTTTCTTGTGTTGGCTCCCTGGGATTCAGATAAGGAAAAACAACAACAACAAAAAAAGAAACACAGAATTCAAAATAGCATGGTTGACTGTGCTTCTTTTTCAATGTACGGTCCAATCCGGCTGACAGAATCAGGAGAAAAGGGATCCATAAATTATAGGCAAAAAGAAGATAAGCCCATGTACATGCAGTAGGTTTCACTTTTCCCTGTATGGCTTTCTGACAAGATGTAGATGATATTAAGTAAAATCTTTAGCGATGTATGACACAATAACACACAATTATATTATGAGTTACAGTTACAACGTACTAAGTGCTGTAATTCTTTTTTAAGTCAAGTAAACATTTCTTGTTCCTTGTTATATTTGAAGGACATGGCAGACTGATTATCAACATTGTTACATTGACCCAGCTGCCTCGGCTTTGACTAGAATAATACATCTCGCTTCATTTTATCTCTCTGTACAACTGTGTGTTTACACAAACCACACAACAGTTTGTGTGCGATTCTGGAGGTAAACCACCCGAGGGTAATTACTGAAGATGTGAGGTATGTGGTTTATTAATTAATAATTAATACACTCTAACTGGAGTGGGGCATCAAGCCAAAATAGATAAATAAATAACAATTAAATAGAGGGTATTTCAGAAACACACTCTTTAGGTTGACATGGCAAAAAAAGACTACTGGAGATAAGCAAAAGTGAAAACAGCAGAGGTTTCACATCAGTGAAGCAAACAATAAATTCACCCAATGCCTAAGGTGTGTTTTAAATAAACAATGGCAAAGTCTGAAGAAATAAAATGTGTAGAACCAAATTGGTTGAGTTATGTCCTTTGAAATATGAAGGCAAATGTAAAATTTAATTAACCTGTTTGTGTGCCAGGTGCCAAGGCCTTTAGGCCAGGAGCTTTGTTAAACATGGGCTGCACCATTTTGGACAGCTACCTCTCAAGCCTGGCTGTTTATCAGTTGTTGCTATGCTACCATAGAAGAGCCAGTCAACGAGTGGCATGTTACACACAAGCTGAACACGATTAAACTGGGAATGCTGAATGTTTTGTATCACACTGAAGGCCTGAGAGGGTGGCAACATATTCTCAGGGACCATGTTCATTCAGCGTATAGCGGTAACCTGAATTAATCTGTTTGTGAACAACAGAGAAGACACAGCATCACTGTGGTTATTACATTGTTCTGCTAATTTACAGATTCACAGCAGACACAGAAAAATTCCCTGGACGGCTCATTTCACAGTTCTGTTAGATGCAAAAAATAAGAAAGGATTCAGCAGGCGATAGACAGTTGACTCCTTTACCTCACTAATTGGCCCCCAACAGAGACGTTGTCTGAACAAAGCAGGGATTCATTCAAATATAAAGAAATAGTATTTCTTAATAAACATGGAAAGGTGCCACTGCTATAGCTGTACTATATTCCTTTAGTAATTCTTCAGGATTACCTTTGATGCCCTGCGGTGACAGACGAATATGCTAGGCTCATCATTTTAAAAGCTGAAAATTATTGCTTAGTTTAGGTGGACCAATACTTTAACAACACCTTACCTCAGCAATATTTTACTGGGTGTCTATGAGTGAGGAAAAAAAGGCACATGCCCAGATACGTTTACGGTTACAAACGCCTCCCTACGCATCTTCATTTACCACAACTACCAAAATAAAACTCATTTCCTGCTTATCATGGGGAACATGATTGTTATTTCAAGTTGAATATGATTGCAACATATGAGTCCATGCATGAATTTGCTTCGGATGGTAAATCAGCCCTGGTGGCAGCAATGACATGAGTCGTGGTCACACACATGCTATATGATGATCACAGGACAACATCAGGGCGACCAATGGACATGGAAAGTCATTGCTGTCCATTTTACCACACCAACTCACCATCCTCTGTTGGAGCGTAGATGTTTAGATATAAACAGTCCTCGCTCTGATCCTGAATGTATGTGGCTACTGTGTCCAGGTTATAGGTGAACCATATGGGCATCATGATCTCTGGCACGGTGTTGTGGATGTTCTGAGGGCACACAGGCATGAAGTGGGTGGCGTTCTTGATACCTGACCAAGAGGAAGGCTGCTCTGGGGGCATGAAGCGCTTCTCACCCACAGGTGGAGCAGCATAGGGTACCCCGAGATACTGATCAACGGGCCTGAGCACCTCGCTGGGCACAGGAACCCTGAGGCCTCGCAGTTTCCCAAACTGGGTGGTGACTGTTGGGTAGAATTTCTGGCTTGTTGCCTTGGTGAAGGACCAGCAGGAACATAATATCCACCAAAGAAGAGCACAGTGGGTGATGGTTACAGTCCCTTGCTGATGTAGCAGGTGTGCGGGCAACAGATGGTCTCTAAATGTTGCCAGCCACATGGTCTGGGCAAGATAGTGCCCTTTGCACAACACAAATGCCCACAGTAGTGTCTGCTCAGTCCCGCTGTACTGACCCCGTCAAACAGACATCACTCACTGTGCCTTTGACTCCGACGATTATCAACTCCAAATACACCTCAGCCTGGTATGGACCACCTCCACTTCCACTTTTCATTTCATGGCACACAGATCTGAAAACAACATGATTGGAAAAAACACCATTAATGAAACATCAAAACTACTGACTAAAGTTTGATGTAGAAAATATCTTCCTGTACATTGGGGCTCTTAATACATATTTTTATATCAGCTAAATATCAGTATGCCGCATCAACTGTGACACGTTTAATTGCCTTATGGGACAAATTGCTGCCTAAGAAGAGCAAATTTATGCTTTTATATCTACAAATAACTAAATACTGATCTCTGTGCATCAGTGGAGGAGGTGAAAGGAGGAATATGAAAAAAACAACATTTTCTGTGATGTTGGAGTGACACTGTGAAAGCAGCTCAAGATAAAAGGTGTAAAGCATCCCTGTTCATACATAAAAGCAGAAAAGTGTACAGCAGGGACAAATCTTTAATATTCAAGAGATATTAAAAAGACATACTCACTGGGATACAATTTTTTGATTTCACTGTGATGATTTACATGTAATTCCAAAACTTCAGATATCCCAAGTCATGAAAGGGGAATGTTTTTGTGTCTCACATCTAAGCAACGCTGTCAGCAACTGACTTGAAGATGTATACTGGAAGTGTAAACACACAAGTCTGATGGGACCACACTAGCACCAAACACTCATAAAGCAAAGTAATTGCAGGTTAACTGAAAGACTTGGGGCGGGCTTATAGGCAGCAATAGACTGTTTGAGTTCAATATCAAAGGCAAAGGGATCCTTTGGCACTTATTTCCCAGAATCAGATTTGTTGCAGTATACATCTTGCTGCAATTCATTTATTTTTCCACCTTTCATTTCTTTGTGCAGATACGTGGTGGACAGGAACTAAAAGAAGAATGGAGGCGGCAAGTTTTTGTTCAAATTTTATGATCATAAACTGTTTTCTAATACCATTTTAACAACACAAGGATTTTTTCCACAGCATTAAGAAAACCCAGCTGCAGTCACCAGCGCTTCTGCGCAAAGTCAAGCGATAACTAGTTACTGGTCCATCGGTGTGCACGCTTCAGTAATAAGATGACATGCTCACTTGTAATTAGATTTGCACACTGTAAGGTATCAAATGCAAGCTCATCCATGGTGAGCCACAGAAAACAAACTGGGTTGTGCTTCTTCCAATTAAACTACATTGTGATCCGAAAGGCATCCTTATAGTCCTTATAGTCTAGTATAGCAGTGAGTATAACATGCTGAACATAAGGCCCCTCAACGGCTCGTCGCTGAACGAAGCACAAACAAGCTTGTTAGCCTAATCAAATGTATTGACGAGTGCTACCTCAAGCACTGTGGAAGACTGCAGCTAAACGGCACTCTTTCAGTCTGATAAAGCTATCTGTTAAGACAAGAGACATTGCTTCCTTGGAATATGGAAAGCTAATTAACCACAGATGTGGTGCACTGGCTTTCCTCGTTCCTTGCAACATTTCGATCCCCGTAGCTGGAACGTAAATACAAATTAGGGCTGCTCAATGGTCGTTTCACATATGCAGCACATTCTCTGTTATGAATATCATTACCATTCGCCAATTTTTGAGCAATGAGACAAATCAGATATATTTTCCAACAGTATCACAGAGGTTCATTTGAGGAATATTGTACATCTCTGCCCCAGGCCAGCTTTGTCTTTATTAATTAACACTTCACCATAGCCAAAAAAGGACAAGACTTGCTCCACCTCCATCTGTTGTGTGACAATGATGTACAGCTCCTGAGACATTAAAATGGAAAAGACAGAGAACCTGATTTGGGGCATGTCTTGTGATTTGTAATTGACACTGATAATAAATCATTTGGATTCCATTTGGAGGCAAAAATCTGCTGTTCACAATATCTGTGGTGAAATGGTTATCACTTATCAAATTGGCAGTAACAGGCTGTACAGTCAGTGGGTATCACCAGTCAGACTTGGTTAGTTGTCTCTAGCTCTAGAAGCAGCACTGGCAGTAAAAAAAAAGAAAGAAAAAAAGGGAAAGAAAAAAGAGACACCGCTGGGGCTGCTGTAGATCAAAGCGATACTATGAATTCTTAAAATGAGCGGCATTTCCTTTTAAATTACACATGCATTCTTGGTATTAGCATCAATACATTAGCATAATTTTGGCATTTGACATCAAATCAAACATCTGATTTAATGCACTGGAACAAAGCTAAGGTATAGCTTTGGTATACAGTCATTTCATTTAGTTTTACTGACTGTGCTGCAGACAATCAAAGCAGCTGAATGCTGCCTTCAACTGGGCTGCAGAGTATTCTTTTCCCAACTTATGGTCTGCGATGGGACAGATGTGGATAAAAGCTTTATAGCTGGCACCAAATGGACCATGTAATAAAACTGAGCCATCACTCAGTCAGGTTTGATACACTACAAGTTTTTTGGCAATTTATAATGGCAACACATGAGGCAACTGGCAAGGGCAAATAATGGGAAAATAAAATATCATTTTGGCAATTAAAAATCTGCAATAATTCAGCATCTGAGTGATATATTTAAAAAACAAAATTTTATACCTTTGCATTTTATGAGACAATTTTGCACCACTCAGATGCATGCATCACAGTGGTGGTCTCCTGGGTTTACAGGACCCAAATACTTTGATTCCCATTTGACTGACATGATCCCAGTTACAGACCTATTACAATGATTGCTGCTGTGTAATCATGTTTCACTCCCACCACTACTATCTCTACACCTACATCATTGACAGGCACACAATTCAACACCAATTCGCCACTAATAAAAATCTCTGGGACAACATGATCGATCAGGTTCTAGTAGCCTGGGGGCCCTAGACGTGAAAGCATTTGAGAGGGAGCTTCGAGTGTCAGACATACTGGGCTCCCGATGCCCTTGTAATTCGACTGGTGCGGATCAAAACCGTTTTAGTGGATCCCTTTCATTTAGCAATGCAACACGGAGGAGGTGAGACTGGTGCAAAGACTACCTCATTGAAAATATGCAGGTACACTACTCAGCATAACGATCAGTGCATTTTAAATTAATGCAAGGATCCAGACCCACAGAGAAAATCAAGCCACAGCCCAAATGGCATCGACAAACTGCTGTAGTGTGTGCGCTGCCTCACGTTGTGACTGGGAAGCCTGTTTAATCTTGGTCTAGGACGGTGTAATATTGAAAAAAATGGGGGAAAATACAGGCGAGCTAACAACTGTTCAAATACGGTCTATCGCGGAACAATCTCTTTACATTAAACAATTAGCCCGAGTGCCAGTGATCAGTTTTAACGAGGATTCGGCTCACGGAGAAAAAAAACAGAAATCATTAGGTTAACTCACCTGCTTTTACACAAGCTGACACGCGCTCCATCTCGAGATTTCCTCCATACCCATGCCCGTCAGTGTCGCTGGAAGACAATGGGCTGAGTGTGAAATATTTCCCTCGGTTTCGGTATCAAACACGGAGATCTTTACTCTTATCTCCTGCTTTGCACAGTCTGTGTGCTTTGCGCATTCACGACGCCAAGGTCAGGAGCGCCAACGGTTTTAATGGAGCGCCCACCATAGAGATCTCTCTACGGCGCCCACTGCCAGCGCGTTACTAGGCAACCACCGGGATACGCCAGTGCATTAAATTCACCCTCCAACAAACCGTCAAAATCCCAATTTAGAAACCATTAACTAACCACCTTAACTTCGGACAGCATTCGTGTGCTCACACGCTTTATGCCCGGGCAAAACCCATCTGCCTTCAGTCAGATAAACAAGTGGCTGTCCGTGAAGTATGCAGGCCTGCTTGGAGGGAAGATACGTCTTTCGAGTAGTACATTAGCCACATTTCACTGGGACAAACCTTTTAGGCAATTGTGACAACCATGTCTAAACGTAGTTGGAATAAGAATTTTTTTAAAAAGCCAAATTACAAACATACATATTTCCACGTTTGCTTTCTATTATATATAAAATAAATGTCTGTTCTCACACCACTCTGGGAATTGTACGTAAAAATAACAGAAAACAGTGCTGACGAGCTCTGCAGTGACAGCCCTTAAAAATCAGGCCACATGCTCAATCATCAGACTGGGCAATGTTGTGTGGCAAATTGACCACAGGTGGCAGGAAATTAGTCCACGACAGGAAACACTACAGAATATCATTGAGATGATTTTCCTATATGTTGTTATTTTAAGCATTCTTCATTTTCATTTGGAACCGTTCAACGGTTGCAGTGTTTGTTAAATGTTTTTTTTTCTTTCTTTTTAGGTTAAATGAAACTATGAATGCCACACTGGAATCTGTTTTAACTGTATGCACTATAAATCTAATAACATACAATATGAGGTGATTCCCAGGCAGTTGCTGACAGAGCAAACATTTTTCCCACATATGCTTTTTTTCTCCCTTAAATGGCCAGTAGCCCTAGCTGTGATGCTGTACTTTGTGCATATACTATATAGAGCTGAGGGACTGTCTTTGCAGTCCTTCAGAGAGATACTGCTTCGTGATGTCTGTTTCAAACTGGGTTACCAAGGCAAGGGAAGCTTTTTACAGTAGTTTACATCTGTATTTTGCAATGCTGAAGCAGGGAACAATCTTGATTTTTCTCTGCAGCAAATAAAGTGCGAATATCCGATGCCACTTACGTTAGAAATGCACAGACATTATTCTTGCACACAAATGACTTGATACATTTGAGGTCATCTGGGTTTAGCTAGGTGGTATAGATCCACAAACACTAGGTTTTAGTGGACCTATTAATATTACCCTTGTGGCATGTCCAGCAACTTTATCTTGGAAGGAGGCAATTTGAATTTGAATTTCCAGTCCAAATGTTTGCATGATGGACAGTTTCTCCACACGAACCCACAAGTTAGCTGAATCAGAGACAAAAATAAAAACATCTTCTGTGATCATGGGTGTGCCAGACATCCATTGCCCCTTTGTCAAAATAGGAGAATATTTGTCATTAACAAGATTCCCAACTAGGACTGAACTGACAAGGCTTGAGCATATCAGCAGTTGTACCCAGGACTGTTGCCATGGTACCAAGGGCCCAAAAGATAATGCACCATCTGCCTTAACCTGTCCCGATGATTCTATGTGTTGATGACTGAATGTTGTTCTATGGAGTTGTGTCTGGCTTGTCCTAATGGTTGCAGGCCTGGGCAAACATTTTCAAGTTCCTTTACAGGCCTTGCTTGAGGGCTTGTGCCTCAGATTTTCTGGGCGTCACACTCCAGTGTGGGGGGAGTTTGCTGTGAAGCCATGGAGAAATACTTTCATGTGTCCTCACAGAAATTCTAGAAAATTGTCAGATGGGCCAGGAGCGGAAATAAGGTTATGCCTGAACTTTTTTCAGCAGTGGCACAGAAATGTTGACCTTCAATGACTGTAATGCTGCAGTGAAGGGAGAGTTTTGAAAAAAATCCTGAATCTAACTTCCAACTGGCCTGTGTGTGTGTGTGTGTGTGTGTGTGTGTGTGTGTGTGTGTGTGTGTGTGTGTGTGTGTGTGTGTAAGAGTAAGACTGATCATAAGAAGAAGCAGGATGTCATGGCTCACCTTTATAGTCTGGGTAAGAATCTCAGACATCTGAATGGTGCTGCTTCTCTCTAAAATGGAAAGGAACCAGTTGAGATGTTTAGGGCAGAGATTACACATCCCATCTGGCCTGCTAACTCCTTCACAGCTGAGGAGAAGGATACCTGTGGTACATTAATTCTGTCACTACAACCTATACCCAGAATCATTTTGCCCGTGTTAAACACTTCTGGTAACAGTTCACAAACAGGACTCAATCTGCTGTCTCCCATTTTTGAGAAGCTATTTTTAGCTTTCACATATATGTTAACATTCAATATCGACATGTGAACAGCCAGAGATGCATCTTAGTTGTACCCTCATTTTTAGTAAGGATCAGGATTGTCTTTGTTTACTGGATACCTAGCAGCCTCCTCCGATCCCTCTTTCCCCCTGCTTTGTTCTTCATGACCTACTGCAGTGCCTGCTTTGTGCTAAGAGGATATAATAACCCATTGTTCCCCACAAATAACCACTTCACTATATTATGGATATGATACAAGGCCCACAGTCTTTGATGCTTCACTAGAAATCCTTGTCTTTCTTGGCAGTGTACCATATACTTTTTTGTCATTTGCTAAGGTATTGATGTATCCATTTCCTCCATCAGTTAATTTATTCATTTTATGTCATTGTATTGTCAGGTTGTATTGACATATGTGATCATTCATGTAAAAAAAAAGTCAACTTTTACATTGAATACACCATAAATAGATTTAGATTAGATTATATGAAACTTTAATGAACCACAGGGGGAAAGTGGGTCATGAAGCTGTAGAGAGAAGGATATACTGCAGGTAAGAGCAAACAGAAACGGCTGCTTAAGATATCAGAGCATAGTAGCACAACAGGATATATGAAATTACTACTGAATATTGAATATACTGTCAGCTGTATGGGAGGCAAACAGATGCAGTCCTTCATTTGCAGGGGAACGCAGCATAAATGCAGTGTGTGCAAAATGTGCATAAATACAGAGTGAGGAAACAAAATACACAAACCTTTCAGAATATGCAAATAAATTATTCATATACTGGTAATTATACAAATGAGGTAACGTTTAGACTGTAGATGCACCTCTACCCAATAACTCAGTTACATAATCAAATTATCACAATTATCATTCAAAACTGCACTTGATTTTATTTTTCTGTGAAAACATTCTTGTTACTTCCTTCTCTGCAGACATCTTGCAGAAATGTTGTCAGACACCCCTGAGCTTTGTCGAGGTGAGGGAGTCCTAAGCAATGAGGGTTCCTTTAATTAGAGCTATCTGAGCAAAGAATCCTCATGGAACCACCTTTGGATGAATAAAGTAATACTCCCCATTCCCAATAATTAATTTCACAAGTAAAAATATGTTGTGCGAATGCTTGTCTGTTTATCAACCAACTAAGGGACAGGTCGGCAGATGTAAGAAATAATATCGCCACTATATTTAGTTCTCTTCTTTTTTATTTTCCAACCAGTGTCTATTAATCATAATCAATATCACACAAGAAACTTATTTTGTAATATCACTTGCGCTGAAGCAGAGCCTCAGCACCAAGCAGTACGTATGATTCGTGCCGATGCAGGGCTCTTGTGTGACTGAAGGCAGCCCGTGACGAGGTACATCCTGGAAGACACAACTCAGGGGATAGGGTTCTTTCCGTGTTCCCGTGATGCATCGCGAGGCTGTCATTTGGGGCAGTTATGGTAGATAATTTGTGGCGTTTACATCAAGTTCGTAAACTTTCATATTTGCATGGATGTTGCAGACAATTGTGAATTCACCGACGTGGAGTGAGTGCGTACATAGCTCGGCTAGCAGAACTAGCCCAGGGTTACCGTTGTGACCCGTAACTAAGGCAACAACGACTGACGTGACTCTCGCGGGAGAGTCAACGTAAATACAGCAGCAAAACAATCCCGGGCTTTTACATGGTTTAGTTCACGATCCCCCCGTGGATCATGGAGAGAGATAATCTGGGAAAAGAAAGGCTTGTAGTGCCGACTGACTTTACTTCACCAGCGGGTTCAAGTAAGTTCACTCTTCTGGTCTCTTTTTAAACGTTTGCTCTCGACTTCAAGCAAATGTGGTTAAGAAGAAGAGGTCACATAGAGCGTTGGCCTCTTGGTAACTTTATTGAAAGTCTAACGCATGCACACACATCAACATAATTTCATTGTTCAGTAGGGAATGTCCAGGAAGACCTGGTGCCCCCGTCGCATTTTGCGTCGACCGTCCAGCCTGCTGGAGCACACAGCGGCGTTAAAACCGCAGGCACCCTGCCACCCATCTCCTGGATAAACCCTGGTGTAACCTCAGCACCGGCAGGGGATCCCAGCCTGGCCAACCCGTGGCTCGCCATCACTCAGGCCAAACAGGAAATTATGGAGCTGAGGAAGGAAAATCAGCGAATTATGGTGTTACAAGAAAACAGCATAAGAGGAAGGATCCCTGTGGATCAGCCATCAGACCTTAGGGCAAGGTATCCCACAGTACATGTTATGGAAAGAAATACCATTAGTGTCTTGACAACTGGGTGACATATTGGGCTCCTCAAACACAGGTCTGCAGAGAGAAGTGAGCCGTGGTCCAGATGGGAGTCTGAGTGGAGACTGGAGGCGGAGAAGCACAAGGCCGGAGCAGAGAGGTTGAAGGGACAGGTGGAGGCCCTGAAGGAGAGTGCAGGGAGACACAGAGAAGAAGTTAGAGACAGAGACAGCACCCTGAACAGGTAGGAGCTACGGTTATGTTGCCATTCAGTGAAGTCATTTTACAGTTAGGTTTGAGATATGGAACTAAACATTTCAGAGGTTTGCGATCAATCATTTCATTCATGCTTAATGTGGCCTAATCGTTGTACGACAGACAGAGCCATGAGTTGGAAGTGATGGGGGAAGAGCTACGTAAGGCTAAGTCTGAACTCAAACAAATCTCAGACCAGCTCATACACACCAACGCACAGAAGGAGAAAATAAGCTCACAGGTAATGCTGTTTACTGACAAAACATTTAATTTCGACTTTGAAGTTCACCTGAGAATTGATGGCGTCTTATATCTCATTTTGGCAGTTTGTGGTTTGATGTTTTTAGTACAGTCTCTTATAGTCATCTGACAGTTTTAATTTAGCGAGTCTCACTCTGATTAGTTTCTCTTATGAATATTCTATGCTTAACATCCCCGTTTCTTGCAGCTTGAAAGACTGAAGAGCGAGTCTGGTGAGGAAATTGCAAGGCTGAGGAGAGATATAGAGAGGAGGAAGGAGGAATCCCAGGAGCTCGTACTGCACAGGTTACAGGCTGAGGAGGAGGCCAAACAGCAGACTCTGAGACTGTCAGAACATTTGGTGGAAATGCAGAGGAAGCTGGAGGTGGAGGTGTGTGCGTAGGGAAATTTAAACCATCATAAATCTTGTACATACAGATTTGGGTGACCTTTCTTAAGCTCGAGTCCCAGCACCCAAGAACTCATGTAAGCAAGGAGCTGCTCTGCTGAAGAGTCTTCTATGACCTTCCCTGGGAGGCTAAACAAGTGAAAGGAGAACTTTTCCTTGGGGATCAATAAGGTATTACATCATTATTTGTACGTGTCTTAAAATGCCCATTGTTTGCTTCTCTTAACTTTCAGCTGCAACAGTCCAATGCTTCCCACTCTGCAGAGTTGGGTGCAGCAAGAAAAACAAACAGTGAACTACAGGACAGACTTCAATCAATGACCTCAGAAGTGCTGCGGCTAAAAAGCGCTCTGATGGAGGTATCTACTGAGAGAGATGGGGTGAAAGAACATTTAAGGTGCCACATTCAATCTAAAGCTGCTAAAGTGCTAAACATCTATCCACATTTGCAGTCAGATTCGCTGATTCTTTTTTTGGGGGGGATGTTGTTTATTTTTCAGCCAAATGGGACAAGCTTTTGAGACGCAATCTGCAACACTGCACAGCCTCAGAAATTACATTGGCCAGCTTGCCCCAGAGAAAAGAGAGAAGGAACAATTAAATGAAGCTGTTGAGGTGGAGACATTATAAACAGTATTGATTGTCAGCCCACTGTAAAGTACTTGCATGGGAAAACACTTTGAAATGTTGTTCTTTTTTAGTAAAGTATAAGAAGAACAGTTAATGAAATTTGTATTAAAATTTATGAATGAACATGCATATGCTAATCATTCTCCCTTCATTCTAATCATTCACATTTTTTAGAGGCTGAACAAAGAGAAGGCAGCGCTTCAGATGACCGCAGAGCTTTTGACAGTCAGGCTTAACTCTGTGAATGAGATTCTCACCCTCCAAGAAGAGAAAATGGTTAAAGAGGTGGGTGTACTTCACATAACAAAGCAGGACGCATTTTCCTTTTTCAAATTTGAATGCACTTTGCTTAGTTTGGAAAAGAAATCATGAATAAACAGATAGTGAAGGACTTGTATTCTTTAGGTTTTGACATAGGTTTCGCAGTTGCTGTGTGGTGATGCATTTGAGAGCAGAGACTTTTGAAAACTCTTCTCTGTAGCATGGCAATGTACTTTTGGGAAGAAAGTGAAAACGCACTTTCCTTTTTGAAAAACTTTAGCATGCTTCAGAAAGAGACCAACACTAATTTGTAAGCAGTATTTAGCCATGCTTCATGTCGACTATTTACCGAAGTTGTGTATGTTTCAATAGACCTCAACAGACCCGCTGGTGAACAGAGGATCTGAAGGCCTTCAAGTGCTCCAGCTCTGGAGAGAGAAAGTGTTCAAGTTATGCGTTCAGCTTCGCACAAAGGACATTGAATCAAGAGGAGAAAAGGATAAGCTCCTTTCAAAAGTATGAAAACAGTCTTCTTCTGTTGGTCCATCATGGTACAATTGTGTCCGGTGTGTCTGAAACAGTGTTTAAAGTGAGGTGCTGTGTCGCTCTGTGTTTTAGTGCAGCTCGGTGGAGCAGCAGCTCCAGATGGAGAAGCACCGGGCCAGTGTCCTCCAGCACAGTCTAGATGACAAGATAGCTGAGCTGGACCTGGAGAGGGTGAAAAAGGAGGTTAGTACAAGAGCGAGTGATGTGATTTACGGGGCTGTCTGAAATTTTGATGACGCACAATAAATATGGTGCTGCTTAGGGAAAGTGATAAACACTTCTACATGTTTACACCAACAGAGGATGCTGACTATATGAAAATGTTGCTTGTTATTCCAAGAACAGTTGAGGTCTCAAGAACAGCAGCTGACCACAAAGATATTCACAGTATTGTGCATTATTCCAGATTTGTGTAAAATACTCTGTATTAGCAATGTGTGTTTTTCTGACCAGACGTTAAAACAGGACTTGGCCCAGGCTCATATGGAAAATGCACAGCTGAAGTCACAGAGCCAGAAATCAGTGGCCGAGCTTAAAATCCTGACAGAGGCGGTGCGCAGGTAAAAGGGATGAGTAGAATAAAAAGGAAATGCAAAACAGGTTGTCAGTGTTAAACGTGTGAGCACAGATAATACACATTTTGGCTATGTCTCGCAGGATCAGTCTGGCGTTTGAAAGCAAGGTGGCCGAAGTGGACGCAGCTCAAACAAGGCTCAGCACTTTTACCCAGAGGCTAACTTTCGCTAAAGGACGAGTGGAGACAATCCAAGGTGCAGTCATACCGGAGATTGATGGGATGATTGCAATGCTTTGCTCTTAAGTGCATATTTGTGTGTCTGGCAAAGATGTTATGTCACAATGTTTTTGCGTTACAGGTTTGATCATGAGGAGGGTGGCTCTGCAGAAGGTTCAGCAGGCCAGTATACAGGAAGAACAGGCTGCTGACAGGTACATTGTGAGGTTTTATCATGTATTTTCAATTTACAGATCATTGTCATTTACTTCATTGAAGTGAGACCAAATTCATATTGTGCTCAATGCAGAGCCCAAAGGGACGTCTTCAACGGTGCTTACCTATTCTGAACCGCCTCCACACTTTAGAAAACATGCATAAAAAGAAGAAACATTACAACATAAAAATATTAGTTTCAGCTTTGTTCGGTCGGGCGTAGCGTTGCATGGCTGACATTAGTAAGAAATAGTTTGGCATATATAGTCGCAACATATCACAATATGACAGTTTTGTATAAAAGCAGATGCTTTCTGGCTGTTAAAAGTCAGGTTTGCTTTGTTATACACTGTGTGGTTGCTTCTCAGCCTCTTTGCTTGACTTTCTGCTCCTTTACTTTCTCTGCCATCTTGCCTGCGTTGCCCCGCAGCGTCACAAACCTCCAGACAGAGCTTAGTTTGGTGCGTGAAGAGAGAGACAAGCTCACACAGGAGCTCAAAAGAACCCCGGAGCTCATCGAGAAAGCTCTGGCTGATCTGAAAGAACAGTGTGAGCACCCTTACAACTCATGACAACTTATTATAATGCATCGTCCGTCGGCCATGTCCATGTCTTGGCAGCGTATGTGCCTCTGCTCACTTTGTACGTCTTCCTCAGATGAAAGCAAACGGCAGCAGGAGCTGGAGCAGAGCTGGGCGGAGGCCCGGCGGGCTGTGGCTGGCAGAGAGAAGGCCGAGCAGTGCCTGCAGCTTATCCAGGCCCAGCTGGAGGAGAGCGAGGTCAACCTGGAGAAACTCCGCTCTGAGCTGCTATTCCAGCAGGAGCGCGGTGAGCAGGGTGAGGCAGCAGCTACCTTAAGCCACATTACTGTTTTTTAGCCTTGACTTAATAGGGGAAAGCAGACTGAGCTCTCCTGCTCTTTTTGAAAAATGCCCTTCATCACGGTCTCCTTATATTCACACCAGGAGTCATTCTGCCACTCCCTTCTGCTAGGTAGCTTCAGTGGAACAGTTGGGGATTAAGTGACATGCTCAAGAGCACCATGGCTGTATTTGTTAAGGGAGAGGTTCCCCAAATTCTTCTTGATGGAATATAGTTGGCTGTTTAGCTTCTATTGGTCTGTCATTTGGAGCTAGACATGTACTGTACAGCTGGTGTTTTGGAGCTTTTTTTTGCTGAAATATTCGCCGGCTGCCTCCCAAAACATTGCTACAAGAGCAGTGGGAGTGAACCAAACCAGTGAAGTTGCTGCTCATAAAACTGAAATGATGATCTTAAAGTTGCTGCATAGCTCTGTAGAGCAGAAGGCAATAGTAAAATTGGGTGATAAATTTCTCAGTGGGATTGTCACTGTATTAATTATAATTAATTAAAAAAATACCAATTATAGCCAATTTAATGACACAGACATCAAACCCAGACTGTTGGATTGAATTCCCTCTAATCCTGCTTCACTGTATATTCCTCTGCGCTTACTGAAACAAAAAAATCAACAGATGTTTGCCACTAGCTATAATTTAAAAACAACAAAAAAGCTTTTTTCTGACCTTGAGGCTACTTTGCTGTGTTGCAGTTTGCAGTGCGCTACCATGACCTCATTGTAATAATTGATAAATTTGGAATTTATTCAATCAGCTCTCTTGTAGAGGTCTTGCTATCAATGAAAAATTTGCTAACAGATGCAATAAATCCAGTTTATCCCCCGAGATACATACAAATACAGCATTAGCCTCTGTTTCTCAGTGTGTGAGATACAGTATTTAGGAGTGGTGCATTTATTGTTCCCCTTCAGCCCTGCAGGAGAAGGTGACTGAGATTGAGGACCGCTGTGCTGAGAAGCTGAGAGAGATGGAGGTTCAAGTCAATACAGCCAGGAGAGAGCACACCAAAGCAGGTAGCAGGATTAACACCTTGCTACCTCAGCCGACAGAAGCTTAACACAGGCTGGGGCTGAAGTCATATCTGTGATCTAATATGATTGGAATTGTTTACACAGCATATAGCAGCATTTCCCAATGGCGCTTGATCTATCTATATTGTCTCTTGCAGTTATGATTTTGCGGCAGTTTGAGAGAGACGCAGCAAGGAAACGGGACAAGATAAGAGACGGAGCACGCACAAACACAGAAGCTCATGGTAAACAACTGAAGGAGATGGAGCGGGGTAAAAACCAACTGCTGGTAAGGCTTTTTAAAGCAGATGACAGTTGTGAAAAATGTCTGTCTTCATTCTTGTTTGTGACCTCATATGACCTGCATCTGTTCCAGGCCACTGGTGCTGAGCGAGGGCTGACGAGTGCGTGTACAAGAGTTCACGCAACAGCTCCACAAAACTGTACTGCTTCCAGGGAACAACATCAAAAAGCTTCACAGAGGAATCACTCTGCAGGGACAAAAGTCCAACTACCTGCAGATGGTAAGAAGCATCCTCGCCCCTCACATGTCAGATGCTAGCTTTTATACAGATATGACTGATCTGACCATTGGCCTGCTTCCTGTCAGAGAGACTCCTGTCTGTTTTGGAGGAACTACACACTCTCAGTGCCGCAGTGGTACACAGCTCGGAGGACTCTGCGGTGGAGGAGGAGGAGGAGGAGGAGGAGGGAGGGAATAACAGCGTGGGACCATCCACAGGCAGTCTACACAGCTG
Source organism: Psettodes erumei (assembly GCA_016785225.1). NCBI lineage: Eukaryota > Metazoa > Chordata > Actinopteri > Pleuronectiformes > Psettodidae > Psettodes > Psettodes erumei. Next base: position 689,750 of record JAFBJZ010000411.1, read on the forward strand.
ATACCTGAAGATGAGTCACTGGAGGCAGTGAAAACACCTTCAATTTGTACAAAAAGCGAGCAGTATTGATGAGTCAGGAGCAAAGAAAATGCAGTCAGTGGAAACAATTTGTTTCAGCCAAATATCAGAAAAATTGTGATTGTTTTTGATAAATGCAAATATGGGAATACATTTGTCAGTTTCAGGATTTTTATCAGATAACAAAGAGAAGCTGCTGACAAAGTACTTGTCCTGCTAATGTGAATAGAAATCTGATGTTCACACGATAGCCAATGTATTTCTTCTATGACTTCTTACTTTTCAGTGAAACCTATAATAAAGTATTTCTTATAGTGCAAATTCTATGGTCCTCATCACTATAATCTTGGGGATGTATTATATTGAAGAGATTAAATCTAATTTCCAACAGTGATATTAAAACCCAAATGGCAGCTCATATCAAAGTTTAACAATAAGTTAGATTTTTAAAATAAAATATTGAGTAACGAATTCAAAAAATACACAGGGGTTCTTCAGTTCTGAATTAAATTTGTAAAGCAGGTTTTAATGTGATTGGTGCATCTGCCCTGTTAGAACACATGAACAGTTGGGGAAGACCTACTGCATATGATTTAATATTGAAAACCCCTCCCAATATTTTCTATTTGAAGTTTATACAGGTCAATTTTAAAAATGATTTTGCAGTTATAGGATGCAAAATGATAAACATCATGATGAATCAGATAATTGTGCTATTTGTCATGTTGTCATGAGTGCTAATAAATTTTGCAATAGTTTGAAGTCTTGAGCCTTTAAGGGAAAACATCTTGTGGAGAACTGAGGGAGAGCAGAGTGAAAATACTAATAAAGCCTAGATTTTTCTACTCTATTTTTGAAACGCATCAGCAATAATTTACTGGGACACACAAACAGCTTGAGAGGTGATTCATCATAGCAAGCGGGAGGATTAATGCATGAAAGGTAAAAAAAGAGAGAATATTATTGGATTTTAGAAATGCACTGTTGCTTTTATCTGGTGTTTGATAGTTTGAAAACCAGCACATAAGGCATGAAAATATTAGAATGCCATTAGAGTGTCATTAGAAAAGAAGGAAGGAACATGCCGGGATATGGCACCAAATATAAAATGAATTATAGGTTAACGATAATCCTATTTTTTATATTTCTTTGCCCATTTATCTTTTTGTTGCTCAGATCACAACCACTAACATCATACGTTCATGCCAAAGCAAGTGATGTACAGATTAAAACCAGCAGAGGGCGGTATTGTCAAAGGTGAGATCAGCAAATACAGTGAGATCCAGCTTTCCTTTGGTCATACCTTCTAAAAACCAATATCTTTAAGAGAATATTGTTGGAGGCAGTAAAGAACAACATGATTCCTATAGTTTAGACAGGACTGAAATGCAATATAATGGAAATTATTTTACTATCATTTAGATTTCATTACTTAATAAATCTGAATAGGGATCCTGTCCTGAACCAATTAATACTGCACTTTCTCCCATAAACATAAAACAAACAGGACAGAACTTTCATCTTGAGGTCAAATGTGTTGCTCTGTTGAGTGTTGCATCGATGAATGTTCTGTTATAGAGCCTGAATACATGCATTTACTGCAAATATCTCCACTGCCTCAGCCGTGTGGAGAGAGTGGCACAGCAGCCAGACAACACCGTGGTGAACTGATGAATAATTTAGCAGAGCATTGCAATCCTGACAAGACGTTAAATAAACGACGTAATAAAAACCAATCAATAAGGTAAAATAAATGGTCCAAACACACAAATTGAAACAAACTGTTTTCATATCTATATTTACAGTGTGTTTCATGTTTGTAGTAATATTACCACTGACCCAAAGCCAGTACTTTGACACTGGCTTCTCTCCCTGCAGTTCCTCCCTGTGGTTCTGAGGCTGATACTGTGCTGACATCTGAGGTCAGAGTGAAAATCATCTGCTGTCATCGGCACTGCCTGTCATCAAGCTTCTGCATCGAGGCCCTATGGTTTTTTTCCTGGTATAATCAAAATGTCCACAAAGGTCCCTTACCACTGTTTGGATGTTGTGGAAATAGTTTTACCCCTTCGCCTTTGGTATAGCTTTATTTTCAAGAAATGATTTATGACCTTGTCTAACATTGTATCAAATATTTATGATGTAAAATGCAGAAACCATAAAAAAATATTATTTTTATTATTATTTTTTTGAACAAAGGTCAGGTTCTCATTGCAAAACTTCTTCATGGTCCAGATAAACAGTTAGCGTTTGATAAATTATAATGAAGTTATAATCATAAATATATTGCTTGCTGGCTGTAGCCATAGTCAAGCTTCACATGCCTAAAATGTGAAAACTTCATCCTCTGCTTGTAGTACGTTCTGTCACACTGTCCTCAAAGTGGAGTCCTCTTGGGACTAGTCCTCATTCAAGTTTGCTAAAGCCAGTGACTGGAATAGGCTACGCTGCAGATATCCCCAAAACTGGTTAATTATTTCCACTGCATTTTCTTTCAAGGACATGTGCCATTCTTCAGATATATTATTTAGACCATCCCAGTAATCTGCCTTTTTATTTGCTTACCCTAATAATGAAGAACTTGTGAAATGGGAACTCCTGTGCAGTTGTTCTTAGATTAGATTACAGGAAAGCAAGCCACAAGATAACATCACACCCTCAGTCCTTACGTGAAGACAACATTTTTTGATTTAGAAATTAAACTGTTTCAAACAAGCAGTGCCACATCTTTGCAGAGTTCCTGCAGGCCGGAGGTCAGAGCTGACTTGGATCTGGTCTGGTCTTGAGTCTGACATGATCCAGTAAGTCAGGGGTGTTGACCACCAGTGCCGCATGCTGCATCAGAGCCTGGCGGATGGCTGTGTGCTGCTGTTGCAGGCCATGCTACAGGGTAGAACAGCACCCAAGGAGGAGCAGTGTGAGGAAAGGCAGCCAAGTAACCCTATTTATAGATGCAAGCAATGTGGGGCATTGTTTGGGGGGGCTGCAGTGGACTGACCTGACTTCAAAAACAAAAAACTGCAATGTTTTATGCAATTTTTCTGTAGTGGGCCTAAATGAGGGGCAACTTTATTATTCTCTTTTTGGGTGTCTGATATACTTTACTGACCTCTGACCAGTTACAAAAATAGATGAGAAAAATGTAGTCAGGGTTCTGACCAAGAAAGTATTGAGATTTATCACAGAAGATATTCATAAGTAGATAAAGCTTTAGAAAAAGAGGAACATGTTTAGTGTTTAATGTCCCACATTGCCTGTTCCTAAGTCGTTATTTTCAGCTGAGACATATTGGGGCAAATCAAGTAGAAGTATAGGTACAATGTCTACTTTTCTGGGGTTTATCATTTTATTTGAACATTTTTGATCAATAAAACAACTGCTTGAAGCCCCAGACTTCAAGATGACTGACGTGGTTTCTTTTCGAAACGGCACCAGTGAACATGTTTTTCCATGCATGACATCTCCAAGTCTCCACCTGTGCCAATCAGTCACCATGTTTGGAGCTGTAATTGCACTTCCCCTTTTGGATGATCAGTGTAATTTTGAATGAAGTGTTGAGGTGTTGGCTGTTATTAGATGTGTGAATGAATGAATGAATGAACACATTTTCTGAAGGACACTCACTCACAGTGTGAATATCTCACAAAAAGGCTCTTGGCTTGTATGTATTTGTACCTGCTCTTGAAAAATAAAAAAATAAAAAAATATATAATTATGATAAGTGACTATGCACATCACTGTGGGTGCAAACTACATTACTGAAAGTCAGCCGATGTCAAGAGTCACACATGCACATGCCCTCCACAGATTGTCTGTGTACTGTTTGGTGCCAAAGCTTCAATCCAGACCTGGACTGGTTTTGGTAATGGTGCTATAAAAATGTGAATTGAGGCCATTACTCTTGAAATAACACTTACTTTGAAAGATCTGAATATAGAAAATAGTGCAAGTCCCTCAGTCTCAGTAGAAATGTTAAAAATGCCAGCATCATATTTTCCCCCAAAGTCATCAGTCATTTTTTCTCCATCACCAGCAGATGCCTCCTGTTCATTACTTCAGTTTTACCGTTTAAGGTGCTTATACATATTATGCAAACCTCAATAAACAGCTAGTATGAATTAAAAAAAAAACAAAACATCAGTGCCCCCCTGTTTCTGTTTATTTGTATCTTTGTAAATTGTTGGCACAGAGTACCTCAGTCATTTAGACTGGGATCACCTTCTGTGGGCAAGACTTGAAGAGGTAAAATCTAAAAGCTGGAAAAAACAACACATTTAATGCTCTGGATATTCTAACTGAGTGTTTTGAAATGACATTGAAATATTAAATTATTTTGTATGGACTTGAGTTTGCATCACAGTTTGAGAGGTAATGTGAACAATGGGGGACATCTGTTGAAAGTCAACCAAAGGGCAGAAAGTCTAATGTTGGTTCTGTCCTTTAAAACATCTGTTGTTGAGACAAGGAATCTTTGAGGAAACAGAACATTGATAATTAAAATTGCCAGGCTCATTTGTTTTGTTCTGTGAACACTTTGCCTGTGGGATGTTCAGTTACAGACTTGGGAATCTTTAATCAAATTTTCATTAATATTCATCTGTGCTGCTGCACCTTAGCTCCCTCTGGTTACGCACATGCTGTTCAAATAACACTTCCTAATGACCAGATTTTTAGACTTTCACAATCACAATCTGTTCTACAAAATATAATTTTGATTCAGATGTTGCTTTGATTGAGAGGATAACCTCGTGACAGTTTAATTACATACTCAATATAGTATCACAGCCATTTTTTTCCTGTTAAGGATAAAAGAAGTGATAAGAAATGGTGATGCATTGAAGCAATTCTGCCATCTCTAAGTAATAAACACCTTTCAGTTACAGTTCTTCAACAAAAAAACACCCTTTGTTTAAATATGCTAATGCTTGTGCTGGTAAGAAAGTAATGGGACATACAGTGGGGGGTTGAGGAACACTACAAGAAAGAAAGAAATCAATTGAAGAGAACTTTTTGAAAATGAATGGAGAATAACTCAAAAATAGTATCTCATCCAAATACACAGTCAGCTCCAAATGGTTTTATATCCTGTGTGATCTGTGATCGCGGCTCTGATGCTGGATGTGGAGTGACTGTGATCAGTTGCAATATCCCTTAAGTCGTGCTGGGTTTTCAGTGCAAATCATATCTGAGCTTGAGCTTGGTTATTCAAGGATTTTTTTCATATTCGCCCGTGCCTTTGTTACTTCCTCTTTAGGTTAATGTGATGCATTCTCCTCATGTGAGACAGTCATTTTCAAATCATCTTCAATTTTGTTTGAAATTCTGCTGGCAGGCTCCGAGTGAATACTCATAATACTCATATTCGACCTGTTTAAGCCTCTTAACACTCAGCATATTTCAAATTGATTTTGAATCCCATTAATTGCTTATAACTCCTTCCATGGCAGAGCTCCAACATGCATTATCCTAAATGTACAGTATAATAGTGTATAAAGATAAGAAGGAAGCAAAGTTGCTTGAAAAATGTAAATACTTCAAGAAGGCATAGCCACAGTATTTACTGTATTTAACTTACTGTTACATCTGAGCAGTAGTCTGCACAGCTTGGTAATTATCTATGCAGTAAATTTGCCACATGGCATATACACACTTTAGTCCTTTGATTAAACCCATAAACGTAGTGATCAACACCATGCATCCAATATTAAAAAAAAAAATACGCTCATGGCCAAAACTAGTTTTACAGACTAAATAAGCTGTTTTAATTAGGCTGATGAACCTATTAAGTGTGTTTGTGCCCATCTACTCCGATGCCATTTCATTTAGCCATGTAGCTAGATTCATGTCAGAACAGCAGTTACATCAATGGGTCGGCTAGTCTGTCTGCTGTTTGATAGGTCAGGCTGGACTCTCTCAGTAACGGTTTGATGGACTGACATGAAACAGTGTTCAGACATTCATGGTCACAGAGGATGAACCCTGAAGACTTTGATGAGCCCCGTGACTTTTCCTCTAATTGCGACCACAAGGTTCACCGTTTTGTCATTTAGCGAAATGCCACATTGCATTGACTGCCATGAAATTTGGTGCACACATCTGTGTCCCCCGTAGGATAAATTGTAATCACTTTTGCGATCCCGTGACTTGAGCAACTCTCACGGCCATAGACTGCTGTTGCTATATTTCTCTCTATAAACAAAATGGTGAGGTATCTAGATTTTAGGCACACAGACGAATTATTAAATGTAGAGTGATACATATAAACAATTACTGATATCCTGGGAGTCACTCATCAACACTACAATAAATTCATGCTGATGAACTCACTGGCTTTGTGCCCTTTATCAGTCTATCTGGTTTGTGATCCTGTCTATTAATTCTTTGGTATGTTTCTGCTCCTAAACACATTTTTTTTGGTCTGCAACATAAACTGCCATATGATAGCACCAGAGCCTGCAGATAACCTGCAGAAGAGAGATCTGAACGGTCAAGATCAAACAGACAGTCTCTGACTGAAGCGCAATAAAATGACAGCCTGTGTTGTGAGATGTGGCATGTTGAGAGGCTCAGAGCACTTTCTGAAGCTGTCGCTCCATGGTGAGCCATAAATACAGCGGTTTTACGGGAAGCCTTAGGAGAATGAAACATGAAAGGTTTTATCATGGGGTTGTATAGCATTCTGCAAGCTCTTTTTTATCTCCTGACCTTTCTGGGGTGCTTCAGTCTACTTATTGCAGCCCTGACCTTGGGTACCATAACACACAGCACAATGTCATAATGTCATTTCAAATATTTTACAGGCATTACTTTTTTATTGTTGAGTTACTTATAAAACCTCTCTTGGGAGCCACTTTGCCAGATTAACTGGCATGTTACATGCCAACCGTGGCTTCTGGTTTTGGCACACATTTTATTAATCCTAGTTAATTCACTGTGCCATATCCCCTCAGGTTTTCTTTCTGTGTATAATACTAGCTGAATGCAAGGGGCGAAATTAAAGTGTGCTGCAGTGTGCATGCAGGAAAGCAACTTTTTATCTGCTCCCTCTTGATCCCTGACCAATAATGCTATTAGATAAACTGAGCATTGTTTGGTTTTGTAGACAGTGTTTACAACTGTATTTCTCATCTTTAATTATCCGGTGCCAGTCCTCATTTACGTTATCGAGCCAAGGAAAATGAGGCTGTGCATGCATCAGAGCACTTCTGCTGTGCACTTTTCTATTCTCCCAGCAGGCTTTGGTTCTAATGTCACCTTAATGTGAAATGCAGAGCTTTACACATGGTTGCAGAGTTCCACATTCAATTTCTGATTTCTGTTTGACCCCAGAGCAGATACAGACACATCCTCAGACCCAGCACTAGTTTTGACAAGAGTTCCCTTTAATGGACACTTTTAATTGACCCAAGTTTACTGGAAGAGGTTAAGCAGGCCTTGAGTGTTACCATGTGGCAGGCTAAATAAGTGGGGATGAGGGAAAGAGGAGCTGGGCTATTTGTACTGTGCTTGATGAGTGATGAGATGCAGATGTGCCAGGTAGCCAGTGCTGTGCCACGCCCCTGCAGGGAATCAGCCACACACACACACACACAAACACACAAGGGGGAGGAGACACAGTGCAGACAGAATGGAAACACATGGGAGGCACTGAGAAAAAAACTTAGGGTCATAGCATGGTCTTGACGTAATGGCTGTAGTAGATCGTCAGCTTTTTAGGACATGTAAAGATACAGACACCTGCACTGTGCAAATCTGATTTGAGTTTTATTTGTATGTTCACAACTATACCTATTTGACAGTTGTTCACGCTGAATTTCAAAGAGTCATGTCAGTGGCCTTTTTGATGACTTGATCACTGTGGAAGAATGATATGTCTCGTTGTAACTGTGTGCTCTCTGTTAACAGTGTAACACTGGATATGCCTGTATTTAGGCCACTCTGCTGCCTCAGGCTAACAACTTGTGTGCATAATTCTGTGGGTTATAACTAGCAATTGCTATATATAAAACAAGGCTACGTTCACAGATTTTCGCAGATTGGTATTGACAAGTGATTGACACTTTGTGATATCTGTGGCTGGTGTTAAAACAGTGCTGACATTTTTTGCTGTATCTCACTAAATAGCAGGGCTTCTTTGTTTGTCATCATGTTGTGCACGTTGCCTCTTGGAACGATGCCAGAAATGCCCCTTCCTTTAAGTGCATACACCATATGGCTGACACTTCATAAATGCCATATTTACTTAAACTCCACAGGAAGTTATTGAAAGGCCTGCTGACATTTAGACTCAGTTGAAACTCGATAAGGAGGCTGTGTATTAGACAGCGAGTGAGAGACTCCCTGAGCAGATCTCATTTGCTACCGCGGAAAGTGGGAAGCATGCCCAAGGTGTGCTGTACTGGCAGTCCAATGATAACCCGAAAGCTCTCCTAAATACTTCAAACATTTATTGAAATGCTGTCAAATATGTACTGGGAAACTCCTCACCAAGGGAAACTGCATTATCCTCTGCGATTGGCTGTACAGCTTTAGAAAGTCACACTTACATGAGTTGTGTGATCAAACCAACTCATTAAGAAGGAGATATGTAGGTGTAAGAAAAAAGGGTAAATACATCATTGCAACTCTTTACATGTATAGCCATAAATTTATTGCAGCAAAGTTTCTGTCTTCTGATTACTTGACACAGAACCTTATTCCTGCTGAGAGATCATGCTTGTTTGAGACTGTGACTCATAACAGGGACTGTGTCAAGATGTGTTTTGGTTTAATGTAGACGATTCTGAGCAAAGAAAAGAGATCTTTTAAGTTGATCTTGTCTGAAATGTGGATTTCATTTTGGCTTTCCTGTGTACAGAAATAGTTATACCAAGAACATGTCTTTAACTTGCACAATAGTTAATAAAGGGATATTTTGCTGTATGCGGCGGACAACAGTCCTGTATTAGGGTTTCAATAATGAACACATCAGTGACCCATATTAGAAGTCCCATTAAAAAAGTTGAGGTTTAAAATGGAGTATTTAGAAATTTAACACTGTTACATTATTTTGTCTAAGGGAGGCTGTTGCCTTTTTCCAGGTCACAAAAGTGAAACATAAGGTTAATCCTCCCTGACTGCATCAAAATGTTTTGGACAGTTCCTTAACTGGTTCAGTAGCATAGAAAATTCAGTGTATTGCAGGCTACACTTTGGGCCTTACTTACATATTTATTTGTTGTTCCAACACCCCCTTGTTTGTGTGAGTTTTGCAAGGATTTCATTAAACAGGCCAAGTTAATGTTTAAGTGGCCTGAAACTAATTGGATCATTTTTCAAGTGGCAGGGAACTCATATCTACAAACGACACACTAACAGTGGTTTGTGTCTGTGAAAAGGTCATACCGACCGGACAGTACTTTCGTTCATGAAGTTGAACTTAATTACAGTGCAGTTGTTCTACTCACCGTGTCTCATTAAGATTAGAGTTGCATTCCAAGCATTAAATCACATCCAGATCAATAGACACAGACTCTGTAGCCTGTTCTACTGTGCTGGTTTTGTAGCATTCTAAATAGGAAGCTGTAATGGTTGTTGCCATTCCTGCACATATATACTCCCTCTCTCTCTTTCTCTCTCTTTCTCTCCACACACACACATATATCTGTAGAGAGAGAGAGATACACATCCCTAATCACTCTCTGTGACTCTGTGAGCATAATTGATATTGTATTGCTTAGCTAATCTAATGGAATGGAAGTTGCCCATAGTGAGTGAGTAATAATGGAGTGGTTAAACCAATATAACTATAATGTCTTGGGAAAAGAGAGGTTGTCCTTAAAAGTGGGGTTCAGTGACTGTTTTTCAGTAGATTTAAATCCCATTCCTGAGCAGTGTGGAGTAAAGAGCGCACTATGGAGCTCTATAAAAGACAGCGATTCAATTTCAAAGCCCAAAAATCACCTGTAAAACCAAAAGGTATATGCTGACGATGTGATTTGGTACAACAGAAGCTACATTAGGCTAGGCTATTGATTTAGACAGAAATAAATACAGCTGCAGTGTTTACATGAGTAGCAGTAAAAAGAATCACGTTTGTGGTGTCTATACCAAATCAAGTGTTAGTAGATTTGTATCAGCAAATCAATGTCACATTGGCTGCAGGTTCACTCACACTGTTAACTTCTCAGGCCAGACATTACCTGGCAATGTGAGGTGAGAGAGATGAAAGCATGCTGTGCTGCTAATGCACTGATGTTGTTCATGGTTGCAGTGATGCGAGTCTGATTACCAGGCAAAGCACAGTCTCCTTGTCATGTTGGTGGTTTAATAATTGGATGGCCCCTATTAGACCACAAACACGCTTAGGATCTGTTTATGCTGATCCTGCCCTTGACAACTCTCTGCAGTCTGTCTGAGATACAGGCAGACTTGAAGACAATCAATTCAAATTGGAAAATTATGATAACTTCAGGCATTTTATCATATTTTGTATGTCGTGAGTCAGGTTAAATGCATATAAATATGCAAACAGTGACAGTTAAAATGTTCTGATCTTTTACCACAAAACAGTTTTTCTAGTTTCCTTGTATCAGTAATATGCATTTGCACATTGTTTATATGTTCTCGCCAGTGTTGGAATTCAAGACTACACATTGCTGCTCCTGCTCCAAGACTCACTGCATCATCTATTCAGGTTGCTGACAGAAAATGAGTGTGGATTCAATTGACTTACACAAATAAGTCAGTTAGGATTCTGATATAGTATACTTAGCATTAGCTAGGACACTTGACAACCAGTGATTACAATGCGATAAATCAGCACACAAACTCACAGTATAGTGTGTACAGACTTTGCATCCAATCACCTGCAGGGGACAGCCTGAGATTATGCTGCTGGTGTGCAGGACTATTGCTGCATGAGTGCTTCTACACGTCTGAACACAACAGGGAGATACAGAGATAGACATGGCCTGAACACACACACACACACACACACACACACACACACATGCACACAGCAGTCAGCAGTATAGTGCTGAACTAGATGCCAGTGTCTGCTGCCCTGACTTTGCACCACACATACCAACCCAGCTCAGGCTACAACGCCTCACACACACACACCAACTCTGCAGTGACGTGAGGGAGGAAGAAGAGGGAGGCTGCTCTTCTTATAATTCAACGTCAGACCAAGTTTGATAAACGCCCCCCCCCCCCAATCTCTGTCTCTCTCCCTCTCCCTCCCGCCCTCTCGCTGGTTCTGTGGTCCATTTCAAAGGTCTTTATCCACAGTAAGGAAATCCGTCTCCCCTCTTCTCCTCTACTACCACCAGCACCATCTTTGAGATAAAACATTGGCTTTAGGTTTCAGCAGCAGCAGCAGCAGCAGCAGCAGCAGAGAGGCTGGCGCTGCAGTTGCGCTGGCACACATTCAGCGTGGGTGCACACAGTGGGTGAGAGAAAAGACCCGCCGCATCTTGTGGATTTCTTTGCGTACAAGCCAGTGTACATGGTTCTCCCTGCTTCTCTTCTGTCACATCCAGACCAGGAGTTGATTTCACTTCTCGGAGAAAAATGTGCCATCGCAGAATAGCGACAGTCCTTGTTTTATTATATTTTGTGGGGGACTCGTTGGCAGGGTTTCCGAATCAGATCAACATAGGTAAGTTACATAGGATACTCTGACTACATACACAGTCCATTTCTTTGTCTACATGGTCTAAATAGGACACGTATCTGCAAGTCGCACTGATTAGTTTATTTACATAATTCATTGCCAAGTTCACTTTCTTTGTCTCTGTAGGCAAAACAGACTTGATCCAAATCGTCAAAAGGCTAGTTTTAGTATGTGCAGCGCATTATTTCGTGAGCGGTAAACACATTTAGGCTACTTCCCGACTTGCTCTCTTAAATTAACTGATCTCGCTGTCGATCCGATAATCCGTAATTGTACGACACTGACGTCCATCTGTAAATAAGCAATGTCATTATCACGGAAATGAAAAGTGCGTACTTCAGCTATGCAATGAATGCGCTTATTATAGCGCTGTTACGCGGTATGTGACATTTTCTGTCCCTGTAGGTGGACTGTTCATGCGCTCTACAGTGCAGGAGCACAGCGCCTTCAGGTTTGCTGTCCAGCTGTATAATACCAACCAGAACGTGACGGAGAAACCTTTCCACCTCAATTACAATGTTGACAACCTGGAGTCTTCCAACAGTTTCTCCGTCACACATGCCTGTGAGTAGTTATGCACTGTATAAACCTCTTAGGAAGACTTCTCTGTGGGAGAATAGTAGGAAAACCTTTTTTCCACTGTATCCATCAGATAATGTGGGATAGTTCAGGAACTGAAATACAATAGGTGTTTGAATGAAATGGATCGTCTCCTGCCAAGTGTCCTGCCTAATACACAGACTCCTCAATCATGCACTTCAAAATTCACCAGCTGGATGATGGACCATGATTGTCTCTAATTGGCCAAACACAGTGATTTTGTAAACATGAGTAATTCAGTAATTCCAGAGGAACTGATGAACAGTTCTTTAGATGACTGTGTGTGTGTGTGTGTGTGTGTGTGTGTGTGTGTGTGTGTGTGGGGTGTACAAACATAGCTGTTGATTGGTGATTGTTGTGAGTTTTTCTCCTGCCAGGCGCTACTTGTGAAGTTGGTTGTATCACTGCTAATTGTTGCATTGGATGTCATCTTTCTCAACACACTTGCCTGTCTCTTCACTGTCAAATATGCACCATCATATCCCCAAAGTAATCCTTACCTCTGCACCTTGATAATTAGGTTTATGTTTTGTTACTGCTTGTAAAATATTATATAGATTAGTGGCCATTTTTAGGCCTGTACCCATTTTTCCGTTTGTGTTGCTCAGATCATTTTACTTGTTTATCAGTCTGTTTGATAATGATCACACTAGGTTATGCCAGCAACACAGTGTAAAATCCTGTGACTGCACTTTTGATGGATAAATACCCTGATGTATCAACTGTTACATGCTGTAATCCATGTAGTCATCTCTGCAAACATGATGGATTTGATGGGAAAAGCTGTGGAGTGTGAGATGGTTTCATAATTGGTCTACCAGTCCCTCCTCTGCCATGTAGGGCACCAAGTTCTGTCTGGAGAATTAATTTGTTATCCCCCCCCCAACTGCACACTTCGCACTTCATGCTTAAGGATCAGCTGCAGCTCTCCATTCTCTGCCAGCTGCCATAGAGATGCCTGTGTAACCTAAGCAAATGCAAAAACAGGCCTAAAAAAAAAAAAAGAAAAACAACATAATTCTGACCTCATACAGTTCAGTTATAAAGACTCAGTTGTAATAAAAATGCAAAGGTCTTTTAAAGTGATGTAGCTGTTGCTGTGTGTAGCAGGGAAAGAGGAGCAGCAGTTGGGGAGAATTTGCAGGCAGATAAGGATTACACACACGCATTCACACACTTACACCTTCACGCTGCCCAGTTTGACCACAGCCTTGCACTGTCGGCTGCTGAGTAATTACACTGGAGCAGCTGTGGGGTCAGCGCTTAGCTAAGGGCACTTCATCGGTTGAGGAAGAATATGGAGGAATATTACACGCTTGGCTTGTCCAGATCAAGGATAAAGCACAAACTCTCTTACTTTGGCCTGTTGTTCATTTTGTCTTTCCTACAGTTGTCTTTAACCCATGGGATGTCTTTTGGTCACATGGAATTAATCAAAATATGTATCTAGGATATCAAATGCATGCTTTAAGTGTTGTGCATTTATTTCATAGGATAATGCTTCTAATGCAACATTAGGGAACTAAGACAATGCTTTCCTGCCACATGTGGAGCCCTGTAGAGTTAAACAGGGAAAACGGAGGCCTGTTGAATTACAAAAGCACTGTTTCTGGGTCATGCACCTGTTAACAGCCATATCCAGGACTGGCTTTGAGTCAACCTTAATCCATTGGGTTTTAAAAGAAGTTTGTGGCACTGCTTGAAAATGAACCAAGCTGCAGGAGTCTTATTTTCATAGTCTGGAGTGAATAATGCCCAGCTTGCCTGGCAGGTGCTGACGCAGCAGATGAATGTGATGATTATGCTGACACGTTTCTATATTCTGGACAGAATTACTGGTTGGTCATTGCTGTGCTTTTTGACAGCTTTTTGATAACATGACATAAGATAACATTGATGACTGAGATTTGAAAAAAGCTTTTTGCGTTTGATCTTTGGGAGTGTCAAATGTCCCTCTGTAGTATGAAATGAAACATTTAATTGAATGAATGACTGGAAGGAAGGATGGAAGGAAGGAAGTGAAGAATTACTTTTTACTTAGAGCTCGTTTGTTGTATGCTATGACTGAAATAAAGCAGGACAACACTGCTGTCCTCCAGCTGGGTCAGTATATAATGATTGTTAAAAATCCCTGATGGCAAATGACTCTGTTATTGGCAGGGTGGATCAATAGGTGGAAGGCTATAGTCCAGCAGTAGTGGATGTGTGTTTGGATCCAGTTTGTTCTCCAGTATGGAAAAATCAATTCTCACCAAGCTTTCATTTTCTCCATCGCAGTCCCTCTACTCTATTAAATGCCTGATTCTCCAACTTCCTCCAGCCAGAAACACTGAATTTCCAGTGATGATGCTTGCGTTGCAGCTATGACCCACCTGTAATTGGCCAATGATGCTATATATTGCAGCAAACAAATTTCCAGTCATGGTAATTGGATTGAATTGATCCTGACAAAGAGAACTCCACTGTGCTGCTGTGTTTATTATCTCACCAATTTGTGTCTGTGAAGCTGCAGGATGTATTGATGTGACACCTTGCCCCAGGCCAGGATGGAGTGTGCATAAATGTAGAAATAGGAGGGTTACATGCATTAAGACTGGGGTCAGGGCAGGAAGCGACAGAGGAGACAGAGCCGATAGTCCGGCTCAACTATCAGAGATGAGTTCGATCAAGTGCGTGTGCGATTGCTGACTGACAGGGCAGCTAGATGAAACAAATCTTTTCATATCATTACAGACATTACTCAATCTATAATTATGATTCTGTAGTTAGCCTTAAACTACTTCATACATTTGAGTGTCTTGTAAGCTCATTTTAGTTTACATAGATATTTCCCATCTGTTGTAGAACTATGCAATGTGAAAAAACCCAAATCTGACAAAAACCACATGCCTTTTTTAGAATCTTTCCTCTTTCAGAGATGAATTTTGATTTGATACTGATATCAAACATCAGTATAACTATGTTTCTTATTAGTATGTCTGTTATAGCTACCTATCCTCCCTCTGCTATGACTCAACCGTGTGATGCTGTTTAGACAGAGGCTAATGTTAGAGCACTTCAGTGTGTAGGCAATGGACAGTCCCACTAATGCAGCATAGACCAGTTTATGTAGCCAGATACCCTCCTCCTCCATATCTTCCATGTCCTCCTCCTCTTCTTCATCTTCTTCTGCTGCTGTATTATTAAGACTACAGTGAATACTTTGACTGAAATAAGGAAATTTAGTTTATGCAGTGCTTAAATGCAAATATAAGCATTTGAAGAAGAATGCATAAAACATAAATGATATGAGAGAATGGTGCATAATTAAAACTGTTTCATTATTTACTGTTGTATCATTATTGTAGTTACTGTAGTAAAACAAATATGCTGGGATGTAACCAAACAAAACACAACCTTAAATCCATCATAACTTTGAGAACTCATTTAAACTGACAAGTCATGAATGATGCATGAGCATCAGAGACAAGGTTGTCAAATAGTTTGTCCTGAGGGATAGCATTCTGCATGATAGTCCTTAATCCACACACTATAGCAACAACAGTGTCAGTGAGATCAATGATAACAGGTTGAAGAATGAGCCCACACCTGTCTTTAAAGCATGCAAACTGTGCATGTGTAAATTCAATCATTAAAACTCGTTCACCATGAAAAACAGATTCACCACCTCGATATTGTGACAGTCAGACGTTTGTGTCTGCATTCGAAAGCTTCCAATGGATCCTCCCCATTTGGGAGCCCTTGAACAGGAAGAGACACTTACCCAAAAGCATGTCCTTTTAGACTGACAAAAATATCTGAGTTACTGCTACTGCAGCCACAGTCCTGTCAGTTTGGATGACCTGCCTCAAGTTGACAAGCACTCTTCCTCAGATTTTTCATGATGTTGTCATTATGAAGCATAAAATATGTTTGAGCTTTTGTAATGTCTTTGGAATCATTTTATCTCCCTTAATAGTCATTTAAGTAGCTGGCAATTCAGTTTTTTCTAAATGATACTTTCACCTGACATGAATAGATGATTTGACCCTTAGTTTGATAAGAGCTTTTGGGATGTACTGCTGTGGGGCAATAAAGCACTCATGGGTCATCATGCAGCATAAATGCATTACTTTTCTTCGAACGAGGGAGTACTGATGCCAAATAAATGGGCATGACTGCAATAAAGGCTTTTAAGTATCAGTTGACTGAAGACACCAGTGTGTGTCAAGTGAAAAGAACACCATGTATTTTGATAAATAGGCTCGTAGTTTTTCCAAGAACAACTCTAATTTCTTGTTTTTCTCAAACTGAATCTCAAACTGAGGCTCAGTGCTGGCCTGTCATAATGCTGAGTAAAATGGCGGAGTAGTACTGAACAGGTTTGGGGGCAAGCCACTGGAGATTTGCAGTTAGTCTTTCATCCTGTGCATCAGAATGTGCTTACATGCCAGCGCTCTTACGGAGCGACGGTGATCGCTGCTGACAAGCTACAGTGATGCTGCAGCAGTTTGTTGCAGTCTAACACAACGTCCTTCAGCGCAGCAGCCACCGAAAGCTCTGTTGTTATTCACTAAACATTACCTGAGATTATCCAAGGACAACAAGCTGTGAACTACACAGAGTAGTGCTAAAGAAAACCAGAGATTCCACAGGGACAGTGAATAATTTAGAGCAGCTGCTTTCATAGATTTGGTAAAGTTGTGCCTCATTCTGTACCTGTGAATTTTCAACTGTTGAAACTTCTTTTCGCACAGCCCCCACATTCTCCACTTTCCTCATTTTCATTTTC
Source organism: Psettodes erumei (assembly GCA_016785225.1). NCBI lineage: Eukaryota > Metazoa > Chordata > Actinopteri > Pleuronectiformes > Psettodidae > Psettodes > Psettodes erumei. The sequence continues at coordinate 706,795 of JAFBJZ010000411.1, forward strand.
GTGATATCTTTATGATGTCAATCTGTATTTCAGTGCCTTCTGCAGCATTACAGCCTCTCTGAATTGAGTATATTGTATTTTCTCTGTCTCCTGTAATAATGATCCTTGGATGATGTTTTTGCAGTATATGCAAAGCATGTGTAGGTGGAGTGTTAGCAGTGCTTTCACTGTGGTGCAGTACAATATTAAAGTACATTCTTCCATACAAGGCTCCAGTAGCCAAAGGCCCTGTTGGTGTATTGCCGCTGCTGCCGATTTCCTTCTGTCATGTTGTTTTTAGCATGTGGGCTGTATCCAGTTGCATTTCTAAGATTAGGGCTAATCCAGCAAGTGCTGCCCCGCTTTCTGCTTATAATGAATATCTGCAGAGGGTAGCCCGCTGGAAGAAAAACGTGTGTTTTTACAAAGCTGTAATCTGGAAAGAAGAGGGAATTCCAGCCAACATGCAACCACACTGCCTGAGGAGAAACACCTACTCAGGCTGCAGTTCCTATATGCCCTGTGCTTTCTCTGTGGTTGGTCATCTGAGATGAATTGCACAACAATGCAGACTGTAATGTGGATAAAAAAATATGAAACACTTAAACTGTCATAACACACAGATCACTTAAACTGGGTGCACTTTGCCTTCATATATATATCTTAAAACAAACATTTACTCTGATTTCATGGTAAAATTGAACTCGCACGTCACAACAAGCCTGTCAGAAGCATGAGTGCAATTTATTCAACTGCTGCTGAGATGCTGCAGTTTGGAGTGAGAAACACATGCACAATGTTGGAAATATGTTTTATTTTGTATTTCTTTGAATGAAGACAAGCTGAGCCGTCACACCTTGATGTCTCCCACAGTATTTACAAGTATATTGATATTTCATTTTGTCTTTATTCATTTTATAAAATGTCTTTATTCATTTTGTGAAAGGCACAATGCCTTTCACAACTCATTTCAATTTGAGTGCTGCAGAATTACCGTATGCTCTAGGGTACATTGCGAATAACACGGTATATCAGTGCAGTTTCCATTTTAATTTTGACATCTGTGATGCATTTTCAAACATGGAAAGAAAATCGGATTACCGAATTTTACTATGCTATAACTTATGTGTTGTAACTTGCTTAAAGAGGCATGATGGAACAAGATGTCCAAAAGGAAAGGAATAATAAATTTTGAACTGCAGCAAACTGAAAGGTCAAGCACTGTAATGACTTCATGTGGAAGTTACAGGGGGGATTTTAAGGACAACAGGGGACAGAAATCTAATCAGTAAAGCTCTTGTTTTGTGCTTTGGAAAGAGACATCAACCATGGTTAGGTTAGGGAAGTTTTGTTTTGCCTTCACTACCCTTAATGGTTTCATACTTGGCCCTTTATTTGTCACATGTCCACTTGTAAATCCCTGCCGCTTTGTCCTTGCCATCAGTGCAGAGGAAAATTGAATTGCAGACTTTTCACCTTTTCATGTCTTTCTGCTGAGACGTTTCCCATAAATAGGGTGCCTTTATATTTTTTATGATGCCTGTACAGAAAAAAATCATCAGATAAAAACATAAAATATAATGTACTTTGGCCAGTAGCTTTGAAGTATTTTGTTGTTACTTTATGAGACATAAAAATCCCAGCGTTCATGAGCAGATTGTGCTGGAGATGACAATATATCGAATGATTCCTCTGTGTGGTTGTCTGTGTCTTCGTGATTTGTTCTCTTCGATTATTCTTGCTGTTTTCTCCCCAGTGCATGCTGGGTAGACTATATACCCACCACCATTACACTAAACAAGTGCTAGCATTTAGTTCTTCGTGAACTTGACCACTGATGACAACATGACTACAGCTGTCAATACTGAGAATGTTTGGAAATCCCTGTGACACACTGCAATGTATCCATGCTCAGGAGTTACATACAAACGGAGAAAAACTCCCACAAGGGCCTGGCCTGTGCATTGTAACATTTAGCAGCTGCTGGGCAGAACGCAAAGGATGCATTTTATTACCTGTGTGCTTGTGCCACATCTTCTGCCTTCTTCTTATATACTAAACATGTGACCCTGAGAGAGGACAGGTATCCCCATGTGGCTGAGACCAACACAGCTTCTCTCTCTCTCAGGAATAGGAGCAGAAGTCCTACTGCTCTCTTCTCCTCCTGTTTTGCCGCAAGCACTGATCTTAGAAACGCGTCTTAGAAAAATAACTTTCCACTAGGCAGAAGCAAAACGCATAAACAGGTTATTTGTTATCGTCACAAAAAGTGAAATTGTGGTTCTCACTTTGTGCAAATGCAGTGTCCAATCCCTTCAAACCTCAAGGCTCTCAACATAGACTGTCTAAAAAACGTTTCCACCCTCATCGCAGTGTGAGTCCTCCTCTATCCTTTTACCAATTCTCACTTTCTTAGATGCATTAAGTTCAATTTCCTCACTCCATGCAGTGTTCCACACTCCCCTCTATTCCTCCTCAGCACCGGAGCCTTAAGAATTCACTTTGTAGACTTGGCTCTGTTGTGCACATACATTATATAAGTTCATCTGTACATCAGTTTTATGATAGACTGAAAAGATTCTCCAACTGTTAACAGGATATACCCTAAAATCTGCAAAGCCCTGATTTTCTGGATGACATGCCAGGGCTGGAGAGAAGCAGAGGAATTTGGAGGATGAGTAAAAAACTAGATATTGGAACAGTAATGACAGGCAGATGTGGGTGTTTGGTGATGGAGAAAATAAGATGGAAGTGAACTGAGTGTGAAGAGAGGTACATTTTTCCAGTTGGATATCAATCATGCATGTAAAGACTATGTTAGCTGTCTGGGCACAAATGCAGAGAGTCTGCAGTACAGAAAATAGCTCCTTTCCCCCTCTGCAATAAAGTAAATGATGCATATCTTCATTGCTGACTATAATCAGGGGAATTTACTGTAGTTGACTAATGTTTACTGCTTCATGAGCCCAAATATATGATTTCATTAGTCCTTTAGGAGGACAGGCTGTCCATTTCATCTTGAGAAACAAAAGATATTCGTGCCATTCTGCACATTTGCACATTTTGAGAATTGGATGATGTTGGATGAGTTAATGTTATGGCTGCCTTCTATTTTCCATGGACAAAACACGAGCTGAATATTGACTGTTGTTAAAGAAATTTGTCAGTGTAAAATATCCATTTTAGTGTTAAACAATGTTATCCTGAAAACAGCAGCTGTGAAGCATGTTGGATCCAAAACTGACAAAAAAAGATCATCTGCTCTAGCATTTTTCTATTTATGAAGCGCATGTTTACCACACGCTATTTATCAAAAACCCATTGAGTCCTTAAGTGATGCTTTAAAATGGTCATTCAATGTGCAACAATGGTGCAGCAGACCCTGCAAGATTTTTGTGCTTGATTACGGCATCATCCCCAACAGGCACAGCTATTTCATTTCTATGGATGCCTGTGTTCGCATATTTCTCATACGGGTGCGATCTGATGTGCGTGACGGCTGAGAAAACGGTGTGATGGCAGACTGATAGAACATGACTGAGAGAAAAATGACTGAACTGAGCATCAGATATGTGTGGGTGAATTAATGGGTGTCTTAATGGAAAAGTCCAGCTGAAGAGAGGCAACTGCTGAAAAACATACAGTACTGAAATCCAATTCAGCACACAGAGAAATCGCTGTGAAATTATTTTAAAGTGTATGTAGACATACAGTAAATGTGTGGATCATTTTTCAGCATAAACCAGTGAGAGATTTGGTAACAGTAAACTTCTGTTACAAAACTAATTCTGGGTGCGTGGAGTAGGCCCCAGCTGTTTCTCTCTCATACAATGCAACTCATTTGAATCTTTATATTATTCGTATGACATTTGAAAGTATTCAGTTTCCAGGGGGATGCAAATTGGTAATCATGTACCTATAATTAGCAAATACTAATTATGAATCTACAAAAACTAATCATTTACAATTTAGTATCAGGATGTAACTTTGCTTGAGGGAGCACAAGTTAACCACCTCTTAAAAGTGTGTTTTTGAAGTAAGTGGACTCCAGCTTACCAGCATTTATGATGAATAACTATTAATTGAAGAGTATATCACATAAACCCACAGTAACTAATCATGTGTCAGTAGGGAACAACATGATGCATTCCTGCAAAATTCATGGATTAACTTGTCATACTTCACTTGCACCAGCAGACACTGACATAGTATCTTACAAGATACACTTTACACAGAATAAGTGGATTTCAAGCCACAGATTCTTGAAAGAGACACCTCATTAAATCCCATCAGGTAGATAATAACATCATTAAACACTGAATGGTGATACTGAGCAGCTCCGGTGAACAGTGTTGTGTCTTTGTGGAGCGGAAGGACATAAATACCAGAGCAGCTCTACTGCACTGACCAACATTTCCTTCGGTTATTACTAATATTAAGACAAAGGTCATAGCTTTGATTCAGTCCTGCTTGGTGATATTAAACCCATTTATTATGTACAAATAAAATAAAATGGTTAACACCTTGTAAGACTGAGCGTCTAATGCACACAAGTGTTTATGGCCTGAGCTCATTTCCATAGGCAATGCAGATGGCAGCAGATAGGGCTTGATATAAATCTTTTATACTGCAGCACAGCCCAGGCGCTTTCACATTTGCATGCTCATGTTTCAGGGTACTGTGTTTGTCCATTAAGAGCTGTGGCCAGTGCACTGATTCCCCCATTATATCCAGCTGATTACCCAAGCAGTTGCATTTAGACCAAGGAGAAGTGAAGGGCACTGGGCTGCAGAGCATGGCCATGGGGAGCAGACATCCCACATGGCACCTATTCACTCAGATAGCCACTGTTTCACTCCAGAAGATTAATTCCATCATGAATTGTCTCCCATCTCAACCTAATAAAGTTTTCTTTTTACCCACACACTGGTCATTGGCCGACTCAGCAATTTAACCTAAAATATGTTCTGATGGTGGTGCAGCGGTTGGTGCTGTTGCCTCACAGCAAGAAGATTCTCTAGACCCTGTGTCATCCCTGTGATAGACTGCTGACCTGCGGCGACCAGGATGTACCATACCCTCACCTAATGTCAGCTGGGATTGGCTCCAACACCCCTGTGAACCTGAACGGATAAGCTGTATAGAAAATGGATGGATGTTCTTATATTTGGCCTTAAACTTTATTATCCTCTGTGATGGAAGGAAGAGCTAATCATAAATGATCTCATCTGTTTTGACTGTGCTTGTCCTTAACCTGAACCTGCTCTCTGTCTCTGTCCCCAGTCTGCTCCCAGTTCTCCCGAGGAGTTTACGCCATCTTTGGCTTCTATGACAGAAAGTCCATGAACACGCTCACCTCCTTCTGCGGGGCACTGCACACTTCCTTCATTACGCCCAGTTTTCCAATCGACGCTGACGTGCAGTTTGTCATCCAGATGAGGCCCAGCTTGCGAGGGGCCGTTCTCAGTCTGCTGGACCATTACAAGTGGGAGAGGTTCGTCTACCTTTACGACACTGATAGAGGTAAGAGAAGTAAGTGAGTCAAACATGCACTTTCACTCACATCTATAACGCTAACACCCGGCAGAAGACAGATGTACAGGAGCAGAACATGTCTTTGCTGGAGAAAATGGAAAAAGTAACAGGCGCAGCAAGCCCTACAGATGGGGTTATTATACAGTGTACATGATCAGTCTCCACTATTCAAATCCCTCATCCCCAATCCTCATTCTAAGTGGTCTGATACATTTTAATCTATTCCAGTAATGATCCTCAATTGCTTCACTGCGTGGCTGAATGCTGCTTACAGAGACACTCAATAGCTCTTTGCTTCGGCGGAATGAGTCATTCACAGGTGCTGCTGATCTGCCGCCGTACGATGACTCCAGCCGCCTGAGCCTCTAATCCTCAGCACTCTCTCATTATCATTTAGCTGTAATTGGATTATATAAAGACACAACATACTCCAACTTCTGCACATGTTTCATGGCCTCATGTAGGCCAACTATTTACAGACCTGGGTCTTTGTCATCCTCTGAGGATCAGCATCTGCAGAGGCCATGTTGAGAAACGGCACAACAATCTATCTGTATAGATTTTGGCCCACGAGCTGGTGGCAGAATGATTATTGCATCCAAGATGTACTGTATGATGTGATGCCATGTGTGTCAGTTGTATTTCTAATGAATCAGTGGACATATGAGATTTTTAGGTGCCAAACTGCTGCAAAAAGTGTATTTTTATACTGACAGAGAGAATTTCTAGGACAAGTGCACTCCATTGCCACTTCCCCCCACCTCACTTTATATGTCTCCATTTCGGGGGGGGTGTCTAATCTACTGATAAATCCTGAAACTGTTTCTCATGGAGAGATTTTAGGCATCTGCAGAAACACTGAATTCACTGTATGTTAAATGTGTTTATATGTGAGTGGCACCAATTAGAAGTTTATTAAAAGTTTATTGAGTTTATATATTGGGCTGATTGTGTCTCTATGGTTTCTGTGGCAGGGAAGCTGATAATTGGTTGGTTGGACTGGTGTGGTTCAGAGAAAATGATTAAGAAGTTTATAGCCTCTCCTGGGCACAATCAACCTTCCCAGTGTGCCTCCTGATGTGGCCCTCAGAGCTCTGCTTGACTTTCCCGGCCTCTGTCACCTGCTGAGCTGAGGCTGACGGGCCACCATCTGTAATGCTCGGCCCCTTTCCACAGCATGGCACAGTGTAAACATGCTGTGGTTAAGGATGCATTCTCACTTGCTGCACAGCTTGTGTTTGCTGAAAGGCTAGTTAGCCATCCAATTTTGGCTGCCAGTCCCTTCCCACCCCTCCCCATCAAAGTTCTGGAACAATATACCCACCACCCATCCAAATGTCAATTTAATCTTCATTATAGGGAAAGGGCTTTATTCAGATGGCAAGAGAGGGACAATGAGTGGCTTCTGAGAGATGCTTGTGTGAGTGACTGATGGTAGTTTGTTGGGTACTATGGCAATAATTTGCTGTGGAGGCATTTTATAGTGATATGTATAATGTCTGTCCCTTAACAAGACACTGGCCACATCTGAACAGAGCCTTTGATCACAACAAAAGCAAACAGGTCTTAAAAGACAGCTTGAAATTGGAAAGATCATTAAAATTGTGGATCCCCTGTTGTAGACTTTGGGGAAGTGGACTCCATCTCCCTTTTCATCACATACAATAAAGGGATTTTTTAAAATCATAGCCTTAAGGCATAACTATTCATCAAACCGTATCTGTAGGTTGGGATTTTGACTGTAATAGAAAATAAAATGCCCAGAGATACCACTTACTGTACCAGTGCATGAACAGCACAGTGTATTTCATCACATCAGAGTTCAGCTGTACTTTCATGTTGGAGAGGCCTTCCTCTGTCAGCAGTGTTGTGCTGATTTAAACTGTTTTAAAAAGGGCTTTATACCTTTACACTCACGGGTCATTAAAGATGTGTTTATCTGCTGCATTGGAACATCACCTATTTATCCTGGATGTACTGGCTCTGAAATGTCCTCATTAAACAGAGTAATGGCAGCTGGCAGAAGAGACATCTTGAACTGAGAAACATCTGGGCATTGCCAGGTGGGCACTGAGAGAAGGTCCTCATGGGGGTTTCTCATGTTTATCTTATGTACTGTGGATTGCATTGTGAGAGATTTCACTGTGCTGTCTAATGTAGGCCTCATGTTTCATTTGCTCAACATAATGCAAACTAGCTTTCCATTTCTTTTTGTTGGCATCAAAATGAAGGACTGCAATATAACAACCTTAACTGCAGCTTTTCCTGCATTCTCCTGCTGCACTGACAAATGGGGATGGTCGGGATGGTGGGGAATTTGCATTCAGCGTGTAATCACACACCGCCCTGCTGCCGAATGTCTGGTTGGTTTCATCTCTGCAAGGAAACATCTGATTAATTGCATGCTGCTAAAGAGCTGCACTCAGCAGCCAGGCACACAGGCTCATTAACAGAAAGTGGTAGAGAGAGAGAGAGAGAGAAAGAGAGAGAGTGAATGGCACCAAGCAGCTGTTCCACTTTATGCACACCTTACTGCACCTTCATAGATGGACATGTATCAATAGGCCTTGACCCCCCCTGTGCATAAACACTGTTTTCCACCGAGGCCCCTAATATTAGGACTGAGGCAGAGCTTCATCAATCAAGCTCTTCTGCTTCAAGAGAGCTGCTTTCCTCCCTGTTCAAGGACTTTATTATGCCTTGTAGGGAAAAGAGAGAGAGAGCAAAGGAGAGGAGTGTAACTGGGATACACATGTAACAGCATAACCAAGTACTGAGTGAAAGGTGCTTTTCTGTAAGATTGGATTCAAAGGATTCTGAAAACAAAGAGATGCAAATGAGAAAGCACAGGAGTGCCACTTCTCCCCCAAATATTCCAAGGTTAGACAGGACTACTTCAGATTAAATACATTTTCAGAAAAGGGTAGTGCATTCCTTTTCTGTTGTTTTGTTACTAAGAACATATCTATTTGGCTCTGTTCTTTAAGAAACCTCTCTTTCTCAGTGTGTTGAATGAATTTTATATTCTCTGTGGGAATCAGATGGCCTTCAGATTTACAGCCGTGTGTGTTTGGAAAGGCAGCTTAGATGTTGCATATGTGTGTTCATACTGTGCGGTGACCTCATTGAAAACCTCAAAGGGCGGTGTGCATCCACTGAGAAGATACAGCTGAGGCGTTAGTGTTTCTGCATGAACCAAACCTCTGTTATCAAGTTCTCACTCTGTTCCGCCAGATGCCTAAAATGGCACCAATCGATCCATGCACATCCACGCATGCAGAGGCAGTGCATTCTGGAAACAACATCAAACAACATGTAAGCTGCAGACAATCTGCCGTGCACTGCAATATCGAGCTCATTGTGTTTTCAAATCATGTATGTGAATTTTCCAGGCAGAATACCAAACATTTTCAAGACATCTCCACTGAACTGATTGGCTGACAGGCCTGTGCAGAGAGAAGCCATAACACACTAGTGGAGCTACAGAAACCCTCGAAAAGATGTTAGAAAACTTTAAACATTTGCATCATTTCGTAAATCTCTGTTCTTAAAAAAGGATAGTTCCAGTGCTTGGTCACATCACGGTCTGTAATGTGGGCATCTGTACATGACCCAACCAGTCTGCCAGTATATGCGAACAAGCCATTACTGCAGGAATCTAACGTGCATGAATTGCCACCCTGGCAAGAGTGCTTAGAAAGTGTACATTTGGATCAGTTATGCTATGTGTCCTTCTGTCAGACGGTTGCTGAATGAATCATTATTCCTGTGTGTCAAGGTTGGATGAAAAACTCATTGCAGAGACCACTGTTTTCAGGACCATGGACAGTTCCTACATCCCACACAGTTCCCCATGCCCTCACTGCTGTGAACTGTAGTTTATTATTCATTCATCATTCATGTATTCTTCTATTCATTCATACTGTGTTAACATGAGTACAAATGCGTCCACAGAATGTATGAGGGGGTCACTGAAAAGGTCTTTTTTTCCACAGCAGACATTTTGGCTGATTGTAGGGAAAAAGTGTGTTGCTGATAAATCCACTATCATGGAATATGTAATTTTGATATCATCATTATCATCATCATCATCATATCATATTCCACTTATTCCATTCTTATTTTAGCGGCCTGTTCACTCTCCTGGATTAAACAGGAAAAAGGGAAAGTAGACCAGGAGATTTATTCCAGCTCGAGATTGTCCTCCCCTCCCTCCCTCCAACCCTCTTTTCTCATCTGCTTGCAGACATGGAAACAGCCACATCTTCTAGTGAATAAAAATGAAAATGAAACTATAGGGACGAAGAAGGAGGGAAGGAACAGAGGAGTCAGCAAAGCCTTTGTGTCTCTCCGGCGTCAGAATATAGCAAAATGGCACAGAGGGCCAAGCGCTGTCAGAACATGCTGTCAGATGCATCACTTGATTTTTTACTATGAACTTTTTCTGTGGGATACAGCTTGTCAAATCTAATCTGCTCTAACCTTAGCACTTTGGGGGTGTGGGGGGCAAATAAGTAACCAGGTGAAAAATAGAGAGTCCCTCTGCTTTAATAAGTACTGCTCTGTTTGTGCCTTGACTTTTGCTTCTTATCTATTTCAGAACAGGATAACGCAAGGCCATTGCAGCAGTAGTCTTTTTGCATTATGAAAGAGATTGATGTGATGTGTGCTTGCCTGTTTGCCCAAGAGGAAACACCATTTATATTTGCTTAAGAGATGGGAGGGTGTTTTTTTTTATAGGAGAGTAGAAATAGAACAGGCAGTTAGTAGCAGCTCTCACTGATGGTCAAGAGCCAGCATGCTCCATTTCTTTGTATGTCGATCAAATACAAATATCTATGCTTTTCAGTCTCTGGTTTTTCTTTACGTTTTTATGAGTCTGTGAATTCAGTACCTGAATCATCTTAATTCATCTTAAATCTTAATAAAACTTACATTGAATGTAAGGAAGCAGAAGGAGAAATGCTCAGCCGTCTGTTAGCAACTTTTTCAGATAAGAAATAAGCCGTTTGATTTGGCAGGGGTGGATGGTGTGGGGGTGCAGGGCTCTTTGCAGTTCAGCTCATTTGGAACAGGGAGCTGTTATCTGCGTTGGTCTGCGCTGGAAGTAGGCGTTGTTAGGGTAATTGTACTCAAAAGTGTCCTTTTACTGTCATTTGGCAGCTTTAATCCTTTTTACTTTCGCTGGCTCTGTCAGCGTTGCCCACTGAAAACAGTTATCTTTGTGGAGCCACGTGTGAGCGCTGAGATTTTTGGAGATTTCTCTGAAGTAGGTTCAGTGGCTTTGTCTGAGCTCCCTTTTGGCGTCGTGCTCAGCTTTGGGCGTCCCATGACGACGACGCACGGTTCAGAGGCCTGCAAGAGAATTTCAAACAGGTCACCTTCTCGGGGATGGGGCGGGGGAGACTGAGACATAATTGAGACTGTACACCACGCTCAGCCATCATGTGAGCCGCTACCCAAGGCGGACGTGAGGGAACACACGTAAAGGTGCCAGCAAAACCTCAGGCAGTCTCTTATATGGAATTATATATGTGGAATATAGAATTTCTAACATAGAAACAGTGTGTTTTTACATGACTGTGACTAGCCCATGTTATTTTGTGCACACAAACAGTGCTGTGTGCTCTACAAAGCCGATCCTCTGAGCTGCAAAGTACACCACATCAGAGGAGTACAAACTGATCTCCTGGGCAGTGCTGTGTGGGCTACTGAGCTCAAGAGAATCCAACATGCAGGCCAGCTCTGCTTTGTGCTGCCTGCTGCAACAATGGCCGTCATCTTTTCATGCATTTGCTTGGGTGCATTTTGAGGACAAACTTCAAAGCAAAGTTTGGCTAGCATTTTTTTTTTCTGTTTGCAGACACTCACATAAATACAGTATGGGACATAATCTTATGGAAGTTTGAGAGAAAATGACATTTTGTGACAACATCTGTTTGTGCTGTTCCTCACCAGATTTCTCGCAGTTGAAGAACTTTGCGGACCTCATGTTACATTTTGGAGAATTAGTTTGCCACTTTTCCTGACTTTCATTGTTCCTAGCAAAACCTATGCAAACCTCATGACCTCATGACCGTTTGCATGATTTTGCAGGTCTGGTTCATATAACCACTTATCTCTTCAGGAGAACAGTTGTCCTCTCTTCCTTCTCTATGAGAAACTGCCAGTAAATAGAGCCAACAGTCAATTTGGTGCAGCGTAACTGCTAAACAGCTGTTGCAGTAAAAACTCATTACTTATTCTTCCCTTTTGTTCTTTGCCTGTAGATATAGTGTCTGTGTGTGTGACTCCAAGTCCCACAGATAACTTCTAAAAAAAGGTATAAATGTGAAGAAACACTATACTAGATTTCAAGGATGTCTCTTTTTATGTTTAATTTATTCTTGCTTTTCAGTATTTACAAGGATGGTTTCTTCCTGACTTACACTTGCAGTAAGGTTGCCCATTTACACTTCCAGCAGATATGGAGCCACATTAGTATTCTGGTCACCTGGCAAATATTCCAATATTCACTCTTTGGTGCTATAAATAGCTTTGTAACAATATGCCCCTGATTTTAAATATGTATTATTTTTCAGGATGGCGCTGAATAATTGACTCTGTAAAATGCCCTTGATGGTTGTCCTTCCTGCTGGCTGCTGTAAAACATACCATCTGTTTACAAAGTCAACCAAAACTCTTTGACCAAAAGACATTGTCATTTGTGCACTGTCTGATAAATCACATCAGTGTTAATATCTGCCAAGAGACTTGGGTGTCCTTTGACATTCCGATCTCACATTTGCATTGTGGCTATTGATGTTAGAGTACACTGAATGTCACATTCAGTTATTTCCTTTAGTTCAGGACATGTTTGAACTTTGCTTTTATATCTACACATGGTAAATTGTGATCATACCCAATAGCTTAACATCAGAAAGCTCCTACCCGGAATATCCAGCTTAGTTTAGTGTCAGGAAAGGAGCGAAACTAAAACTCTTGAGAGAATCATTTCTAAAGCCCCCCAAATCCGTTTTCTTACGCAACAACTAACACATTTCAAAATGCTGTGCATATCCCAGCTTATGGTGTGTTCATTGCGATGTGCCAGAATACTGGGAGGAGAGCTGACACTCAGCCTCTGCCTTTTCATTTCCCCTCTGCCACTCGAGATATGAATACTGAGCTGGAGTCTTGTTTTGATATCTTTGAGCTGATTAAAAAAAAAAACATGTTTCTGACTGGTTGACTTGATGAAGTAAGGCTCAGCAGCCTTCTATCTATGATCACACTCTTCACAATGCACCAAGGCAGCACAGTCACACTAACACGCCTGTTGAAGTCCCTCACTTCCCTGAGTATCAGACATGTGACGCATGTCTCCCCTGCCTCTTTAGACTCCTGAGTGGCTAATATGGTGGTGCCCAGCGAGAGCCACTTGTCTGCAAAGGCCATACCTGCTCTGAGTGCTGTTTGCCGAGCACTTCACTGTGAAGGTCACCAGCAGGGGAATGGGGGTTTGAACATGTCAGCTGGGTTGCTGTGCTCTGAATACTTAGGAGCTCTGCTGGGAACATGTCAGCTCATGTGTCCATAAGTGAGGGTTACTGGTGAATTGTTGAATTGTTCTAGTTCCAGATCTATCTATCTATCTATGATTCAATGATTCTGTGCTGCAAGGAGGTTGTGCTTTGTAGCTGACTTGTATTTACAAAAACACATTTAACACCAGCTTATTCAGCACCCGCAAAAATATCCATTATTTTCCGGAATCAGCGGTTTTATCCCTGCTCTGAGAGAAAAAGGAAACACCATGTTGATGCTGCTTCTGCTCATTTAGTCCAGTTGTTTGACAAGAGATCCACAATTTAAGCAGGTGACATGGCCTTGTGCCTGTGGCAGTGACCCAATTTCTGTCATGTCAGGTTAATCAGCCAAACATTGTGTTTACAAAGATCTTGTACTACATAAATGAAGATAAATAAATCACTTCCTTTTAATTAGCCGATAATGTCACCACTGATTGTACATTAGATGAATGGACGCAAAGCTAAGGGTTTTTGCTTCAGACAGTAAGGCTGCCTCAGTTTCCAGCAAAACTCTTGTTTTCCCAGAGGAAATGTAAAAAAAAGTCACAAATGACTTTTTTCTCTTCAGTTTTTTAAACAAAACAAGAGCAATCTGTTTTCATTTCTTTTCAGCTAGATTCACTCACTTCTCATTTTGGCTGATTTAGAAACTGCCTTTAAAACCAGTCATGACTGCTGACCATAAATTCTCAACCCCCTTAGTAAACTATCAGTGGATCTATCCAAATTCCCGTGGATGTATTGTGTCTTCTTAGCGTCCCTGCTCAGCTTAGTGCTACTGTTAGCTCAGCTTCTTCCTTTCATAGGCGTCATCCACCTGATTCATTCCATGGCACAGTGAGCTCTGCCAAGCAGACACGCCACAGCGTTACACCAGTTGTGCTTGCTCAACTGCTTCTTTAGCAGTTTGTTTCACTGCATTTGCTGGAGTATGTGCTAGACATTTTATTGCTGGGGCATGTGTCTACTTCAGCCTTAAGTTTTGAAGTCTGAATATCCCCCAATGAGGCAGGAAAGGGATAACTTAGGCAACTGCCTGTGACACACTGCTGAGGCAGTATGTGTCATCAGGGTAGGTGCAGGGTAGTTTATAAAGGGGGGGGGTAAACCAAGAAAAGGAAGAAAAAACTCTCTGCCAAACAAACTGCAGGGGGGAAAATTAAACAGCTTCAATCAGTTGTGTTATTCTTTTAGCAAAACACCCCCCTTGCCACTGCTCTCCTGCATTGCTTATATAACTGGGGTCATTCTTATAAGAGGATTTCATTGTTTGGATAAACATTTCAACAGTGCATCATGTAACGTTACCCTTGCAGCTCTTTTTTTTTTTTTGTTTACAGTAGTTTGGATTCTAGGAATAACACTAAGAATCTGCTGCTAAGTTTGGAAATTCATGAAGGCATTTGTGTAATGCAGCTCTTGTCCCTCTGCTCCCCCAGGTTTTGCAATCCTCCAGGCCATCATGGAATCGGCTGTAGCCAATAACTGGCAGGTGACTGCTCGTTCGGTGGGGAACATCGTGGACCCCACGGAGTACAGGCGCATCATCGAGGAGATGGACCGCCGGCAGGAGAAGCGCTTTCTCGTCGACTGTGAGGTGGACAGGATCAACTCCATACTGGAGCAGGTACAGAGCCAAAACTCCATTATTAGTTTAGTCTGCTTTTCCCAAGAAAAATAACAAACTGGAAACACATCTTCCCTGCAATACAATTATTCAGCTTTATACCTCAGAGTGTTTCATATTTTACATATCATACATATATAACACTATCCACTCAAAACTTTTTGCCTCAGATGCTGTATTTACACATTGTTTTGTACTCTAAGCATGTGGAGGGCATCACGATTGCCACAGCATTCTCATTCTCATACATTGTTTGAGGTCAGCAGGGCGTAATTTGTGTGGAGGATTTAAACAGCCTTCTCATCCTTGCTTCCTAGCAGATCATCCGCTCATCGTTCATACTCACTGGTTGCTTGTGGCTTCATTCAACATTCAACATGTGTTCACTTTTCACATTTCATCATCAAATAAACATAGAGTAGCCAATGAAGCTTAACTGGGACCTTGCCTCAAGATAATTATTGCTCATTTGGAGGGGAAACTATGATGCATATTTGGTCATATTTTGTCCAGTTAAGTGTATTGTTTTTCAAGGTTTGCATGGTTGAATAGAAACTAGTGATCTACTGCACTTGATTCAAGAGTAGATCTTGATTTGGGTAGCTGAATTTTGACGTTATATTGTTTTACTGCTGCAGCACTTGGAAAATGCTTTGGAAGAGGCTGGGGTGGGTGGTTGAGCATACAAAGTGTGTGAATTTGACGCTGGAGCCGTACTCAGCTGCACAGCACAGTCGTGTGCTATTCAAACCGCCCACAAGTACTGTATAGTCTGAGTGTGTGTGTGTGTGTGTGTGTGTGTGTGTGTGTGAGAGAGAGAGAGAGAGAGAGAGAGAGCTCATTCGAACCATTCATCCTGAGCACATCACAACCTTCTGTTCTTACCAGAGATATGTGCGAAAAGGCTTTCACCCTCTACATAATGATCTTCATTATTGCCAGCCTTACAGATTTTACTCTGACCTTCACTGCAGATCTGTCTTCATTTCCTCTGATGCAGTGGGGGGTATTTTTAGTGACAGCACAGAACATTTTCATTAGTTAAAAGAAGTTTGCTTTTCTCTGCCCTTCACGTTGATACAGATGGTTTCTTCAAATGCTTTGGATTCAACTTGTCCAATCAGATAATGGTGATCGCTCCATTGTCACGTCAGGCTGGACATAATCTCTTTACTGTGGCAGACTAATGTGAATAGTGGCCTCTTAGGCAGCATCCGTCAGAAAAGTGTCTCTCCAGCTGCTTGAGAGCGGCAAGACATGCCTGCGTCTCTAGAGAACGACTCCTTTCAAAAGCTGTGACATCAACACTTGCTTTAATGTAATATCAGCTCCTGGTGTAAGTAGGACACACTGTCCCATAACAGCAACAACAATGAACCTACTATAAATAGCCTACCCTCCTAGCCTGAGGGAAGATCTCTCACAAAGTCAGGAGTGAGCAAACACAACAAGATCACTCAGGCAATAAGGAAGCAAACATTCTAGACGTGATTTATTTTTTCAGCAGTGTTTAGGATTGGGCCTCATGAACAATAATCATCAAAAAAATAATCATTACATTTGCTTGACAGGCTATTATGTCTACTCAGTGCATTATTAATTAATTTGTATGCGAACATCTATCACTTAATTTGTCCCACTTCCTTTTGTTAACAGGCTGGTTTCAGCTGTAACAGGCATTATTTGTTGATAAATGTGCTGTGGGATTTTCTTCCTCCCCTGCTGGCTCTCTTACCACCTTTAAAGATATCTGTCTGCTCATCTCTTCAAGTAAAATAAAGATGGAGCGATAAACACCTCTAAGGCTTCTCATCAATAATAGAAGCGAGTTGGATTTATAATCACCACCAGAGAGGACCCATCACCTCCAGCCTCCTCCTGCTCAGTGGACAGATGGAGAAAGAGTTCCCGAGAGAAAAGAGAAGACCGGAGAGGCAGAGAGCTTGTGGCAATTGAGCCATGTAGTCTGAGCCTCCTTGTCTGCTGCTGTCGGGGGAAATTGGAGAAGTGCTGAACACCCAGAGGTGCACTGGAATTCCACACCCAGTGAGTGTAGGACAGTAAAACAAGATGCGGTAATGGGATTAGTCAGATTACTTCTAGGGTGGATGTTATTTAATCCTTTATGTGAACTATTGTTTTGTCTGTTGCTTTTCACTGGCAATGGCTTCATCAGCAAGACATAAAAAATGTTTTCTGTAGCATATATATTTTATCCGAGGGGTTGATTTTTCTCTTAGCAAGTTTTGTTTTCACCTGGCGCTGAAGCACTGGGCACATTGAAATTCTAACCTGTCACACTATAGGATCAGAGGAGTATCAGAGGATCGCTAAAATCATTAGGATTCATACTCCAGGGACATTGAATGTGTACTAAATTTCATTGCAATCCAATCCATAGTTGTTGAGCCCTAGAGCCAAGCTGACCTCCAAGTGGTAAGATTAGTTTTACCATACTGTGTTTGCAGCCTCTAACATGAATGTTTTAAAGTTAAGTTGTGGTGCTTTTGGCCATGAGAAGCACTGTAGAGCAATGTGTTTCAAGAAGGGGGGGTCCTTATAAAGCCATAATAATTAATCTACAATCAGTCAAGATAGAATATACAAACGCTAATTTGAAAAAAAGTAAAAGTAATCAGAGAGGTAGGACCAGAGCCTTGGCAGGAATAAGAGCTGACTCTGGCCCTTCCTATAGAGAGCCACAGAGTTCCCAGTCAAGTCCAGTTTGTGTTTCATGTTCTAGCAACATATGCATAAGGATGTAAGTATTTATCTGTGTAGTACTTGATTCAGCAGCTCGGACTTTAGCGCCCTACAAATAAACCACAACAACAACAAGAGCACTATGTGCTTACGCCTTCATTTCCTTCTGCTTAACATCGACTACAAAAGAAAAACATGGCTTCTGAAAAAGAAAAAAAAAGTGACTGTAATAGAGGACTTTTTTTATACAGCCTTTTTTGTAGCCTGGGCATCTAAAGGAGACCCAAGAGAAGTCTAAGTTAAAAGCAACCCAGAAGAAAAACAACATCAAACATGCACAAGCAGGAGAGCTGGCAGCTGCAACAAGAATAGTGAGAACATTACAGCTTCATACATATCTTTTATTTGGCCAAAATTGGCATTCAATTCAAGACTGCATTAAGTTAAGAAGAGTGTAGCGGATTTACTTTAAAGGAATGGGTCAGTGACTGAAACGATCAGACTGTTCACAGTCCCATGAACAAGACTATTAAAAAAATAAACCACGTAACTGTTCATATTTTATAGAGTTAATTCAATAGATGATAATGATAACTGAAGTTTTATCATTATCATCATAATCAGAGTTTCCTTCCATTCAAGGTCTCAGCTTTGTAGGTAGGTAAATCCCTGCTTATGCTTTGCTCTTATTCAAGTAGAATGAAAATGATCAGTTGACTGGTGTAAAGTGACAGTTATTAACCTCACGATACCCGTTCTAGCTCTGAGGAAGGCAAATGCCAGTGACAAATCACTGTAACAAACAGAAGTCTCCGTCAGTGGGAAGAGAGTCAAATCCTCTCGAAGGCACTTGGGCAGACATCCAGCTCTGCACAGGACTGTGGCTCCAGTTTGCTTAATTAGAGTCTATTCCCGCAGGAATATTTAGGCTGATCATCCTACAGCTCCGCCCCGGCTCGAGCTGGCTTCAAACGTCCTGCTCATCCAGACAGGCAGGCAGCAGGAGCCCTGAGGATGGACAAATAAAGATAATTGAGACCTGAGACAACTGCTCTCCTCCTTTCTCTCTCTGTGTTGAGGAATTCCAACTTTTCTCCTCCACAGCACAGAGAAATTTCTGATTACATCCTCAACAAAGACATGAATACTAATGTGTAGATGCAGCAGGAGTCGGTATACTGGGTTTATTTGTCTGTTAGCTGTGATTCATTTGATTGCAAAGCAGTAGCCTCGGGTTATAAGTCTCCCAGCGTCGCACTCGCGCAAGCGCACATAAGGTTTGAAACAATTTCACCTGATGGAGGTGGCAGGACTTTGAGAAAGCATGGGAGAGGAGAATATCAGAAAGCAAGAACTCTCAACTTTATTTGGTTAAGCATAACGACATCAACTCTCGCATCTCTCACACCCAATGACATGAGCCTTGGAGCTGACAGCGTCATGACATGGTACTCTGGAATGAGCTAAAGAAGAAGTTGCGTCTGCAAACTTTTGAAGTTGTTTTAATCAGATTTGACCAGTGATTCTATGCATGCAGTTTTCATGTCCCAGTATTCATTGAAAGTTCAATTATTCCCCATTCATTTAGATAAGGTCTTGTTAGCTCAAAATAACTGTCCATGGTGTTGCCAAGATGGCTGCCAAGTGGCGAGACGTACCTGTAAGGACTTTGATTCAACCTTCTCCTCAAATCCACAGTGCTTTGGGTTGTTGCCAGATGAAGACAGTAACTGTAGAAAGCAACTGACAGGGCATGGCACCTAGACTATCATTTCCATTCAATGAGCATTAAAAATGTAGAAGCTAGTCAGTATAATCAATACCACAGGTTCGCTCTCACAGGTCTCTGAGCTGTTTGAAGAGCCTGTGTTATGAGAAATGGATTTTGACAGAGAGGAATAAAGTGTTGTTCCTTCAGTGATGGCAGTGCCTGACCTCCCTTGGGTTCATGGTGGCTTCACATATTCACAAAAAAACAACAATAACAAGAAAACAATTATCCCAGGGGACCATGAAAGTGGAGCATCAGGATCCCAAAAATATTCAATATGCACAGATGCCAACAAAGGAGGAAGAAACCCCATAGCAAATCAAATGACAAGATCCTTTACTGGAACATGTTCTGTGCTCATTGAGTGACACATGAAAAAATATCGAGATAAGACTAAAAATGTCACTGTAAACAGAATCTGGAGAACACAAGAGCTCATAACACACAAAGAACTGTGGAAGTTTAATGAAATCTTTAAATCCTTAAATCATGACCATATTATCTTGTTATATCTGTGTTGTACTGGTAATTCTGATATAATTCCATCATTTAATTTTAAAATGATTATATCAGAATGATGTTGTCGACATTTTAAGACATTTATAATGAAAGCACAGGGACTTATTTGTTAAATCCAGTTTGGTACTACAAATATTGCTAATCAGAGTAACTGTGTGGATTGCTCAGATCACTGGGGGCATTGTTTCTCCTGATCTAGTTGTACAAAGACTGCTTTGCATTGCATTTGTTATTTATATTTGAAGGTTGGTTATATTTTATTCTATTTGAGCTTCTTTAGAAATGTTATATCATTTCATTTTAAAAAACTAAAGCTATAAATTGTATTTGACGTGGATCAATTACATCAAATTAGAAAATGTAAAATAAATTTTAAATTACCATCATGCAAAGTAAGCCAATTTGAATTCCGCTTAAAAAATAATTTGTTGGAAACTGAATATTTATTTTTGTCATTTCATAGTTTCATTATTCATGATTCTCATTATGCCAATCAGAGGTTGTACAATTGCATTCGTGAAAATGAAAAAACAAGCATCACTCCATTTTTTGATTTACCCACCAGGGGTCTCAACTGTGGCTGTCAGAGTCTGTGCTGGCTGCCAACTCCATGCAGCTGTCAGGGGATTTTCTTTTTTTTTGTTTCCTTCTTTCATGCAAGTCAAAAAATATTTTCAACTTGCTTTGAAAAGAAATACTTGACACAAAAGCCAAGTAGGTAAATCTATCAACCAAATGTGGCTTTATATGAATTCCCTAATTTCAGGAATAAAATGTTTGAAATATTTGAATCGTGACTGCAGAGGCTTGTAGCATTTTAACACTGTGCAGCTGCCTTCAGAGTATTTTGCATTCAGTGTAACTTTTACTTTTCCCTTTTAGTCTCCAGTAGACAGCCAAACAAAATAGAAACACTCCCCCATTATTAGCCAAAGTAAGCTGTAAATGTTTACAGTTGATTATTCCCTAACTGCTAAATGAGTTTTCAGTTAGGAACAGCAGCTGAGGTGTCAGTTTGTGATGCTCATATGGAAGTGTGAGGACTTTCTGCCTGAGTGTGCTGCTCACAAACAGGAGGTGTAGCCAGTCACTCCAGGCACTGCAGCTTCATTAGGTGCCTGCTGTGTTGTTGCGGTTGGGTCACTGTGGCTCCCTCTCACATGGGCGAATAGCAAGATGAAAAGCCTTTGAGACAATTTGGAAGACAATAAGCGAAACAGCTTCCAGGAGTTTTTGCTCATGAGGAAGAAGCTCAGGGTGTGGGGCTCTCGGAGTCGGCCGGTGCAGGTGCGAAATGTCGAAGTCGGTGGAATTACTTTGCATTTACGAGGAAGGTAATTGGATTTATTGGTGAAATTTGCTCAAAGCGTATAAGCCGGTCAGAGGGCCAACCTTGGAGCATCAAGGACATTCTCTCTCTCCAGAGACAATTATAAGACTTTGAGGCAGGACAGAGACAAAAGGTTTTTAGGTGCACAGGTGTATAAATATAAATAAAGGCACAGGCATGAGGGTGTATGCAAAGAGATAAAGAGAGACTGAGCCTGAAGAGTCAAATCACTTCACGTCAGACCCAAAAGAAAAATGTCAGTGAGAATGAGACCACAAGGATTCTCTCTAATGTGTATTTGAGTTCTTTATGAATGCATGATATCACTTCCACTCTGGATGTTTGTTGTCACTTTTTTAGATGATTTTAGTGTATACTGAGTATACTTATCAAAACTGTGGGCGAGTGTAGCAAGTGAAAAGACAGGGGGGGAAAATAACAACTCTCCGCCCCCACAGTATCTTTTTGAAGCTCCGTACTCTGCAGTAGAGAATTCGATTCGAGGCGGATATGGAGAGAGAAAGTAAGTGAAAGATATAGATAGAGAGAGAGAGAGAGAGAGAGAGAGAGAGAGAGGCTTGGCCATTGAAGAAGTTTAAAAGAAATCAGCGAGTGCAGTGCTCTCTGTGTCTGCTGGCTCAGACAGGTGCCGAACAATGTTTTGGGTTTAATTAAGTCTCTTGTGCGACTGAGACAAGCAGGAGCAGGAAGAGGCAGACTGCAGAGCGCAGGCAGCTGCTGAGAGAGAGAGAGAGAGAGAGAGAGAGAGAGGGAGGTTTGTCAGTGCCTTGACCTTATTTCACATGTTGAAGTTAATGGAAAGGAACAAGCACTGTCATCACAGCTTCTCCCCACTCTTTCTGTGCGTGTGTGTGCGTCATACAAAAACACACAAATGTACAAATGTGCCCACACTCTCCCTCTTGCCCTCGCAAATGTAGCTTTAAAATGTCTTTTTTTCTCTCTTTCTCTCCACCAACTGCTCTGCGTGTGTTATGAAATTGAAGGTCTTCATCATTTCTGAATCTCAGCCTCTGTAACTGTTCTCAGTGTTGTGAGACATATATGTTTGACTCACTGCATGTCTCCCTCCCGCGTCTTGTAGGTGGTGACCTCGGGAAAAAACAGCAGAGGATACCACTATATCCTCGCCAACTTGGTGAGAGCTCCTAACATGAAATAATTCAACACAACACGGTTTCCAAAAAGGAAATGCAGGACACCACAGTGCAGTGTGATGCAATGCAGTGCAAAGAAACACAACATAGAAAGGCATTATACAGTCAAAATGACCTCTCTCAACATGAACAACACATGATAGATTTACAACTGACCTCAGCCATTAAAACAGAGCTAAGACATGCGCTTGTGATGGACAAGCTCAAGTAGTTGTAAATGTTCTTATTTTTTCACACTACCAGCCAGTTTTGCTCTTTGCTCTCAGGGTTTTTCCAACATGAGTCTGGACAGGGTCTTTTCTGGTGGAGCCAACATCACAGGCTTCCAGATCATCAACCCAGACAGCCCCATCGTCCAGCAGTTCCTCCAGCGCTGGGAGCGCCTGGATGAAAGAGAATTTCCAGAGGCCAAAAACACTCCACTGAAGGTCAGTGAGGCATAGTCCCGATGTTGCAGCTACATTTCATTTAACATCTTCAAAGATTCTTTTTTTCTCTCTTCCCCCCTTTTTTTCTCCTTCCAAGTAATAACTCTGCTGAAACCAGAGAAGATACTTCAGTCTGAATCATTTCACAGAGAAGTTGCTGAAATAACTTGCTTGTCCTTGAGTAGAGGTGACACTCATCCTCGGACAATTTTTATGTAAATCACATTGCAAGGCTTTGATTTTCCTACTTTACACATTAGTAGCACTGCGCTCTGTGTATACCAAGTGCTGCTGCGGAAATAATAACCTCGCTGTGACTGCGGTATTATGTTGTGTCTGCATGACATCACTGGTGCGTCACGGGGGTTTCTTGTGGCCTTTCTCTCAGTATACATCAGCACTGACTCACGATGCCATCCTCGTGATCGCGGAGGCCTTCCGGTACCTTCGGCGGCAGCGAGTGGACGTGTCTCGTAGGGGGAGCGCAGGCGACTGCCTCGCCAACCCTGCCGTTCCCTGGAGCCAAGGCATCGACATAGAGAGAGCCCTCAAAATGGTAAGAATGAGTGCGCTTGCTGTCTTTGTAAACATCAACGATTTTTATTTTTATTATTTATTATTTGCCCTGTGGGGGAATCTTTGCTTTATCTCACCATTCCCTCTATTGTGCTTCAAAAGTTATTGATTTTACCTTTGTGGTATCTAACTGCCATCATAATTTTTTCTTCTTTTCCTTGTCCTTCTTTCATCTCTCAATCTTGAAAGATCACTAGACACTAAGCCACAAAGCAAGGCCCACAAATATAGCCATTTCTAACCATTATTAACCAGCAACATATTTGATTACATATATCATATTAAATATATTTAAATCCATTCCATTCCTTATTGCAATATGAGAAAATTAACAATTTAGTGATGAGTGAACTGCTTCTTATTCCCAGTCAATCCTCGAATCTTTTCTTGCAAATAGTGAAAGCGACATTTCCCTTGCTTTAAAGAGTGCAGTTTTATAGACTTGTTCTCTCCACATATTGATTTGACCTTTAGTCCAAACCTGCCTGTCACTTCACTTGCCTCTCAAATAGACTTGGAATATAAAATGCTATTGGAAATACATATTAAAAACTGTCATTAAACAGTTGCATATTTTCATGTGGAGTTTGCTGACTTGCTGTATGTAAGAAACAGGTGTCATCTTTCTTTCCTTGGTGCCTGGCAGGTCCAAGTTCAAGGTATGACGGGAAATATCCAGTTTGACACATTTGGTCGGCGATCTAATTACACAATAGATGTATACGAGATGAAGTCAGGAGGCCCCAGGAAGGTAAGTAAGCAAAAAGCCGTGTAAATGTCTGTTATAATTAGATTATATGTGCAACTACTCTTTGCTAGCCTATGGAGCCAATGAAATATATTTATATATATTATATAAGTGCTGTAGGTCAATAAATACAGGCAAATTTCAAGGAGCTTTGTTATTTGGATTTTAATTTCTCTTGGCATGTCGTCAGTATGAGTTATATTTGATTCTGATTCGGACGGCATGTGCCAGTAGGCCAGTCTTGCAAAGCCAGCCCAAATCATGTGAGCACACATTCCCTTTGAGATTTTAATCTGGAAAGAAAAATAACACTGAGAACCAACAGAGCCCTGCAGATAGAAGTTCGACCAATCAAACAGTGGAGACACAAAAAGAGGCATCACTCTGCTGCGGAAAGGCCCACGCTTTGCCACCCACTTATTCACACAGATTACAGTCAATAGTATAGAGGCACTCTTCTGTATGCTCTGCCACTATTTCCAAATTGAAGATCTGATGCTAAAACCACTGACAACCCAGTGAGTGGTCCATTTGTCCAATCAGCTGCCTGATATGTTTTATGTTGGTGCCACAGTAAGGCCCAAAGCTGTCAGTCACTTGGAATAACAACACAGCAGTGGCAGGCAACACCAGGGAAAGTGAAGCTTGTGGGCCAAATCTTAACACAATTATGATATTTTGTATTTATGTTTTTCATATTTAAATGTGACTTCAGATTTCAGCATCTTCCTCATGGAAATCCCTTGATAAAAGTTTAAGACCATCAGTCTCTCCATTGATAGCCTCTATAATGATGCAGTGAGGTGGGTTAGCAGCCCCTGTGAGACATGTTTTACAGCTATAATCCCAATAGCTGCATTCACTCCTGCCTGCCCAGAACATTAAAGTGCGGCTGAAAATAAATGGCATGCTTCTGTGCATGCACACAGATAAATAGATCCTTTGTACTCTTTTGAGAAAATCTGTATTTTTGGTCGTCTAACCAAAAAGCAAAATTTGTATACTGCATTTGCAGACACAGAGAGGAAAAAAGATGTGAGCTGTAGGGTGCATCGGCTTTCTGCTGTAGTGTGTCCATTTAGTCTACAATCATGGACACATGTCTGGTCTTGCGCCTTGGCTTGCAGAACAAGCCAGCAGACATCCGCTGGGGGAGACGTGCACTTGCAACCACTTAGAACAGTCATTAACTAGTTTGCAGAGCGGCTGTGGCACTTGTCAGGTTGGTTGAGATGCTGAATCATTAGGTCCTTTATTTACAATAACACTAACACTGTCTGTCCCTTTATTAGCTTGAGAGGCCCAGTTAACCTGGGCAAGTCTGATCACATGCATGTTGTATAACGGGGCAGACGAAAGGCAAAAACAATGCAGCCCGAACACACATACACAGACCCACACTGCTGGCACCGTGGCTTGGCCAGCTCCACGACCCCCACGGTCCACACGAAGTGGCCCACGTAGCTCAGCTCACAAGGCAACACACGTCACAGCAACCCTTAAATCCAAGCCCAGTGTGAGACAATCCACCGTGACAACAGAGTGAGTACTGTGCATTATAGCTACCAGAACTTGAAGACACCGATTTCTTCTTGGCTGAATCCATCAGAGCGTGACAGAAATAAACATGATGCAACTACTGGGATCATCTCAGGTTCAGCAGACACAGGCCAGTGTTTGTTTTTGTGTTAGATTAAACTGTGTGTGCTATGTGTGGTATTAATAGAACAGTGGAACTACTGACTGCCGGAGCTAGATAAGGCACATTTAGATAGACTACGGGGTTTGTCTTATTGGTACTAATTGTAACGGTCTTCAAGTTCCTCCATTGGTGCTGCTCGTCTGTTATATAAGAGAACATTTGCTGAGCCAGGAATAGATTACTCCTACTCTGCTGAAGTGCCGCTCAGGTGAAGTGAGAAGCACCACTACAAGCTTTTTATAGAAATTGCAGGAAAAACCAACAGTCTCCTCTTGCTGTACAGATAGAGCTGACCAACTCACATGTACTTGGAGGCTCTACTGTAAAAGAAAATGAAAAATCGTTCGGCTTCTTGTAATAACTATGAACCTTTGTGTCATTTGCAGATCGGCTACTGGAATGAGTTCGAAAAATTTGTATATATAATGGATCAACAGGTCACCAACGAGTCCTCTTCTGTGGAAAACCGAACAATTGTGGTCACTACTATTATGGTACACTCTCAAGCAGGTTTTAAGTGTTTCACCTTAAAATTTCTGCCACTCAAGGTCAAGGTGTCCATTGTTGCAATCTGTCCTGGGAGGGTAGAATTATTTTATTTTCAGTTGCTTTCCATCCACTCACTACATGTTGAAACAGTCGATACACGAAGAGTGTTTCAACTGTATCCGTGTGGGTGCCAAAGCATTTTGGTTTGTTTATATTACAGTGGGCTGTCGTAGTAGTGACATCACAATAACGGCTTTGGTAATGATAACTAATAGAGATAGACACCATCATATTCACATTCAGTGCATACGTAAGTAATAAATGTTTCCCCCTCATTAAGTAAAGTGTCAGTGACGCTGGGGACAGACAGTCAAATGAGCTGTGTCTCACTGGAGACATGAAATGATCTGCACACAAGGAGGACGTAAACAGCCAAAGGCTGCAACCTTTGGCTGATTATCCCTTCGTTCAAATTTACCTCAAGTTACCTAAAACTTTGGCACTGAATTGTAATGTGAGATTTCTCTAAAACCAGTGCTCCCAGTATATCAGGCCCAGATTTAGACACAGTGCTAGTTAGACTAGGTGCAGACAGTAGTTGCAGGATAGTAATCATCAGCCATTTTTAAATGTAAAATAAGGTGCGCCTTATCTTACATTTAAAACCATGGTCTCATGTTCTTTCTGACTTTGCCTATTATGTTTTCATCTTAGGCAAATTCAGAATGTAATATTCATACATTCTCATTTCAGTGTCTAGTAACTCATTATCCTCATGACTGGACCACAAATAATTCAGAGTAAGGGGAAGAAAAACAGAGGAGTTGTGTCATTGCATTATTTTCTCACTGCCAGGCATGCCTTTGATTTGAATAAAGACAACTGTTATTTTTAGATGCATCATAGTCATCTCATTAACTCCATCTCTCTTTTCTTATGTCCCATGACTTTATAGAAAATGTCGCATTTAATGAAAAGCCACCCTATTAGGGTGTGATGCTTTCATTTTGTCTTTTTCAATACGGTACATTATACTTCAGAAGGTAAAAGTGAACTAGTTCAACCAACAAAGGAGAAAAAACTGTTTGATTCTGTAAAAGCATCATGTAACAGTGTCTTCTGAAGGTGACTCTTTTTGTAAGTAAATAACCTCTGAAAAACATGTAAATGCCGTATGACAAAATAAATCGCCATTGCTGAATATCCTGAGATGACATCAGTTCATCTAAAGGAAGTTTGATGGCAAACATGTTTTAAGTGTTGGAGGTTCACCGAAATCCAAAGTCCAGATGTGATGGAAATTAGTCAAACCATATAAGCAGATTATTTCCTTGTCATGAAAGAACAAATGAGAAGCAAACTGAATCAGTATGATGTTTTTTGGGTAATTTTATTACATTCTTTTCACTTAATGTTTGATAGATTAATGAACGAATCGTGTGTTTGATGTTTTTAATCTCCCCACTGTCACAGACGTTTACTTTATGAACTGGAAAAGTGCTCCATTCTGCTTGTCCTCCCCCTTGTGCCACGCTGATGCAAAGCACATGCAACCCCCAGCCTGCCGCTCATTCCCACATATTTAGATTTTGGATGATGATAGCGTAAGGGAGCCGCGATGTCCTGCTTTGCCTCCTTTTTATATGTGTTACATGCTTCACTCCTCCCGCTGGCCCAGTTGGCCTCTTTACTTCAAGCGGCCGTCTTTTTTAGTCTTTTGAGTCCCCAAGTAAAAAGCCTTTAACTGATGCTGTGTAAACGTGTTTAACTTCTGCTTTGTTTGTCTTTTTGTGTTCCCCACGTGCTTGTCTCTCATCCCTGCATGTGTGCATGCTATAGTGCCACTCAAGACCGCTGAGGTCTTGTCACTTGTGGATGTATGCTTTCTTTACAATGAACTCAAAATTATGTCTAATTAACAGGAAGCTCCGTATGTGATGTACAAGAAAAACTATATGCAGCTGGATGGGAATGACAGATATGAAGGCTACTGTGTGGATTTAGCATCTGAAATTGCAAAACATGTGGGGATAAAATATAAACTGTCAATAGTGCCAGATGGGAAGTACGGAGCCAGAGATCCAGAGACCAAGACATGGAACGGGATGGTGGGTGAACTGGTTTATGGGGTAAGTGTCAGTCTGCCTGCATTTTGTTCAAGGGAAGGGGTTTAATCGTGTCACATTCGCACAGATTATCATAAGGCATAGTGAATGCCTTGAAGTGTCCACTGGTTTTGAACAGAAGAGAGGTTTTGTAAAACTTTACTTGTCCATTTTCTGAACCAAACCAAGCACATGCAGCACAATGCAAGTTTATAGTGAATAACACCGACATGGTATATTTTACATAAATATACAATATTATCAGTTTCACTTCAGTCTCCTGTCGTGTCAAGTGAACATGAAATCGAATTCAAAGATAATGGTGATAATCAGTCATGTAAAACATTTATTTGAGAGCACAGGGAAACAAATGTTCTAATTTGGTTAAGTGGATTTGGAGAGTTTTACAGAGCACATCTTCAACAGTAAAATCACCTTGACTGGTTTTATCATCCATCTCAGGGCTTACTCCCACTCAAAGTGGCTTTAGCGAGATGATTTACCTCTTTTATGACACCTCAGCTGCTGAATGTTAAAAAAGCCTTAGATGGCAGACTGGGATTTCTCAGTTTAACACCTGTAGTTTGTGCATCTATGACTACACCAGAATTAGCAGCTTAGAAGGACAGAGGTGACCCCCAACAGTACTCTAAAAAGGCCATGACAAGCCCTCAGCTGCATTTCTGCATCAGCACTGATTTTGTAATTCCATTAATTCGCAGCAATTCCAATGCAAATGAACTTGCGTAAGGACAAAGAATGGGATTGGATTTCAATTGAGACCTCCTCATAACTTTATTGGCGATGTGAAGCATCTAGGTTAAGTATTTCTATGTTGTCTAAGAGAGTGTGGCCCAGTTACCACTCTCCCCCTCAAAGCTTCTGCTACTGCAGCGAGACACTAACGAATGAGCCTGTCAGGCTTCGCAGAGGATCTGATGGAGGTGAATTTAACAAGCTGATTCACATTTCATTGACTCCTTACACAATCTCCTCCACCTCTGTATTCCAACCCTACACTTGATTCATGGGGGAGATTTGGATGGAGACAAAGACATTGGCCGACACAAATGCTGAGTGATTCATTTTCAAATGGCAGCTCTGCTCTCACTGGCATTATCACAGGTCTGTTACTCATATGGTCTGACTGCTGAATTTCACTGTTTCCAGTCTCTCTATTCTGTGAATTCACATTCAAAGCTGAGTGCTTGGCCATGTTTTATCATTATAAGAAAGTGTGACTTAAAAGCATGTTATTGTTTGACTTGGAAGGTTTAACAGTATTTCCTTTATTAAATCAATATGAAGACTAACTCCCACTGTGCCTGTTCTCATTTTCACAGAGAGCTGACATAGCTGTGGCTCCTCTAACTATAACATTGGTACGAGAAGAGGTGATAGACTTCTCTAAACCCTTCATGAGCTTGGGCATCTCCATTATGATAAAGAAGCCTCAAAAGTCCAAGCCTGGGGTGTTTTCCTTCCTGGACCCACTGGCCTATGAGATTTGGATGTGTATAGTTTTTGCCTATATCGGTGTGAGTGTGGTGCTCTTCCTGGTGAGCCGTTTCAGCCCATATGAGTGGCATCTGGACGAGAATGATGAGGCCAAAGACCCTCAGAGTCCCCCAGACCCTCCAAACGACTTTGGGATTTTTAATAGCCTGTGGTTCTCCCTGGGCGCCTTCATGCAGCAAGGATGCGATATCTCACCAAGGTTGGTTGTTGTGTTCATTCTTCACCACCTTCACCAGCTGTCCTTGTAATCTCTCTGCATTTTATAGTCCCATACATAGATTTCCATCCTGCCATGGTGCATATAGGTTATTTTGAGCTTTGGTAATGCTACAGTGCATCTGCCCTGATCCTTCACTTCATTGTACTTTCCTACCATAAAAAAACTCACTCTACTGTACCTCTATTGTTTTGTTTGTTGTTGTTGTTGCATGCTGGCAGCGATGCTCTGCATCCACAAAATAACTTATATCCACCATGCTGAGGGCTGTAAAATGCACAGGGGTCATTACATTTCATTCAAAGTAGCTGCTTGGATTCCTCATGACTCTTGGAGGGCTACCGTGTTTTTGCTGCATGTCCCATTTTACGGTCATCAACTTGGTGCATATAATGTATTTTGTGTAGAAAACCCATCATCAGCACCATTAGTACATGAAATATATTTGCCAGTCCGATGGCAATCCAGTCATCCCCTCATCATTCATTCATCTGTCTATCTCTATTAATCACTGTTGCGGTGTCACTGACCACTTCTTCAAGGGCTTCTGCATCTGACATCCTTTCCCTTCTATTGTTGGGCACTTTGCCTCTGGTTCAACCATGTTTATACCAACTCTTCCAGGTGTGGTGAACTGACTGACTGAATTATCACAATTATTGAGGACATTCACAGATAAGCCTTTAAGAAAATGTGGCTATAAAAACACTGTTTCCTAAGATAATTTTTTCTGAGTTAATTTATGCCATCAATATGGCCCATTCAGGTTCTAAATTTTTTTTTGTCATTAAATTGGCTTGTCAGGAGTTTGTCAGAATCTAGTGTGCTGTTACTCCATCGTCAAGGATTCAGAGAGTGTTTTTGCAGCCAAATTTTCTTAATCCTCAGTTGAAATGAGAAATGTGAATTACTCTGAGCAGCGTATTCAGCATACTATATGCAATCATGGAAGTTGGTTACGGCACACGAGAGAGACGAGTCAAATTTAATAATACAGACATGGGGGTGAACCGGCAAAGATTCAAAGTCGGAGCCTTCATGCTGATGTGAGAACTGTGAAGAATCCAGCGAGCAGGAGGGGAGCGTCTGTGTGACGGAGCGGTCTCATGGTGCTTTCTCTTCAGAATTGTTGTATTTTCTGTGGTGGACAGTGTTAACATTTTACAACAGAATAAGATCAAACAAATACCTCCACTCAACATTAAATACTGACTGCTGTAGAGACCTCAGGTAGATACAATGCTCACAGTTACTTGGCAACGTGAAGTTGCTCTTCCTGGTATTAAGCCCAGTCATCTAGGTCAGATTCTGGATCATATAGCATCACATGGCATGAGTCTGCAGGCTGCTGAATGTAGGCTGTTATTGGGCTGAGCCATTTTTGGCTCTCTGGGATTGTTGCTCACCTAAATTAGTCCCAAAACTAAATGTGGACATAGTTATATAGAGTTAATGAGGCTTATTATAACTGTCAAAGATTTAATCAGCTGTAAAGGCTGCTGTATTAAGTTAATGATACTTCAGCTAATATTAATTTATGCAAATAGCCTATGTGATAGCATCGAGCATCCGGGACATAATATTGTGGCTCTCATCATTTGATAAGTTACTTGGATAGACACTATACAATTTCTCAAATTTAGGAAAGAGGTTTTTCAGCTAATTCGGAGCTTTACATGTCAAATTCTTCAGCTGATAAAGCACAGCAGAAAATTATTCTCTTTCCTTTCCCGATGCAGATCAGATTTTAGCACGCTGCTCTCATGTCTCTCTGCTTTATTCCTTCCTCTCAGGTCTCTGTCCGGGCGTATTGTCGGAGGAGTGTGGTGGTTCTTCACCCTCATCATCATCTCCTCCTACACAGCCAACCTGGCTGCCTTCCTCACCGTGGAAAGGATGGTCTCTCCAATCGAGAGTGCCGAGGACCTGGCCAAGCAGACAGAGATTGCCTATGGGACGTTAGACTCAGGCTCCACTAAAGAGTTCTTTAGGGTGAGTGCCTCAACTGGCTGTCATCCATGCTGCCACCACACTGTATAATGAGAGCTGCTAAAAGTGGAGTTCATGTTAGCCAAAAGCACAGAGCTGAAGAACCCTCTGGGGCTTTCTGTGGATTTTGATTTATTACCTGCCAGGTAATATATCAAATGAATAATCAATAAAAGAATGTCCAGAATTGTATTTTTATCCTTATACAGAAATTCCAAAGTATTAATACTACAACAACACTTGATTAATTCAAGACATCATAACTCTCTTATAAATAGGATTACTGAGGGAGTAAACAGGTAAAAGACAATTGATTGTATTTGGTTTTTTTAAGTGATCTAGAATATGTTGCTTTGGGATGGATAGTGATGCTAAGATAATTTTTGTTTAAGTGTCAGTGTAGACAATCATTCCAACTTTGATCACCACAAAGCTAACTTACAGTAAATTTAAGTTTAGGTGGGAACCTCAATCAGTCTGGTTGTAAAGTCACTTTGTACTCAACAATAACTTTGTTTCTCTCTATCAAAATCAAATGTTTTGGGGGTTTTTTGTTTCTCTTTCCAACTGTACACTTTTTGGCAATAGCAGCAATTCAGCAATGCAACTAGGACAATTAATCTTCCTCATACAACCGTAAACCAAAGTCATTAGCCTCATGGCGCCTCTGCTAATAGGTAGATTAATTGCTATCTCCACTAAAGAAAAGTGCTCCTAAAGCACAGGCGCAAATACTCAGGGTCGCGCAGTGCACTACCTTTTTATGATAATAAAGCTACACAAAACAAAATCAATTCAACATCAGTTAGTGTTGGCCATTTATAAAAGGTGATGGCTCATTTAAGCCTGTATGTCATAATCATTTTGATACTTGAAATTCCAAATCAAATTGTGAAGCTGCAGTTCTGGCCTCTGACATGCTGACCACAGTGGGGTGGAAGTGAAAGGAGATGACATTTCAGTCTGATTATCAGGCTTGTACCCTACGTGTCTGAATCCTAAGAAGAAGAAATAGAAAATTTCAAGAAGAACTACAAGATGTCATTATAATTCCAATTTGTGGGCCCCTGTCAAAAAACACTAATCTCAAAGAAGGCATCCTATTCCTCGTAAAATGGAAATGTCATTCATATCCAATGTCCAGCTCTGAGTTGTGCCTATTTTTAGTCCTCAGTCTCTTTGTATGATTGCACCGAGTGAGTCTGAGACATTTGATAAATAAGCACCCAGCACTTCTTTAGATTTGGGAGTGATCGGGGTGTCACTCTGTGTTGCTCTCAGACACTGCCTCAGCCCTCAGGGAGTTATAAAATCACATCTTACGCTCTCTTCTGAGATTTGCTGACAGCTAATGCAAATATCCTGAAGTACTGTGGGGGTAATGCAGCATGTTTCTATTAGATTTACTTATCTGCTTCATTTTACGCCTGCTGCTGGCAGAGATTTGTTGAAAAGGGGGGAAAAAACTTTTCAGATGAAAGTTTCTCCATTGGAGGGGAATAATTTTGCAGGGATGTGACCAACTTGAGCCACGTGTAATGTTTCCATGACCCGACTAATTTACAGTATGAAGGCATTCAAGCAGAACTGACGTGATCTGCAGTGCCAAGCTGAACTGAAGCTGAACTGAGGTGGAACAGTCACCATGATCATTGTTGAGGAGGTCCTCTGTAACTTGCTGTCTCCTGCACCACAGTGATTTAAAACCTTCAGAAAAGATTTTATGTTGCAAAGGGAAGGAGAATCCAACAAACCCACAGTAAAAGAGACTGTGGGAGAATCCAAGTAGTTAGTTATCACTTTTGGAGATTTAGGATGGCATAGTTTTCTTCAAAATCATAAAATAAATGTATTTAAAATGGCATATCTTGAATCATAGCGATGACAGAGATTCTGTGATGTTTTCCCCCTCTTCCACTGTGTAATATTTTAAAGTAGGCTCTGTTATCATGACTGGAGGGACAGACGACAGATGCGAAATTAATTAGGACGTTAAACTTTGCTGTTGTTTGCCTGTTTCGCTTTGTTGAAATACTTCTGTTTACATAAAGCCTCAATTAAACATTAGTTATAGTCTTGTGCAAGAGGTGATGAAGTAAACAAAGGTGATACTGTAGATGATTGGCACATGTATCAGCTCTGAACATATCCCTTTGACATGCCTTTTCTTTATTCACCAAAATATCAAATCTTTTCAGTTGCTTCCTGGTGAATCATTAAATTCAAAGGAGACCCATAAGCAGCAGTTCCACTCTGTGAATGTGCTAATCCATGATGTATTTGGCAGGCTGTGATCTGTCAAAGGTGCTCCCAAGGAGATAATTGACAGGCATGTAGTGACTTCATCCTGACTGACAAATATTCTCCTTTTCTTCCTCCAAACTGGAAATGTCAGTGCAGAGGAGCCATTCTGAGTAACTGTTAGTGAAATCTCACAATGAAAAGCCTAATGATTAATAGGAGCTGTAAATATGATTTACAGTGATATTCGAAGAGGATGCAGCACCCAATCCAGGTCATACAACCTCCGTCGTGCACCTAATATATAACAATATCATAAATGGTCATTTTTATGACTTATTTTTCATGACTTTTATGTACAACGCACGCTCTCAAGCCACTGGGTTTTGCAAAGCCTTGAAGTTATAGTTTTACTGATCTTTTAATTTCTATAATTATCTACTGTACATATTGATTTCTGTTCGCAACACCGTCTGACAACATGAATGGAGAGGGCACAGAGGGTCGTCAGTGGCTCTTCAGAATGCCTCTTGACTGAACTAGTGGCTGAAAGAATGTCTGTTTAGACCAGTTTGTTTCCGGAATGGATATGGGGGGAGTAAACTCCACTTCCTCACAGGCCAGAGAATATGACCTATTTGGCAGCTGATGCATTGTTGTTATTGCTGATACAACATTCATCAATGAAAAATCCTTTGTTGAATAATTTGTCTTTGTTAGGCCGCGACTGCTGTGGTGAGCGGATTTATCAGTGGATATATGCGGCTCAAAAGCAGGAGGTGTTTCACAGATTTCAAAACTGGTGACCAACCTGCTCTTGACAAACACTCATCTTCATGTAACCCAGAAAAAGAATTGCTGTTTTCACACTATGTTCCAGCCTGTCATCCGCTATTATTGTCACGTTAAGAGTGTTTACATGAACACTCGACGGAGCTGAAATCGTGCATATGTCAAGAATGATTCACTCGGTAGCCTGAGCCCACAATCCATTACATCTCCGGTGAATTATTTATGTTGCAGTACACAACACTGATCTGACGTAGTTTGTCAGTTCACTCTGACGTTTTCTTTTACTTTTACCGACCAGATGTGATGTGGGACTGACTCACACAAATGCCAAACACTCAATCTCAAAAAATGGGCCACACAGACTTGGTTTGTCTATATCAAACAATAAATAACCATGTGAATACATGCGACAATGCCATTGTCAAAGACAACTCAAATAATTAAATATGCCAAACTTAAATACTAATAGCATAGAAATGTTCTATGTCCAATTAAAACTATAATAAAATATTATAAATGACAAATACGTACCACCAACAGTAAATGAAAAAATGTCATATAAAGGTCACAACAGACAATCAGATTTTCTTTGAGAACTTTGGCTCCAGTCCTGTCAGATGCTTGTTTATGCGTCACACAACATGAGCCTGACAGGCAGCCCCTTAAATACATGTGAAAATATGAAAAGTTCGAAGCCAAAGTTCCCTCTTAGATGCCTTTCCATTTTCAAGCTAGAAGGGCACATTAGCCCAGTTTAATGCAGCTTCTCTGTGCCCCCCCGCCATTGTAGACAGCTGTGCACTCCAGCTCCCCGGTGACCGGCGATCAGCCTCTCGCTGTCCATTTTTAGCAGTGTACCGAGTGCCAGAGCAGGGCAATGCATGTCTATAGCTGCTCCAGCTGGCACAGAGGTGAAGCTGTCAGTCCTGGAGTGAGCGGGTGAAATGTGTTAAAAAGAGTGCTATTACAGAATGAAACGACAACAAATGTTTGATTTGATCTGGAATTTGACTTAACGTCATGTGCATTTATGAATATCTGTTTATTCGAGAACAGAAGACTGAGCATTAACGTGTAACAACAAAAAAAACAAAAAACTTTGACAAACAGGTAGTTTGAATTTTCTCCATGGGGGTCATTTGATTAATAAAATTCATACCACAGTGACTGTGATTGCTGGTGGGGTTAAATACTGCGGGTGAGGTCAGGGCTCTCTGTTAATATTGATATCGGACATGGTCGGCAGTTTGCTTCTGCTGAGCTGCCAGATTGTCAGACTTCAGGCTGCTGGCAGAAGGCCCACTACCTCTGCTGCATTGTTTACATTTAAAGGGTAAAGCCACTCTGAATTACAAGAGGCGCTGTCTTCTGCGTGTTGAAATGTTCAGGCATATTGCGCTCCAGTGATGTGACAGCAGGTGCTTTAATGACTGAAAACACCTGCTGTCACATCGCTGATTCCCTGGAACGTGGCCATGAAGCATCGTGGTGGAGCAGTGTTTTTTTTCCACTGTGTGATTCAGAGTGACTTTAAAGGAATAGTTAGTAATTTGGGTAAATTTGCTTATTTGCTCTCTTGCTGTGTGTTAGTTGCGGAGATTGATACCACTCACATTTTTGTCTGCTATATGGAGCTGGAGCATAAAACTGATTTTTCAATTAAGTGAGCTAAATATAACAGAGGGAGAGTGACTTAGTGGCAGGATTTTAAGACAAGGAAATTGTCCAAAAAATATTATATTAAATATATTTTAAGAACTTTTGGGAGAGTCTTGGAGGGGTATCAATCTTCTCATGTAACCCAAAAACTAACTGCTCCTTTAGCCCACAGTGGCTCATTACCAATGTTTTCATGGCTGTTGATGTTTAATTAAGTACATTACTAAACTGTTTTCTGTTTTCTCTCTGTGTCCTCAAATGCAGCGCTCCAAAATAGCAGTTTATGAGAAAATGTGGTCATACATGAAATCAGCAGAACCCTCGGTGTTTGCCAAGACAACGCCAGACGGGGTTTCGCGGGTACGAAAATCGAAGGGCAAGTTCGCCTTTCTCCTCGAATCCACTATGAACGAGTACATAGAGCAGCGGAAGCCATGTGACACCATGAAAGTGGGCGGCAACCTCGACTCTAAGGGCTATGGCGTGGCCACACCCAAAGGCTCTGCATTAAGGTGGGTGGGATAATATAACAATATCCTCCATGTTGTTATAGTATTCCACCTACCCTGATGTCTCCTTTTGTCATTCTCTTCTTCCTCACTCCTTAATTCTTCTTTCCCCCCAAGTGCATCTATGAGTGAACAGCATTATGAGTTATTTGACTTGAATCAACACGCTCAGCCATATTCTTTTCTGTCCTATGTATCTGGTTTGTGTCTTTGTCACTTTCTTCTTTCTCTTAAGGCTATTGGTATACTAGTCCCATGCAGACAATCCATTTGAATGTTGATGTGCACCATCACCTTCCCCGACCTTGTTTGTTTTCCTCTGTCCCCTCCAACTTCTCCTCCCTCCTGGTTTCTGTGGTGCCTCTTTGCATTGCTTCAAATTCAACACTGAAATAGTTCTGTAATTAATTTGCTAGTTAAAATGCTGGTCTGTCAGTTGTGATGAATGTTATGCTGCATGCTGAATGTTCTTACTTCTAATTCAACGATGACAGAATGTCCCCATCCCGCACACTTCAGTTACAAGCAATGTGACCCTCCATGCCACCTCTCGAATATTTAACGTTTTCTTTGCTGTAAAAACGCTTCTTACCCTTCCACACCAGTGAAATTCTTTACCAATTTGTCCCTTCCGTGCTCCCCTTATGAACCATTGATCTTTATCACTATTCTTTACTAATAATCTATATTAGATTTCTCACGGACCTGTTCATTTTCTTACAAGTTATGTTTTATCGTTTCAAGAAATGCTGTTAACCTGGCAGTGTTAAAACTGAATGAGCAAGGCCTCTTGGACAAATTGAAAAACAAATGGTGGTACGACAAGGGAGAGTGCGGCAGCGGGGGAGGTGACTCTAAGGTCAGCCTCAATGTCACCAAAGTCGGGTATCCTAGAACAGAGTAATCGGCAAGGCTGTCGTCACTGACTGTAGTCTTTGGGCCCAAACACATGTTAGTAGGTTAGGATGATGAATGGTAAATGTTTCTTTTTCCATTTTTATGGTGCAATGGTGATCAACTGGGAACCCTTTACTTGGCTAATGGAGGGGGGGCAAAAATGTGAGAGAAGTGCAGATTTAATGCCGGAGAAGATCAGAAAGCTGAATAATAGGAGTTTAATATTGTGGTTGTGACAGAGTAGTCATTTCTGTGTTTTGGCCTGTGGTTATGAAAGACAGAAACAAGCTTTCCCTCTGATTTTTTTTATATCTACAGGCCAACATGGTAGCATGTTATGATTTGCATCTTCATATGTGGCTTTCAAAATACTGCCAGAAGGATTAAAGTGAAGATCCATTCTAATGTCACATGATCACATCTCTACGTAGAGCGGCGTATGCACTCTCCTATCAGCCGCCTGGGTGTTAGGCACGGGAAACAGCGTTGTCTTGAGGGGACTAAGCATCACAGGCAAACGTGAGAATTCTAATGACAGCGTGACAACTAACGGTCCAAACTTTTCTGTCCAACATCCTCTCACCGAAATCCAGTGTAAGACTGACAGAAATCTTTGGTTGGTCTTGATCCCAAGGCCAGTCAAAGTCTTTCCATGGCCACCCTGACCCGGTAAACCCTGCAGTAGTGAGAGTGTAAGATCTGACCAGGGGCTCCATTTGTACAAGATGATTTGATTTAAATTTGTTTGAAAAAAATGTTTTTTTTATTACTGATCACAGCATAGCATAACAGCAACTGAATGGAGATGCATTCAGACCTTAAATGA
This sequence comes from Psettodes erumei, assembly GCA_016785225.1. Taxonomy (NCBI): domain Eukaryota; kingdom Metazoa; phylum Chordata; class Actinopteri; order Pleuronectiformes; family Psettodidae; genus Psettodes; species Psettodes erumei. The sequence continues at coordinate 745,704 of JAFBJZ010000411.1, forward strand.
GCAACTTTTGCATCCTCTGTGGCCACAAGTGACCATTATAGGCACACTGTATTTTCTGGTGTTTACCATTGTGTTACAACAAAGTTACATAAACACAGTTTAAATGTCATGTTGAAACAAAGATAAGGAATTGTACACATTAGACACAGCCCTGCAGAAGAGCTGGGCCCTTTTTCCAGATCTGCATGTCTAGAAAATATTGACACTAATGAGTTTTTAAAACTCAGTATTTTTTTTAAATCAAATCTGTTGTGCAACCTTTCTGTAAATGAGGCCCCTGACCTCTTGTTTCAGACACCAGGGCAGAGTAAAAGCCCTCCCGTGGATCCATCTCTGCCCCTGCTCTTCAGCTTGCCTCATGACCACAGCACTCTTGGCATATTGTGAGAGAAGAGACCAGGCAAACTTTGCTGTTATTGACTGTAGTCATTCATTTCTGAGTAAGCAGGATATGGATACTACCAGTGGGATAACGCAAAGAAGCCGTCTCCTCTCGCTGGCAGTTTGCCTTGACCCCTCGGCTAGAAAAGGAGTAAATGATCAGTGTAACACGATCACATCTGACTGCCATATTTCTTTGTCCTTATTTCACTTTCAGAAACACATGTGTGAGTAATTTAACAATGACATGTAAATATATTGTATGTAACTACCACTGAAAAAACATGACATTCACATTTTTTTTTACATTCAGACAGGGTCACTGAAGAATCGAAACAGAACCCCAGAGAAAACGTTAAAGTCACATATCTAGACATGTTTACAGGTGTTTTTAGTAATCAACCGTTCACATTTCTACTGTGTTATGTTTGTTTAGTATAGACATAATTCAGAATGTGATTTATGTCTCAATTTTCCCGTAAGGGTCAGTACTGTGCATGGGTCATTCATGTTGCTGTGAGTTATTTTATGCGGTCGTGAATGTTTTTAGAGGCTGTTTTCCTATTCTGCTGAAAGGATGAAAGATTAAGTTCTGATGTGCACAGAGGTTAACTCATCCTTTATACACGACTCAAAACAGGTACAGGGGATGGACACAATAAAAGGGACACCTGTCCAACGTATCCAATCCAATACAACAATAATTCAATTGATATGACATGATGAAATTACACTATTAGGACCACTTCTATAAACCTAACACCCAGTGGTGTTTTTGTTTACAGTGTTGACTGTTGTATTGCATTGTGATAGACTGCACAGGTGTTTGTGATATTCTGTCCTACCTGTGTATTTAATCAGATGATTTAACTCCAAATTCTTTTTCTTTTTTTTACTAGCAACTGAAATCACCTTTCATTTCATCAGAAAGCATTTACGAGGGTATGCCCTGCTATTTAGGATTAATAAGCAGTAAATAAACACTGAATAAATGTCTTATAGCACACCATAACATAATTGTAGGCAAATTTGAGTGTTTATTAATATCTTGATAAACAACTATAACTCTTCCCGTGGTAGCTTATATAGTAAAAGGCTGTTGTAAAAATGTCCTTACAACTACATCATAGTGAGTTATATAGATAAATCACATCCTTTTTATTTTTTAACTCCCTCTCCCAGTGAGCTAGCTACTAATTACATCAGGACGTTTGGGACAGCTCACAATATTTTGTTTCTGGCCAGTAAGTGACGGCTGGAGTTATTCTCCAATACAGACAAAACTGAATGGGCAATAAAGCAAACATACATCTTGAGCAGCGTTAACACATACCCAAGCTGCTTTGGGACATGCAAGGTAAATGTACATTTTTTCTTCCTGTCTCTTCCCTCATCCACAAGTCCATGGCCACCACCTGGTGGTGTGCCTGAGGGTCTTTATCTGATGACCAGAGGATTTGCGCAGTTCAGAAATGTTTGGTAATAACAATATAGCAACTAGGTACAGTATATGTCTTTGTATTTATACTAACATAGAGAAGAAAAGTGAGTCATTGGGGTACATCATCCTGTACTCAAAATTCAGTCAAAACAAAATCATCATAACTTTGCCCTTCAAAACGCTCTGACTGGAGAACAGGACCGCAGATCATTCACTTAACATCATGCATGATTTTTCATTTTATTTTATTTATTGTGTGTAAATGTACAAAAACATTACTTGTATTTGATTTGACATAAAAAGAACACAGTGGTGAATGCAATATATTCAATGACGTTAAATTACAAACACTGATATTTTTTCTGAAAAGAAATGAGCCCAGAAATGAGGCAGTCAAGGAAATTGAGCATGTCTTGCAAAACAAAACCCCAAATCCAAGTCTCCTCATCAGGGGAATTTGGTTCAGAATGTGCCTTTAAAACCTCTAGCAACCAAATTTTCTCAAACTCATCTCACCTTAACTTTGATAAGTAAAATAGTCTCAGATCAGGTCAAATTGAACTGAAGCAGGATTTGGTTATCATGCTTTCAAGGGGTGATTTTTTGTGAGGCATTACACCGTAATAATTGTTGAATGAAATTGGACTGCTTTGTCTGTTAGTCAAGAAAGGGTTCCTGTTAGATCCACCTTGCTAAGCATCAAAAAAGCTGCCCTGAACAAAAAAAAAGTGCCCTCAGCAATTACTGCCTTTGTTTTCTCTCATTCTGTGAAAGCTACGCAGCAGCTGCTTTATTCTGCAAGTTCAAATCTTTCCCCTTCTTGTGATCAGTGTGTGCCGATTACTCAAAGCGATATAGCTGGGGTCTGGCATGCTAGGGTAGTCATGAATTATGAAAGGTCATATATTTTTATATATATATATCTATACTGTAGTGTTGCTTGCTATTTGTGATGTGTTGGCCAGGACCCTACTCTATCGCTTTGCACAGTATAAAGTAGTTTTAAAAAAAGTTGAATAACATAAAATAACATAATAAAATGTTATTTATGTTATTTCCCACGTGAAGAACTCCTGTAAACCTTGCAGTATTGAAACTCAGTGAACAAGGCATCTTAGACAAGCTGAAAAACAAATGGTGGTACGATAAGGGTGAATGTGGAACCAAGGACTCTGGAAGTAAGGTCAGTCGCTGCAGGTCTTTTTATACTGATTGCAAAATGCATTTTGACCTAACTGTTCATATGCAAACATCTAAAACATACATTCTGTCAGACATGTTAATCATGACATGATATATCTGAATACTTGCTTGTCTGCCCTCAGAACAACACGTGAGAAACATTAAAAACTAGATTTGCTTTCACACATACGTCTAATTTATTTACACTCAGATCATGATTCATTACATTAACATGACTTCATTACTGCTGTATGTAGACAATTCAAGGTTTGTAAAATTGCAGCATGATTACACGCTATTCTTTATTCATACCATAAAATTTTATAAAAGTTGAATCATAGAATTGAAACCATTATACTGCTATTTTGTTATCCAAACCGCTATTGAAATTTTGTTTATTGGTGTTCTTATTTATTTGTATGCCAACTCTGTGTAATAACTCCGACATGACCAGCTAGATTTCCCCAAAGGTGCCCTTATTCTGACATTGTCCAACCTGACCTTTAAATACCATCTGAGCAAAAAGTAGTCAAATAGTATTTAATAGTCACATCTCATAAATGGACTGTCAGAGTAGGGAACTTTTTAAAAAGTCGTTTAATCATTTAAAAAGTTAACTGACTTTCTTGATGTAGAAAAAGTACAATTTACTGTCTTTACGCCTGCAAAATGTCCCACAGTGTTCAAATGCAAATGGTAAAACTCACATAAATGAATTTCAATATTACTGTTTGGCTTTTAAAAGCAGCAAAATGGTTCAATTCCCCTTCCACAGCTTGCCACTTTGATTGTACAAATGCAGTGTGTTGAAGTTGAGCTGCTACAGTACGATAGTGAATTGAGGGTGTAATCTGTAGACCTGTACGACCACGACCGCCTTCCTTTAGAGGTGGTCTCGTAAAGAGACCATGAAGCAGGACAGATAGTGACTCTACATTCACCTTCCCAGCTTCTTAGAGTAGTAATAACTGGATTTGAGGAGTTAAGACACATTTAAATTGTTCCAGTTTATCTCACTCATAGGCTAATTTAAGCAACTACACCTTAGAGGGTTTTTGTAGACACAATTATATTATAAAGAGTTTCTTTTTAGTCACAGTGCAGTAGACGGTACATATAGGGGTCATGTTAGTGTGGGTATACATCCTGTTTGATATCAGCCTCAGAGTGGCAGTTCAAAAAAAGTCTTAATGGTGGTCTTTACTTTCCCCAGGACAAGACAAGTGCACTAAGCCTGAGCAACGTGGCAGGAGTCTTCTATATTCTGGTAGGAGGACTTGGCCTGGCTATGACCGTGGCTTTGATAGAGTTCTGCTATAAATCACGACAAGAAACCAAAAGACTGAAGCTGGCAAAGAACGCCCAAAACTTTAAGCCAGTCCCTCCTGCAAACACCCAGAATTTTGCCACGTACCGTGAAGGCTACAACGTGTATGGAACAGAGAGTGTTAAAATCTAGAGGGTACGTCTATGATTGTTGCTCGCCTTTAATCATTGTAATAAATATACAGTCTGTGTTTTATTAATGTCAAGTTGTCTTTTTATTTTTTGACCAATTTAATACAAACAGGAGTTGTTATTACTTTGAAGTTGTTGAACTTGATTGAAAAGCATGAATGGAATTAATGTAATCCTGAGAGTTTATTCAATTAAGTATCTACGAATCTACAAAAGAGTTAGAGATGCTGTGGTAGCTGAAATTTTTTTTCTTCTGCAGTCGATCCTTATCCTTTGTATTCCTCTTGTTTTCGCAGAGATAGAAATGTGTTTCAATTCCCACTGGTGCATCTGGATGGAAACAGCCACTCTGTGTGACCCCGACACCCCGAGGCTGACATCCTGGAGGCAGCAGCCTTCTTTCTCATCAGCTTGGACACAAGCCTACAAGTCAAAAAGTGCTCATTCTGGGTTGTGAGACCCGTCACACTAACAGAGGGCAATGACGCAACAGGACTTTTGCTTCTGGAAATGTGGGATTTGCCTCTTGTAGTGCCTTATGGAGCATTTTGGTGTCATGGCAATGCAATTAAAATTTAATTCACTTGAAAACAAAAAAAACAACTTTGGAACTATGGCAAAACACTGCTTCAAATGACAATTAGATGAACTGTTCTAATTTTAGTTGTTTTCTATTTTGAAAAAGAAGACAAAAAGCCATGATTTGCAATCAAAACACCCTGGAGTACTTATTAAGTCATTGGGATCCTTTACAGACATATTTTTGTGGTGAAGTCTTAAGTTGGATAAATGTTATATTTAGTGAGGTAAAGTCATTTTCTTGTTTTAGTATAAGACTTTTTTCAGTGTCATAATATTTAGGACAAGCATCAATCACTAAGGCTAAGCATCAATAATACTGACAACATCATACCCCAGTGTTTAATCAGAAAATATCAATAATATAAAACTAGTGGTCATCTGAAACTGCTTAGGTGGTTTTACCTCTGAACCCTGTTGGACATCATGTACAACTGACTGTATTCACTTAGATGCTTCTTTTAAATCAACCTTGTGAGACTGCATTTGTTTCAACTGCCAAAAATGTGAGACAAGACCATTTTTAATTCCAATGAGGTCTGCTTTTAATCACTTAGTGCCATACTGTTAAATTCAAAAGAATTAGAAATCCTTTAGAGACTAGGACAGTGACCCAGTTTTATGTAACAGCATATTCAAATGATTTAATTGAGCTTATGGTTTACACTTTGTACACACTTAGAAGCTGTTCTCCTATAAATGCAGAATCTGCAGCAGTGAATCTTACATTTTTTTAGTAAATGATAAAACCATAGAGTCTTTGGTTGCAATGAGCTTTCTGCATCAATGCATTTATGCAGAAGGTGAGCAGGTCAACTGTACATTGAGGAAAGAACTATGAATGAAATATTTGTCTGTTTATATGAGTGAACTTTTTTACAAACTGAAGGGAAAAATAACAACCTAAAAATGCTCCAAACATGTACGCCTACATTTGTTTAGTATATCAGATTTTCTCATGCTTCTCTCCCCAGATAAAGTGCATGTGAATATGGGGATTGTTTTACCAAAGTGCAACTCCACATGGACCCTGGTTTAGTTAGTATCCCATCATGACATTTGATCCACTTTGCTTTGAAGTTTTGCCAGTTCATTTGTAACAGTACCTCATCCATGAGAGTTGCATGTATGGACACAATGAACCTCCGTGGAGAGGTCATGTACAAAGGATTTTATTACATTTCCTTAATAAAAGCAGGTTTATATTCATGTTTCCGACTGGCATCATTTGTACGTGAAAAAAATCAACGACACACAAACTACCGCTGAAAAGGCTGGACGAGAAAACCAGGGCGGTAACGAGATGCCATCCTAAACTACAGAAGTTTACGAGAAGAGGACAGGGTGAGCCCTGAGTGTAAGCACGCGGCAAGCTAAACGACGGGGAGAGGAGCCGGGCTATTTGTACTGCGCCTGATGAGTGACGAGATGCAGGTGTGCCAGGTAGCCTGCTCTGTGCCACGCCCCTGCAGGGAATCAGCCACACACACGCACTCACACACACACACACACACACACACGCGCACACACACACACACACACACACGCGCACACACACACACAGCGCAGACAGAAGGGAAACAACACAGGAGACACTGGGAAAAGACAACTATCATGAAAATTTTATGCCGAACTGCACTTGGACATTTTTGATGAAATATTTATGTTGTAACATACTATGACATATTTCATAAAGATTTTAGGCCTTACTATGGTATTAAATTTGTTATGAAAAGCATATGCCTTTTTTGTGTTCTGTGTTTTATGTCTCACTAAACCATGACAGCTTTCCTGCAAATGTGATGGAACACTAGGGTATGAAAATCGTTTCTGCAGCAGCTGAGTGACTGTTCTGTGGTTAGAAAGAAAGACAGAAGGAAAGAAATAAAGAAAGAAAGAGACAATATCAAAGTGACACACTAGGAAAACTATTATTTATTGGTTTTGTTTTGTTTTGTTTTTTAAAAAAAAGCTTACACTCATTGAGTACAGCAGATAAAATCTCCAAAAGTCATTTCAAACAGTTGCATTTGGAGTACAGAGTGTTGTTTTTTGTTTGGATTTTTCTTTACAATTCAACATTTGAAGGTTGAACTGGCATTTTTATAAATTATGTAAAAACCTGATTAACACAACCTCACAAAAGGACTGTTAGGGACATCAAAAAAGGAGAAAAAAAGAAATAACATGACGTGAATTTCATGTTACCCTCTTTATTATTGTACATAATATACAAACTGGTCCTCAGTATAATTTTCCTCACTTGTGCCTACTGTCTTACTCGGATTAAAAGGTGGAGATAAATAAATAAAAGTATCTAAGTATCTCAAAAGGATATGAGGTAAGTGAGTATGGAAAGCATGTTAACTCCAATAAAACAAGAAAGCAAAATCAGACAATGTACAAAAAAAAAATAAATCAAGCATACGATTATTGAATGCATGACCAGATGCTACCAAGAGATCATTTCATACAGTAACCACTTTCCTAATAAGAATAATAACAATAACATTGTGAATAGAGCAGCACATTGTGCACATACTGAATAATAAAAAAAGAACCAAACAAAAAAAACAAAAAAACAAAAACAAACAACAACATTGCAGCTGATTTACTGGATACCGAAACGGGAAAAAAAACCAAAAACGTGGTTGTCTGGAAGTTGAAATAACTACAGCTTACGACACTTAGGAGGGGAGTTTGCAGAAGAAAACGAACACGGGCAGAAATAAGAGTACGAGTTAACAACAGTACAGATGGAGTTGCAGATGACTTGCAGATAAAAGCACGGCTTCTCCAGTTCTGCAGTGGGTCACAGAGACAGCGCTCATCAAGCACTCGCCGCGAGTTGTTGTGTCAACAGCTGTTTACGAAGAATCAAAATGCATCTTACCTTCACTGATTAGTGCACATTATCTGTGCTTGTCAGAGGATTTATGGGTGCAATTGTTAAGGGAAATGGTGAATTAATCAGACTTGCTGACAGGTGCTGTATTATTGACTGCTTGCCAAAAACAAAATTGTTTGGCTAAGTACAGAGACAAGCCTTTAAAAAGGATGTGAACCAGCACAGTCTAATATGATGTATATCAGGAACCTTCCATTAACAAATCTTTTTTTTTTTTTTTACCCATTACGGGACAAAAACATTATTAGTTTGGAAGAGTGCCAGCGTGTAATTAACTGCCTGCTACGAAGTGGGGGAGCAACAGTATTACTGGCTCTTTGCAACGTCCAATTGAAGTTATGAGACCCAAGTTAAAGAGGACGTGATCAGTTTAAGTTGGGCGCACTGTATCAGAGGGGGGACTGTGGTTATTGAAGGCAGCAATCAGCGCACAGTGAGATGCTAAAAATCGGACAAGTCAAATGGTTATAGGCGGAGGATTAGCATACCAATTTTGTTTACGAGCAAGCCTCGTCGGCTGGCTTCTCGATGCAATAATCGCATCCGCTGCGATCTTAAACAGTTATTGGCGTCGAGCGATTAGTGACACACAACAAATAAAAATGGGAGCAATTCTCTCATAATGTAAAACGAATTTAGTGCTCTGAGCGGCTGTACCGAACACATGTCCAAACACCGTTACATGAGAATTTATGTGCCATCAAAAAAAAAAAAAAAACAAAACGTTTGCAGCCAGTGATGAGCGAGATGGCGGCCTTGAACAAAGCAGGTAAGCATCGCTGATTAGCTCGTAGATGCGCCGGACGCGGAAAGGTGCGGCGTAGCAAACAGACCATTTGTATTAAAGTATTCATGACACACAGTTCAAAGCACCCAGAATTATGATTTAGGTGTCTGTGTTTAAGGATATTGCTTTTTCTCTTCCTTTCCTCCGCTGCTGTCCCTCTTTTCTTTCTTCTCAGATTTCTCTTTGTCGTGTCTGGACTCCTGTAGCACAGGAACAAAAAGACAAATGTGAATTGAAACCCATCGGTGGTGATGAAAATAAGACCACATAACTGTATAACACTGACGACTGATGAGGGATGAGAAGACGAAAAAGGGAAGCGTGCGACACGGGAAGAAGGTGAAACGCTGGGCCGACCTTTTTGCCTCCAGAGGACGTTCGCTCAGGTTTCACAGAGTCAGCCTTCTCTTTACTGGAAGATTTGGACCTTTTGCTCTTCTCTTTTTCAGCTGAAAGCGGGGAGTCGCAGGAAGGACTCACGCTCTTGCTGTTTTTGGAGGAATCTGGAAGGAGAGGATCTTCTTAGGCCTTTTGTTTATTTATTTGCAGCAATGTACTGGCTGGGCTAAAGGCTACTTCAGCTCCATCAAGGACGAACTTACTGGTTCCGTTCTCATCCTTTCTGCGTTTGGATTCTTGGCTTGTCTCGCGGTCATTTACAGCATGCTCCTAAAAGAGATGACATACAGTGTTAACGATGGTAAGACATATACTGGCCACAAGGACTGAGAAAGGGCTGACTTTACAACAGGAGGTACATAGAGCAGCGGGGTAGGGGGTTGTGCGTCGGCCACCTTTTCCAAAACCCTGTTTCACAAAGTGCAGCCGCCACGCGCAAAATACTGACTCGTTTCCTTTCTTTGCGATCCTTCTCTTCCTTCTTCTCTTTGGATCGGCCTTGCGTGTTTTCTGAATCTTTCTTCTCCATCTCCCTCTCTCTGCTCTTGGACCGGGCTACTGAATTGTAGTTGACGTGGTGCTGCAAACACATTTATATATGAACAGGACAAGACAAAAAGATTTTAATGTTGTCACGAGTGCCTTGTCTTAGGCTACTGACTTAAAAGTCCACGACCCACATGAGAACAAAAAACCAGGACGCAGACGGTAAACTGAAATATTTTTTGACACCCCGTGTTCATCTAAAACAATTGCCAAATGCTGGCTGATAATTATATTTATACGTCTACAGTATATTCATTACTGAAATTTAGAAATAGCTTTGTCAAACTCCCTCTAATGATCAGTCTGGGAGTCCTGTGACAGGTATTGATTAGCTCGCCTCAGTTCGTTGATCACATTGAGTCGCAGGAAGCCCCGCTCTCTAATAAAAACCCGACTCAGCTGAATGAACGGTGTCCAATTGTAGCTGGCTTTTAAAGCACGAATACTCACTGCAGTTCCATGTCTCCAAACAAGTCGCGTTTAACAATTATCACGACTTGCTCTGATCAAATTCCATCAGTCCTACCCGTACCAGAGGATTCATGTTAACTCCCAGGGAAAGTAGGACAGTGAAACAGGTGATAAATTACGTTCATAGCAGCAGAAACTCATTTTGTGTTTATTAAACGTTATGCATAGTGCTTATAAATGCTAAATAGGGGGACTCAAAATAAAGCGTTTCCATACACAATATACATTATTTCCTTTTGAATGTTGATGTGAGAATCCGTGAGGTACAAAGATAAATACAGTCCTGAGCATGCACATGCTATTTCGTTACCGATGCTTCTCATAATAGCTTACAGCGCTCGGTGCTAATCATTATATGTTCTTAGTCACACAGCAGTTCCTTAAGTATAAAACCTGCTCGGACTTCACGTTTTATTATTCCACAGAATCACAGAGACAGACTTAATGAAACTGATCAACAGAAACAAGTGATGAGACAAACATATCCACATGTGCACGAAGCCAGACTCGATGCCTCTACTCAACGTTAGCTTTAAGGAGGAAGACCACGAATGAAACCAGGTCAGTTGAGTTGAGATTTCTTTTGCTTTTTTCTGCTCATCAGTGTCATAAAAACTAAATCACATTCACTGTGATCCAATGTAGAGACAGACAAAAACCTGAAGAGACCCACGACTGTTGTTGCTACATCTTGGTGTCTTTTTCAAATTGGGTCCAAAGCAGTTGTCATAGTTTTTGTATAACTGATAATTAATTTATACCATAAAGTGACTAATTATTATTATTTTTCTCTTACAGAATGAGTATTTTCAGGTGACTACTGCTTTAAAAAAATGGACCACTTTAATTGAAAACCTTAAAGCTGCACCACTTAATACTCCACATTAACACCAGATCTAACTGCTATGTGAAAAGGGGTCGCTGGTCGAGACGACCTCACGGAAAAATCATCACCTGACTGCAGTCCTCCTCAGTTCTATGGAGCCTTCTATCCTCTCTTAACTGGTTTTGCTTTTTGCATCCCACGGCTCCACTCTCATCGACCTATTTTCCAGTCACAGGTGGCGCCTGTTTTCTGTATGACCGTACAATACCTTAGCGGCACCAGCCAGCGAACATTGCAGAGCATCTTACAGCTAGCGGAAAGCAAAACAGACCATCAACATTAGCCCTATATTTGGCAGGGAGTCACAAACATGATTCCAAGTGAATGCTATTGTCACTCTGAGCGCTGGATGTGTATACAGGCATCTGTTTCACACAAATACTTTTTATGAAATGTGATACTACGCCAGGTAATATGTTTTCAGCTGATTCAGCTGCCTCCGAGTGGCCAAAATGATCGGTTAATGCAGCTTTAAGGGTTGCCCTCAGGTTAAATAATGGTGGTACATGAGGGACAGATGGAGGAAGAAACAAAACAAAACCAAAAAAAACTGAGTTATTTGGTGTCAGCAGATGTACATATAGTATTTCTGGCACCCGAACAAAGAAAACAGACAATCTGAGAGAAGTAGCAGAGTCGTTTCAAACCTTGGCTGTGGAGTCCTTGGGTTCGGTGCTATTGTCCTGTAGGGATGAATGGAGATGACAGATGAGCTGGGAGGGGGTGGGGGTTGGGAGGAGGTTGTCAGACAGCAGTAGAGAGTTGAAGAAGGGGTGGGGGGGGGCGGGGTGGGTTTGGGGAGTCGGGGCTGGCCGGACCAACAGCATACTTCTCTCTTGACCTCTGACCTTCAAGGACTAAGGCTTTGACAAGGTTATTACATAGAGGAGAGTTTATAGGCTCAACATCTGGAATGTCAATACGACTAATAATAATAATAGAAATACCCTGAGCATATATGAAATAACTGCTACTCTTATTACTACAGACATGTCTGCAATTTCAGGCAGCGTAATATAAAAGTTCTACAGCGCAGCTGGTATTCAGTACATCTAAAGTGCAAGTGCTGTATTTAATGGATATGTGTCTGCCTGTGTGTGTGAGACAAATCACTCAGTGCTGATGTGCTTGACTGTGTACCTATAAAAAAGGTAACTGTTGCTGTCACTTACAGTTCAGGAATGGATAAGACACATGGAGCCTATTTCTCTGGGCGGAAGGGTAAAATAAAAGACCTATCACAAGCTTCCAGCGGTCGGGGCAATGTTCCAGACGATTCAGGCTTCGCCCACGTTTTCCTTCTCCCTCTCCCTCCTCTCTCTCTCTCTCTCTCTCTTTCTCTCTCTTTGTAGGGGCAGGCTCATTTTCCTTTGTCGATTCAAAACTGCGACATTCATTCTCTCCGCTGATCTCGGTTGCTGGTGGTGCCGGTTTTCCTTCGAATGCTCGCCAGGAGGTAGTACGACCGATGCCGATGGTTGGTAGTGGCAGGGATGGCGTTGCAGGTGGGGGCGGCCCAGACGGACTCACTGGACACGCGCATCGGGTGACGCGAAGGCTGCATGCAGGCCGCTTTCTCAGACGGGGATAGAAGACGATGGGCCGGTGACTCAGCCGTCGCAGTCGTGCTTTGCTGGATACCAAATGATGCGGCGCCGGATCGGGGGAACGTTGAGGGGGAAACGAAATACGTCACTCGAACCAGGAAATCTTCTCAGCTTGCAAAATCGTGGAAAAAAAATTCTTGGGCACCATTTCGAGTGGTAAAACGCTGCTCTTGATGAAAAAAAAAAAAAAAAAAAAAAAAAACAACAAAAAGCGTTGCCATTGGAAAAGGCAAAAGCTCTTGATTTGGTGAGCATTTAACTTTAGTTGAATATAATTCTCAAAAAAGCAAAAAAAAAAATCCACAAGGAATATAGAAATGCTTAAAAAATTCTTTCTTCCCAAGGCACACTGACTGCTTTCATTAGTAGGAAAATAGATAAATATTTCAATATGAAAATATTCAATATACACAATATTCTCTTGGCTAAGTCCATGAGGGGTTTTCTCCAAATTCTGCAAAAGATTATGTTGATGTCCATGGAATGGTTTCCAAATCCCATGGATTTGGTTGGGATTTTCCAGATGCCATGCCTGCATGTGTGACAACTCTCCTTGGTGATCTTCAGGACTGCTGGAATGTGCAACGGCAGGGAACGCTCCGGCAGATAGAGAAGAAACGGGCACAGCCTTCCTCAAGCCATACTAACCTTAACAGACGAGGAGTGGGACGGAGAGGAGTGACTGTCGAGCTTTCGTCTTTTGTGATCTGCAAAAAAAGTCGCCAGAGTGAAATTTGGGTCAATCTGGGCGGCACGGTCGACCTGTTCAATGCAATCCATCCATTGATGATGGAGAGATGTGCTAATCATAACCTTGTGATATAATATCGTACAGTGTCAATATAGACACTGTACGGACTAACAAGAGCAGTCATAATGTTTCCATGCATTTTGCGAGGTGTGTGAGACGGGCTCCTTACCCCGCTCAGATTCAGCCGATTCCGATCTGGGACCTGGTGACTTGAGGGACCCGGCCATAGCGCTCCTGTCTCCCTTCTCCTTGCTCTTGGAGTCGCGCTCCCTGGACGGCTCCATGGGCTCCCCGTTGCCAGCTTTGGCCTTGTCATCTTTGCCGCTCTTCTCCTCGGCCTTCACTTTCTCCCGGTCTGCCTTGGGGGTCTTCTCCTTACCCTCGCGCGCCGCCCGCTCCTCCTTGCCAGCTCTCTCGTCTCTCTGCTTCTCGCGACGGTTCTCTGCCTTTGTCTCGGGAGTGCTGCCGGGTGTCTTTTCCTTCTTCTCTTTTTTCTCTTTCCCGCCCTTCTCTTTGTCGTCCCTTTCTTTAACGGCTTTGGTGCTGCAGAGGGATGAATTTTTTCCTTATCAGAATTCTTTATTCGAAAACCTTTCATGCAATCTTCTGCTGATCCTAATGCAGTGCCGTATTACTTCTGAGCTACTGTAACACTAGGCTTTCAGACAATACCAACTAGAAGTGGAGTTGGACATAATATCTTTGCTGGGTTTTGATTTTTTTTTCGGCTTTCTTTCAAGTGAGCTTGTGTCACGGCAGCTCTTGATATACCCACCTGTTGAGAGCACCGTTCCCATTGCTGGTGGTCACTTTGGCCGCTGCACTGTTGGCTTTGTTCACTGGCTTTGTGTTCCCCTGAGATTTATCCTTTCCCCGATCTGCATAAAAGCAAACCAGGAACTGTATGAGCACAGGATTACTGAACACTAATGACAAACAAGTTTGGGCTCAGAGCTCCCGTTAGATATAAAACAAAATGACTGATTTTATATATTCGCTGGCCAGAGGCCTGATACGCGGATCAGTTGCAACGGCACACAACAAATTGGAAATAGAATAATTTAGCAGTAGCGACTGTATTGCAAAGGAAAACCAAATGTAAGCTGGCTTGAGTACAGTGCTATACATCAAACAGTAGCTGGATGTACCTGGATGCTTCTCTGTGAATTGAATCAAACTGTGAAGAGATGAAGAAGCGCTGCATTTAAAGCGGCCTCGCTGTGCTACTAATGACTCACCGCCGTCCTCTGATGCGCCCTCGTCTGTCTTGCTCGAGCCGGTGGCGGGCTTGCCGGTGCTGCCGGGGCCGTTCTGCTGACTGGCGGGGGTGGCACTGCGGGCTGGCTGCTCCTTGTGGTGAAACTCATTCTCAGGGACCATGTGCACCTTCTGGCTTTTCAAGCGACCTGAATAACTGTAAGACGCATAAAAGGTTTGCACAAGGCAGATGCAAAAAAAAAAAAAGAAAGAAAAAACCCTCAAAAGAATTTAACTGTCACACAGAAGAACGACAAATGCAAATCCCTGTATACTCGACTATAAGTAAACACAACTGTATGCTGGTCAGCAGGTACGAGCATCCAGGGACTCCACCAGGAAAAGAATTTGTCCCTGAAGGTTTTTAGAAATCCAAGTTGTGTGCTATTTAGCAGATGTAAAACAAGAGAAACTGGACTTTTGTTCTATTCAATACTTCCCAGGTTCTGCTGAATTAAAGCGACTAGATGAGATTGTCTTTTTAACCTTCACTTAGTCAAACTCAAGGGCTTAATTAAACACACTACAGAAAAACGACGTCTCCTACGCGCACACGACAGCTAAAAATTATCGCTGACCACCCTGAAGATTCCCCGATATCATTGATGTGTCTGACCAACCCCTTTCTCAACAACGCTCATTTATCTGAGCTTACAGTCACCACCCCTTGGTGCGTGAACTCATTAAAATTATGCGACTGCGAAGTCAACTAGTTAGATAACCCCCGCTGCCGCCTTTCCATATCTCAGGTTCCCATGTTAGTATCACACTTCACGAAATATGTTAAATGTATGCTCCGCAGAGAGCTGAACAGCACACAACACTGTGTTACCCCATTGCTAAGGCATAGAGGTCTGGCCTCTTGTCCTTCTCCTCGAGGCAGATCTTGTGGACACGGCACTCCAGCGCTTGGCCCAGGTTCAGGACCTTGGGGTAGCATGGCAGGATCTTGGTAAGCACGATGAGAATATTCCGGATGTGAGTGTAATCTCCCGTCTCCAGGCAGTGGACCGAGGCCTGGGTGGACCAGAGGCAGAATAAATACACAACTTCCACAGGGCTTTGACTGCCACTTTGAGGAAGATCAACAATCGTGAGGAAGGGCAGCTCACTTTAGTCAGCATGTAGTGCCATTTGTGCACGACATGCCTAAAGTTCTCATAATCCAGCTGGTCTGCTTTGTTCCCTCCATCGAAGCCCGTGGCTCTGAAGATGGTCAGGAAGCCAGGGTAGTTGACGCACTCCTAGGACCACGCGATAGGAAGAGACGCATCAAGCCCCGGCTCATCTTACATCAGGCAATGCCACAAATAAATATATATTCATCCCGCAGAGAACAGGAGGAACTGGATACCTTCTCATAGATTGCGCGGTCGCTGTGCCAGCGGGTCACCGTCTCCAGCATGCAGCAGAGGAAGCGTCCGTAGCGGTGAGACTCATTCTCGGTACAGCTGGCCACGGTGTAAATGATAGCAGAGAACACCTGCAGAGCGACACAGCGTAGCGCGTTTGCTTCAACGAGAACGTGTAAAGCTCCATATGGACAACAGCCACGCAAGGCAGCAGGATTTTTTTTTTTTTTTTACCACCACTGCACTTAATTGTGGCCTCTCTTTTGCAAAAGTGCTCTTAATAGGCTTTCGTTTTGAGCTGTAAGTTGATGGTGCATCTTCGTGTTATTTTAATATTTCTCTTAAAAAAAACCACTTGGCTTTACAGGGGTCATCAGTGTCTTACCCTGTCGTAACACAGGAGCGTGCAAAAGTTGGGCGTCTTCTGCTGGTGGACCAGCTCCACGAAACGGGCACAGTAGACGGCGTCGATGGAAGAGAAGATGCAGCGCGGGAACAGACACAGCTGCAGGAACTTCGTTATGGTCTCATTCTTCGTGGATTCTGTCAGCAAGCGTTTGAAGTTGCATTAGTAAGAGAGACAGAGAGACACAAAGATTTACCTCCAATATGGAAGCAGTGATCGTGGCAAACTTGTCTGGATGCCCCCCCCCTTGTCTAGCTTGTCTAAAAGGGAGTTAAAACTGAATTTCTTTTAACTTGCAGACTGAATACTGCCATGAATATAAAGCATCTACTTGTGAAATATTTAATCATTTCGAGCAGGTGCTGTATGTTAATTTAGGAGAAACTAAATTTCTGCTTTTTAATTTAAAAAGATCAATGGCTCTTCAATTGATGCATGAAGATTAAGATGCATCACCAGTTTTGCGATACTTACTGGCCAACAACCAGTTGTCTTTCTCTAGTTTGAGGCGGTGCAGGACCCTTTGGACGTGCTCCAGCTGCTTCTTCTCCTCCTCCTGCAGTTTTTCCTGCAGGGCGGTGCAGCGCTCCTTCTCCTTCTTTTTCTTATTCAAGGGCTACATCGGAAGGAAACCACAGCAACATTAACCCCATGCACGCAACACAGATAGTGACCTAGTAAAAGAAATTCTCTAGCAGAAACCACTGAATCTTACGCTGCTGTGCATTAGCTGCTTTCCGTGATCTTAACCCACAGCAATTGTGCCACGGCAGCACAAGCGAAGAAGGGTTACGAGTGGAATATTACTACTCACTATCTCCGGGTTCTCCTCAATGGCCTTGATCTGGACCTTGAGCTTGTTGACCTCACGTTCGTAGGCTGAATGAGGCACGGCCAGGTCATACATGGTGAGGGACCAGAAGGTGGCGTAGAACTGAGGGCGGAGGTCGTCCCAGACCCTGGCAGGGTGGAGGGACACCACGGCCTCGTGCACTGGCGTCATCACCTGCTCGCAGGCCGCCACATACTTGTGCACCTTCTGCTGCTGCCGGTTGCCTTTCTCTGCTTTTTTCAGCTCGTCGTACTTGGACTGAGAGCAGAAAGGATACGGTTACAGGTTGCAGGAAAATCTGCTGCACCTTTTCAAAAGTTGAGCCAATTTAACTGATGAGCTTACGAGGAGAGAAAAGCCGTGTGAACATATAATCACGCAACTCTACAAAACAGATAGAAACCTGCAGTAAACCGGTGTACGAAAATTGATTTCTGATCGCTGCGTCGAAGATGACTGACTAGACGGTGAAGACAAAAACCTCTCGCAATCACAGAGAAGTGACAAGATGTTTTGAGGAGCCAAACTGAACGGTCGACTCACCAAAATCTGATGGGCATACATTGGACGAGACAGGAAGAAGGCAGCATCGTGCGGAGTGTGGAACTGGTTACAAAGGATGTCGATGGAAGGAACCCGCTTGATGTAGTCCTCTGTGCTGAGGTTGGAGGCCAGAAAGCCACCAAACTGCACCAACGTGTCATGACACTGCGGGACGACAAAGAATTAAGTCGGCAGCAACAACAACATAAAATAAGTATACTATATTTAGAGAGTGTGTGTACCTGGTCATACAGGTGGCCGACAAGTTTAAGATGTTTCTCTCCGCCTTCTAAGAAAACCACGCCGTTTCGTTGCTGGGCCATGAGCAGACACAGGGGCAGGGCCAGTTCATGGTCCAGCAGCACATCCTTCAGACGCTGCGACGACTTCTTGGTGTTTCTGATCTGGCCGAAATAGCCGCCCTGTTGACAAAGTCGCATCCGCGGTGATAATGAGGGAAGTCAGGCGCAGCGCTGGTCCAGGGAACCATGCACATCTTGCTGTTATGGCTGCGTAACGGAGCGACGGCTACGAGTCAATCTCTGTACCTCAGCTTTGAGTTGCTCCCCTCCAGTCATGGCCTCTAACTGTTCTGAGGTCATCTCGTCTGTGATCTCAATGCCAGCCATTTTCTGCACCACCTCTTTCAGGATAAGCAGGTCGAAGCTGCAGGGACAAAAAGAAAATATGAACCAAAAATGGATATCCACACATATAAGAAATATGCATGAGGACTGAAGCAGCAGCACGGGGCATTAATAAAGAGTGGGTTCAAGAGCGAGAAGTTCAACATATACTTGTAATAATTTAATGACAATTTCAGCATGAGAGCATAGAGCTACATACCTTTTCCCTGCTTTTAGCTGATTGGTGACATACTGAAGGAGGCCAGCCAACTCAATTGGGTATTTTCTGAACACAGCTCCACACAGACTTGCCAGACCTTGGTTGACAAGAGGAACAGGTGTATGTCAGACACTCGGATTACAACACCGAACGGTTTCTCTCCTTTTGCCAGGCAATGACGTGGATGTCGTACAGTAACAGGCAAGTTAACTGTGAAAACATACTCTGGAGCCACGAGGAGATGGTGGTGTCGTCGTGCTTCATCTTCTCCTTCTCGGGATTGGCTAGAGCCTCGATAATGCAATCTGAG
Organism: Psettodes erumei; assembly: GCA_016785225.1. Classification (NCBI taxonomy): domain Eukaryota; kingdom Metazoa; phylum Chordata; class Actinopteri; order Pleuronectiformes; family Psettodidae; genus Psettodes; species Psettodes erumei. The sequence continues at coordinate 764,646 of JAFBJZ010000411.1, forward strand.
GGCAGCGTTAAGTGGAACAACGTAGAAAACAGGAAAGAGGCGTGTGTACACACACACACACACACATAGAGGCTGAATAAAGAAGGAACAGAGTAGGATACAGGCCAGGACATCATAGTTGAGGGACGTGAGGTATTTCAAGGAGTCCACCACTGGAACGATGAGGTTGTCATACCACTGGATCTGAGACAGCATCTGATATACGAGGGGAGAGAAGAGGGGATGAATCATCGATTAAAGGTGACCTGATGCCGCCCTCTTACCTCCAATCAAGTGTAGAGGTACATATACAGTACAATACTATGCTCTAGTTGAAAAAATTTGTTGACATTTTATGTCAAAGGAGGAGAAAGGTTACAATGACTGCAAATGCAAAAGATTGTCGACCCCATATTTCGTGTAACACTAAATTGTAGTTTAATGGCATCAGTGATTGTTTTTGTCAGCACAGCAAAAACGCACTGCCAGGATTTGTAAGCAGAGCACGAGGTGCAAGCAATTCCCTCAGCAGATGCAACTGTGAGGGCATGGGGGGGGGATATAATTGGTATACGGAGCGTGCAAGGTGCTGCATGCTGTAGAACACTGATTACTTTCTTCTGCAAAAATCTGGAATTAATTTGCCGTCGTCGTTCCTTTGATATCATTCAAAACGAGACAAAGGCGAGACAATACGTCGCACAGCAACATACACTCACATAATCAAAGAGGATGGTGGGATTGCTATGGCTCAGCTTGCCAATCTGCCTTCCAGATTGTTTGACATTCTCTTTGGTCAACCGCCTGTGGAGGGGACACGAAAGCCAGACAGTAAAACGTTAAAAACACGAGAGCGCTGCGAGCTTCGCGGCAAAATGCTTTCATGGTTGTCGGCTTAACATGTCTTCAGCAACTAATTACCTGTCCAACACACACAAACACCAACAAAAAAAAAAAGACACTAACATATCTCTCCATATTTTTACTGTGGAATCAACTCCATTCTACTGACTGATGAGCAATTTTGAAATATTAAAAGATTTACAACTTAATATACATGTCCAAAAAGATTATTTGCTTTGGATTTCCAGTCATATATATGAATAAAAATGTATTTAAAGATATTAACAGTAAAAAACAGTCGTATGCATTTCATGGAAGGTGATAAGGACACATCAAATGTGTACCAAAAGGTAGAAAAGGCTGAATGCTTGCTGTAAAAAGTGACTTACTTCATAATGTATTTGGCCCTTTCCACAGTCTGTGCTTTGACTTTAACCAACAGTGGGTGGCTGGAATACGTCTCATTCTTCCACTGCCCATATAACCGGTACCTGAGGGAGCGCGGACAGAAAAGTAAATTCACAGGTTTTGCTTTGCGGCACTTGAAAAATTGAAGGGCTTGGCAGTGAAGGGTAAAAAGAGTCTATAATTTTAACAGCAGCTGTAAAAATCATCACACTTTCTCACAAGCTTTGAGGACAACAGATTTAAACATAAACCCAACGCATTGGCTCCCAAAGCTTGCAATTCAAAGCAGTCCTTGAGCAGTGAAATAGCCAGCGCTGATCCAGCATTATTAAACTGTACTTCTCCAGTGTGTGTGCGACTATTTGCCCCGATAACGACAGGCTGAATTTGTGCCCCATTTGCTTGCGGCTATCCTGTTAAGCAAAAACAGCTTTCCCTTTGATGGTTTACTTGCTCTTCACATAATTAAGTAACTTTTTACGACGAGCAACGTCAAGGGATGCGTAAAAAGAAGAAAGAGCCTGGCACCTCTCTCAGGTGCAGGGGGTGAACGTAGACAGCAAGTTGGTCTGAAGAGAGAGTACCGATGCAATTCATGAGAAAAGCCGATCCAGATTGTTTTCTGTCTAAAGATGCTGAGAGCTGTTGTTTCCAACTCTCAGTGGATGTTTCCAGTTTGTTTTAGGCCTGTGTGTTTCGGGGGAGCAACCCCCCAACACACACACACTGTGTTCTGATGAGCCGCGTGTCTTCATTTAGCGGCCGGTTTACTCCGCCTAAATGTTCTACTGAGCGATGCGGCGGCTCTTTTACGCCCAGCACATTTGAGCTCCTAACAACACAAGGGCAGTGAAACACTGATTTATGTATTTACTCTTATGGTAATTCATGCGGTTGCAAGCTGATATTTGCATTTTACTGCATTTTTATTTATTTATTGTGAGAGAATGAATGCGTCTAACGTGTTTATGTTGTACAAGGGTTATTGTCTAATTTTGTTTTCATGTTTGTGCTGCCGTGTGACAACTGAATTTCCCGTATGGGAGATCAATTAAGAATTATCGAGCCACACATCTATCGAGCAAATGATGCAACAACTAAATCCAATGCACTGTGTAATAGACTGATACAGCAAAGCAGAAATGAACTCTGCCATATTAAATCCTGTCTGTGTCACTGTCAGTGTGGAGAAGTGTAGAATACGGTGAAATGATCAACAAAGTGCTGTTATCTTCGGTAATTAAGAAAGCTGCAATATTAGACGCATCAAACTGACACAGAAAATCAAAAGGAAAAACAAAACCACTGGGGGAGTGAGGTGTCACTGCTCATCGGCAGTGCGCCAAAATCTTCAACTATGGATCTAAAAATAAATTCATCTCGTATTGCTTGGGAGGGGAAAAGATGGGGGTGGCGAAATAACGCAGCAAAAATGCCCTTCGCGCACTCAAGCACAGCTTTAAGAGGCGAGTCTGACTGTGCGTGCTAATCTTTGCATGCCAGGTAGTGAACGCCAACCCGGAGCTCTGCCTGAGGGTTTGCTCTCCGACATCTCAATTACAGAGTGCCACATGTAGTGGGTGCGTGTGTGTGCGTGTGTGTGTGTGTGTGTCTCACCTGTGCTGGTAAGGAAAGAGTTTGAAGAGACCCCACAGTTCTTCTGACATGCAAGCATTACACTCCATCAAGGAGAGAGAAGGGAGTAGCACCTGGTCTGCAATGCTCAGGAAACAACTCAGCAGAGTTTCCTGAAGTGAAGAACATACGAACAACATTGAGCATATACTGCAGAGACAAACTGGAAGATCCATGATTTTGTAATTCTAATTCTGCAGTCACAAAATTATTTGTCATACTCACCATTTTGTCTTTGACATCAGCTCTGCCGTCACTTTGGTACTGGAAAGCAAAAGGACACCAAAAATGAGTGAGATTTCAGATTTGGGCTGTGGCGCAGGTGTAGCATTGCAGCGGCTCTACCTCTTTCATGAAGGCTTTGCCCAGACGCACAATCTTGGCTAAGAGGATAGGGTCGTGCGAGAGGTGAGGGCCCAGGTAGCAGAGCATGCTGAATGTGTCCCGGCGGAGGTCTTCAAAGCTCTCTGCGGGCTGAGGGGCTCCCTCGTTCCTCAGCGGGTCCATTACACATCCCCTCGCCCCTTTTGGGACGCCGGCCCTGTGACGAAAGGAGCAGAGCCTCAGAGCCTGTGCCCCACTTACTTCACTTGCATGTATGCACAAATTGCTGGCACTGAGGGGAGGACAAACTGTTGAATCGGGGGCACCTGCGCATGCTTCTTGGCCCGACTACGTGCGGTGGGCAGCAAGGGAAACGCAGGAAAAATCCTCACCTTCGGTAAAGAGGCTCCACAGTCAGGTGTACAAGTTGGCAGAGCGCCAGCGCAATGGCCTTGTGAGAAGTAGCGTAGAAGGAAGGCATCTGGTCCATAATACTCTGGGCGTGGTGCCAGTCTCCGATCCTAAGCAGCGCTTCCAACAGACCAAGCTTCTGGTTATCAGGTGGCTGTGGGCACAGAAGAGAGCAGAAACTGAGTGTCTGTGAATTATTCAGCACGCCGAAGATCGGCAGCATTTTGTAAGGCAGTTGAGCGGCGCAGTCGCAAAAACCGAGCACAGCTGCCGCCATCCTCCGAAGCGCTGAATATTTAAAACCATTCCTATTTATACCTCAGTGCCGTGTTATGTTTTGAGGCCTTGAACGTGATACTGTGCGTTATCTGAAGTAAATCAGAATGCAGCGTTTGAGATCATTTCATTACTTTAGATTCAGGTGATTCAGAATAGGCTTTTAAAAGCAGACAGTTGACATATTTACACAATAAGACGGCAAATGCCTTAATACCTTCTCATTCTTCTCCTCCTCCTTGTCCTTCTCCTTGTCTTTGTCTTCATTCTTCTCCGAGGGCAGCACGACCATGACCAACTTGCGGGCAATCTGCTTGGCCTCTGAGATGTCTCGTTTGTGTTCCTCTACAATGGCGGCATCTAGTGGCATCAGCTGGAATGACAGAGAGGCAACATGAGAATCTGGCCTTCTGTCGGGGAACAAATTGTACTACAAGAAGGTTCTCGTTTGACACGGGTGACAAAAATCTACATTTTGTGTGTGACCCAAAGGACTGGTATTATAATAAAGTGTGCCACGTTAATGATCCTTAACATGACAGGATTACAGTCACCAGCTCGAGGAAGCGGAACTTCTCCTCAAATTCTGACTGACATGTGCTAAGAAGCTACATATGTAAATTGAATCATGATGGTGATGGGGTTTTTTGAACTAATGTGACTATTAGCCGGACTCCAGCTGTTCCTTTTCCTTACATGTACATAGAGATCTTCCAGCTCTATCAGGTTGTGGTGAAGCAGAGCAGCAGCGATGTGGTAAAGTGATTTGGGGGTTTCTTCATTGGGCTCCTGAGGAAAAGTATTAGAAATAAAAAACATTACCATGACAGCAAAATGAAATGAAATATGATTTACAAAATTATTTGGCCTTTATAACTCTGGAATTAATTTTAAAAAACAGTTTTCTGTCATAAAGGATATCAGGCGAAGGGCTTGCTAAGAAAACAAGATCTTACTAACCCACTATAAAACTACTTGCAAGCTTAAAAAAAAAACCATGAATATATTCAGTTTTGGATTTCCCTGCCTCTGGGTCAGTTAATACTACTGGACACACTAGCTTTCACTACCCAGACCTGATGTTCTCACCTGGTAGAATTTGAACTTGAAGCCCAGGATGTGGCAAAGGGTGAGTGGCTCGCACATGTAGGACTTGATGAGAGACAGGAAGAACTCATCTTGGTCAGATCGACTCTCGTACACCTCCAGGATTATGTCCAAGACACGATTAGGATCCAAGTTGAAACATCCTGCAGGAAGAAGAAAGAAAAACTAAGTGAGCAACAGAACACAATTTATTCAGAGCATAAACAATGAAGGATTGTGCAATGTGCCATAACTACTGCCAGAAGACGGATGTACTTTACACTTTCAGCAAGTAGGCTAATTCAACAATGAGTAGAAAGCAGTGGCACCGTTTCTGCGCTTATAGCTGCATAGCATATTTTGCATATTGTATGCAGCTTGTTAACTTGTCCGTCTCTCTTGAGAAATCTGTCACCAAACATTTGATTTGTAGCAATTGAGTGGTGAGAAACAGTTTTGCAGAGGAATAATAAAAAGGGTACAGGGCCTCTACTATTAACTGCAAATAAATACACTGGACTACAATGTTAGAAACCCACCTATGAGGGACTTGATGCTCTCCAAGACAAGGTGGCTGGTGATGTTGCCTGACAGGTCTTGGCCAAGCTCCGTGATGAGTTTGGCATAGCCCTCATTCTCTTCCCTTAGCAAGTTAAACTTCTGTTGCTTGTAGCTGAGAAGAAATTTTAAAAAATATTTAATACAACTTATGAAGCACAATGAGTGTGTGCCAAGCAAAATTAACCTTTTCTATTTATGTATTCCCACATCCCTACTAAACTGTGCACACTACTTACAACAGTTTCGTCTTGATTTTCACAATCTTCTGATTGAACTGATGGGCTTGTTTTATAAGTCCAAGAGATTCAAGGGTTTCTGGATCCAGTCTCTCTTTGAGGATGGCCTCTGGAACAAAAAACTGAAATAAAAAAAAGATTAACTAGTATTAATTTAAGTAGTTTGTTACACGTCTAGGTATCAAAATTAGTAATATAGCAACATAACTATCCTGCAAATGTGGTGAATAAGTGTAAATCTAAGTCATACGAGCTCTTTTTCTTTGGGGATAAAAATACATTCTTTCTTTTCTAGTTGAGTCTGGCATTCAAGAATCATTTTTGGGTTTTTTGCTGTCAGTTATGAAAAATAATTTCAAGTATATAAAAGAAATGTTATTCCTACCAAACATGCTCCCACCAACTGTGTGTAATGATCACGTTTGTTCTTCTCCTCCAATGCACCAGTCTCTAAATCTGTAGAAATACAATTAAAAAAACATTATAAAAAGTACAAATGTTTTTAAAGTAAGTGTTTCAGATACCAAAACCAAATATGTAATAAGAAAAAAAAGAATTACCTAGTATACTGAACACATCTGCTAAAATTGATGTCATGTCATCTCGGAGTTCCTGAAAGCAAAATGAAAGAAAACTGAGAATGTCGAAGGATGGAAAAATATCGCCGTTTATGAAAACACACACAAATGACACAACTTTCTTTCAGTACTTGAAATCAAAGAGATGCCATTCAGCTTCTCCGTCGGACGACATTCTGGCTGGGCGAACATCATACTGTGCTGCGTGTGGTGGCATTGGTGGTTAAGTTAGGTTTACAAAAAAAGCTGAGTGTAAAACAATATGGGCCTAACTGTACCTGAGTTGCCAGGACCATGCAACAACAGAAATACCGAACCCATTATTTGCAAAAGAACCCTCACAAAAAAAATCACTGTATTCTCTATGCAGACTCCTGCCATAATGGAATGAATACAGGGAAGTAAGGGGCTAAAATTTCTATATATTTAACTCCCAAATAAAAATTTGTACCATCATGTCCCCAAGGACGCTGGCGACAAGATCCAACTTCAGGTTCCCCTGTACAACTTGCCAGCAGAGCTCGTACAAGGCGGCCTGTATATCTGAAGACAAGACAAGACAAGAAGATACAGTTCATATAAAAATTTCTCTACATGTCAGTGGTGAATAGAAAACAAAGTAAGTCTTTGAACTGGTCTGACATATTGTTTACCTATTTTAATCTAACTTAGGTACATAATTACAAAATATGTCCCTTCCTTACATAACTGTTTGATGTGTGTCTGTGTATAACACAGAAGCATAAATACATCAACCTACAAACAAAAGATGAGTGTATAACTGAGGACATTTTCAACTTACCTCTAACCTCACTTCCATGATCTGTTTTCTCTGTAAGTTCTTTGCAGAGCTGCACACTGTGAAGTAAAGAGACATAACACTGGTCGGTTAGAGTACCCCAACGTGAAAATCAGTCACACCATTAAAACTCAACAAAACGCAATACACAAGATGACTGACTCCACCACCGATTCAACATGCTAAGTTAGTTTAACAGTAGTGAGAAGGACCATCTAGTGTTAATGTTGCAAGGCACGTGAACTACTGCACAAGCAGGGGTCAGTCAGAGGTGCTCGATGGCGCCAAACTGACAGCTTGGTATGTCAGGGCCCCTATGGTCAAAAACAGTGTGGTTTTAAACTCACATGATGCTAACAGATCATTTTTACTACTTCAAGAAAAAAAAGATACAGCACTTAATTAACTTCACAACCTGGCTCCTCTGACTTTGGTTAATCCCACCATTTGAATCGCATAAATGACAGATGCCAGGCATGGACAAATCCAAATATCCACAAAAACGTTAGACAGCTTGTGAATCAAAGACATTACTTGACCTGAAAAACAGTGGTTATGTAATAACAACGTGACACTGTTATAATTGGAAATTTACCCTTTTACTTGTAGCTCACCACATTGATGTCACTACTGCATCCCTGAAGTTATGGGAAGTCTCAAGGGCTTGCTAACATGATGCCTTTAACTTAGACACTTTGACTGGAGGATTTACCACTGTGCTGCATAGACATATGCGATAATCATGTATTTAGCTGTTTTATGTGAAACAATATTTTTTCTTTCAACTGAAAACTATTTATTTAGCACTTTATGTGGCTTCTGGATTGACTGAAGCTTTACAGCGTCCTTTTGGCTCTTCACAGAGATCACGTTTAATATACGAGATGCTTTACAGGCAGGATCTGTACCAGAGTCAGTCACATAGAAATGCATAATTTAAATACTTGTATGGTGGGGGGGTTCTTGATAGCAACATTTTACAGTTTGCTAGTTGCAACTATCTGAAGTATTTTTCTGTCAAAAGTGCTATCAGCTCCAGTGGCATGCTTTATGTACCGGACTATGAATGAAGTAGTTTGAGTCAGAGCATCTCACTGTAGGCCTTTCTTAAATACGCAGGGCCTAACAACCACTGCGAGCAGCTAGCGCTGGGATGAGCCTATTGTGTCGCCGCCTTTACGTGATGGTGGCGCTCAAGAAAATGAATGACAATCGGACTCAAGTAACGTTTGGCCTTTTAAGAGCTGATAAAGCTAGCAGCACCGTTCTGCCCTCACTACTGATTTCCAGATGTTGCTAGGACAAGTTATTTTGCTGCTGCAGAGATTTTGACATTGTGGTATTAAAGTCGAGACCATTGTCCGGGTACCACTTATTATACATCTCTGTGAAAAACTGCAACCAATGTGAAATAGTAATATTAACTAATAGTTAATATCTATCTAATTAGTAACGAGGAAGCGTAAATGGACGTTAGCGAAGAACATGTAGCGTTAGCTAGACGTTATGTTACGACTACAGTCGATTTCTCTTACAGGAGACCATTTTATCTAACAAAATCACGAGATATTAATGATCATGTTCCATGTTTCCATGCCAAGGCAACTCAACGTTTTTTAAAAAAGGTATCGATACCTCCGACACCGTAGCTACCGTTAACGGCTAACTCTGTAACGTTGTGTCAATATTCGTCGTTTCCCTCCGCTCGATTATCACGACTGTTACTATAAAAAAAGGCCGGGCAATAAATGATTTATTTATCAATTGTGTATCATTCGCCCATTGTAAGTGAGCTCTGATTATTTACTTGAAATCTGGCCTACAACATACTTAAATTTATAAAGCTACCGAGTACGAAATCAGGGCAGCACAAGAGTTAGCTACAAGTATGCTATCTAGCTTAGCTTCGATAGCCATCGTGTTTACAATTTAAGGAAGGGTCTAGCTAGAATCCTAGCTTACAGCTAACGTTAATCAGTGAAAACGTAAGTAAAGCAAGTGCTAAATCCACTATATCTACTATAAAATGGTAACAATGAGATCTTCTTGTTTTACTGTTAAATAGCGGCATTGGTTAGGTTCAGTGAGCCATTTGAAAGATTTTTTTAGCTTGCTAACGTTACCGCTTACGTTAGCCCCAGCAGACACTTGACAGACTGGCCTTAAAACTGCATTGCCAGATACGTAATTATTTTATCTGCTATCGCGCAATAGTTGTTAGAAAACCAGAACCCCCGACACTGTAAAAATTCGCATCTACTTACAACTCGTGTTTTCCTGATTTTTCCCAGTTTTTGAACCATTCACCAGGGAGGATAAGTGTCGCCATCTTCCATACACACAGCCCGGATGTCTAGTTCATCATGGCACACACAGGGTCAAATGCGGTGGTTAGCTGCCGCTGTTGCTGCTGCCGCTAGCTCAGTGCTGCATGGTGGGACACTTGGGGCTGTCTGTGAAGGCTTTGTTGATAGGGAACTTTATGTTCTGAGTGGTGGTGGTGCTAGTGCACCTCTGGGATCTGTTTGGTACTCAACGACTTCGAAATGGTAATTACTGGTGTATTCCACAACATATTGAGTTCAAACTACATCAAACTACCATTATGTAAAGCATTTCAAACTACATTTTGAGGTTCTTTTTTTTGTTAAGGTCGTTTTTGTGTTTAAGAGAGCTGCCCGAATTTGACAAATGAAAAGTAAAGCAATGGCTTCTTAAATCCTTTCTGCAATGCAGTACTACATTGAATTATATATAGATAACATATTAAATTCGCGATACATATCTAAATGCTATATCTATTTAAATACGAACTAAGATAGACAATTCCTGTATATCCTTCAAGTTTTTAAACATAATTATGAACTGACAGCCACGTTTTTAAAATTATCACACGGTCGCAGTCCGTTTATTCTTTCATGTTACATCTCCAGACATAAATACAAATAATAAACGATGCAATGGGCACTTTGTAAATAGAAGAAAAATTTAATATACACAAATATTTAAATATGTGTAAACATACAGATGTATGCACATTTTCAGCAGTTCAATGCAAAACAGAAAAGATCCCAAATGAAATGATTAATGTTAATTTACAGGCAATTCGTAGATGTATTTTTCTCATCTGCCTTACATGAACGTGTGTTTGTGGTAATGTTTAAGACCACGCTATCTGTTTCTTCAATTTATAGTGCCATTGTGAGAGAAGTAGGAATTTGTAACTGCAATACGAATACACCTTTTTCTATAAAATCTGCCAACCTGGCCAATACACAGAGGTAAAGGAATATCGCAGCAATCCACCAAAAGACAAACAAAACAATTTACTGGATGTATACTTGCAAATTAGTAGGTTAACTTTGAATAGTTACATTCTATTTCTTTAACCTTTCCCTAAAATTTCAAGCAAACAGAAACTGCAAATATAAAATGAGCACCGATTCACAATATATTACACATTTGTAACTGTATAATATACAATTCTGATACTATAATAGTTTACTAAAGAATTCTAAACCTTTGTAATTTATAATAATCCTATAACTCTTACACACGCAACAGTGGTACACCAAATAAATTTCTGAAAAAAATCCTCTGCACACCTGCAAACTGGAAAAAACAAACAAACACACACCCTCAACCAATTTTCAAATCCTTTCTATTAAAGATTGCAATTATGGCATTTCTGTGTTAATAGATATTAGATAATATACAATGGAGAAAAATATTCAAGCTATAGGAGAGATTATATGTTTAAGGTTGAGTCAAAATTTTATGTATGATAATATGAATGCTCCCAATATTAAAAAATAATTTTAGATGCAGCCATCAATTTGTCAAATTACTACATTTGAGTAATTGTAGTAAGCGATTACTTTTTCACTTCACCATCTCTTCCTTAAAGAGATGAAAAGAAAATACAAACACCTGGGCATATCTATAGTAACATAATCATTTCCATTAAAAAGGATTATTTCAGCATCTATGTGAAATAACATGATTAGAAACCATTAATTTACATTTGATTGTCATTACAAAATATCTATAAATCAAAGTCATCTATAAGGTATAAAAGCAGAACACATACATTTCTAAAAAATACCATCACAAAGAAATCTGAGAATGCCATATATCATTTGTGGCAAGGCCTTTGAACAGTATGAGACGCCAGTTCACATTATGCTTTACTGTGTACATGTTTCAATATAGTATGGCTACATGCCATGCCAAAATCTACAGTTTAAAAGTACACGAGGTGAACGCAATATCACTTACACCTTTACAAAATAATGCAGTCCAATCCAATAGCCCTGAAATTAACGCTGCTTTTGGAAGCTTACAAGTTCAATTTCTATTTAGATTGTGTCAGAGAGGCGTTGATTGGAGCCGATGATAATTTTTAAAAATATGGCTGTAAATTACCATACAGTTGAATTAACACCCCTGTGACAAAGTGCAGTGTCATTATAGTGTTCAACAACAAATGAACGCTAAAAGCATCATAAAGGTAGTATTATTTTTCAGGGCTATATATATATATATATATATATATTTCTATTTACTGGTGTTCATGAAACTGTGCCCCCCACCTGTATAAGGGCCACTATGTATTTACATCAAACAGCTTTTTGTTTACTGATGAAAAAGATTAAAGGTATATATTATTAATCTGAATTTCAGTCTGTTATTATTTTCTCACCATGCCCCTGCCGCATAATGTCTGTACTGGCACTTTTATTTATAAACCCGGACAGCTTCACCTTAGTTAAAGCTAATATTGAGTTGTTTTATAGGGCAAATGAAGACAAACAGAAACATTTCTCCTGCAGTGACAGACGTCTGGCTTGTGTGAAAATATCAGAATAAAATGCAAATTCAAGGTCTCCCTCTAAGTTTTAACAAAGTGTTGAAGAGGCAAACATTGGTGTCTTGCAAACCATTTCTAGTAGTCCATTTTGCTGTACTCTGAGTTTCACAGATCTTCCAAGGATTTTGATGATGCCTTGTCCTTCCTTTTTTTCAGTACATTGACACATTGAGAACCTTAAAACAAAGATAGAAAGAGAAAAAAAGTATTTTAAAAAAATAAGATATTGCAAATCCATGCTAAATTACTAAAAATGATATTCTCATACAATGTTAGGCCAATAGCTTTCTACCTACAAAAATAACATTTCCATGTTGAATTTTGAGATGGAGCAAAGAAGTAGATGGTATTATGAAAAATGGAAAAGCCTTACCGAATCATCCATGATGGAAGATGGATCAAAGTAGTCCGGCTTTAGTTCGGTTCTTTCTCTGCGATTCTTTGATGCTGGCTGAAAAATGACAGCTCAGTCAGAACAATGAACCACAGAATGTAACAGAAATTTAAAAAATGGGAATAGGAGGGTATTTAAACTTAAAAATATTGAGTTCAAATACCTTTGCAACATAAGTTAAGGTAATCAAATGTTTGCTCAAATAGGATGTTATCATTGACTTTGACTGATGTGCAGCTTTTTTATTTGAAAAAACACAAGCTTATAAAGTTAAAGCCAGAAAAATGTGACTATGGTTTGCAAAGCCTTTAACATTTAAAATACATTTTGTGTCTGTTGGCATTTCTTTTATACAAATGCAGATGAACATTTCTTAAATTACCAAGTCGATGTCCATTGTGTCAAAATCCATGCCCTCATTGATGTCCTCCAAGCGGTCCTCCGATGACATCATCACATCTTCCACTATTGGCTCCTCATCATCCTCCATCAGTCCAGAGCCACGACGACTGAGGGGTACAAATAAATATAGGAGATTGTTTTTGCATGCTGCCTATTGGCTGAACCCCCCGGCTTTCTCGACAAAACCCCTGAAAATGTTCTGTAAATCTTACATTGCTTGCTGCATGTGGTTCCTCATCTTGGTATAGTGCATGCTAACGCGCTCTTGCTGCTGACGGGCCTCAGCTTGTTGCCGCTGTGTCAACATCCAAGTAACCTGGGTACTATGGGACAGTGGGCAGTATTTATCATGGCTTCAGAATGCCAGTAGTTTAACAGGAATAGTAAAAGATACTGTTAACAGCAGCAACATTTGCAAATATTAATTTCGAGGTAAGGTAAAGGAAAAGGTACAGTCACATGAGAAACTTTTTCATTTTGAATAAATTTGAAAAAAAAACAACCCTTTACAACAAGTTTTTACTTTATCATAGTGGATTATCGACAGGCTAAAATTGAAATTGTATCAATTTAAAATCAAATCTAGACCACAATAAATTGTGCAATAAGTGAAGGGGTATGAATAGTTCCTGAAGTCACTACATGTAGAAAGGTTTTCATACTTGTAATCGATGGCAGCCTGCTGGTGATGGTGTGGCTGCTGCTGGGTAGGCACAGACTGATGGGGATGCTGCTCTGCTGGCATGGAGTATGCGGTCGTGTAGCTGTCCTCTGGCCTCATCTTCTTTGGATCCCTCAGTGCAGTGGAGGTGAGGTGCGGCGAATGCATCATCACTGGCGTCTGCGGGTTCTGCTCACGGTTCATCCAGGCTGCATCGCTACTGCTGCAGCTGTTCTCCTCTGCCAGGGGAAAGAATTTTCTGAAACTTTTCACACGGCGTAGCCATCATGTGTGCATTGGGTGCTGGTATTGAATGTTGGCAATTAATGTAAAGGATTCTTCAAAGAGAATCAGAGTTTCCTCGTGACTGAGACTCATTGTTAAATTGCTCACCTTCAGGCAGTTTCCTTTTGCTAGCAGTGGCTGGCTTGGACTTCTTACTCCTGATGGTGGACCCCCGACTGCTAATCCCACTGATGACAGACATGGTGTCATCGTCCATTCCGGCCTGCAGTGAATTCCTGTAGGAGATGAGGGGCAGCCAGCAGTCCTCTCTCTGCAGGGCCATCTGAAACGTCATGAATCGCTCCAGATACATGTGGCTATAGAAGACAGAATGAAAAGAGTTGTCATCTTTCCCTGGTTTCCCGTCAGCTTCCCACTCATCACAAACATAAAACGCTGCAAATATCTTATGCCTCAAACTTACACTGTTCTCTTGTCCTGGCGAATCAGTTTGCTGGAGAACTCGCTCAGAACATCCAAAAATGCTAGATTAAGCGGTGGACTCCCCTCTCCCTGGGGACTAGGTTCTTTAAAAGCAAACTCAATTCCATCCCTGAAAAAAAAAAATACGAGGGAAATTAATGACTGCACAGCTCTCTTGCATAAAACACACGCGTTGCTGTAAGAACTGAGTTGCATGCAAAGCTGTAAACCACATGGTCTTGGATCAGGACTGTAACTTACTTATGTAACATGGCAATCGCCTCCCTGGTCTTCAGCTGATCCAAGCCAAAAGTTAATGAGAAGCGTCGGGCAAGCTCTTTAATGCCACAGAAGGCTGACGATGAGCGGTCAACATTGAAGCCAAGTTCAGACAACATCTCATTGAATAACTATAAAAGGAACACAACAAAATTTATTTCTTTACAGGCGGGCTTCTTGCCTGAGAGATGTGTGTAAATCTTCAGACTAAATCCATCTGTAGCATTTTTAAAAAGTTGTAGTCTAAATAATTTCTACTTAGCAGAAATAAGGCCTCAATCTTTTCTGTAAATTTGGTAATTTCTTTTCGATCAACTCGAAAATTTTGTAGCACTTGTCTTTTTACAAATTCAAGTCTCGTAAGCCAAGAATCTTACCTTTTGCAGGCTCAATATAAGGGTTTTTGCACATTGTATTTTGTCTATTTGTCTCGTTTTACTCATAGTTTCCTTGATGATATCTCCATAGTCGTTGTAATACTAAGGAGAAAGAGATGGGATACTGATTAACAAAAAGAGCAGGGCTGGAAGAATTCTTTATAATTACTAAAATAAAGGGTTAAAACCTACCCTCATATACTGTTTAAATATATCTGCTCCAGTGTTAATTTCCACGACATTGTAAATGATTAATTTGCAATAAGCAGCTAGAAGATTTCTTCGCTTGTGCAGAGCCTCGATTTTGCTGGCTTCATCATCTTGCTGTCCATCTGAAAAATACAAATAATAATTCAAACGGTAAATAAAAACACAAGACATAATTAGTGGTCCATGCTTCACTTTCACATTTTAGTGTGGTTGGTTAACACAAGGTGCCCGACTCGGACCTGTACTGTTGCTGTCATCATCCTGATCAATGAACACTTGATCCAGGATGAAGTTGAGCAGCTCTGCCTGCAGAGAAGAGTCTGGCGTATAGACCAGAGGCTCCAACTGTTCCCGGCCTGAAGACATAATTTGGTGACTGAAGATCAACACCAGATCACATAGTATGGTGAAGGCCTGGAATCAAAGACAGCAGCTCAGCGTTTATGACAAGATGGCCCGAACAAATTATCAGCTGGAGTCAAGAATGAAAAATCAGGGATAAAGGAACTGCCCTGTCAGCGCAATCCCACCTGCTCTTTGACTGCATTGTTGATGCTGTTTAGGTAACGCTGACACATTAAGGAGAAGGCTCTCATTTGTTTCCTCAAGGTCACCATGTCTCCCTAAAAAGGAGGAAATATACGGTTAGTCCCGTAAGTGAGCTAAGTACAACTCTTTGACATCAACAAGTACACAGGACTGTTATGATGGCATTTGTTGTAATCTTGACTATATCTTAAGTTCCTGGTTCTTAGTTTTCATTGTTAAGCATTCTGTAACCTTGTATTTGAGAGGTGCTATACAGTATAAAAAAGGAATTCTTATATTATTTTAAAAATTGTAAAAATCTGCTGTCAGAAATAAACACCTTCAACCACTCTTTCTGAAAAAGGCTGGAGCATCTCCAAAAATCCCAATATCGTGAAAAAAGTTCAATTTGTTTCATAATTTCATTTAAAAAAGGTAAACTTAATGCAATATTCCAAGTCTTTTTTTTTTAAATTCTGATGATTATGGCTTACAGCTCAAGAAACTCAGAAATGCTGTATTTCAAATATTTATAGAAATTTCTCTAAAAAGTATGTTCATTTATACACTTGGTTGGGTTACCATGCATTACATCATCAACAGTTCTTAAAAGATCTGACGGAAAATATTGAACATTTTCACCTTATTCCGTTTTTTTGAGATGCACTTGTATAAGGTTTCTTGAAAAAAAAAAAATCGATGACAAAGAAAATGATCTGTAAAAGGTTCATGACCAATAATATGTAAATACCTTTAATGAACTACCATCTGAAACCTTTGCTAGATGCCACAGGATGATGTAATGTGTGCACTGCATTGCATGAATCACAATCTGGGGGGAAGAAAATTAAGCAGATCAGATGAGATGTGATGTTCCACCCAGTGATTGAAATCGTTGTTACTGACAACTGACAGCGGACTCCGCTGTTAGGGCTTTGATACCTGTTCAGGCATATCCCCATTCTGCAGACCCGTGTTGAGAAGTCTGTAGTTGCTGGTGAAGAGGTCCCACTTGGAGAGGTCATGTGCACTGCAGGGAGAAAGAAAAAAAGAACATTTTGAATTAAATAAAATATTATATCATTGAAAAAACAAAACACATGATAAAATCATAAGCGCAATCGCATCAATTTCTTTACTTGTGGAAAGCGGTGATCTTCTTGAGCGTGGATAAAATCTGGTAGGCGTCATCGTCATCTGGTTCTTCACCCTGACCAGTAAGAGAACCAGCCCGTGAAATCAGAGACACTGACACTCGCCTCTGCTCCTGTGAACACGCTCCCAAACAATCCAAGCAAAGAAAAACATCTTACAGCACCCACCTCCTGCAGGAAGTCCTCCAGGAGTCGACTGTACTTGTCCACGAGCTCGTCGAGAAGCTGGGAGCGGCTAATGTCCACGCGGTTGAAGATGGTGAACTCGTCGTTGCAGAGATAGTGGTAAGTGGTAGAGCAGGCCTCCAGGACCTCAGTGTCTGTGTGCTTGTCTACCACCTCCCAGATTTGCCGCAACAAGGCATCCAAATGCTTGATGAGGACACGAAAGAAAATAAGGTTGTGTGAGTGGCACTGTGTGCAATAGCAGCTTGATACTCTATAAGAAATGTAAAAATTGTCTCACCTTTTCTAACCGGCCTGTTGTGTAGATGTCAAGATCAAAGTACTTTGGTATTTGTAGCAAATTGGTCACCTTATCGATATCGACACAGTACTGTGACAAGAAAAGAGAAGGCAGCCAGGCTGAACGGCCAGGACTTAAACACGCTGGCAAATAAACATACAAGCAAACTCTTTCAGCTGTTGGCTGGAGTGCAGATCATTAGTATTCACCTTTGCCAATAACAGAGGCAGCGCGACAGCAAACATCTCTGTGATCCGTGTCCGGTCGTCCAGCTGTGTTTTCTTCTCCTTTGCAGTCAGGACCTTTTCCGTGCACAAAAGCCCAACCATGTTCAAAACACGAGAGCATTCAAGAAAGTACTTTAGTCCTCTCTATGTCAAACATGAGACGCAGACACTCACCCTCTTCCCCGTGCCTCTGCCTACTGGAGGGTGGCATTCACAAGCCTGCCGAAGGGCACAGAGCATGAGCTCAACCAGAGCTGTCTCCTGCCGATCAGTCAGGGCTAAAAAAAAAAAAAAAAAAAATTAAATCACATTAAGTTACTGGCCTGCCCTGCTAAGTGAATTACCTAAGAAGAAAAAAAAGAATAAAGAAAATAAAGGTTGTCTCTTACCCTCCTCCCCTGGCATGGGCTCGTCCAGCAGCAGGCTAATCATGGTCTCCCAGTCCTTCAGCAGCTCTGACCCACACTCCCACAAACTGTCCACCAAGTAGGCGCCATGCTCATGGAGCTGTAGGACATCAAATGTCTAATGTTATTAAATCAAAAAATACTAATAACATATAATAAAAATATACTCAAAGTAGATCCCACACCTCGTACTGACATTCCATGTAGATTTTGATTAAATAACTGACGCAATTATAAGAATTCCATCCAAAACAAAGACATGATAAGATTCTAACAGACTTCTTCAAATGAGTGTGATATTTGTATTATAATGAGCACAGAATTAGCATCAGGAAGCACGACACCGAGGTCCGGTTACCTCGCTCTCCAAGAAGAAGAAGACAGTCGTCTTGATGAGGCTGCCATTGAGGCTCTGCCTGCCCCTCCTGGGTAATCCCTCCTCCTCTGGACCTCGATGACTGAAGAGCCTAAAATCAAAATCAAATCATACCAATGCTTAATGAGATGAACTTTCTGTCTCGTGGGTATTTTTAGGTATAAAGGATGCATTATTTACATGCAGATTTCTTGTTTCTACTTTATTTCATCTCATTTGCTTCGCGGCTAACTTGGCCACACACAAACACATAACTTTGTACTTTCGCTTTCGCTTTGTAACAAGGTTGCTGATCCACTCCACTATAACCGCTGTGAATCCAAGCTGACCACAGCTTCCATTCACCACAATAAAGCCAACTTCTATGTCCACAGAGGATGAGTACAGAGTAGTTTAGTGGAGAAGAGGTGGAATAATCCTTTAAGTCCTTCTTCCTCTCTGTGCTAGACTCTGTTAGCCCCCAAATTTCTGTCTTGCTGAGTGCTGGACCTCTTGATATAACACAACCCCAGTAACTGTTCACCTGTACCTTTTTTTTTAACAGTAAACCACTTACTTCTTAAATAGAAATTCCCCCGCTGAAACAGCGATGGGTCGATGTGCTGAGTAAACCAGGTGATATACGCTCTCGCAGTCCTCTGCTGTCAGAACCTCATCACTACTCCTGTTAGATGAGGAGCATAAAGGAATCTCAAGACAAGCATTTAGAATTAGCCTTCAGGGTAAAAGTGAAACGCTAACTCTCACCCTCACAGAAGCTTTAAAGACCAGGGAAGAAAAAACAATCACGCTCTGCACATCAACAGCAATGAATGAAAATGCCAACATCTGTCAGCACCAATGGGCAATGTCTTAAATTTGTCCTGAAACATGTTAGTTTCCAATCAGTGGCAAGATTTAGTGTGAGATGATGTCTTTAGAATCATACACGCTGCCTCCACAGAACAAAATTCAATTCAGAAATGGTTACATTCAAGAGGAAGAGGAGTTACTCACTGTAAGACAAGCGTCAGGAGTTTGATGGCTTGCACTGCGACATCATACTCCTTATCCAGAGTCATAGACACAATGCGGTCCTGTCAATGAGAGTGAGTTCATGTCAGCATCTTAGCCGTAGGATCACCATAATATTATTATATACAATACAATTATCTGCATGTGAAGGGGGAATGGGTTCAGAGCCTGACGCGGCTGCTGGCTCACCTTGAAGCGACTCGTGAAGAGCTCCAGGCGAGCGCTGAGCTCTCTGTTGTAGTAGAGGCCTTGCAGGGCAGTCAGGCACTTCAGTCGCACCTCACCTTGCTGGAGTCATAAACACATCAAATATTTACCATATTTGAAAGTCAAAAAATTGGGTGTTGCTGTGCCATTACCTCATTTAAATCTCTTTATGCTTTTGCAAAACAATTAAAATACATTGATATATAGCAGATCACTGGGCAGCACTGTTGCTGAAGAATGGCACAAGAGAAAGAAAACGGGGACATATGCGATCTATCCTGCTGCTTGATTTTCAGAATAAAAGCCTTTTTCTAGGAAAGAAGACTACATATGACGGAGGAAGGAAGGAAGTTTTGATGGAAAGTGATGGTCAATGCCATTTGATTTTAACTGAGGTTAGAAGTTGGTGGTGAAAAAAAGCAACAAAAAAAGCAACGCCATTCCCCGTGACACTGCTACTGTAATAACTAAAATAAGTCTGCGAAAAAAATTGTTTGTACACAACACGGATGCCTTCCCTGAGCTCACCTTGTCATGCATCGTCCAGCCCACATACTTCAGGTAACTGTCGTTAAGGAAGGCGTCGCTGTACAGCTTCATCCACACCCCGATCTCCTCAATACAAATAGCTCGGATTTCAGCAATGGCATCCCTGGAAAACAAAAGAGAACTGATCAAAATAAGTCACTAGGCCTATAATGCTGCATGTTCAAAAGTGTTAGGATTTCAGATTTCAAGCCAGAACTCAAAACTGAATATTCATAGCGTTGTTGACATTAATGCCACACTAGAGGGCAGCAGAAAGCCAAAAATGAACACAGCAAGGTCCCTGCTTGCTGAGATGAGCCTCAGCGAAACCTCAGAGTTGACACAGAGCAAGTACTTCCAGTCAGTCAGAGATTCACATACCGATATCTGTGAACAAACACGCCTTTGAAAATTGCGTTCATCATGTTTTCAATCTCATCTTGATTTTCTTGAAGCTGAAAGACAAAGAAAACACAGCGATACTTTTAAATCATTTGCACGAAAATAGAAAAAAAACTAAATTCCCTGGTCCTGTTCAATTTAACTGTGTCAGTATAGTCTAAGAGAAAAAATTTGATTCTTAAATATATAGTTAGAGTAGATTAGACGCAATTTATTTAATTGCACAAAGTAATTACCAGCTACAACTGTAAGATAAATAAAAATATACATCAAGGTGAGTGAATGAACAATGAACAGACAAAATATAAAGTGCAAGCAAATGTGGCTATGATAGGCCTTTAATTGAAATTATAAAATGCAGATGACAGAGCGCCCAATATACTCTTAATGTACTGGAGTGATTTTTTTGAAGTGGAGTCTCAAGTGTCGTGCGACTTGTTTTACTTCTCACCTCTTTACGCTTCTGTAACAGGAGCTCCAGCCTATCATTGGCCCTTTTTGCAACGACCTTGTTCCTCTCTGCCTCGTACTGTCTCTGCGTGTTGTCCATATTGATGCTCAGGTTCAGGGCGACGTTCACCAAGGCCGTCATCAACTTCATGGCTGGCAAAAACGGCAGAGTTCAGATACGCACCGGGAGGAATGACAGCTTCCGGACAGAAACTACTTGAGCGTGCAGAAACTCTGAGCAACGAGTAACACTGAAACTGACCTGCGAGCGTGCTTGTGTGTCTAAATGCCCTGACCTGTGAGTCAGACAGGCCAGTGAGCAGCGAGATGACCGTGTCCATCATGTATTCGTCGTAGATGATGCTGTACTGACACTGACGCACCAGAACCGCGATGAAGTCACAGAAACTTATCCTGAATTTCTTCCACTGTGGCCCTGACAGGGTTAATGGGTAGTCACCGCTGTCCTGTTTGATGACAGCAGAGAAAGGATCAGGAGTGTCAGTATCTGTTTCACACTGTTCATTTCCCATCGCCTCTCAGCATCTCTCATGTTGGCAATGTCTTTTATTTTACAAGTTACTTTTAAAAAAAAAAAAAACACAGCCTGCATCACCTCGTCAAACTCCTCCGTCATTTTCCGAATGATCTCGGAGTTCTGCATGTGTCTGAACATCTCTC
This sequence comes from Psettodes erumei, assembly GCA_016785225.1. Taxonomy (NCBI): domain Eukaryota; kingdom Metazoa; phylum Chordata; class Actinopteri; order Pleuronectiformes; family Psettodidae; genus Psettodes; species Psettodes erumei. The sequence continues at coordinate 786,123 of JAFBJZ010000411.1, forward strand.
CGCTCACAGCACCTGTGCAAAGAATCGCATGACGTCAGATAAAATGGACTTGTTCATTTTGCTCTCAGACACCGAACAGGACGTCAGACACTCACCTTTACAGCCGGAGCACTGAATGAAGAAGTTGATCAAGTCCAAGAGAGCCACGTCCCGGTCGTGTTTGTACGCCTCAATCCAGTCATCAACAACGGACTAGGAGACAAAACAAGACCCAGGCAATTCATTCACGCATCAAATCCAATTAACATGCTGAAAAAAAAACACTGCATGTAAGAGACCGGGATGCCATGGCAACACTACCTACAGCCCCATTACAGTTTAATCAACCCACACCAGCTGGAGAGCAATGAAGAGAGAAGATTAAAAAACAAGACAATCTTTTCACCATACGACCATACACTCACCTGCGTGGCACTCTTCCCCATTTTAACCACCTCGAACAGGGTCATACTCTCCGTCCCATTCTCCTGATGATGGCCATTCACCCAGCCAAGACCGGGGACCCTCCCTGCCCCCCCGCCCTTGGCCTTGTCTCCGAGCACCTTCCTCCCTCTCTTGGCTGCCTGTTGGGGAGAGAGATGTGCGACGGAAGATCAAAGTTTTGTGGCACTATCGTAACTTTGACAAATGTGTGTAGACTGGAAACCTTATCTGGTTACCGGGCGTTTAAATTCTACCACAGATTGGAACCAAATCGTATGGCAGACAGCGATTTGGGCATCACTTATTTTCTGATCAAGCACAGCTGCAGCATAATATTACACTTTCCTCTCCTCTGTGTCAGTCATGTGATGCACTAGGAGCGAGTACAGGGTGTTTTACTGCTTTCCACCTGATGCATGCTGGGATTGGCTCGAGCCTCCCCGTGGCCCTGATTACTCATGGACAGGTGTGGAGAATGGAAAAATGAAGATTGGAAAAACGTACCGCGCCCTTTCCTGCCTTCGCATTTTTGCCATCAGGATCCTCAAGGTCAATATCTGAAGACAACTGAGATTCCGCCTCTCTGTGACAAAAACACAAAGTCGTCACACACTTCAAAAATAACACTTGAGTTTGTGGGGATAGGAAAGAAAAACACAAAAGAAAACATTTAAGAGACACATCTAATGATGCATTTGTGTGATCCACTGCTTACTGAGGAAACTGAAACTCCGGGTGCAAATCCTGCGCTGCTATCATTTCTTCAACATTTTCTTTATCTGGAGCTGCTGGAGACGGTGCCTCTACTGCCGTGGACCCAAAGCGAGGAGTTATCTGTTCAACTGCACCTGGGAAATAAGCAGCAGAGATATTGCGTTTGGTAAAAGTTAAGACAAACTGATGGCATTCGCTGTGGTTCATTTGAGATCTATCTCGGCATTAACTGCACTGAGAACAAAACACTGCGACTTCCATGAGTCACGTGCCAGTGAACACGCACAAGACATCCCTGAATGATCTTTTGAACAGCTGGGTGGTGGGTTCCAGTAGCTGCACTCAAACTATGCAGAAAATAAATAAATTAAAAAATAATAAAGTCCCTGGTTTACCACTCACCACTTTTTTTTTGCCATGACCGCTTGACTGTAACCGTAATTTATGTTTATTTTTAAGGCTGATGTGACACAGTGGGTGTATGGTTTCACATCTTATTAAAGACTTGCAAGGCACAGGCATAAATAATGAAATAAATAATAGTGTGTGTGTGTGTGTGGGGGCTGCTATTGTGCACGCTGGCTCTCTGTCATAGCTCACTGGGACGCTTGAACAGGACGGAGCCATTGTTGATGTTATTACTACAACTGCTTTCCCTACTATGTTAAAGCACTCGTTTAAATCCCTTATCCATCAAAAATGCAATCATTTTGCTGTTCCCAGCTTCTAAAGTGAAGATATGCTGCTTTTTTCTGACATTCTACCCACGGAACTACTATTTGATTTATGTCAAGCGAATGATCAAAGAAGAAAATAAGCCCGGCTTTATCCTCACATCTCTTACAGGGCTCTCCTCAACAGTCCAGCCCTTGTTGCAGGGTTAAACGGAGATGCTTCCCTCAGTCCCTCGCACTTCCTCACTTCCGCTTTCCATTCATGCTGCACACGTGAGAGCTCACGGATCCTGTTTTAATCTCGAGCTGCACAGATCACTCTCTCTGATTCCCATACTGCACAACAATAAAAAGAGATAACATGTTTTATCGTCGTTTTTTGTTATTCCCTGGATCCCTCGTTGTCTACGGTGTATTTCTAACTCGCGCAAGTAATTGCATTATTTAAAAGGACGATCGATGCCGTTTTTGACAGCTGAACAAGTCATCCGTCAGCAGCAGTTAATGCAGCACATACATGAAGATTTGCACATTTCCCTTCACTTCTTCGGACAGCCTGAGTTTACTGACTGTTGCTCAGGCAGAAAAACAAACAATCCGTAGACGTCAGTGTAAGACGTGACGGGGACCCGGCAGAGCTGACAAGTTCGGAAAGAACCAATCATTTGACGCTGGTTGTGTCGTATCGGTGGCGGGCAGGTGACGCGTTTCTATCCTGCCTCACTGTTCGACCTGCGTTGACCTCTTGACCCAAAGTTGAACTCAAATTGCGTCGCGCGCAACGCAGACAGGTGGTTTTCCGAGGCAGCGCTGGCTTCACCCGGCCATTCACATAACCAGGTGGTTATGTGACAGGGCTGCGCTGAAGAACCGAAACCACAGTCACAGCTCCTCTGGCGCTGACTGACACAAACAGCACGGGTACTTCCTCAAGCCGAAATGCACTGTAAACATGACACAGTTGCTTCTGCTCCGAACTTCTCAGTCCTGAGACCATAAATGGGAAGGCAAACTCCGAAATATAACGTCGGATGGATCCTCGCGGCTGCTTGTGACGTGTGAGCCGCTAACACGATTTCGAATCTAAAACAAGTCGATCGCCAAAAAACGAGTCTGACACGCGCAGTTGTATACTTCCGAACTACAAACACCAGCACAGATGTTTCCGAGGCTGGCGGTTCCTATCCACTCTCATCCCGTCCTGACGTGCCGTCTCTGCCACGACGGCCAAGCAGCTCTCAAGCTAACGCGAGCGATTTTTACTGATATGTGATGTTAGCCGAGACCACGGCTACCTGCCTCTAGACCCTCTCCTTGACTGTTTTATTGGTCCCGAGCTACGTCAAGGCTTGGGTCCACTTTAAGATTCGGATACATTCAGCACGTTAGATTACTTGCTAGCTCGGCTAGCGTTGCAGTTAGCAGTAGCGGGCTATTTGAGACCACTGCTCAACACAAGCTGTTACGTTAGGTCGCCTTTATTAACCAGGCTAATCTGTTCAGAATTTATTCTGACAACGTATTTCTATGATGAAACCTCCTGTTTATACTAATGCCAAGAGTGGGGAGAGCCAACCGAGTATAGCAGCATCAATGACAAACTCCCTGGATGTTAAACGTTCGCTATCCGCCATTTTACAACTTACCTTGTTTTAAATCAAAGACGAAATAAAACCGAATAATCCAAACGTTGCGGCGTTTGCAGAGAGGACGCTATCGTCAATTCACTGCGCAAAATGTCACTTTCCCAATCTAAAAAACAATAGCTTTATTTGCTAGCTAACGTGAAGCTCCTTGGTGGCTAACATAGCAAGGTACAGTTTTTTTATTTTCGTTGTTGTGAATGCAGCACACACACCACCTGTCGGTGGCACCGCGAACTGCTGGTGAGAGGGGCCACATCCTGTCCCTCTGTGCCTCACAGGCCTGCCACTTCTCTCCCGTATGATCACTGGCCGGCAGTCGCCATGCACATATTTGTGAGAAATTAACACGCAGCTCCAAGACCTTAATAAAATAACTCGCCGTGTTGGAAAATATCCCCGTAGAGCTAAAGCATCCAAGACTGAATTTCATCTGGGAGTGCAGAGGAACTGTATCTGCCTAAATCATACATATATTTGGCATAAAAACAAGTTAAATTCTCAGGTAATAAAAAGGAAGCAGTGTGGGTTAAATTGAGGACTGTAACAACAAGATAAGTTTCCTTACCGTGTTGGTTCATAGACTTTCTATAGCAGAATCGCTTTCTGCTGATCTTAACAGTGTGGTTAGATTCTAATAGAGAAAGGTAGATGTAGGCGATTGTATTTATGGCTTCCATAAATACAACTGTTGAAACTGTTGTTAATTCAGATGACCAAAAACTGATTGCGATGTTGGGCAACACACTGTGTAGTCAATGGAACAAATCATAAGTAATCATGATTAAGTCTGGTATTTGGAAGTGACAGATCAAACTGAACACGATGCAGAGTGGGAGTCGAGGATAATTTGGGCTGCAGCAGCTAATTTTAGCACCCTGGTGTGTTAAGTCTTGCCATATTGTTCTGAAACAGTTTCTGGCTGCAAAACTTCATTGTCCAAAAGCTGCGCAATGTCAGGCCTAAATGAAAGACTCAAAGAAATAAGAAAGAAGGGGGGGAAATGCTCTTTACAGCTTTGACATTTTATTGTTCCATTAATCATATCTTACAGGTTTTGTAAGTGGTACCAACTTGAAAAGCCACCAACTGTTAGTAATTATGACTACTTCTATAATCCATGTCATATCTCTTTCCTTTACATCAGAATGTATGTATACAGTGATCCGTTCAAAGCCATATCTTCATAGTGGAAGTTGTGATGGAAACAGATGTGATGCAGTGCAGTGTCACAGAAAAAAACTCAAGTTACGCGTGGAAAGAAAAGAAAAGTCTAAAGTTCTGGCAGGCCACACTTGGACAGTGGTTTGATTTTTCTGCTGGTGAGGCTTCATCTACATGAACTCATTGAGGAAGCTGTTTACTGTCCCTTCAGGTGTCTCCTCAACAGGCTGTCCCTGACAAATGGAAGGCACCATGAGCAGATCAGGATCCTTGAGTCCGATTTCGATCTCTAAGATGCTGTGAGAAAGCGATACAAAAATTACATGGAGATATTTCGAGGATATTCAGCATTTCCTGCAACTAATAGATACTAGAAAGTTGAACATCCCTGGAGTGTTAATTACCATGTGTTTATAAAAAAAAAAAACACCAACCTGAATATGAATGTTGTGGACTCAGTGAAGTAGACTGTGCTCACAGGCAAACATCCCATGGTTGCAGACATATAGTAGAAGCCTGAAAAAGCAAAAGACAGAAAACATTCGAGATACAATGACCCAAGTTCCAACAGTGTCACAAAAAAGGCACATGCATTATTTTACAGCATCCCTCCCACCTTTCGTGTCCGGCACTGGTCCTGTCCACGTAGTCACTTTTAGTCCCTCTCCTTCGATGGATGCACTCCCAAGGTTCGCTGTAGCCAAAAACCTGGCATCATCAGGAATATCTAGAGGATGCATGGTGCATTGCAAAGCCTTTTTCTCACAGCTCTGGTTTTTGCTGTCAATCTCGTAGAATATTCCCTGCCAGATGTGGACACATATCCAAAGGTCAAGGCGCACAACAGTTTCAGGTGAATTGTGAAATTTAATGAAGCAAATACCTCTTCAAAAAACATCAGTAGATCCAGACCGAGGGAGGTGTTTGTGAGGTGGCTCTCGTTGGATCTGAACCGTAGTTTCTTTCCCATTGAATCATACGTGAATGTGCCGTGTGCTTTCACTTCACCCTTTAGGTTAATCTGATGTCATTCAGAAACATGCAGTCAGAGAGAAAGAGAGACAGTTCAGTGCTACATATCCAGTTCATGTTGTGGTGTGAGAGAAGAGCCTGAAAAGTGCTGTCAAAGAAAAACTCACCACATTCATGATTCCTGTCATATTGGGTGCATCTGAAAGACAAAAGTCAGAGTATTTGACAGTATTTGTAGTTTTAAGGTAATAAAAATACAGAATTTTGATTAGGATTGACTCTTGAAAGCTACCGAAAACATGGACAACTTAAAATCAATGAACAACATGAGCCAAAAGAACATTAATACAAATTCTTACGACAAGGCTGATGGTGCTCTGCATGGGTGGCAGCAGTCAAGCACATGAAGACGAAGAGCGTGGCAGCTGCATACATTTTCCTGGTCCAGAGGGAGTAACAAAAAATGTTCGAGATGGCAAAAACACAACCTTCGGTGCATCTAGCTTTCAGTTGACTGTCTTGCTTCTTTTATAGACCAGTCAGTGAAGTATTGCATCAGAAGCCCCAGGATGATTGCCCCTTTGATATCAAGCATCAAGCTGTCTAAACATACTAGCCCCTGTCCCGGCTGGTGGTGACCCAGCAAAAGGACTTTTGTTAGGCTATCTTTTTTTTATGATTGTGCAGCTGTCCTTAGATGTTTTTGTGCAATGTTTATCTCTCCCCACCCCAAACTTTCAAAAGTATCTTTCATAGAGTTATATGCAAACAGTAGGTCAAGTTTCAGATAATTTCAGAGGATAATCAAAGCTCTTGTGAGAATAGAGCTATCTTTTAATAACATATCTCTGCCCTATTTAAATGTATGGTAAATGATAACGGCTTCCTCTTTAAAAAGATGGATCTTTAGAGCCAAGTGGGCCTACAGCCACATTTGAAAATAGCTTGACCACACTGCTTGTATGATGCCAAAAAAGTAACAAAAATCCAGTACAATCTAGTACCTGTATGAGTATACTCATCAAGCAAGTCAGATCCTGGGTGAATACCATGGGGAAAAGTTTTTACCATCTGTAATCTGACTGCATAGTGCTTCTATTTACTACGAAATGAACTTACTACAGTCTGACAGCCAGTGTGTAAATAGACAGGTAGCAGACATCTGCCTCTTAGGCCTTTCTCTGAAATAAATTGAATTTTAGAGATTAACTTGACTTCTGGAGAAAGCATCGATTCATGTGGATGAAATATTATCACTGGCAATTATACAAAATGGTCCAAAGATTAAATATTGTGTTGAACAAGATTCATTAAGAGATAAAAAAAAGAGAAAGAAAGAACAAGAAAAAAAGCCAGGATAGTGTCTCATTTTAACATCTCCACATTGAAACTATATACCAGACTATCGTTTTATAAGAAGGATCCAAACTAAATAAAAGCCTGGGGTGTTTATACCAAAGTCAACTCCATGAGCAAGGTCAGAAATGTGTTGTTGTCACTACACTTTGTGCAGCTGTCTTTTATTATTCTGCACATCAGTATGTCCCTGTTGCGCTAGTGCTTTCAAGCAAACAACTTGGTGCTCTCTCAGACAGGTGACAAACAGCGACAACTTGTTTATCTCACATACGCTGCATCTCGGTTGGCCTGCCATGACCTCTTAGACCTGTGACCTCTGTTTTCACAGTCTAAAGCTTATTCTGTATCATCAAATGGATGTACCCGGTTTTAAATTTTGGAACTCCCACATTTAGAAAAAAAATTTAAGCCATTTTTATATTTTGTTTATTTAATGATACCAGTGAATGACCTTACATGGTACAAAGCAGTAAAGTGCCCGAGGTGAAAAGAAAAATCATTCATATTACATAGGAACTGGCCTTTCTCAGGGACTGAAAAATTGGCTCCATCTTACAGCTTTCCTGCTGCAATGGAAGTAAATGAAGCCTTGACACTTAGCAATGTTGGAGCAAACTGTGCTACTACACCTTCTCATTCATTATTAGGATAATATTGTACCGCAGGCAGCAGCACTGTATTTTACTATCAGAATGGTTGTGTGTTCTAATGGTAGTGCACATTTTTTAAGCTTTTTAAAATGACAGTATAGTCCTTCAAATACCAATATACCTAAATGGCTCAGAACAATTTTGGTCATAAACACACAATTCATATAATAGTTAATTTACATTTCTAAATGTAACAAAAGAAGTGAATTTCAGTACAGCACTAGATGCCATTGATTGAAGAAGTTTGAAAAAGGGAAGGAAATGCATAAGAAAACTAAACTAGGGGTGTCTGAGACCACAAAGGAATGAGACTGAAAATAGATTGAGAGTAAATTTGAACACAGCAAGGGGAATTCAACATTACTGTAGAGAGGGGAGAAGGTGATGAAAATGAGGGAATCCCTTCTTACTACCTAATCCTTCCTCTCCTACTGACCACATCATGCCAGTCCGAGCTCAACTTTTTCTCTCTCTGAAAGGAAGTCAACTTGTTTATATCAGCCCATTTTCTACAAGTTCTTATTTCCTCTTGTCAAGTACAGTAAGAAGATGACGGTGTATATTTCAAAAATGCATCCTTTTTTACATTTAATGACAGCACCATATTGCCAGTTAGTTAGTGGTTATGCTTTATTTATTCAGGGAGACTCATTGAGATCAAGACCTTTTTTTAAGCAAAAAATTTGAAAACAGGCCCCAGTGTAAGTAACGGGCCTGTTTTCATAAATCATATTAAACAAGGGGGGCTAGCATTGATCCTTACGGGACACCTTAATCAACCATCTGGGGTCTTGATTTGAACCCACGAACAACAACAGTCTGAACTCTACCAGAAAAATACGATATGAATCATCAAGTTAATCAATATTTTTTTCAATTTTTATTTGATTTCTATATTTTCCCCACACTATAAGGAAAAGGTTATGTGATGTGGGTTAACTGACTTCATTTGGTCCTAAATGTCCCAACAGTAGGTGAACACCAATCATAAAGTAAGACAAATGAGCTTTGAACCCTCTTGTATATCAATGGTAATATTGGCAACCTATGGCCTCGGCTGTGTGCAAGTACAGTACAAAGAAGTGGAAGTACAGCAGAATTTCCTGCTGTTAAGCAAAATCCACTGCCACTGGAAATTGCCATACCAGAGAAAGGTACGTTGAAACCACCAGTTTCTACTGTTTTGAACAGGAATTTTCAATGACTTTGTTCAAATTTTGTGTATTATGAAACAAATCCTAGGTCTTATATCAGGGTTTTAAAAAATAAATCCCACCTTTCCCCTTCTTGACACCACTATACGACTTGTGTATTTCAAAATTAAATATATAAAATTGTGTATTTTATCAAATCTTAAATGTGACCATTTTTTTCCTCTGTGTGCAGATCAGAAAAGGCCCCAGTGACAGTCATCAAGCCATAAATGCTTATCATATCTAACTTAAATCTAAAGGCTGGTAACTGATCTTGTAAAGTTTTTGTTTAGTCCTCTGCAGAAACGTTAAAAGAGAGCCAGCAGCCCTGTATTTTGAACACGGAACAAACTACCATCAGACGGACACATCTTTACTGGCACTGTACACATTTCCAACAACATTTCTTCTAAGTTCACCAGTCTGTAAATGGAAGCCTTAATCAGCCTTAAAATTTCAAGATGACAACAGAATATCCCCCAGTTGTGATTCCTTTGAATGCAGGGTGACTTCCAATTTTGTATGCACTGGATTCAGTTTTGGTTGTGAATTTACCTACAAAGCATTATTAACCTATTTACAGTTGTGAAATTTTCTGGAAAAGAGAGAGAGAGAGACATGAAGACAAGCAGAAATGTATACTTTCAAAAGCACAAAACTTGACAGACAAAAAAAAAAAACATTTAAAGGCTCAGCCTTAGGATCTGACAGAGACCACCTTGAAAACCCACAGTCAAATGTACTTAAATAGCATGGAGAAGTTATTATAAGATTCTGTTTCCTCAATAATGACTTTGCAAAGTAGCAATAAGGAAACAGCATCAGCAGATTCCAGTAATCAACCTCAGCTTCGGTTTGCACCAAATGCAGAGAAACACACGACATAATAATAATGATGATTATGATGATCATCATCCTAATTTTAAGAAAACTCACAAAGAACTTCTTAAGTGCTGCACACAAGGCATCAAAAAGCAGGTACATGAAAAACCGACAATAAATATACATATTCCAGTGGAATAATACAAAAGAAATGACAAGATTCAGACAAGACCAGGATAATGGCTTGAATAAAAAGAGAGAATACGGAGGCTAAAACAATGATGTGGTGGAATAAGATGAATGGAGGCAGTAAAATACAGTGGAATAGAAAACTTCATTAAACAAATGTTTAAATTGTGGAGTCACACTGATTAGGTGTATCATTCCCAAAAACTGTAAAAACCAGTATGCATTGTCAAGAAATATTTTATTTCCATCCATATTTCATTGGTCATAGTGAAAACAATATTAAATTTTTTCTCAGTTGTTGTGTATCCATTATTCACCTGCATCATGGAACTCCTGAAATATTCCCTTAAGATACACAGTCAAGACTGAACTTGCTGCCTTTAAAAAAAAATCCCAGGCAGAAGTTTCATATTTCAGTAGTTTTTAAGAGTTTGCCGCTTTTGCTGTCTTATTTATATGACTATGTGATGGAACTAAAGGAATAACAAAGTGAGGCAATTTATTCATCCTTTTATTTAACAGGGACAGTGCACATTAATACTTTGCACACCGAGTGTGACCCTTGAAAAGAATATAAAATTAAAGCAGTTATTAAAACAGGATGAGAGCATGCAAAACAATAATTAAAAAAAGAAAGTGAGATATACTGTAGTTATATGTCTTATATGTGGAAGATTTCATTCTGTGAGTCTGTTTGTGTGAAATTAAATATCCTATTAAAGAGGTGATGGATCTTGAATAGAGGGCTACACTCTCGACTTAAAGTCAAGAGGACATAATCACTGGTTATAACATGAGTTCAAGAAATCTCTTTGAATAGTAAAAAAAAAGAAAAGGAGTGGAAACTTGTGTTTCCTACTGAACAACTTCCTTACTTCTGCATGAATCATGCTGGTGACCACAAGTTGCTGAAACAGAGAGAAAGAGAGAGAGAGCGAGAGAGTGACAGAGAAAGGGGGGGAAAAGAAAAAAAAACTCCAGATCGGTCTGAAACTGAAAGAAAGATCAAACATATATAAGGTTTATGTGAGTGTCACTAAAGCAAGTTAGTATCTTGCTCAGAGTGGTGTTCACTGCTCCTCCAAGGTAAGCACATCTCAATTCTATAGATACTTGTATATGTACACCTAGACATGAAAGTTTAATGATGGATGATGAGTATTTGTAAGGGAGATTGATAGATAGATAGATAGATAGATAGATAGAATTATTGAAATTATTTACTGCATCACCAAATGAGCATGTTAAAACTGTAAATATGTAAACATAGAAATTCATGGCAGCGCATGTAACTGTAATAAGTTGTAAAATGCATTTGGTGTCTATATGAAGTCAAACTGCTGCAGTGTCTCTGTGTGCCTGATGACTCATGTCTCGTGTTCCCAGTCAGTTCAGTTCCAATAATGTTTGTGGTGTTTTTATTGTGGAAGTGAGTGTGCTTTTGTCGAAAATAACTGGGAGAGACCATTAGAGAACACACGCATGCTTTCTCTGAGTGAGAAACAGTGACTCATCAAGAGGACCCGTGTTGCACCAACAACACATGATGCAACTGAATAAAGTGGCAAGAATAGAAAGGAAGATTACATTTTCAACCTCATAGAACCAGGCACCGGAGAGAAAGGATAGATTTCAGACTTATAATAAGCAGTAGTGCTTAATGTAGACCCACAGTGAGTGATGTAGTATGCGGGCAAAGTCAGCACTATGTAGTTTGGTGATTAGGATTCGGGACCTTGCACAGACATTTCAGGGTGAACTGTCGCAAACAAAAAAAAAAAAAAGAGGAATCAAGATACTTCAGGGTCCATGAATGTACAACCAGACCAGCTGTAGTGTTACAGAGTTTGAAAAAAAAAACAACATGTGTGGGGATGCAATGTGGCGAGGGCTGTGGATATTCAGAAATATTTAAAATCTTGATAGGATACTTTCAGACACTAATTATGGAAACTGACCTTTAAGTTCCAATTAAGGGATTCAATGTACAGTGATATTGATCCCGCAGGTTACTGAGTTAATGTATGTGTTCCAGATGACTCTTTGGTGTCAGGCTCTCATCCTTCTTTGCTGCATACTGAACTGTGTGGACTGTGCTGCATCCCCAGTCCTACAAAGAATAAATATACCAACTCCTTTCGTCTCACGAGGTCCACCCGAACCCGTGTCCAGCATCTGCTGAAGAAATATGTGAGTACTGAAAAAGAGTCCCTGCTTCTCAACTGGCCACCTTACGCCTGGCCTTACACTTCCAGCATTAGCTTTCCATAACCACATCCCTTCTTTGATTGTGGCTATGTTTACTTAAATAGAAGGAGCAGCAGTTGGGAAGTATGGATTTTGAGGACAAAAGCCGACAGTTAAAGGGCCTGCCACTGCTTTCTACAGATTTCTACAGCTGGCTGACGCTGACGGTTCGTATCTCAGAGTTTTCTTAAAATAACTATTTTCCATTATGTGGGCAAGAAAAAAACAAAACCTAATGACATCAGTTGAATGTCTGCTCTTGCAGAATAAAAACATCTCAAAAATTTGAGTGGAATTCCCCTTTTTGAATATCATGCACAGGGGCTTGCGCAACATTTTGATTCTGCAATCATGCGCTTGTCTCTTCTTGTCCATTTAGGACTGGGACCGACTGCACGCTGCTTTCGTGGACATGCATGTCTACTGGAATATGCTGGAGTGGAAACGAAAACAGCTGGAGAAGGAGGAGAAAAATCAGGTGGTATTCCGCACCACTTTACCTCAGAGGATTAAGTACATACAGCTGGATCTGAGGGACCTGATGAGCCAAGTCAGCAGTCAGGTATGAAAGTCTGTCAGTCTGAAAGCCACGCAGATTTTGGCCGCCCCTTTTAGCTCTCACAGATACTTTGGAGGAAGCAGCACGGAGACTAGACTAAAATGTGTTTTCGTCTCATTCCCAGATGAGTTACATGAACAGCTCATGGTTAAAGCCAACCTTTCCTACGGTGCAGACGCACCTCAACCCACAAACCAGCACCAAACCAGTATGGGACACCCGAGTGGAGGGTTACGTAATTCTGAGGGATCTAGACCTTTACTTCACCAAGCTGGCAAGAGACTTCCTCCTGCTGGCGTCCAAAACACACTCATGACACGAGTACTGAAAAACAAGTATTGGTACGCCAACAACACGAACAGACAAGAGGAAGAAAAAGCTGAACTGAAAATCAGCACCTAACAGAAAAATGCAACAATGGTGGTAATAACTTTAATCAGATTTTAGTTGTATCGAGGCTCTACGTGGAGCTCTCATTTTAGCAAGTCTTTTTTACATGATGTATTACAGTATAATTAAGGGCTTTCTTGGGTATTTCCCAAAGTTTCGGTTTTACCTCTGTCAGATAGAAATAAGACACTTCCTGTGCCCCCCCAACCCCTTAATCTACTGGACTTTCCAAAATATATTTACTATTTATTAATATATTTATTAAATGCTATTTATTTCAAAGTGGTTTGTTTTATTTCTCTTACAATGCAGAGATACAGTGTTTTTACATAAGATATCTGATATGCGATAAATATATTTATGTATGACTGACAATAAAGATGCAAAGCATTTGAAACTGTGATGACATCATGTTGTGATTTTCTCATCAAAGAGATCAGTAATCATTATAACACTGAAGACATTCTTGTAATTATGGTGTTTCTGAATCGATATGGGATCTTCCGTTGAGTAAGGCTGTGTGTGCTTGTGGTATCGCCGTCTGCTGCAAACTAAAAAAAAAAACAATAACTACTTCTGAGCGGCAATCCTCCAATTAGCAACAAGGATTACCTTTTGCCTCCCTCCTGTTTTCTGTTTCTTCATGTGGGGCTGACGCGAGGGACAGTCTGCAGAGTGAAGTCAGATTGAACACAGTCAGCCAACCGAACTGTTTTCAATGCCAAAACACCCTTCCCTCCCTGCAGGCTACCTGCAGAATTTCAGAACAGGCACCACTCACCACCAGCAGATGTCCGCGCTTGCCTTTGGCCACCTTCATCTCTGAGCCCCTGACAAAATCAATGATTCCTTCCTTGCCACGAGCCACGGCAAACCTAATGCTGCACACCACACAGGAAGTGACATATTAGGACAGGTCAAGAAGATAAGAACTGTTGGACAAGCAGTCGGACAGGACTCACCTGCCCGGGTTGATGTTGACATAGTCGATCTTGCCGGCCATCATGGCTAGTTTTGTCACCAGCTCAATCACATGGCTGCTCTGCAACACGGCATCGCTCTGAAGCAGACAGAACTGGATTTAGTATGGTCGCATGGTTGTATCCTCCACAGTCATGACTGTAGGTGTCTGTACCTTCTGCTTGTTGTCCTCGCTGGGCATGTGCAGAACAAACATCCCATCGCTGAGAGAGCTCACAGAGATACCTGTTTAAGGAGAAAATAGCAATAGCAAATAGTTTTGGACTCACTACTAAAGGACACAATTACAATATAGCAACATTAAACCAGTAAAAACTAGTACAGCAGTAATCATGGATTCAAGGACACTGTTCAGTAACACAATACGTTTCTCAAATTTGCCCCCCTTCCCCGCTCAGGGCCGGTTTTACCTCTCAGAGCTGTGTAGTCAATCCTCTGCTTGATCTTGGTCCTGTCCACCAGCACAGCGAAAGTGTTGGTGAGGAGCAGTTGGCGAGGTCGAGGCTTGAATCCCCTCCTGTCATACTTTGTGACTGATGCACCATACTGAGGAGCACAAGGGCACAAATTACTGCCAGGCAGCAAATAATATCAATATCATCATCATGTTTAAAAAAAAGTTCAATCCAACCTGCACTTTGTCATTGCCGAGAGTCTGGATGACTTTGAGACTGATTTGCTCACGTTCTATATAAAGCAATGGGAAAGCCTCTACTTAATGTTGCAACATTTTTTTGGTACATCTCTTGTATGGCGTTCAGTATGTACAGAGGTAATGAAGCATGTATGAAAACGTACCGAGCCGGGAGTCCAAAAACAGCCTGCCAACACTCTGAGGGTAGCTGTCTTTCTGATCGTTGAAGATCTCACTGGCTACAACTTTCTGCACCATCTGAAGGAAAGAGAAACAAGCCAAGTTTTAAAAAATCAACAGGTTAAATTTTTTCAAACCCTTCTGCCTTCTGTGGTCACTGTACCTGTTTCTTCCATTCAGGCTGGACCCTCCTGCAGTACTTCACGACCATGTTTCTCATGTGCAGCACCCGCAGGTGCTCCGACGCCTGTAAGGCACCATGGAAATGACAATGCACAAGTTGCATAAATAACTCTACAGAGTCTTACTTGAAACGTGCAGAGTGACGTTCTGTGTGTGAGGGCTGTCCGCACCTCAACGAGGGAAGGAGGCGGCGTCGGCCAGTGTTTGTCCAAAACGTTCTTGGGCAGGTTTTTACTTAGATGCTTGAGGAAGGAGTAGCGCACATGATCCAGGAAGTACTCATTCTCAGGGCAGTACTCCTCATGACGGTAGATGAAACCTTTTATGAACCTGATTTTAAAAAATACAGATGGAAGAGGATTGACTATACATGCAAAATGCAGCCTCAAACAGACATGTAGAAACAAACAGTAATCGGTCAAGCACCTGCGGATTAAATCAGCAGCCTCTCGACGCCTCTTAGCCCTCCTGCGTGCTTTCATCCCTCGCCACCCAGACTGGATCACTATCACTGCACATACAGATACAGTACATAACACCAAGATGACTTTTATACTCAGCCAAAGAGAACAGCCTGAGATTAGTAGAGCATAGTTTACTGAACCAGAAAGTCCACCTTGGCCCAAAAATACATGTAGGAGAAGTGCCATAAAGATACAAATCCAAACAGAGTTAAATAAATAAAAGTATTACACACAGATAGGTCGATAAGCTGGAATATGGACCCACAAAACTATGATGGCCGCCCAAAACCTTTTTTATGTGCATGTACCTACATTTAACAAAGCAGACAGTCCTGATATAACAACTGAAGAAATCAAAAACAAAATTTATTAGAAGCAAAAATTTAATTAAAAGCCCATCTGAAAAGTAACATGAAATAAAGTTTGCTTGGAAGGCAAAACTATAAGAGCACAATCTATCCAAACATGATAAACCTGGCCAGTTTGTTGTCTGTATGCAGGCGACAGCAGGAGGAGCTCTGACCTGCACGTCTGATGCGTTGGTATTTGGCTCTCTCTCTGTAGCCTCTCCATGATGTCTGCAGAGTCAGAGCTGGAACAAAACAAAGAAAATGGGCTAAAGGTGGATTTATGCTTATCTATTGACTTAATTCAGAGTTCAGCAAAGGATAATAAATAAAATAAATCATTTTGATTGAGTGATGTTTGCACTGAGGTGATGAGTTTGCAGAGATGTGGACACAATAATATCAACATCTCACAAAATACTGCAATCCAATAACGCAAAGTGTAGCTTAAAAAAGACTTGAACAATCGACTCAATCAAATCAAGGTAATATGTGACTGTGAGTCATTATCTTCCATTCTATTACAACAGACAAATCCCAATGTTCCGTATCATTGTTACCCACCCATCTCTGGCTTTTTTGCTTCCAGTGCATCCTCAGTGGTGAAGAGAGTTTTTGGGAAACGGATGAAGATTTTTGATCTGCAGAAAGTACACAAAAAGAGTTTGAACTACACAAAAGCGATACTGTACCAATGTATGGAATGTTTTTGCGCACACTTTTAGTGTGGGCCAACCCATAATCTAATCTCTAAACTGTGACAGTGTTGTGAAATGTTGAGACTTTTCTCTCAGACAATACTTTACCTCCCCAGTTTGTACTCTTCTGGTTTGTAGCCCAGGTGGTTGACCAGTGTAGACACACCATCAACGAGTCTCCCATGCCAGTTGGGCCACGTCTCAGGACATAGGGGCTTATATCTAATGGAGTTTGTAGAGTACAATGATGGAAGGCTGAGCACAGGATGAAGACAGATCCAACAGTCACTGATGCCGCAATTCATTTGGAGAGAAGCTCAGTCACCTCTGTAGGAAGGCTTCAAAGCGTCGTCGATAGGCAAAGCCAGCTCTCCTGACCCTCAGGTTTTCCATCAGGCCCAGGTACTTCACCTGGTGTCTGACCAGAACTTCATCAAACCTTCCTGCACAGAGAGATCTCATTCACTGCTATCATTGAAACACTTATGGAACATCTTATGGCACACATATGACACTATTATGAGATACCTATTTTAAAAGTGTACCTGGCTGCTTGGCATCATTGGGTTTGATGCAGCGCACATAGGATGGCTCTTTAGACATGAGGATCTCCATCAGTTTCATCAGGCTGTTTTTGAACTGAGTGGCAGCCTATAGGACAGACAAAGAAACAAACAGGTAACCTACTTTTCTGTGAATTTGTTTTGTGAGAGAGTGAGAGAAAGGAAATAAAGCATTCATAAGTCTCTTTATTATCACTATCTATAAACCACAGAAATACTTTTGATTTAAAACGGCACCTATGAATTACTAAAATGACTAGCAGTGGGAGAATGAGAGAGAGAGGGAAAGTGGGAGAGAATCATTCTTTCCATCTCTGGGCGTTTCTGGTCCATCACTTCCTCTCTGCGGAAGCAGTGACGTAGTATCTGGTTGTCTGACTGGCACATCACCTGAGCAGAGACCAACCCACACAATCACATGTCAATGCGGTGCCCACCCATACACCTCCTCTTCACCTCAGGAGACAGCCTTGTCCATTTTCCATATGCTCACCTCTTTCAGGTTCCTGTTCAGCAAATCATTGTTCTTGTCTAGAAACCCTGAAAGAGACAAACATGAATACTGCAGTTTGTCATTAAAGAATCAGTGGGTTATGGGTTGTGCTCTGTAATAAGTATTGCATCTCGCAATGACACACAACTGGATGAGTTATAGCTTACCATTGACATTGTAGTTGACCTCTCCAGCATAATGCAGCAGCCTGAACTCCTCCCTGCTCATGATCCTGCGAGTTTTTCCATTTGCCAGTTTGTGACTGAAAGACAAACACAAACTCAGAAATGCGCAAACATATGTACAAAGGTCTGCAGACATAACAAGCTGTAGTATGTAGAGTCTTTGTACTGTGGGCCTATGTCAAATAAAATTAAGCATAAGATGATGCTCACGTGACAAAGTGGGGATGGCCACCCAGCGTGTCCTCCAGTTTCTCCAAAAAGGAGACATCGCAAGTCTCTCCAGGTCTCAGACATTCCTCATCCTGAAAGACAGTCACACTGTTTAACTTAACTTAACACATAACATCGCATACAGAGATGAGGAGTTGTCATTTGTACCAGAATGGAGATGATGCCTTTGTGCTTCTCCTCTATCAGGTCACAGATGATCTTGTTGTCAAAGTACTGCACTGTCTCCCACTGAAACCAGAGAGAAACGTCAGGGGGAAGAACCCGATGGGTGTTGGGTGCATGGAAATCAATAAATTATACCAAACTTTGTTTTAACATCCCAACCAACAAGGGGACTCACTGCAATTCCTTCAGTCTCATACTCCTCCTGCTCAGATCTCAGGGTGAGCTCAATAAAGAGCTGCTGGAGCTTCTCGTTGCAGTAGTTGATGCAGAACTGCTCAAAGCTGTGGGCGGAAACATAAGCTTTGTGCTTCAGAGAGTGTGACTGACGAGGAATGTGGTATGTAGACGGTGATGAGAAGCAGATTAAGGTGTGACAGAAAAGGGAGATGAATGTAACTTGTACCTGTTGTGCTGCAGGACTTCAAAGCCATAGATGTCGAGGAGACCTATCACTGAGGAGGGCTTACTGCTGTGATAGATGTCATCCTGTGTAACATACAGTATAAAGTGCACGTCTCGAAGTTAATGGTGAAACAAAGCAACAGCACCGCGACATGATGAAGGAATCAGAGCCTTAACTGCACCTTCAGAGCCAACGACTGGTTGATCTTCTCCACCAACCAAGTGAAGGTCCGACCGTACACAGCCTTGGCTAAGGCATCACGGGCCGACACTGCCTGCTCAAAATTTAGCGGGCTGATCATCTGGGATGCACAAATGCAAATACGACACGAAATGATTATGAAACATACCCAATACACTCCGTACAAACAGCTGAAAAATGAGGAACAAGGACAAAAAGACCATCACCTCTTCTCCTTTGGCAGTGAGCTTCTTGTGAGTGAGCGCCTCCCTCAGGGCTGAGCCATCAATGCCGAGCAGCTGGAGAACAACAACACATCTGTTTTCAGCGATGCCTTTTTGTGACAGTTTGCGCATGTTTTCAAACATCCAGTAATATCAGCGGGGCCGCTCTGACCTTCGCAAGATTTGCTATCTGGGTCTCAGTGGTGATATAAGTTTCTCCTTCCTCCCCTTCCCCAAACTGAGTGTTTCCCAGATGGAGAACGCCGGCGATGATATTGAGCAATTTCTGAGGTCAGACACAGGAAACACCAGTTAACAACAACAACATCATAGATGGATAATTTGTCTTTTAGCCAGGAAAAAAATATTTGAGCACTCGGAGCAAGAGTCACTGAAAATATGATCATTAATACTTATTTAGCAATACTAAGCAGATTTGAGATTGAAATAGTACAATTTTGCAAAATATCCGATTAAGATCTCTTCTCAAATGCTTGACAAAGCACATTTATGTAAACAATGCAGGGTTTTTTTTAATTAAAGCCCTTTGCAAATGTCTTATGGAGTAAAAACTGATTTAGAAATTGCTAAGCCTTAATAAATCTTAAATCTCTTTTGGCAAAAAACAGCTGACCAACATATTTTAACTTGTAACACTATTTTTGGACTCACTGAGGGTTTTTATGATGATAAGAAATACGATCTTTGGCCAGTGTAAACAAACAAACAAAAAAGACAAGAAACTGAAGAGAGTAGACATATTCTTGACTGAAAATAATATTCCCAGCAAACTGCTTATCTTGGATTAATTCCTATGACTACAGTTTAAACTACTTCATCTTTAATAAAAATGTGGTAAACCAGAGAACAGGACTGCCTATATAAGGGCAACTATCATTCATTGCTGTGATTGTTACTGACCTGCACCTCCTCCTCTGTGAAGCCAATAACAGGCAGGGCCTTCATCACAACTTTCCAATTATTCTTGTCGCTTATGGAGCTGACTCTGGGGCAGTTACCCTGAACAAGACAATCAAACATTACACTACAGCCAAGTTTGAAATCAGTGATTCATCATTCATTTTTCTGCACCACACACCTTGACCAGATAGTGGTAGTTCTGAGGGTTTCTTTCCAGGTCCAGCTGGTTAAGCAGGTCGTCGTCCCCTCCGTCCAGAAGCTGATAGAAGATGTGGAAGTTCCTCTCGCCGTGGTTCTGGTGGACTACACGAGACTTCTCCAGCAGGTAGTTCAGGATGTGACCTCCCACTGGTACCCCCTTAGAGAAATTTCAGGAAAAAGTTGCGAGAGAATAATGTACCAAATGTGCTGTGGTGTAAGCACATATGAGTTTTATAAAGAATGAAAAAGCGAGGAGGGAGTGTTTACCCTAAAGTCAAACTGGACATCCATGTATTTCCCAAAGCGGCTGGAGTTGTCATTCCTCAGTGTTTTGGCGTTGCCAAATGCCTGCACAAAGCAAGGGAGCCAGGAAATTAGAGGGAGTAAGTGAACAAAACCAATAATAATCAAAAGAAAGCCTTTACAACTATTTTAGATGAATCAGATTATAGAAATCAGTAGACTGTGAGTAAATGGGTCTAAATTCACTGTGCTTTCAGTTGTGAAAGTGGCTCCTGTTCAGTTTTCATACCTCCAGAACAGGGTTGGACTGCAGCAGGCGGTCACCAAGGGCAGCCATGTGATCGTTAGTGGGGCAGGTGACAGGCGTAGTAGAGGAGGATCTTCTTGGAGGCCTCTGTTTTACCTGCTCCACTCTCACCAGATATGAGAATACACTGGTCCTTCCTCTCGGTCCTCATTGCTCGGTAAGTGTTGTCTGACAGAGCGTAGCTGAGGGAAAATGCAAAATCCAAGATAGAAGTAAGACAGAGTTCTCAACATGTCCTGTGATCATTATCGTGGCAGCTGACAGCAGAGGAGTTTGGTTAAAAAAAGGGAAAAAAGCGCATGGATAATGAAGTGACTCACATGTGAGGGGATATTTCGTAGAAGCTGACCCCTCTGTAGCGTTCCATCTGCTGCTTGGAGTAAATCTCCAGCTCCTTGTAGGGGTTCACCGACACCAACACTGAGCCAATGTACGTCTGAACCAACAGATGAGAAGCACACGTTCACGCATTCAAAATACGTCTCACCGCAGTGACGGAAATGTGTTGGAGCATGTGAGGAAAACTGGCTTTGTTACATAGATGAGGTTTTCTTTGAAGCGTCGTCGCAGGTTCTCTATGAAGGCTGCCTCGCTGTTGTAGTTTTCCAGCAAGACAAAGTCCTGCACCCCGACCCTGTCCCGCGCAGTCAGGGCGCTCTCCATCACCAGGCGCACCCTTCCTTCAACATCCACCTCCTACAGAGAGACATTACAGAGAAATGAAGCAACTGAGAGCAGCACTGAGAAGAGTCTGTTATTCTGGTTCAGTACTGTGGACCTCCTGAGTTACGATGGATCCATGTATCGCCTATGATTTTAAAAACACAGAGGGAAAGGATTTCTGCTCTTGATAAATCTAACTGATGTAGTAACATCCTGCTGACAAGCAGGGGGCACAAATTCCCAATTCATCTGATGCACACTACTTTCACTCAGCTATGACAGAGTCGACATCTGGTGCTCGGTATTACAATTAGAGCCACATAAGATACAAGATAGAATCTATTTATGAAGCGACAACTTGAGACTTACTGAACACATTACTATAGCAACCCTCTTGAGACTCTGTTGAGAGACAGAGTAAGAACAATTCCACTAAGACCTGCCAATGGTAAACAATGGAGCCATTTAAGGTATCCAAATGATGAACAGACGTGTCAGACTCATCCATTATCTGATAGTAAGATAGCGTATTATGATGTATATAGAGTACACACAGCTCTATATCACCAGACTGGGTTTAGCCATTGGCGCTAGGAAAGTGTGTGTACATGTCAACCCCACTGTGATGGCAAACATCATAGTGCAGACAGAAAATAAGCACCAGAAATTCAAAGATATGCCCGAATGCATGATATTACGCACACAACCACATGCACAGTCCTGCACATGCACGCACAAAGAGATAAAGCTGTCAGATGTCAGTAGTCAATACTTACTGATGATAAATATCCAGACACGCACCGTAGCGTGTAATCACAGTGCTACACCCCAGCCCAAGCAGCTGCACTCTATCTTTGGTATCAGAGATGCATTTATGAGAAACAGCCTGGCTGTTTTTCTTTACACATTCATTTGGAAAAAAAAAACGAGCAGAAAGTGGAACAAAGGGGCTAGACTTCCACAGGACTTCTGTTTTCCTTGAATGCAAACCCCTCTCAGGGGTCTCATTTGGCTGCCGAAGGTCATTATCTCCGAGCACTGGACGCAGGAAAATCCTTCACAAAACAAGAGGACAACAGTGGAAGATAGCCAAGGAATGAGCGCAAAGGAAAGTCAGCGGACACTTCCACCGTTGCCCCCTCCCCTCTGCTTCACCTTAAAGTATTGTTCTCCCACTCTTGCAGGTGGGCTTCCTACAGATAGCGATTATAGCTCGCGGTCAGATTTTCCAAAGGATACAACAAAGGAATGCCTGGGTCAGGTTTGGGGCAGGCGTTCAGCGAATAACCGCCAAATGCTTCAATGTTGTGTGTCAGCAGCTGTGTGTGCTTCAGACATGAATATGCATAAGTGGGTAAGCCTGGCCAACCATTTCCATTCATGATACCCACGAGGCAAAAAATGTAATTAGTAATACAAATGTCTCTATGAGCCGCTAGCATTCCATCTTCCACAGGTCTGACACCTTTTATGTTAATCTGTGATGGTATGCAGTTGTGCTGCCAGTGTCGACCTTTCCAGTGTCTGAAACAGACAGATTTTGGAATGATCTTCTTCTTACTTGTTTTTCCTACTTAGGAAAGACAACACTGGACTTTCCGAGCAAAAAAAAAATACTTTTTTTCTGCTTAAAACTTCAAAACACAGCAAACATTGTTTTGTAGCATCTGTCTCTCAGCAGTCACGAGTTACTTTTTTTTTTTTTTTTTTAAACTTTCGTCCCCTTAAAATTTATCATCATAGCAGAAGAAGAAGTGGGTGTCACTTTCAGTGTCACATAAATGCTGCTGTTGCTGGGGCTACATAAACATAATCATAAAAAGACGAAATGGAAACTGTTTTGAAAATATTTTTTGGAGACACGTTGGCTTGAGATACCTTTAGGGCTACAGGTCTTGGGATGGAGCTTTAACCAGAATTCACTGTGATCCTTGCAGATTTGCTGTGAGAGAACTGACCTGAGGCGTGCTTGTTACAGCAGCCAGAGTCTGAACCAACCGACTCCCACTGTGCTTGAGTGCTTAATGCAGGATTTGACTTGGAGTAGCAGGGAGCTTCAGTGAGATCTGCAGGTTTGACGGTGCAGCTGCAGTGACAACCAGCGAGGAGTCTAACCTAACTGTGGGACTTGGCTCTGGGCCCCATGACTAAGCTCTGCTGGGCCGACTCCATTCGGATTGTCTTCCTTATATGGCGTGCCCCACCACTCTGTCCCTGGACGAGCTGCGCTGGTACCACAACTGGCTCCTCACCACTGATGTGCCAGTAATGGATATGGTGGAAAACTACCATGTTTATCCTCCTTGGACTGCTTGAGTTAAAGCTTATACAAAACCCAAAATACACACTGACTCATGCACAGGCAAAAAAAAAAAAAAAATCCAAGTGACTCATTTTTCTGTTTTGCTTATATCTCCATGAGTGAGGCAGTGAGCGGGTGGATCGGCTCTTGTGCTTTACTGTATTGGCACACTTTAAATTCAGTCAGTGTGTAGCACTTAACATGAAAACGTAACAAAGATCATTATGACGGTCAGGATCTTACCCTGCCTTGGTACCTCATCCTGTCCTGTCGTTGCTGGAAGATGGCTGAACCGGTGGTCCCCCCACCTCCGGGCTGGTGCCCCTCCTCCTATGTCCGAGACTCCTTAACTGTAACTTCTCATCCACCTTTTGCCCATGGGCAACAGATTTATTGCAACTTCACGTCTCTCCCCGTCAGTCACTTTCTCAAAGCCTCCCTCTCTGCGTCTCTCCTCGTCCTCGTCTGGCTCCCCTGTGAGGGACAAAGCACACGCACTCAGGCCAAAACACCAACGGCTCCTCTTGTTTATACCTTCAATTCATCTTCCCTCTGACGGGTCAAAGTAAATGTCTGCCTCTCCACAAGTTCCTCTCCTTCCCTCTAAACTATACTGTATGGAACAAGGGCAGGAACTCCACTCACACGTCACACAACTGGAGTAAAAAAAAAAAAAAAGTCAAGGGAAAGTATGCTGTCGGATAATGCAAAAAAAAAGGAGTCAGAGAAACAGAGAGCTAAGAGGGATTGGAAAAATTTGCTAAGCGCCCTAAACTACAAACATGCAATCACAGTACTGCTATATAAAAAGGGAAAAAACAGAAATCACATGAGGAGAGCTGCTCAGTACATTCTTTCTTTCCTTCCCTCCCTGTTTAGTTTGCTCCCTCCCTTTTCTCCCACAAGCCAAGACAGATTCACAGGGGATGTGAGTTATGGAAGCGCTTCACCACTGAGACTGTTTATCTCTCCACGGCTCTCTTCTGCTGCTGATGACATGACTTACGTCGGCATCAAAATATCACTTTGCAGATATTTGAAAGTCTTTTTTGATCTGATATTAGTCTGAGCCATCATGCTCCCTTGCTAGTTGTTTTCTTTTCCTGCCAATATTCACAGAGCAACAAATTTATATTTTTAACACAGCAGTGATTTAACATAAAATATGCCGACTGCTTGGACAATCAGATTTCTCTTTTCTTCCATTGCCTCCATAGTTGAGGCATCTTTGAGGAGTGCAGATGAGGTCACGTTGTCTCTGTGTGAGAACAGCGCCCCCCTCTGGTTTGTCTTAGTTTTCCTCTCACCTCATTTCCCACCCCCTTCTCCATGTCTCACTCCCTTTCCCCTGCCAGCATCACCAAATATCCAACACTGAGGAATCTGAATAATGTTAGCCAGATGGAGAAACTCTCTTACTCGTTTTCTTAATCTCTGGCTGTCACAACCGTGCTTAAAGGGCACAGGAAAAAAATAACTATGCTTCTCCCTCCCTGTTACTCTTGCATACAGTAGTGTACCCAAAAAAAGGGGACATGTGAACCTGGGGGGGGGGGGGTCATTAAACAGTTTAAAAGATCACTCAAACCCTAATTTTTTCGGTGCTCCGCTCCCTTTACCGTATATGGAAAGCAACACTCCCAGGTCAGGCCCGTTCCCTCACAATTTGTCTTCCTGGAAATTTATCTTCACGCTCCCCCTCAATTGTATGTGCTCTGTTCACCATCTCCTCAAATGATCCGTCACTGCAGGTCAACTTTGTATACACAGCAAAAATCAAAAGAGCGTCATACAATGAGATGACAGTTGATCATTTAAATGGCACAGAAAGGTCTACTATAGCAGAATGGCAGGTATTGTTGTGTTACCCCTTTCAAAGCCAAAAGGTCCAGTGAGAAAATATTCTGGATAAGAGGTTATTGTGGAGAGCTGATGCATGTGGAACAACTGAGCCTATTGCTGGGACCAAAATATGCTGGATGAACTAAAATGAATTTACTGGAGTTAATTATCACAGGAGTGCCATGCGTCCGTGCTCCCTTGTGAATTCCACTTGCAGGCTCGGCTTCAGGCTCAGGCCCTTGGTTTCCCTCAGTTGGATGTAGCATTGTCTTTACTCTGAACCCTCACTTAATTTCAACAGGAAGACTTCCCCAGCAGTTTCAACAACACAGCCCTCAGGGCCATATGGACTAAAGGTGCAGATCAATTAATGTGGAAACATAAAACATAATTTTCACATACAGTATATATATTCTTCTAATAGGTGAACCCTCTGAGGTCCTTACTTCCAGTTAAAAAATGGGCATGTTAGGGTATTTCATATAGGTCATTTTTACTCTGAGTCATCAGAAAAGTCAACTAGAAATTTGCTTGAGGCATAACCACACACAGGAGTCTCCGACACAACAGAGAGGAGGCAGACTGCTGGCAGCATTTTTGACTTGTTTTTGAAGGGAATCCGAAGACAAGCCATGTGCAACCACATGAGTGTGAAAAAACACGAGGGTACTCTCCTAAGACATCTGGTTTCTACCCTGCACACATTGCACATACTGAAACAACATCTGGCTAAACCCCTACTACTGAAATCAAAAGGACAGAGGGAAACTACAGCTTCACTGTGAAGTCCATCTTCATTACCTAAGCAGTGTTATTTTCCAGTTAAGTTTTTTTTTTTTCAATCAGCGTTCCTATCTTTGTTTAGCAGTTCCTGTAAAAAGGATTTCCTTCCTAGTCATTTCCTGATGTTCGGGATCTTCCTTTATTTGCTTGCTCTCGTTTCTAATCTGAACTACACCTTTCAAAGTTTTTTGTTCAATCTAATGCACGTGTCCCTCATTAGTTTAAAATACGGAAACCCTGCGTGTCATGGTTGATGAACTGGAATTTAACACTTGCTAGAAGTGTAACTGCTATTAAAATATGCATGGCAGGACTGAGTGGCTGTATTTCAACTAATACGCCCACTTTCTATCCACCCCAATGGTCAGGACACCCACCTCTGTTAAGAGATGATACCAGAACACTGTAAAAGAAGCACAATTTTGGTCAAACTTTATGTATTAAAAGTGGCGAATTGCAAATGGCGAAAGCAAGTCGAGCACGCCTGCCCCCTCCATTAAGGATTTCTTTTTTGCAGCTCCAGCCCTCTGCCTGACTCCAATTTTAGATAATTAAAAAACTAACTCTGAACATCTGACACATTATGGAAAACATCCAGAGATCCTGGCATAACCTTCCCTTCGTAAAGTGCCTGCCTGTGTGCACCCCCTTTGAGGCCGAGGTATAATGATGTTTTTTTTCCTCGTTTCGTATTTAAAGCACTAAGATTTTCCTCTTCGGCGAAACAATGAATCACAGAAGAGTGATGACTTATTTGGGCGGGGTGGAAAATGGGTTGTTCCTCTTCTCTGTACTCCCACTCTCTCTCGCTCTCTCTCTCTCTCCCCCTCTGTCACACACACACACAGACAAATAGTATGACAGAATAAATGACATATAATAGTTTGCACTTATCCAGCTCATCCTAATCTCACCATGATAACGTTTACATCTTCAAATGATTTATCTCTCTTTTTTCTTTCCCTCCCATCTTTTATTTGTTCTGCTGCATTATTCCGGCTTCAGCACTGAGCCGTTATGAGATTTCTTATGAAGTTAACTACAAAAATGAAAAGTACATTTGAATGTTGTGTGGGTTACCTAAACTCGTTTCCCCTGCTGTTCACTATGTCCTTGGTAGAGAAACTATTTCCCACCTATTGCCCATCTGTGCTCAGCTCCTTCAGCACCCACCTGTTGTCCCTTTCACCCTGTTCTCACCCCTACTGCCTCTCATCCCCTAGATCCCCATTACACCACAAGGGCTACTTCATAAATTGACCAAGGTGTAAAATAAAACCCTGTGAATCAACAAGCTGTGGAAAGGCATTTGTGTATGTATCAGGAATTCAAAAAACAAAAACTCAAAAGGGGAAGTGGTATTCTCAGTCTACATGAAGTTTAGTCATCAATATTGCAACTTCCCTTGCACAGCTGCGTGTGCAGCAATCGTGAGATTATCGCTACATCAGCTCCTCTTGATGTTCTGGATCATGTGAAGGCTTAGGGCTCTTCCTAGTGGTAATAATATCAACTACACTGAAATGGCTCCTATTCCTCTGGTTTTTGAGAGAGGGATGGATTGTGATTATTCCCTGACAGAGTGAAACCCAATGAGTGTGACGACTGCTTGACTTTTCATTGAGCTTCACAAATACACGAACCTTTACATTTCAGGATTGCTTGTAAAAAAAATTATAAAAAAGGATAACTGCTATCTATATGCAGGATTTTCTTTGTAATGGTATTTTTGCACTGTGACTATTCAACTATTATTTAAGCATAGCATGTGGATATTTCTTCTGCTGCAAAAGCAAAAAAAACGCTTCAATCCATTTGACTGAAACACTGTACAAGCACGGCATGAAATATGCATGGGTCTTGCACATAAAAACATACATACACGTGCAGAAACACATACAAGGAGTACAGACAAATGTGCCTACCTGGGTTTGCTTAATAATCACAGAATGTGATCAACTTGAACATGATCAGCAGTGTGCAGATTCTTCCATATCCTTCACCAGCAGCCGCGGCAGCAGTCTGGTGCCTCCACACTACTTGTTCAAGGGGAAGCTCCTGAACTGCACGGTCCATTGCCAGGCTGACTTTCTTCTCCCAGCAGCCTGGTGGAAACCGCACTCTCCCACTCGGAACCCCTGTATCCACACGGATAGAATCACAACAAAACAGTTTTTGAAAAAAAAAAATAGACATAAGAAGCTCAAAATCTTTGTAGTAAGTAAAAAAAGGGTCTGTGACCGCATGAAGCTTTCATTGCAAAGGCGAGAGAAGATTTGAAGCAGATGACGGCTTGTAAATCCGCTAGGGGGCGACAACGGTGAAGTTAATGGTTTGTCAAAAGTAACGAGATATATGATGCTGATGACTGGACACTAAGGTGGAAGATCTTATGCAGGCCAGTTTATGATTATATCAGACTATAGGGGTATTGTGTGTGTGTGTGTGTGTGTGTGTGTGTGTGTACATTGATGCACCCACTACACTTCGTTGTCTCGATGTTTGAAGTACAAACCCTTGAATTTGCGTTGGACCTTTGTGAAACTCTCAGTGATCCTTATGTATGCTGGTTTATAATGATTTGATGTGATGTTTGTTTTGTTTTGATTTAGGCTTTCTTCACCAAAACAGATTTCTGTGACTGTCCTAAAGGGCCTAGGCTTACAGCAGGTAAACGTCACGTCTCAGCTCACTCAGTTTAAATGTTTTTAATAAAACTCACTTCATTTTCTGGTGACAACTTACATGAGCTGGGGATAAAATCAAGTACGAGCTGATGCAAAATTGTTACTCGTTACTTAACATTAAGTTACGCAGTACCTTTGTATCACAGTGGTGGCTACGAATCACATACAAATCTTAAATTAAAGTTGGTTTAACCCTATGAAAACCCTGTTCTAGTCTAGAGCCATCATCGTGCACAGCAGTGCAGCCAAGGTGCCTCAAGAAGTAACGTTATCTAACGTTCAGCGACTCTACTTTACATCAAGAGGATGAAACCTCAGGGGTTTCTATAGCTATTCAAACTGAATATAATTTATCTTTGTGCCGAATGGCTACTCCTGGGCTAGTATGGAACAACAGCAACAAAAGAAAATATGGCGATACTTTTAAATGGGGAGCCAATGCAGAGAAATCGATTACTTGTGAGTAACGAGCCCCGCAAACAGGCAGAAGGATACTGGTGAACTAGCAGCAGAGAGCCGACCTGCTGCAGTTGTGTGAGGGCGCCGCTGGGTGAGTCCCTCTCTCTCCGCCGCTTCTGGCTCCACAGCTCCCTTTTCCCAAAGAAAAGAAGAGGAGAACTAGGTCCGGGGAGGAGGGCCGCCGCCATTATCGGAAAGCTGGCAGAAATACCACTTTCGCACACGCGATCTGGCCCCGAAAATTGACCGGGACGTGAACAATCTCTGTTGGCAGTGGAAGCATATTTCAGACGAAGCACCACGGCGATTGCAACAAACTCGGCGTTGTGTGGTGTGCGCGGCCGGCCCAGCATTATGTGGGCACAACAATGGACAGAATAATTATTGAAAAAGCAACGTGGTGAACCGAGAAGAAGACGGCCAAGGAGATTTTTATACGCCCGAATTTCTCGTGAGGAGTTAAAAAAACTCTCGTGAGAGCAAAATTGGATCGTCCTATTATTCGGGATATTTAATTTCCTCCTTCCCCCGTGTTTAATTGCAACGAAAGCACTAATGCTAAATAAGGGGATCCAGACGTGGGTGATTGATATTTAGATCAAATCACTCCGATCGCACAAGTTGTGGTTATTCTCAGTATTTTCTGTGAATTGAGACGAGCCGTGGTGTATTCTGCGGCTTTATGCCTGTGCACATCAGGCGGCGAGGGCTGCGGCAAGAGCTGGCCTGACAGATGCAAGAGGAGAAAGGGAGAAATGCGATGGTATGTACCCTACATGCTCTCTTCTTTTCTTTATGGGCGTTTTTCCCCCCTAGTCGAAGCTGTCGGGTGCTGCACCCGGGACACCTGGGTAAATAAATTCCCTTTTAACATTGTGTGTCGGTGGAGAGACGACAGGCTGTCCCTGATTTGGGCTCTAATTTCATTATGTAGACAGCAGGCCTGGCGTGGTCAGCCCCTCTGTGTGTGTGTGTGTGTGTGTGTGTGTGTGTGTGTGTGTGTGTGTGTGTGCGCGCGCGCACCCTAAAGCCCACGGTAACTGCTAATCCTTTGCAACATACAACGTTACAACATCTTATCTGGCCGATGAGGTTGTGTGCTGGGGAGGTGTTGTTGTAGTGACGTGTGTTTTTTTCGATGCGACCGGACGGGGCAGCTCGGTGGCTCTCCGCCTGCTGAGAACTTGCCCGTTCATTCCGGACGCATCGGGCCCGGCTCAGCTGAGCGCCGCGGACCGCCGTGTGCCGTTTGACCCTGTCAGCGCCGTTTGTCGCAAACGCGCGATCACGTCTGCGATTCGGTTTGATAGTTACGACGTTTGACTCCGGCGAGCCACATCGCGCACAAGTGGTCACTTTCAACCCGTCTAAACGAGGGATTAGGATCCGGCTGTTGTATCGGAGCCGTGCTATAAAGCATGGACATGGGGTGTTTTAACAGGGTCCCCACCGGCACTGACTTTGTTAGTAAGTTATTCATTCGCCGTTCTGTGAATGTCTGTGGTGACGGAGCTGAGAGGCGTTGCTTCAAGTGAGTGGGGAAGGTGTTAAATTCGGCTGAAAAATGGAGACCGAGGTGCTCACAACAGTCATTTCTTTATGGCTGTCAACGTACTCACTGATCAGCTGACATTCTCATTTCAAGAGAAACCCCTCCCAGCATGTTTCCTCCTCGGACTCATGGAATGATGGTTCGATGATACAGGAATGTATCTGGAGAAAGTGGACCAGAGCCGACATGAGACAGTTAGTCAAAGATCAGTCAGCGACAAATTTATAATCAAAGAAAATGTTTAAGCGAAAAACTATTCGAGACCCCCCCACCAAAAAAGACAGAGCAGCAATTTGAAAGTGTCACCTTGGGCTCTGGGAAAACGTGATGGGCATTTTTGACATTATTATACCAAAGGAGTGGGCCGTGGAGTGGGCAATAAGTCTGCCTGGCAACTTAACAAATTTAGGGGAAAAAACAACAAAAACACGCTTCCTCATTTGAAATTGAGTTCATTGTATTTTTCCATTACCGGTTCACTCTAAAACTCTATGGCCCCTCTCAGGACATATTGTGACTGGTCTTGTAACCCTGTTTTCATTATGATTTTTACTGGTGGTTAGATATGTGTTTGATACAGTGTTTGATCTCATTTTGCTGCATAGGGTAAAAATATTGATGCAGCAGTTTCAAAGATGTTACAGTTAATTTGATAAATGATCAGACTTGATACTTGAACAAGGCCATAGGCATGATCATGGGCAGGAATTAGAACCTGATAACCAGTCGAACTCGGACTCAAAGAGTCAGCAATGGTTGCTCTTCAATGTTAAAGCCAGCCTTCACCACTGAGGGGGTCCATTCCTTCAGTATCATTTGGCACACAAAGGAAATGAGCACAAAATGGAATAAAAGGTGCCCCTTGTCATCCTCATATTCCTTTTATTATTAGTGTTATGTCATTCATTAAGGATAGAATATATTAGGCTATGTTGAAAAAAAGTACTGTCCATAACACTAGTCCATTACCAGATAAAGAAGTGTGTTTTCACAAAAATGTATTTATTTCTGTCATAGTTGCCTCATATGTCTCAGGGATAAGAGTGTGACATTTCTCATCTGTGGTTTTCCAAATTTTCTCTCCTTTTAATTTCAAAATGTATTTTTGTTGATTGCTCAGTTTTTTATTTCTTTTCTTCTTCTTTTTTTGACAGGATCTGATATACGGAACGAATGAAAGAACTCTCAGCTCATATCACTGCACTGCTATTTGTTGAAATCGAAGTCCACCAGAAGAAAGTGAAACCTGATCTCCCCTGAGGATCAACAACTTTATGGACAAACATTCAAGTGAACTCCTTTATACAGTGCCTGTTTATGGCAGGATGAGCGTCAGCAGACTATGATGGCAAAAAAGCAAGATGCCCGATCGCCCATTTACAACCTCATTGTGGTGGGTTTGTCAGGAACAGAGAAAGAGAAGGGGCAGTGTGGGGTCGGGAAGTCCTGTCTGTGTAATAGGTTTGTGCGACCTAGTGCCGATGACTTCTACTTGGACCACACGTCAGTGTTGAGCACCAGTGACTTTGGGGGTCGAGTTGTTAACAATGATCACTTTCTGTTTTGGGGGGAGGTGTCGCGGGTTCTGGAGGAGGGGCCTGAGTGCAGGATGCATGTGGTGGAGCAAACTGAATTCATTGATGACCAGACATTTCAGCCACACCGTAGCACTGCGATGCAGCCCTATATCAAACGGGCAGCTGCAACCAAGCTGGCCTCTGCAGAGAAGCTCATGTACTTCTGTACAGATCAGCTGGGTCTGGAGCAAGACTTCGAGCAAAAACAAATGCCCGAAGGCAAGCTGCAGGTTGATGGCTTCCTGCTTTGCGTTGATGTCAGCCGGGGCATGAACCGCAACTTTGACGACCAGCTGAAATTTGTCACAAACCTGTATGGTCAGCTCAGCAAGACGAAGAAGCCCATCGTGCTGGTTCTCACCAAGTGTGATGAAGGTGTTGAACGCTATATCAAAGATGCACATACCTTTGCTATCACAAAGAAGAGTCTGCCAGTAGTTGAGACATCTGCACGCTCAAATATAAATGTGGACCTCGCCTTTCTCACTTTGGCTCAACTCATTGACAAGAGCAGGGGCAAGCCCAAGATCATTCCTTATTTTGAAGCCCTGAAGCTCCAGAGTCAGCAGATCGCTTCTGCCAAGGATCGCTATGAATGGCTAATCAACCGTATAGTAAAGAATCATAATGAAACCTGGCTAAACACCAGTCGACGCATGAACACCTCCCCAGAGTATAAAGAATATGTCTTCTTGGAGGGAACAGCGAAGTGCAAGAAGCTTTTTCAACAGCACGTCTACCGTTTGAAGCAGGAGCATATCGAGAGGCGTCGCAAAATATACCTGAGCACTCTTCCTTTAGCACTTAGTTCCTTGGTGCCTGACCTGGATGAGATCGATCAGCTGAGCTGGTCTGGGGTGCAGAAGGTTCTAGAGTCCAAGCAGCACTTTGCCCACTGGTTTGTTGTTCTGGAGGACTCGCCGTGGGAGGACACATCCCACATTGACAACATGGAAGATGAGCGAATCCCTTCTGACCTCCTGGAGACCGCTGAAGCAGAGGACATATTTAATGCCCACCTGGAACATCTGCGTAATGAGTGCAGACGAGCCGAGATGAGGCTGGAATTCAAACAGAAGTTGGCTTCCTCGCCCTTTGTCACCCCTGGTAAACCATGGGAGGAGGCACGCAGCTTCATCATGAATGAGGAGTTCTACCAGTGGCTTGAGGAGCCTGAGTACTTAGACCTGTACAACCGCCATCAGAAGGAGATCATTGACCGCGCGAAAGAAGACTTTCAGGAGCTCTTACTTGAGTACTCTGAGCTGTTTTACGAACTCGAGGTCGATGCCAAGCCAAGCAAGGAGAAGATGGGGGCGATTCAGGAGGTATTGGGGGAGGAGCAGAGGTTCAAGGCACTGCAAAAGCTTCCAGCAGAAAGAGATGCTCTCGTACTGAAGCATATCCACTTTGTCTATCACCCCACCAAGGAGACCTGCCCTAGCAGTCCTCACTGCGGAGACTCCAAGATTGAGCAACTCTTGGCCTCACGTTTCCCCACATGTTACCCCTTTTTTGATGTGAAAGCTCACTTTGGAGACACCAAGGCTGACAGAATTAACCTGGTCATATTGGGGAAGGATGGACTGGCCAGAGAATTTGCCAATGAGATTAGGGCTCTCTGCACAAACGACGACTGGTATGTGCTAGATGGGAAGATGTATGAGCTGACACTGCGGCCTATTGAGGGAAATGTACGTCTTCCAGTAAACTCCTTCCACACCCCCACTTTCACCCCCCACGGATGTCTGTGTCTCTACAATTCTAAAGAGTCCCTCTCTTATGTGGTTGAAAGCCTTGAGCGACTTAGGGAATCGACTCTAGGTCGAAGGGATAGCCAGCTGGCGCAGCTGCCAACATCACTGCTCTTAGTCACGAAAAGAGGCGTGGGATCCTATGTGGATATCGGTGGAGAAACTGCCCTGACCCTGATAACACAGGGGCAGCAGGTTGCAAGGAGACTGCAGTGTAGCTTTTTAGACCCGGCCTCCCCTGGCGTGGGCTACGGCCACAATGTCAATGAGACTCAAATCAACCAGGTGCTGAGGAGCCTTCTGGATATTAGGAGGAGCACCTCCTTCAGTAGCAGCTCTCCACCCCTCCTCCCGGAGCCTCAAGGTCTCCGAGACTCGCCCCATCAGCCGGTCCCGGAGGCAGACCTGCGTGTCGTCATGTGCTTGATGTGTGGAGACTCCTATGACATTGAGCAGCTCCTGTCCCCTTTCCTGATGCATCAGCACTGCAGGCCAATGTCTAATAGCGGCACCTCTGTGCTGCTGGAGCAGATGGTTGGCGGGCACAAGCTGGCTATAGAGCTGTCTCTGCTCTCATATCACGCATCCTTCACTCTGCGCAAGAGCAGGTTAGTACACGGCTACATCGCGGTTTACTCAGTGTCTCGGAAAGCCTCCCTGGAGACTCTGTGCGCATTCTTATGCGAGGTTCAAGACATCATCCCAGTTCAGCTGTTGGCAGTGGGAGATAGCCAGGCAGAGCTCACGGACAGCGACTATGCCTGTGAGCAGCTGATCCAGGGGGAGGAGCTAGCCCATGAGATTGAGGGTCGCTTCAATAGCGTGGTCTGTGGATCCGGGGGGGTCGTGGGAGGGCTGCACAGGATTGAAATGTTCCATTCTTTCCTGATGGAGGTGGTCGAGAAACGCAACATTGTGGAGGCCACACACATGTACGATAATGTTGCTGAGGCATGCACCAATGAAAATGTGTACTCGCCACGCTGCAGTTCTCCCAGTCCCGTCACCATGTTCCTGGATTCAGAGGACGACGTGGAGCCGTCCCCACCATACTATGATGGCACACTCACTTCTCATAGCGGTGGCTTCAACCTGCCTGACTTAGATTCCAGTGACATCTCTGTCATCTCTGATATCCGAGACTTTGAGAACAAACTCAACAACAAAGTACCCCCGCAAGTGCGTGTTAAACCAGGTGTCACCTTTGACTTCCGTAAGGTGAGCCGCAACCCATACATTGATACACTCGGACATCGCCGCTCCCTGCCCTCTGCTGTTACCTGGGTGCCCGGTGGGGACGTGGGCTACGATCCTTCAGATTACGCCGAACCCATGGATGCCGTTTCAAAACCCCGCCCCAGCAACGAGGAGATCATTTACTCGGTGCCGCACGACAGCACACAGGGCAAAATCATCACTATCCGCAACTCCAACAGGATGCACTCTAACGGCAACGGCTCGGACAGCGAGGCGGACAGCAGCTCTCTCGAGCGAAGGAGGAAGTTCTCCGCGGTGGGGGTGAAGCCTCGTCTCTACCGCGACCGCTCCAAGCGGCTCGGCAAGTTCAGCAGCTTCCGCACGAGCTTCATAGGCAGCGATGATGAGATGGGAGCTCTGCCAAAGTCCAAGGAGGATGACTTTGGGACCCTGAAAGGTGAAAGTCTTGTTAATGAGGAGATTGAGGACCCAAAAAAGAGGAACATTCTGAAGAGCCTGCGAAGAACAGCCAAGGTGTGCATTGTACCACCTGTTAATTTTAATCTGGAAAAAGAAGCTCATTTTGAATAAATTGAATTAATATCAGCATAACAATTTTTGAGAGTCCTTTTTGTCCTTCTTTTGTTGCAGAAAACAAGACCAAAGCCCCGCCCAGCTATTCCCAAACCCCTGGAGAGCAGTTACTTTGGCGTCCCCCTGGTAAATGTGGTATCCCCAGACAGACCTATCCCACTCTTCATTGAGAAGTGTGTCCGCTTCATTGAGACAACAGGTACATTGTTTTGGTTTGTATTCAAAATGCAACAATGACAATGGCCATTCAACAGTTTTTATGCTGCACTACAGGCAAATTCATGTTATTCATTAGTCACATAAAAATGCTTATTGTTAGATCTAAACCAGAGCACCTGTTCACGACCACAATTGTAAAGAGATGTGAAAAGTTAAGTACGCCTCCAGAAACTGAGAGCATCCGTATTGTCATGTCTGTTTGCAGTGGAGCTAATGAAGTGTTTGTGCTTTGCTTGTTTCCCACTGTGCAACCCCCACACATCTTCCCCCTTTCCTCTGCTGCGCTCTTTCTGTTCCCCTCAGGCCTGAATACAGAGGGTTTGTATCGCGTAAGCGGCAACAAGTCGGAGATGGAAAGCATGCAGAGGCAGTTTGAACAGGGTGAGTTGCTTGTCAGACTTGTTTGAACCAGCTGTTTGACGTGTAATTAAGTGGCTGCCTAATCAAAACATACAACAAGTGACACGCTGCTGATTGTTCGTCCCTGACGACGGCTCCTTCTTCTAATGGGCTTATTTTGTCGGATTCATCTCGTTCTCCTTGTGTAGACCACGGATTAGACCTCGTGGAGAAAGACTTCTCCATAAACACTGTGGCCGGAGCCCTCAAAAGCTTCTTCTCTGAGCTGCCTGAGCCCCTGGTGCCTTGTGCTCTGCAGGTGGACCTATTGGATGCTTTCAGTAAGCAAACACCGCTGGGCTGGGAGGGTCTTGACTAGAACATAAAAAGATTATTTCTTCAGGGGGGAAGAGGGTAGGAAAGGTTTTGGCAGACTTGCCTCGCTCTTGCTGTCTCACTTTTTCAGTGTTGAGAAGAATAATTTTGTGATAGTTTAGGACGGACACTTTAGTTTCAAATTACTGAGTGCAACGAGGAGGTCTCGGATTTAATGGCAACTTCTCTCCGTGTGTGCAGAGATCAACGACAGAGAACAGAGGCTCTACACAATGAAGGATGTCCTGAGGAAGTTCCCCAGAGAGAACTATGATGTCTTCAGATACGTAGTGAGCCACTTACACAAGTAAGTTCCCCATTTACTCACTCTCATGGATTTGGTGGTCCCCAGTGGTAGACCCCTGATCTGTTTTTTTTTCTGCACCGTATGCTGAGAATGAATAAATAGCTGTCTCGATTGTGTGTTTTTTTTTCTCCCAGGGTGAGCCAGCTGAGTAGGTTGAACCTGATGACCAGTGAGAACTTGTCCATCTGCTTCTGGCCCACTCTCATGAGGCCGGACTTCTCCACGATGGACGCCCTGACAGCCACGCGCACCTACCAGACAATCATCGAGACCTTCATCCACCAGTGTGCATTCTTCTTTTACAACCAGCCGCTCCTCGACTCCCCCACTGGCCTGGCGGGCCTCCCCGCCTCACCCACCACCACCCTCACCGGGAGCTCTGCCTACTCTTGTTACCGCTCCTCTCCTCCCCACACCACCGCACACTTCAGCCCCCTGCAGCAGTCCCCACCCACCACCCCCCAGTCTCCCCTGCAGTCACTGCTCCCCCCCCTCCACCAGCACCCCCACTCCCACCACTCTCCCGCCGAACAAGAGACACTGTGAGAGACAATGAAACCACGTGTGCCCATGATGATGCTGGACCTTATCACCAACACGCACTAAAAGAAGAAAAAAAAAAAGGAAGAAAAAAAAAAAAAAAACCAAGGTGCACTTGCACACTACATTTCTGATCATGGACAACCAAGGTTATGAAGGTTTAGAAGCGTCTGTGAAACTTCTCCAACCTGCCACTTTGTGTCCATCCTTCATGCATCAGGGCGGGCTACCATTAGCAGTGACTCCCCCCTCTGCCCTCCGAGTCCCTGTTCGCCTGGAACCTGACATCAGGGCAGAAAGCGGAGGACGGAGGTCGCCGTCACAGCAAGCCTCTCTCCTGTCAACAGCCACCGCTTCTCCTACACTACCGAGAAATAGAAACCTCTATGCCAAGCTGGAAGAAATGATTTGTGACCACCGTGTTTTTATCTGTGTAAAATTGTTTGTTTTGTTGATGTTTTTTTTTTCTCATGAAAGTACTGCCACTGGATTTATAGACTGTTCCTCTGTAGGTCCTTTGGGCAGCAGTGTGCTCCGTATAGCAGAGGTCCCTCTGTTTGCCTTTGGGGGGGTTTCTCTCATCGACTCTACTACTTGAGGGGTCAGCATGGGGAGGGAAGGGAAGGGGTACGTACACATCCAGGGATGCACTTTAATGATCACTGTTGTTTTTTCCCTCTAAAGGGTTGTTGTTTTTGTCGACATACTGTTTCCTTGTGTGTTTTTGTTTTTGTTTTTTTTGTTTTTTAAATTTCACAGCTCAAACAGCCATACCCATTGCCTCTACAGAGCTCTGGCAGATCAAACTTTGTTTACATCACACTTGTTTTTTGTATCCACAAACTTATCTGAAGCACTTTTTGATAGTGTAGTGTTACATTTGAAGAAATGCCACATTGATTAATTGTCAATATTTTTGTTTAGTGGGTGAGCGTGGCAGCAGTGCAGGCTTGTGAAACAAGATCCTTTTGTAAAAACCTATGTTCCTTGAGTCGATCCGGAGGTCCCGTTCTAGGCTGATGGGAAATGTGAATCGGCTCATATTCCTCGTTCATCCAGCCATGTGAAAACTAGTTTTCTTTTAGCGTTTGTCCTCTTTCTAGCTGTTAGGTGATCCGAGTGGATGTTTAGGGAAGTCTGGTTTAATTAGACCATTATAATATCAGAGACCAGTCAAGTGAAGGAGAGATTTTTTGCCACTTTTTTGAATGTGTAAACTAGTCATACCATAACACAACTCTACATTGCCATCTGGTGTCCATGGAAACCAAATGCTTGAAACACGATAGGTTGCTGGATGTGTTGCTGTGGCTGTCTATCAAACCAAGCTCTTTGTATTCATCTAATATTAAGGACCTTTAACTCAGAAGGTTTAGTATTCTCGACGCACTGTTACTGCTATCCTGCTATACAATACAACGACCAGTAGAAGTTAAATATTTGTGAATGAGACACGTTCAGGAACCACCACCGGCCGTTTACCTGCTCTAGTGAATTAGTTTTGTGCTGGCATATTGTCCTCTCTTTTCATGGAAAACAAGCGGCACATTTTCAGTGGTAGCACCTGATCATTTTAACCTTTAAACTTATGAAAGGAAGCACTGTCTTTTCAAGGGGACTGAGTGAACATGGAACACCAGGGCATACAAGTTCTGGATGATTGTGGCTCTGTTATGGTTCTTGGTTGCAACAATGGCCAGACTAGCTGGATCACTGGTCATTGGTGAGTATTTGGGATCGTCACTTCTGGTACTTTTGGAATCACATTGCTGTTGGTCAGTCATTTTCTATGTGCGTCAGACTAAAGTGAGGGCTCTTCTCAAACCGCCCAGAGCTGTAAGCTGTAAACATGGAGACTGGCGCAGAACCAACCAAGCAGCTGGCCCATTAAAACACGATTCTTGGGAGTATATAATCTAACTGCGTCACTTGACTTCTGACACAACCCTGGCAAATCTGCAATTCAACGAGCAAAAGCTGAGTGCATACTACTCTATAATGGTTGTTTATTTGTATGTTGGGGAACGCCACCCTTTAGTCAATGTTAGAAAACATTTCTAGTGTGTATTTCAATGATTGAAAGTCCATTTTTACAATTTTTGTGAATGGTTCAAGGCCACTTAAGTTTAGTGCATGATTTAAAAAAAACACACCGAGGGAGAAGGATGAAAGCCTCTTCCTGTTTTAAAACATGAAATTAGTACAAGAACAAAACAAATACTGAAGTGAAACGTGAAAGTTTATGTACTGTGCACCAAGAGCAAACCATGGAATTTGTCTGACTGAGAATAGTGTTTGAAGATGAAGGCCTTATGTGAACTGTATAATAGTTAATAAATTAAATCTTGTAAAATTGTCCTCAGCGTTCTTGTGGCATGTGTCTTTCATTCCTTCTTTTACAATCTGAGGGCCGCGTCCAGTCATTAACGTTGCCGTTTGTGAAATGTATTTTCTGATTATCGTGTGCAAAGGCAGGAGCAGCCAGATTTAAAAACCAGACCTGAAATAGACGTGAACAACATATCCTCTCCGCAAATAATCAACATAAACCTACTATCCATGAAGCTAGTTCTACGCCCTGCAAATGACAGGAGGGAGCTGTGCTGTAGTAACGAGAAGCCGCAGCATGGCACAGGTGCAGGTGACTGAAAAAAAAACATGAATTATTCACAGCGGATCCGTCATGAGCGGCTGCACTCTTTTGGTGGAATCACTTTGTTAACAGTATCTGTTGACCTCTGCGGAGAACGTCAGGCGTTGTTATGATATGGCGCCATCTCGTGGCGGCGTAGCTGCACGGTTTGCGATTGCGGATTTTTTAAAAAAAACAACAACAGTGAAACAAGCGAGTTGTAGCGCGGGTGGTTACCACCGCGGGTTCTCTCAGCGAGCACACAGTCTGCACACTCTTAAAACACGAAGCCCACTCACCGCCGCTGCGCCACGCGGTCCGACTCAAGCGTGTCACCGGCCACCGCAGCAGGTGAGAGGAGGGCCTGATTAGTCCACTCGACCGAGCTGTGGCGGTCGGACTCACCTGAGCACCGCCCCGCCCCGCCCACACACACACACACACACACACACACACAGCTGGCTGCTCGCGCACGCAGTCGCGTTTGTGAAGCTGGGACTAGTTAGGATTGTGGCCACAATGAATCAACGATCAAAAAGGGTTGCCGTTCATTTTTCTCGGTCAATCGACTATCCGATTAATCGACTAATCATCTCAGTTCTGGACCACCGAGGAAAGAACTGCCACGTGTAGGGAAGCCCGCCGGACACGCAAACAAAACCTGTTGGGAATGACAGAAGCCGTGACGTATGAAAGATAGCTTTATTGCACAAGGTGTTAGAATGATATTTTTAGTTTTTGCTTTCTTTTCATAGAAAATGTACTTTAGAACACAAGCAATTGCTGTAACAAGCAACTCAAACAAATGTTTGGGACACCCTCAACATTTTTTTTTTAAGCTTTTGATTTTCATACATTTTTCCTTCAGTTTTTCCCTTTTAGCAAGCATGCAATGACTCTTCTGAGGATGAACAAAATACAAAATAATGATAATTAAAAAAAGGAAATAGGACGAATGACAACATCAAAAGACCTTTAAAAAAGAATAAAAATTCAACAAATTAGTATCAAAAACATAAAGGGAAAGAAAAATGTTTTTTTGCCCATTTCAGAAGTAAAATATTTTATTTTTGATACTATTTCAATTTTGAAATTGGGGCATTCAACCCTGATGTGTCCCCTGATTTATTCTGACGAAAATAGCTCTTCATACAAAACTGTGTTTTATGTACAAGACTTAATCTATAAACAACACTGACAAAGGTAGAGATGACGGATCTAGTATGTTTAGGGTGGTGAATTTTTACTTTAATTTTAATGAACAGGGGAAAAGGACAGGAGTCTGAATGCTTCAGGTTTACAGACCAACTCCAGTCCAGTATTTACACAATACAATAGTAGTTTGTGTGACCAAAAGAGCTACAAGTCCCTGATTTCACTTGGCTGAACTGGTTTTAGCCACAGGCCACATACCTTTGCACCGTTTGGCCTCTGGAACCAGCATTTCTGACGAAATCCCAAACAAATTAAAGTGAATATTAGGAATCAAAATCAGCAGAACGTAATGCCAGACCCCCTCCCCGTAAACAAACAAAGAAACAAACAAAGCAAATGGATAAATAAATATAAACCACAAAACACTATCATGGAGATGCTTTAAAAAAAAAAAGACATTCCAGTAGCTTCTTGTGTGAACGTACATCAGCGCAACACGGAGGGGTATGGTGGTAAAGAAAGTGGGACATACTGTATACAGTACTTCAGACAGGGCAACAACAAAGATATCAATTGACATTATATCATTTTCAAAACAGAACTCCCTGACATATAACATCTCTCAATATTATATTATTTTTCATTCA
Organism: Psettodes erumei; assembly: GCA_016785225.1. Classification (NCBI taxonomy): domain Eukaryota; kingdom Metazoa; phylum Chordata; class Actinopteri; order Pleuronectiformes; family Psettodidae; genus Psettodes; species Psettodes erumei. The sequence continues at coordinate 828,349 of JAFBJZ010000411.1, forward strand.
CATCATGACTGGGATTCTTTCAGCTCCTCGAGAGCGACACTACGGAGCCCGTCTTGTGTTTCCCTTGGGAAAGGGACGCTCTTTTTCCACGCAGGAGCAAAACACTCTTCTCTTAGTCGGTCTACACACAGTAACATACAGAGGATCCCATATATATACTAAACTTTCTTTCTTTAGTCCAACCTATTTTAAATTTCTCTCATTTTAAATTTCATGATTGAGCGATTGTCTCATTCTTAAATTTGACATTAACATTTAATTTCTGTACGCACTGTTGTAGCACATACAATTTATACTGTCATAATTTCCCTTAAATGTCAATAATATACCTACATAGAAATATATATCTAAATTCTTTATAATACCAAATGTTCTCTATTTGTAATATGAGAAATAATAGCTGGTTCATTTGGGTTTTGTCGTGGCTTACTTAAAAAGTTAGACACTGTTCAGCTGGAGAGATTCTCTCACATTAATGTGGTAGAAATGTTTTTCTACATGAACGTGAACCTGAATGATTTCTTTTGGAATCACAATAAAGAGAAAATCTGCCAATAGCTGTATTTGGGGCTTTAAGAGACACACGGAGGGTGAAAGATACAGTAAGAATGGGGAACTTAACTGGAAGTCTTGCAAATTGACAAGAATGCTCAAAACTATTGGAGGACAGTATGTGTGTGCGTGAGAGACAGGATGGTCACACAGCTTCATACTGGCTATTGTAGTCTTCATCATCATAAACACAGAGCTTTCAGCTCCTCGGTTAGAGTCTATGATTTTCCGAATGGCCGCAGAATCGCTTCCTGGCTTTTTGCTTTTTTGCGCAACTCCTGTGAGAAACTGAGCGGAGCTGAGCACCAGCCGGCTGGAACTGTTAGTTGGAGTTAGTAGTTCTTTTGTAGAGTCCCGGGTGAGCATGAAAGGTAGGGTTAGCTGGGTCTCTGTCTGGGAGAATACCTATCCCGAGGAAAATTAGACGGGATGCTGGGGCAAGTTCACCATTAGTTGGGTGTTAAGAAAAGATGATTGCATGCCCTTTCTGGCCCAGACTGAAACGTGCCAGTGAGTGGGGCTGGCTGAGGAGGTGGGGCAGCAGTGCAAGTCTGTGCAAGAGGAAGGACTACACCAGCGTGTATGACTTGGAGTAGGCCCCCACACTCTGTTTCTGCAGTCTCCCCAGTGCAGAGGAGCTGCTCTCGAGCAGCGAGTCTCTGGAGCCCCCCACCTTGTTGCTGTTGGTGGGGTTGCTGCCCGTGCTGGAAGTGGAAGCCGTCGCCGCGTTGTTGGAGCTGGGCATGGTGAGAGTCCTCTGGGGCAAGGTGGCGGTGCCCGAGCTCGAACCCAAGCTGCCCAGCCCAGAATGGCCCAGCGTCAGGGCCTGCTGCTTGGCAGGGTCAAGAGTCTTGTGACGGCCCTGGGTGTGGTACGCCCGCTGCGTCAGGCTGCGGATTGAGGCTTCCCGCGGTGGCACAGCCGGGCACGGGTCATGCAGCTCCCCTTGCTTGCGGAAGAATGGGTCCGTCTTCATGTAGAGGGGTAGGTTGCAGAATTCACCTGAGAAACGGTGAGAAAGTTGTCAAGAGAAACCATATCGATAAATATGGGCCTGCAGTTTATATTGAGTGTCTTAACTGTAACAGGAAGGTTGTGCTACATGTGAACTCGACGCAGGGTTCACACAGAACTGTCCTCGCATGGCTTTGCACTTACTTTTGTTGGCGCGGTGGGGAATGGGCACAGCCACATTTTTACCACGGTCGTAGTCCTGCGGTTTGGGCGGCGAGGCAGTGAAGCGGCAGATGCCCGGCTCAGACGGCGTGCTGAGGGAGGTCATGCTGTCCGCCGGGTCATTGGTGCCCGTGGTCATCTGGTCAGACGAGCTGTCGGAGATGAAGCACTCCGTGATGGTGAACTTGGCGTGCTGCAGGTGCTCCTCCAGCTTGGCGTGCTCGTAGGCCCTCGCCAGCTCCTCGTAGGTGGAGGAGGCGCTCTCCGTGGACACCATGCTGTTGCGACCCTTGTCTGGAAAAACAGATGATATATTATTGCGGCACAAAGTTCCTTCACTGCTGCTGTTTCAGAGTGCAGAAGCTTTGAGCTTCAGTGTGCCAGTTGTACTGGCGGGGCTTCACCCACCTGTGTCTTGGGAGAGGCTGGCGCTGTAGCTGTCGCTCTCAGTCGCAGTGATGCCGTGAGAGCCCATCGTCCGCCAGTCCGAGGTCAGCGTCCGCGCCGAGGCCGTCGACTGGCTCTGACTCGGTCGGCTCAGCGTCCACTGGCTGGAGTACCGGTTCCTGGAGCTGTGAGCCGATTTTATACTCTTCCTGGACACGGGGTCTGAGAGAGGTCACGGTGATCAGAGAGCTGCTTCGTGCTACAGACACTGTGTATCCACGCATCGATTATCAGGACTAGATACTAGTTATCGTCTTTGACTGTCTCGTTACTGTCCTGACTGAAGACTGTGTAAGGATGTCCCATATTGCAAACGTCTTGTCACTTAAACACAACACTGCAAAAATCCTTATTTTAGAAAGAAAAAGCCAACTTACTGGTGCCTGGGCGGATGTCCGACATGTCAATCAAAGGCCCTGAGTTCTGGATGAGGGCTTGGTGGTGCAGAGACACGCCCGTGCAGAAGTTCTGCGGATTCACCGACTGGCTGAACTCAGTGTCTGTCACTGGCACCGCTGCCTTGTCCTCCCCTGTCGCAGGCCAGGGATGAGGAAGTACGTCAGTTTTTACGCAAAAACGCTTAATGATCTAATACGAGCGAGGAGGAAGTTACACCGATAAATGACAGTCGTGTTATTGTCACTGTGCTGCCACGTGCCTATCTGTTTGATGCCTTCCTTGTCCTCAATGAGAAGCTGAACACGTGGGATGTCGATGTGGAGCCTCGGTCCTTGAGGAGGGCCTTTCACGGGGGTGTCGATGCTGCGATTGTTCTTGCTGCACACACAAACACACACACAAGGAAGTGACACTTCTTAACTTCACACAGTTATACTGCATTCTCTTACATCATATTCCAAAAAACATTTTTTTACATAAAAACTATGCCTATACAAGCTGACTCTTACCTGATAAGCATCTCAGCAAGGCTCTTGGCATCTACAAGAAGACAATAACTTAATTAGATTATGGTTGGCAGTGAAGATAATCGTTTCAACTTGTCACTCTATGTTACACTTATCCACTGAACACAATAACACTGCTCTCTCTCTCTCTCTGAACTCTGTCTCTTCCTTCCTCTCACCCCTGAGACGTTTAAGCCTCTTCTCCTTGCGTTTCTTGCGGATAATGAAGAGCAAGGCGACACCCAGGGTCACCAGGATGACGGGAGATCCGATGGAGAACAGCTTCTTCACATCGTCGCCTTCTCCGCGAGCCGATTTGATGGGCGGGATTGTGCCTGCGCAGGGAGGAGGGGAAAAGGATGGAGAAGTTAGTGTGCCAAAGGCAGAGATGACCTTGGAGCGACGGGCAGATTGAAGGAGGCGCGGGGATTCACTTACTGCCATCATAGTCAGTGGTGGCGAACTGGGAGCTCTGGTTGCCGCACCCGGCGCTGTTGCAGGCCTTCATTTTGAGCTCGTACCAGGTGGCCTCCCGCAGCTCGCTGAGGAAGAGCTGGGTGGTGGAGTTGGCCTTGAGGCTCTGCCAGGCCCAGGTGCCTTTGGGTCTGAAGTCCAGCATCAGGTCGGTGATGGGGCAGCCGCCGCTGGTCCAGCCCTGCAGGTTGAGCCCCGCGTGAGTGGAGTTGATGTGGGTGAGCAGAGGCTGGTCCTTGTTGAACACTGGTTCTGTGGAGAGGAAGGACACAGAAGAACAGGGGGGTTAGACGGAGTCTAACACCGAGGACATGGACAACAACTCGGCTCGCTGTGATATTGAGTCTGAATATTTCCCTGTTGGATATCACAGCATCCTAGCAACACTATGGAGCCATTTTGTGTCTTTCTGTTGTATTTATTTGTTTTTATTTATTTTATTTTTAACTGACTTAGCATTAAGTAAATAGGCATCAACCAACACATTCCCTTTATTACAACAAAAATTTGATGAAATAGAAAAGCAAGTAAAAACCAGATGTATATTTTGGCAATGTTGGAGAGGCAACAATTCATACATTTAAAATAATACATTTGCAAATCAAATTTTATTGTGTCATGTAGCCCTAAAGTTACATTCTTTTTAAGCCCGTTTCACTTGTCACCCACGTCTCCAACACTTTTGCTTCCGCCCCTCACCTCTTCCGTGGGTCTTGGCCTCGATGATCTCGCTGATGCGCCCCGAGCCCACGCTGTTCTTGGCAGCCAGCTTGACCTTGTACCAGGTTCCACAGCGCAGGTTGTCCAGCCTGAAGGAGCGCTCGCTGGAGCTGATGAACACGTCCCTCCATTCCTCGGTGTTGTCCACAGAATACTGCAGCACGAATCCTGCGGTGTCACACGGCACAGCCTCATGTCAAACCCGAGTGCTCTGCAACAACTATGGTTGTGCATGAAAATGAACGATCCTGCTGCTGCTGCATCTGTCGGACACCAGGGGGCAACAACCAGCTACAGACAGCGAGCGTTTGCCTGCTTCCTACACAGAAACATTAAGCTCATTGTTTACAGTGTAATATGCAGCATTAGTACAACTGATAGCAGGAGGGTGAAGCACACCGAAAGGGATCTGTCAAAGAAACGATGAGACAGGTCAACTCTATTTGATCTTGAGGGAGGCGCAAGCCGTCTCTCTGGTGTCTCACGGTAAGTCGGGTCGGGAGCATACCTCTGATGGAGCTTCCTCCATTGTCCCCAGGAATCCAAGCCAGGGTGATGGAGGAGGTGGAGGTCGTGGAGACGGTCAGACGAGGCTGGTCAGGAGGAACTGGGCGCACGTGCACAAAGACAGCGGCTCAACGATCGGCGCCGAAATGTCACAAGGCAAAACACGTCTAGCGCTAGTCGAGCGCCGCTCATATACGTCTCCTGCTTCCTCTTACCTTGCACCACGAGATTGACTATGATGGTGTCGAAGCCCAGTGTGTTGGTGGCTGTACAGGTGTAGTACCCAGAATCCTCCGCTTTGACTGAACGTAGCACCAGCGTGCCGTTGGATAAGATCTGCCGCTGACTGTCAGCTGTCACTGGATTGGCGGAGTCCTCGCTGGCAACACACAATTGGGGTTACAGATGTTAAGGACCTCGTCGTGGAGTAAGCGAGGCTATATTTATCTTTGTTTTCTCCTCATATAAGCTGCAGCATCTGTCCAAGCGAGGCATGACGCTGCCACGTAAATAGCATACGATGAGCTCTGACCTGTCTTTGGTCCATTTGATCGTGGGGGCGGGCTCTCCCACGGAGCTGCAGGGCAGACGCACTTCCTTCATCCAGGGCGTGGTCACCGTGCCCCCAAAGGACAGGATCTTTGCTGGGACTGCTCACAAAAGACGCGTGGAAACAATTAACCTCAGTGGCATGTTCTCACACATGGACGGTGAGAGATGCACCAAAACAAAACAAAACAAAAAAATCACAAAGCTGTCTCTCTTCATACGTCAGGTTGTCTCTTCTGCGTTTGCTGAATGAGTGACCCAGTTCTCCCTGAGGGGAAAAGGCCTTTACTTACTGCTGATGGAGTGAAAAGCTGTAGCGAGGCCCCCTCCTCTACCCTCTTAGTTTCAGTCTATCTTTTCTCCATAGACCCTCCCCTCTATCGATTCTCACCTGCTACTTCTCTCCCCAAGGGTCATTTTACTGGATAGGCCCTGTTCATCACCACATAATTAACAACAGCGTTTCTTGCCACATAGCCGCTGCTCAATCAATACTACAGCTGTCAATCAATAGCAGGGAGGGCAGACGGAGGGAGGAGGAGAGAGCGCGATGAAAGTGATCCATGTGCAGGATATCATTTTGCCATTTCATAGCCATCTTTACAGAGCTCCCCCCTCTTAACCTTTAAAAAATCTCTCTACCCTTTTCCTCCACTACAGGACCCACCTTTCCCAGCAGGCTCCACCGTGACCTTTGCGCTGATGTTGCCGCGGCCGGCAGTTGTCACGGCTGCAGCCCAGATGTGGTACTGTTTACCACGGCTGAGGTGTGTGATGCGGTAGAAGAGCATCTCAGGGTTGGCCTCGTACTCACTGGGTGCCTGGGACAGAGGGCACGCAACGTCATGTTAGCAACCAATGATGACACAGCGACATGACAGGCCTGGTGGCAGCTCGCGTACCAGAAACTCTACCAGCCTAAAGAAGTGTTGAGAGGCTTATACAGCTCACATGGGAATTGGCAGAAAATACTCAGGAATAAAGCATTCTGCCATGTGTGTGTTCATTTATACACTCGTTACTTGGTGGGAGCTCCTTTACTGCATCAACAATTCTTAAAAAGCTGATGGTAAATATTGCACCTTTTCACACTATTCTCATTTTTTGATATGTTTCTAAATGCTTTTCTAGTTTTGTATTCGATTTACCTTAAACCTTATACAATATGTGTAATTACGGCACACGTTCATATTCTTTGTTGCTTCATTTGAATCAAAGCCTCCAGATGTTTTCTGCTCTGTGATGTGCACTGTGTGTTTCTCACATCTTGATATGGGGGGCCCCTCTCAACTACGAATGACCTCTTAATGGACTTGCCTTGCAGACTTGCATAGAAACTTATTGATTTGCAAATCTATACGTGTCACTCAGATGATCGCTGGAAATAATCCAGACGCAGGTAAGGAGCTCTGATGAGTCGAGTTTGACTCGGCTTGACTGAAACGATGATAAAGGAAATGTCATTTTGGTGGCAGGGATTCCCCGGCTGCATTTATTTACCTTTGAGATGCAAGTTAAGTGCTTTGAGTGAGTAACGGTATCATTTTGCAGGACGCAAGTGCTGTGCTGCATAATATAATACAAATGCATAAGGTAAATGCATTTCATGCTTTGAGAATTTTAATATGTGCTTAAGCAATTAGGGAAAACTGTAAAGTAAAAAGAAAAATTGGAAAAATGCATTTTGGAACAACTCAGATTCCAGATCGTGAATGATGAATTTGATTCTACAGAGGTCGATTTGTTGACTGGATTAAGACAAAATAACAATTGCGTCTGAAATGCTGGATTAAACTGTGTGCTGAATGTTGTCCGACAAGTACGTCTTTGAAGAAGACATTCACACGTACATCTGCGCGCACACGCACAAACAGCGTTTTCTCTCAAATCAAGCTCGTGTTCTCTCTTTAATCTGTTCATCTCTCAGCGTTCATCTCCAGTTCCTTCACCATTTGCTTATCCCTCTTTTCCTCTATCCTTCTCTGTCTAGCTCAGTGAAGAGAAGAGGATGGAGGGACGGGGTGTGTGTGTGTGTGTGTGTGTGTGTGTGTGTGTGTGTGTGTGTGTGTGTGTGTGTGTGTGTGTGTGTAGGGGGTTGCATTCGAACATTCCTGCAGCATAGCGGTGGTGTTGTGGTGATCCAGGGAGTGATACAGGGAGATAATGAAAAGACGGACAAAAGCACTCTCATCTCGATGTGACTGATACCCTCCTCTGCTCCTCCCTTTTTCCCTGCCCGTCTCTCACTCTCTCCCCCCTCATCCCTCTCTTTTTTGCCTCTCATTTCCCCCTGGTCTCTCCCTACCTCTAATGGTGTGTCTCTTTCTCTCTCTCAACCTCCTTTCCTCCCTCCCCCTCCCTCCCTCCCTCCCTGCGCTCATTTACATGGCACTCATGCACAGAGAAGGAGGAATATTTGTGAATAATAAGAAAGTGAGATTCGAGCCAGATATCGGATTTCACTGCGTGTTGGTGTTTGTGGCGTACATGATCGAAACCACGGGTGAAATGCCGCACATACACGTCTATAAATAGAAGATATTGAAATGTGATGTCTGCGTGTGTGCTTCTGATGCGGCAGTGTGCATGTGTGAGCTTGTTCTCTGCCTCATTTGCATATCTACGTCTCATCACGTTGCCAAGACAACCTCATCTGTTCATCTGGGAGGGCAGGAAATAAAGCGATGGTGCAAACACAGTGAAAAAGAGAGGGAGCAAGAGAGGCGCGCACACACACACTCACACACGGGTTCAATTAATAAAAGTGGTTGCAAATTAATTGTGTCAATTGGTCGATTTTTATCGGGTTCACAAATTCCTTGCGTCGCGATCACCTGGAACATTTCCTAACGGCCCTTTGTGAGTCACGCCCAAAGACTTACCGGCTGTCCGGACCCTGGACTGGAGCAGTAGATGGTGTACTTGCGGATGACACCATTTGGTTTGTGTGGAGGTAACCAGGACACAACCACGCTGCTCGGGGAAGAGGGAACTGCCTTGATGCCAGCCGGCGGGCCGGGAACTAGAGAGAAGAGAAAAACCAAAAACACAGGGACGTCACCGCGGCGGGCATGCGTACATGTTCGTGCTTCTGTGTGTGTTTTTCTTGCACGTGCACGCTGGGTGCCTGTTAAAGTGAGCAGGCTTGTTTGCAGATTGGCGGCCTTATCCAGCGCTAAGCCGCTCTGCCGGGACTTGGACGGACTCCCTTCGGGTAGACGGCCGTGACATATGTTCATTTAGACACTGGTCAGCGTTTCTGACTCCGTGACACCCAGTGTTCTCTAAACTCTCCGAGCCGCAAACAGATTAGACGCTAGCGTCTGATCCTCTGCTAGCCACTTCGTCTTGACACTGGACACCACTTTAATACTCTTACTGCAAGCTAAATGCACGGGAGGGGTTTAAAATGGATGCACGCTTTACAAAAAAAAAACAAAAAAACACAGCAGGACACTGGATGCTGTTGAAGGTGAACAACAATGCTCCTGTCGCAGTGGCCTCGCGGCATGGCATTCACAGTCTCAAGTCTATTCAGTCCCCACATAAATATAACTTGTTCCTGACAGTGGGCCTCATCTGGGGTCTAAAGAAGGAGGCTACCATAGTGTAAGATCCAGACCTGTAAACCCCCCCCCCCAGTCATTCAACCAGTCCAGGACTACTTCATCCTGAACATTACACGGGCAGCGATGAACACGACACAAACTCGGAAAGGATAGATGTAGCGAGCGGGCTCTGAAAGTGGGAGGCGGGGATGAAAGAATGATAGGTGCAGTTCCCTCGGGGAGAGTCGAGGGTGGTGGTGGCAGCGGGGGGGTGGGGGGTGGTGTCATTATCATAACCGGACCTCCATGTCGAAGTAGGAGTGGCAGTGGGGGTGGGGGTGGGGGGGGTTGAGTCCCATCTGGTGCCCAAAACCTGCCCAAAATTTGCTGACACCCTGCTGCACAGCCAGCGGAGTCCTTGTGATGATGAGGAGCGGAGGCACAATGGTGCTGAGTGAACAGCTCCGCCCACATGAATATATTATGGACTACTGTGCCAATCACAGGAGGATATGTAGAGGGCTATTACACCTTTTAACTATGACATTCATCTGTTGTCTCTCTTATGTCTTATTCATTTTGTGAGCCAAGAACAGGCTGATATCGCCTCTCTATCTTTCCATCTTCGACCCTCAAGGCCCCTCCTCCATAAAAAGACACGGATCTGGCTGTAATCCCGCCTCCAATGGTGTAAGCACAAAATTAATTCTCTTTAATCCGAGAGGAGTTAATCCTCATGCCTATGGCAAGAGTGCTGGTGGAAGAGACACAGGCCTGGGCTGAGGGCTGACTCCTGAATGCTATATGGTCCCAAAGAGCGCCCCTCCTCTTCCCCCAGTGTCTCCCGCCAGCCCTCCCTCAGCCCGGAGCCATGCACCAAAGCCTCTTAATTCTCATTAGCAGTGCTAATGGAGGTTCCCATCATAAATGAGCTTTTGTCATGGGTTTGAGAAACAGCTCGGCACCCTTTTTTACCACCCCCCTCCCATCTCCCTAACCGTTTTACCTCATCCCACGCACATAAAAATATGGATGATTTCAATAAATGCCGACATCTTTTTGAGTCTCTGTTTGCGTGCACACTCACGGTCCTCGCGGGTCTGGATATACAGGACGTTGCTGCGGACCCCGTCTCCAGCCTGCGTGTAGGCGAGCACCTGGACACTGTAGTTGGTGAACTTCTCCAGTCCTCGCAGCTCCACCTGCTCACGAGTGGTGGTGATATTCTGCATCTCTCCCCATTCTAAGGGAGAAGAGGGAGGGGCAACTTGTTTGAGAGGGCCCTGGCGACTTCCTGGTGGAAAGGCAACACAGACCAGCTCTTGCTTTGCTAAAAATGTTTCGGAGGAAATTCGATTACTGCTCAGATTACAGGGCAGCAGCTTGTGGTTTTCTGGAAGTAATTTCCCTCAAAACATATTTGCCAAAGCAAATTAACTGAATATGAAGTTAATTCTTAGGAGACAGGATTGAACAGTCACGGGAGGCACACACACACATCCACACCACAGCACTGTAATCTCAGAGACCATCAACACCAGTGGAGTTATCTCATACAAAAAGAAACGAGGGCAAACGTGGACAAATTCAGAAGTATAAAGCAACTGTGCTTCATGAGAAAGGTGCGGACACACGGGCACATTCTGACGCACAACATCAAAGGAAAAGTTGGTGGTGGGTGGGGAAGTTTTAGAATGAGATAGGTGATAATTACTCTGCATTGGCCACTGGGCCTGGCCCCCACAGCACCCACCTCCGTCAGGGAAGAGGGACCAAAACACAACCCGGTAGCCTTTCAGCACACCGTGCAGCGTCAGCCGTGGAGGCTCTGCCCACGTGATCACGGCCTCGTCCGACGTCACCGAGATGGCTCGCACGTTCTGCGGAGGCTCGCTGGGCACTGGAGGGAGAGGGGGGGGTGAGCGTTAGCGGCGCACGGTTTAAATGCGAGTTTTGATGTTGTCTGAATGATTTCGTCTTGGCAGAAATCTTTGGGCATGGCCGGCGCTGACTAAAACCGATAACTAATGACTACTAAACACCACGACCCACAGGCGATCTCTGCTGAAATAAATCAGTCAAATAAGATCAAACTAGCTCTCAATAGCTCCTTGTTCACTGCTAGCAAGGAGAGGAGCTGTGGAGGGGGCTGAGCACTGAGAGAGAGAGCATAATGAATAGTAAAATAGCCCCATCGCAAAGGGTTAAAATGCAGATGAGGTGGGTGGGTTGAGCTGCAACGTAGAGAATAAAATCTGAAGGAGGACGATGTTCATCTTTAAGGTAATTGCGGTTGTAGGGGCAGCTCCAGACTACCCGTCTCAACAATCACTGCTCCTGTGATCAGGGTGTCTATCATTACTGTCCAAACAGGCAGGGAGGGTCCACTAAAAAATATAAGAAATAAAAAAAGACGTAAAACGTACAGACAAGAGAGATGAGGAGGCAACCGACTGGAGGGAGGGGAAGATAAAGGAAAGGAGAGGAGGAGAAAAAAGGAGTGAGAGCGGGCAGACATTTGGAGAGTAATGGGGTGCCTCGTTCCTCTCTCGCCATCTCCCAGCCTAATGAGGGTGCTAATTAAAGTCCAAAGAAGAATGGGGGATGTGCTGAGAATTCATTTCGACCATTTTGTTTGAGCATGTGTCTGGATGTGTACGTTAGCGTTAATTTGTGCGCCTTCCATCCTGGTTGTTTTTTTTTTTTTTGGTGAGCAACTCAATTTACTCGGTTTTCTGCAAAACTGAAAAGGTATACCCATCTTTCTTTTTCTTTCCGCCCTCCCACACTCTCTCCTACACTGCGTCTAGCAGTCTACCTTCTTTCTATCTTTCGTCATCTTGCCATCTACTTTTCCTACCATCTTCCAGCGTGGTAGCGTTGATCTCAGTACTGGATGGGCCGGTGCCAGCTCTGTTGAAGGCCTGGACCACTACCCCGTACTGGGCAAACTTCTTGAGGTTGTCCAAGGTGTACACTTCACTGTCCCCCGTGGCCTTCATCTCCACTATGCTGTACTGGCCATTGCTGCCTGGACCGTTCTCTCTGTAACCGATCTGGTAGCCTCGGATTACCCCATTCTGCAGCTCTTTCTTGGGAGCCTGAAAGAAATGCGTTGATTCATTGAAACTTGTGAGTTCCTGTTGCAGAACTTGGCAGTAATGTGTGCAGTCATAGCGGTAAAGACGAAACACAACACAGGACTTTAGCGAATGAAAGATTTCGATGATGTATCCAACACGTGCTCTGGTTGCATTACCATCATTTCTATCCTCACAGATGTCTATGCACTAGATCTGAATACTTTGGCTTTGGATGTCACATTATATGAGAAGCCATAGTGACTTAACTTTCATCATTATAAAAAATTATTAAGCTGTTTGTCCCACATAGGACAAACTAATGGCACAAGTTTAGACATTTGCCTCTCTAGCCCTTACTTCCAGATTAAGAATATAACTATTAACCATAGAGCTTGTTACAATGCTGCTAAGCATAAATTAATCAATTTATCATAAATTAATCAATAAAATTCCTTAAACCAAAACACTAGGGTTAAGACATACATGACAATTTCAGATTCTGGTCTCAGGACAAAGTGTGGTTGTTTGTGGTCACTATATTCATTTTTAAATGGACTGCTGTGCAGACAGAAGCGCTTGTTCACATGAAGGAGACGTCCACTGTGACTCAGCTTAGTAATTAAATGAAAACAGTTCAGTAATAACAGCTTTTACCCTCCATGTGACCCGTATGCTCTGGGATGTCATCGGTTGGAGGACTACATCCATTGGTGGGCCGTCAGGCGCTGTTGACGGAAGATAAAGTGTTACCGTCATTACGCACAGCCCTGCTCCACGCAGAGTAACAGCAGTGGAGAATCACAAACCACTTACGCGCTTCTTCGGTGCTGATTGTGAGCTCTTTGCTGGGAAGGCTGCGACCAATCTTGTTGTAGGAGTACATGCGGATGCTGTAGACGCAGGCTGGGTGCAACTCTACAATGTTGGCTTGGTTGTTGGTGGGTGAGATGTTCCTGGTCGTGTACATGTGATCCCAGGAGTCTGTGAAACACGAAAAGATTTTTAAGGTTTTTTTTTTTAAGACAAGCGTCACAGACCTCACACGCATGTTTAGAGTTAAGATGCCTTACCTGACTTGTTCTTGTACTCTATGTCATAGCTGGTGATGATGCTGTTCCCGTCGAACCTTTGGATCCAGCGCAGGTTCATGCTCCTGTCCTTCACCTCCCTCACTTCAAGCTCGGGGGGATCTGGTGGTTCTGTGTGTTAGAAAAAGAAAGAGAAAGAGAAAGAGAGAGAGAGAGAGAGAGAGAGAGAGAGAGGAGGTGAGCTATTTCACAGCTGATCCTACAGCTATTTCTAAAAAGACGGTCCATAAAACCGGAGGTTCTGTTTCATCAGCCCCAAAGCTTTAGTAAAGATACGTATAGTATGCGGTATAGATACCTTGCACAGTGAGTTGGATGAGCCCTCGACCCTCTCCGTAGGAGTTGATGGCGTGGCAGGAGAAGAAGACAGAATCTCCTCGCTCGGCCGGGTTCAGCTGTGAGCATCAACACAAACAGGACAGGGTTACAAATGTGCCCAGAAATGTACAGAAGATGTAGCAGAGCAGCGACGCACATCATCTTCTGCAGCTGTGCAAAACATTTACATCAACATTGCGTCTTGAACACTGAAAAGCAGGTAATTTAACATTGTTTTAATATAATGTCATACTATTAAAGGAATAGCCTGACATAGTAGGAAATAGATATTTGTGTTTGACACAAGACTGGCATTACTCTCACATCTGTATGCTAAAAATGAGGCTACAGCAAACAGCCAGTTAGGTTAGCTCAAGGCTATAGACTGGAAAGGGGGAAACAGCTAGCTTAAGATAACACGAGCCACCCATCAGGCCTTATGTGGCCTCATTTTGAAAAGTTGACACTTAATTTATTAGTAATTTTTGCTCTATACTCTCAAACGCTCCTCAGTTCTTGAGTTCAGGGTCTGGGGACGCAGGGTTGCATCGCGATCTGACCTTCAGGGTGGAGATGACTTCGTCACCCTTCTTGTTGATGGTGATGGAGTAGCGCGGGTTTCTCTCCGCGTCGATGACGGTGTCGCCTCTCTCCCAGCGGATGATGATGGGCTGCTCGCCCCGCGCCGTGCAGTTCAGCTCCTTGGTCTGGCCCTTTCTCGCCATGGTGGTGTTGGGGTGGCTGGTGATCATGGCGGGAACTGAGCAGAATCGCAGACACGCGTCAGTGTGACGAATATTATTATACGGGGTAATGAGATGAGGGAAGAGAGATGGAAAGCGAGGATATATTACAGATGTATAGACATCTCTATCGCTGCCCTTCGTTCTCCATTTTCATTTCACGCTTCAAGCCCCACTGGCCCTCTTAAGACTACCTCCTCCCCATCTGCCCTCTTCTTCTCTTCTTTTCCATGCTCTTGCTTCCTTTCTCCTCCTCATTTCCTCAGACATAGATTATTGATTGAAGGGGTTCCCGTGGTTTTGTTTTCATCACTAATTCATCAGCCCTTTTCCCCACCAGGAGCACACAGACAGGCAGCCAGAGCACATCAATCAATATCAAAGATAGCCCTAGTTAAAGATGTGCAGGACAGACGAGATTTTGTTATGTTCGGTACAGGCCGCGCTAGCCTGGGGCAAAAGTGCATCTTAGAGGAGCTGATTCCCCTCCAAAAAAGCTAAGACTTATCTCTGTATACAGTACACAAGCCGGGGAGATGTGGTTATAAAACGAAGTGTGCTCAAGCCAAAGAGAGAATGATTGACACTTACTCTTGACAGTGAGGATCATGCTCTTACTGATGTCTGAGCCCACTCCATTGGAGGCCTGACAGAGGTAGTACCCTCTGTCGTCCTCCAGAACATGCCGGATGAGCAGAGATCCATTTGACATGATCTGGATTCGGCCAGTTAGAGGGACTGGGTGGTACTGCTGAGGGTTTCCTACACCTACGCCACACAACACAAACCAAAGACATGTCACTTGCTTCTTGATCTTGATATTGCATTATTGCAGGGGTGATGCGCTGATTTTACCTTTGGCATGTTTCCACATGACTTTCGGCGGTGGATAACCTTCCACAGAGCAGTTGAGAACGCCGGCTTTGCCGTAGATGCAGTCCTGGTTGTTTGGCTGCACCACAAAACGCGGCGGCACTGAGAGACAGAAAGACGCGCTGACCTCAAACGAAAAGAACTCAAATGACAGATTCCAGGAAAAGGTACGAAATGGAAGTGCTCCTAAAATAACAAGTGCAGTTCTAAGCTCCCGCTGCACATTCGTTATCACATCTGATCTGACCTAATTCATCATCGCTGTGCCACTCTCCTCTCGCTCAGTCCCTCACCAGTAACAATCAACTGTCTCTCCCAGCTGACGGTGGCGGCGGCATTGCTGGCGATGCAGGTGTAGTTTCCGTTGTGCTTCAATGTCACCTTGGAGATTTGTAGGGAGCTCATGAACTCTTTGGTCTCTATTGCAACGCCAGAGGCGGAGCCTGGCACGATGAGCTGGCCGTCTTTGTGCCAGGTGATGCGTATGGGCATGTCCCCAGATGACACCACGCAGGCGATGTACATGAGCTTCCCCACTGAGGTAGAGGGGATATCAAAGGGCTGGATGAGCGGCGGCACTGGGGGAGAGAAGAAGAGCGCAGAGAGTCAGTGGAATACAAGCAGCGATAGATGTGGAAGAGTGAAAGTGTGGCCATCTGGAGCAATGCTGAGAGAGAGAAGGTCATTGGCCAGTGCCCCCCCCAGCCCCCATCTCCTGCACCCATAATAGCTGCACTGGTAAGAGTCCAATTGGCAGCAGGAAGTCATTCCGTTGCCATAGTAATGAAGGTTGGGGTGGGGGTACTACAGCTGAGACATCTGGGGGATTTAATCTAGGCTTCATTATTATTCATCTAATTAAATCAGAGACACACTCACACTCGGGCACATGCACACACCCTTAAACACCTCTGCAGCTGCCTCGCTACCGTCGTGACCCAACTCGCACACTAAAACAAGCTACAGGCGCAAAGTGAAACATAAATCCATCCCCAAACACCGTCCACCTCTGTTGTGAAGCTTCAGTGTGAAGCTGAAATCCGTCCACCTGCCAGTGACTGGATGCACTCATCCAAATTTGTTTTTTGTTTTTGTTTTTTTTGGGGGGGGGATCAATCATGTTTACCTTTGACGGTGACGTGGACGGTCTGGTTGATCGACACCTGGGGCTGGATCAGAACGCTACACAAGTAGGTGCCCTCGTCGGCGCCCTTCTGCACGTCCGTCAGCCTCAGGGTGCCGTTCTCGAACACCACTTGGCGATGATTATCGGGCAGCTGCATGCCGTCCTTCAGCCACTTAATGGAGTAATATGGGTAGCCGATCACGCGGCACGTTATGTAGGTGTTCCTGCCCGCCACTGCGGTGATGTCCCGCATGGGTCTGATTCGAGGTGGACCTGGAGACCCGGGGAAGAGAGGGAGGGGATGGAGGGAGGAGACGGAGAGAGACACAGAGGTCGGAGAGAGGGGCAGATGAGGTGAGGGAGGTCATGGCAGAGCAAGGGAGCAGCCACGGAGACAGGAGGTGAGGAGATTGAGGTTGAGGGATAGAGTGATTGGGGCAAGTTGACAGGTGAAGAGGGAGGTTAGTTGTGCTCCCTTTCCGAAAATCTGATGGAGGATATTTGTTGATTGTATCCTAATCAGATATTCTGTGTATATAAGTGTATATAAGCGCAGATAGACAAATAGACAGATCGCTAGATAGATAGATAGATAGACAGATAGATAGAGAGTTGTGTGTGTAATGGATGTCTCTCACTAACCCCTGCGTGTTTGCATAGAGTCAGGTGTAGAGTGCATTTATATTGAAAAGCAGACAGGCACCTCTTACGTTTATGCGCGCTTGGTACTCGGCGCTACCGGCCGAGTTTGCGTGCGACGCAACGATACACTCCCCCGTCGCGAATGAGCGGGCTGCTGACGTTGACGTGCGACACCGTCAGGCCGTCCGACAGCGTGTACTGGCTGGTCTTGTAGGTGGAGTCGCGCACCACGGGCTCGTCGTCCAGCGTCCAGGTGATGGAGGGGGGCGGGGCTCCTTTGGCATGACACACGAGGGAGAAAGGCTCGCCGGGGTTCACCACCCGCTCGCTGAAGGAAGACACGATACGAGGAGTACCATCTGAGAGGAGACAGAGGGAGAGATGGAGGGAGGGAGGGGCAAAAGAGAGAGGGCGAGCGATGAGGAGACAGAAAAGCAAAATGTTCAACGCTGCGGATTTGGATTCCTTTTTAATCTCCATCTCTGCCTCACTTTTAAAGCCAAATGATTTTCACGGCGGCAAACACTTGATATAAGGCAACAATAACATGGTTTCCTGTGATTTTGCTGTTACAGTGCAGTCATAAAATACCTGCCGCGACCCTCTTTCTACAGAATCTGTACTTCCCTGACGTACCCTCTAGCAGAATAATGGAAAAGTCCTGAGCAGTGTGGCCCTTTCGCGAGGCGAAGCACTGGTAGGCCCCGGAGTGGAACTTCTGTGCTGCGGTGATCTGCAGGGTGTCGTTGTGTTGCCCCTGGATGGAGATGTGCTGGTCGGGGACGATGGGCTCCGTGTTCCTGTACCAGGTGACGGTGTATTCCGGGGAGCCCTCCACAGTGCAGGTGAAGAACAGTGTGCTGCTGATGCCGGTTTTCAGATTCTTAGGCGACAAGGTCACGCGTAGTGGATCTGAGAGAAGGAACGCCATCAGAATCCACGTCACATGGAAAATGAAACATCCATTTGCTTTCTTTGGGTTTCTGCATTTTCATTTAATTTTCCACGGTAAACCAAAGTGTGGTGTGTCCTTAGTAGAAAATGCTGTTAAAAATAAAACCATCACAAAATTTAATACTGCTGCCAAAGAAAACCTATTTTAAATAATCAGCTTTTTGTTATAAGGCTAGCAACATTTAAATTATACTCCACACCATATTAGGTTATTATGTTATATATATATGTTTAAAATATAGGTAAATAAATATAGTATGCATCTTCAGAGTGAATAAAATCATTAAACTGGAATCAAAACAGGAGATGCGGATTCACAGACACACAGTGGGTGTTCATTCATTCGTGGGGGTGGGGGGGTGGGGGGGTACAATCAGCAGCGGTGACTCAATCAGTTTGACGAACTCATTAAAAAAGCAGCTGGAGATATCTCTTCACATCTCTGTCCACTTGTGTGTGTAAGTGTGTCTGCGCGCGTGTGTGTGTGTGTGCGCAAATGTCAGTGAGCAATAAGGCAGCTGGTGGTGTATGCTGGGGGGCATCGCTGTACCCCCCCCTCCCCCCCACCCTGTCAGAGTCACAGAGTGTGCTGCCATGATGTGCCCACTGGCAAAGCCTACCGCCTCTTTATTCTCTCCCTCTGTCTCGCCTTCTCCCGCTCTTTGTTTCTTTGTATACATTACACAATGCGCATTTATCTCCGCCCCTTGTATCATCTCATGATTATGTTGTGTAGATAATGTCATTCCGGCACCGTCTGGACGTCTGGTCGTCCCCACCGTGACCCCTCGTCTTCGTCTCTTGTCGTCTTCGCCCTCTCTCTGACAGTGAGTGGTGCTGGCAGCTGCGTTACGGATCCAGTCTCAGTGAATTACTGCCCCGTCTTGTTTTTTGAGACTTGATATGATGGGGCGTCACGCGGCTCACACACATGTTTGTCACAGACACACTCCAGGTGTGACTTACTGTATATGTGCGCCTCAAACCAAAGAGAGAGGCGTTTGTGAGTGTGTCTGTCTGCCAGGCCGATTCACCGAGAAGACAGTGTGGGAGTCTGTCAGGGATGTTGGCGAGAGTGTGTGTGTGTGTGTGAAAGTGCAGCCGAGCTTCCCCTCCTCACACACCTATAACGTGAAGCTGTCCGGACACCTCCTTTGAGCCAAAACTGTTGGTGACCTCGCAGGCGTAGCTGCCGCTGTCCTCCTGCCTCAGGTCGCTGATGGTCAGCCCCGTCAGACGCCGTGTCCAGCGGGCATCCGAGGGCAGCGGGCGACCATCTTTCAGCCAGCGCACGGTGGGGCTGGGGTAACCTCCCGCGATGCAGGGGAGCTCCACGCTTTGGCCTGCGTACACCTCCCCCGCTTGGAAACTGTCCAGGATGGTGGGCGAGGACTCGTTGGGGTCTAGAGGGTGAGACGGGGTTATCTCGCGTCACGACAAGCGGCAGTATTCGACCGGCACGAGCAAAACCGACGGCGACGGC
The DNA here is from genome assembly GCA_016785225.1 of Psettodes erumei. Taxonomy (NCBI): domain Eukaryota; kingdom Metazoa; phylum Chordata; class Actinopteri; order Pleuronectiformes; family Psettodidae; genus Psettodes; species Psettodes erumei. The sequence continues at coordinate 847,537 of JAFBJZ010000411.1, forward strand.
GAGCTGCTCACCCATCACGGAGAGCCTGGCTCCATTGCTTTGCCGCGTCTCGCCGCTGTACTTGTGTTTGGTGATGCACCGGTACGTGGAGAGGGCATCCTCCTTCTGAACATCAGAGATGTAGAGCGCTCCGAAGGAGGTCAGCGAGAACCTGTTACCTGAGGAAGACAGTAAAAGCTCCCATTAATTTCAGCCGACGGACAGAAAAAGTATAAAAAAAAACAAAAACACGACATTAAGATGATCGTTTGGATGCAAACCCTTTGTGCTCACCGCAAAACCGTATTGCGCTAAGATCGGACAGCTGCCTGAACAGTTGGCCCTACCTGCCTGATAACGCTGCTTCCAGAACCTGGCAGTCTTTCAAGGCCTGGAGGACACACAGCGGTCACTCGCAGCACCCGCAGACACATTTATTGTCCCTTTATGCGCCGCGCCGTCATCGCCAAACCATCCAAATGTTACTCTTTTCAAATGCAGTAACAGAAATGGGAAGGCGCGAGATCGAACGTGCCGCTCCGTGACGGGAGCTCGCCCGCGCTCGGCTGCGTGTTTCACGTTTCGCGATGTTGGAGAACCGCGGTTATGTAAACAGCCCAGAGTTTCCATGCTGTGCCCGGAGAAGCCAGAGGCGGAGGGAGGAGAGGCCTTTGTTTGCAGTGAGCAAACGTCTGTTTCGCCAGGTAACTTGTTAATATTGCATATTTTGTCTGGCGTGCAGGTGCACATGCGCGCACGTTCCTTTGTTGTCTTATTGTTTTTGCATCTACTTGGACTCAGCGAACCTTTTACCCAAACATCATGCCATTTATTCGCCCGTTCTAACGCAGGGGAGCCACTTCTAACCGTTTGAAAATGACTGCTGCTTTATTATACACTGCGATCTCAGGGCTTTCAACGCTGACTATCGCCTGCCTCGTTCAGGATCCTGGCTACAAATCCAGCAGCTGGATTCCCTGCGTTCATGTGCTGTTTATCGCCGCTTTTTTCGCCAACGACCTCCGTTTCCCGGGGTCCAGCAGAGAGGGCCGAGCAGGTAAATGGAAGGTAGCAGTCGCGGATCGCGTGCGAGTCTGCGTGGAATTGTGCCGCGCGACCCAAGAGGAGGCTCGGGCTACAATTTCCCGGCAGCCCTTTGTTTGCCCCCCCGGAATGAAGCCTTACAGGATAATGAGCACTTTAAGACGGCTGCTCCCACAACAGCGACTCCTCGCCTGTCACAACACTCTGACATAGGCAGCGAGAGAGGGAGGGAGAGAGAGAGTCAGCTGGATCTGTCAAAGCCACACTTTCTGTCTTCAGCAGGGGGCTGAATTCATCCCATCTGCAGGCTCTGAAAAAAACAACCTCCGATTACACAATACGCAGCGCGTTATTTCGCTCACTCTCCGTCCAGCTTAACTCAGCGGAATCCGTCCACCTTCAGTCGACTATTTCTGCGAAACCTTCTCGTTGTCCCGTCTCGCCCCCCCCCCCCCCTTCATTCTCTCTCAGCCACTCACACTCAGTCTCTAAGCAGAGTGGCAGACAGAGTAAAATATTAATTACTAAATCACGGCGCTCCCTCAGCTTTTATTCCTGCTGACTTGACTCGATAACGAGAAACGGAGCCAATGTGCGTCTGGCGTGCACGCGCTCGCACGCGGACGCAGCTGCGGCAAGACGTGCCGACACGCACTCCGGATAGCAAAAGGATGCGGCGGTCGGCGTTGCATAATTTTTTTTTTTTCCCCCTCCAACTGTGCCACCTTCGTGCGATATTATAACGTTATGGTCCCGCTCTCTGGGGGTATGACATTTTTACAGCAACCTGTAATTTGTCCTCTGCTTTAACTCATCCATATTCACCGAGCATCGAGGAACGCGTCTTCAACACGCGAGCCTTTATTTACTTAATCGGGCTGGAGGAAAAAAAGTGCGCAGAGGGAGGCCCTCGTTGGGATTGCACCCACGATTGAACCCGGGGAAACATTCGCTGGCGTGTTGACCTCTGTCTTAACAGCGATATCTCAAAAGCTGCTCCAACTACCGCGTGACCACAGTGTTTTTGCACAACACTGACGAAACCATTAGATATAAAAAAAAAACAAAAACACGGAAGCACTCATGGATCCTCCGAAGAAGCTCCGGAGGATCCGTTTACGGTTAAAGTATTTTTTGTTGGCTATAAACGGCTCTTTCACCCAGAAAGAAGCTCTTTGAAAGAAGCTGCATCGCCTAAAGGATGGAGACATTGTTGGCGCTGGTAGGAGTTTGGCCGGCGCCTCAATGAGACGCATTCATGGAAAAAGACTGCGCAAAATTGTTCACGGTTCCTGGATGGAGACGGGGTCCAGAGGCGAAAGATTTTAATCTCTATTGGTATGTTCAATGATAAGCTTAAATACAAAAGACAGTGGTATGAATTAGAAACCCATGTCTTCTAAAAAAAAAAAAGGACATTTTCACTTGATAGTTTCTCGTATCAACAAAAACAAAATAAAATTTCACCCATGGAGGCTTTTTTGTTTTAAAGCTTTTCTAGTTAAAGGGCCATGGTGTAGTGCCTTTGCATTTATGTGAGTGCATGTGCAATAAGCGTGCAAAGGCATATTCATATTCATCAGATTTAAATCCACATACAAGTTAAAGGGGGGGGGCTCAGCAGTGAGGAAGGCACGTAACGTCCCCCTGCCTTATTGACTGCTCAGTGGTCTTGCGATGTGGGAAAGAGCCGTCACTCAACCCGATCACGCTGCATGTCCTCAGCAAACCTCGCTTGTGTAATAAAGCTTTGCGCTGATTTTGTTTGAGTGTTTTTTTTTTTGGGGGGGGTTTAATCCGACAAAATGCCTACGGTCGCACAAAAAAAAAAAAGGCCAGATCCACTGCCACGACAATTTCCAGAGAGGAGGAAAGAAAAGGTAAAATAATCGAAGCATAAATGTGCGAGAGAGAGAAAAGGAAAAAATAAAAGCTTGACATTCTATAAATAGGATATATACTGTAGCCGTGTGTGTGTGTGTGTGTGTGTGTGTGTGAGAGAGAGAGAGTTGGTAGCAGCCTCATTTTCTCAAATGCAAATGAAGGCGTCGGCGCAAAGATAACGAGGCCCATATTTCCACCTCCTCAGTGGGGCCATTATTTATTGATGTTCTGCATCCCCCCCTCCCCTCCCCTCCCACTCTCACTCTTTCTTCATCCTCTCCTTGTTGCTAGGGTCTCCTCACCGGCGTCCTGCTACGAATTCGGCGTACTTTCAGCAATTATTAAAGCACGACGTGTTTACAGTCGTCAAGGACGAAACGGTGAAACCCCTCTGCGGCTGCAGGAGCCACAGTGGCGAAACTGGCGGTCACGAAATTAATGGAGAAAATGAAAAGAGCATGAGCGTGAAGTTGCTAAATATAGTTTTGGGGGGGGGGTTTGGATGCAAGTAGCTTTCGTATAATCAAAAAATATTACAAAAGCATAACAGACACACTGCCGTTCGTTTTTCGTACTTCATGAGCCTCCGGTCTTAAGTTCAGTTCAATTCTGTACCTCAGGAAAAAAAGGATAATAAGCTTTTAAACCTTCAGGACTAAGATGTCAACGCGAGGCCGCGCGTCCCACCTACTCTCAGAAAGAAGTCCGAAACGCTTGGGTCCCGCTCATTAGCAGTTTTATGCGCGGCTCAGAAACCAACGCGGGCTTCTCTAACCTCAACAGGAAACTAATTTAGCTCTCGGAAGTGACTCTGACCCTGTTTCAGAGGGGCAAATTTCTCACACCATCCACTCTATTTCGGGAGAGGATCTTTTTCCTCTCACAGCGAGACTTATCTCGTGTCACTCGGGAAAAAAAACAAACCCAACTGTGCGAACGTGCAGCTCTGAGTGAAAACACAGCGGTTCCTATGGGAGTTCCCAGTATGGACCCCATATCAAATCAGTTTGGAAAAGGCTAATGAGCGATCGAACTCCCGTCCATGCTGTTCCCTCTAGCAGATCACTACAATCTGATCCCTGGGGTCTTGATCTTACTCAACACTGTTGATGGTCAAAGGCAGCGGCTCCTCGCCTGAAGGGGATTCCCAGATAAATTGTTATGTGCGTTTTTGCTGCTCATTACGACGACTACGAGCCGGCGCATGGAGAGGATGCGCCGAAGCAAACGGGAGGGGGGGCAAAGGTTTCACTCCTCCACAAACTGACAAAAGTGCAAATCGTCTGATACGAGCCTGCAGCGCGGCATCCATTAAGAGACACGGCCTTTGGTTCTAAGACTCCAGCTCATTCAAGTGGCTGTCTTTACACTTACCCTTGAAAAGAGTCACGGGAAGTGGTTTTCATTGTCCGTTTCAGAGCCAGCACCGTACCGACGCGTGCGCGCTACGCATCACTTGAGGCCTTAATACGAGCCAATATACATCATGTGTTTTATTACACATGAAGAGTGGATGTATAATAAAAGATTAGGTGTGACTTTCTAGTGCCACCTTAAAAAAAATCGAATCAAAATAAACCATAAACCTTCTGCAGAGGAGACAGATGCAGTTAAAAAAACTTTTAAGATGTAACTTTAATTTTAAAAACACATATTTTATCGGCCAACAGTGAACTGATGTGAACTTGATGCTGGGGAAGGATTTTGCTCTACTGGGCCTGAGTCTGATGGTTTGATCTGAACCCCAAAATAGCCGACGGACACAAAACGCACAGGAACTTCAAGGTTTCGCCATTAATTGCTCTTCGGCGAATAAATTGATGACAGTCCCCTGAACAACAGACCGACTCTGAGCCGTCGAAGAGGACAGGCGACATCCTGAGTTTGACGGTAGAGAATAAAAAAAAAAAGCGCAATCTGTATCTCCGCCTCATACCCCCTGCTCTCGACGGCAAGTTGCAGAGAAGAATTTGAAAGAAGGTGAGAGAGAGCGCGAGGAGGAGGAGCGGATCAAAGACTTGTGACTGTCACAGAGAGAAGAAGAAAGGGGGGGGAGGAAAAAAGAAGAAAAAAAAAAACGCAGCGTATTCCGGAGATGTTCTCTGCGGTGCTGGGATGTGCTAGGTGCTCACAAATGCAGACATGCCAGGCGCGCGCACACGCATGCACGCACACACACACACACACACACACACACAGAAAGGGGAGAGAGAGAGAGAGAGAGAGAGAGAGAAACACCTACCATGCTTAAAATAGGACAAGAAAAATGTCCCTGCTGGAACCAAAAAAAATAAATAAAAAAATGAAATCAACTATGTGTTCAAATTAGCACCGTGTGGAGTCAGTGAATGGCGGCAGTCCAGCTTTGCAGCACGGTAATGTGTTAAAGCATGAAAATCGGCACCACCGGACTGAGGGGACTTGATGAGGAGAGCAGCGACGGAGGCGAAGACGGGGAACGAGAGGGGAGAGACGGAAAGGTGGAGGGACAAACTGCGGAGGGGATAACAGTCCGCGGCTGTGTTCTCCCCTCTTTTCAGACCATTATGCAAAAAAAAAGAAGGGGAAAAAAAAGAGGGGCGTTGCATCTGTATTCAAAGGAGAGCTCTCTCTCTCCCTCTCTCTCCCTCTGCTGTGTACATTAAAAGCCCAAGTAGAAGCAGGTGTCGGCCAATTAAATATATACACTCTCCTGGCTTTTCATTCTGCTGTGCACTTACTCATCATCGATGAATGGCGCCCCTCTTAACTCCCTTCAATTCGCATTCAAAGCAGGTTTTTATTGGCACGACTGATGTGCAACAACCGATTGTGCCACGGGCGCCCGCCCCGCCGCGCCTCCTCCGTAAAAGGCGACTTTGTTAACGTGGCTGCGCTGGTGGTTAGGCCGGACGCTGCGCGAACCTCAGCCCCCCCCCTCGCTTCTTCTCTGCGGCTCGCTCGTCTTCTGGTGTGTGTGGGGGGTGCAGGGCGCAGAAGGAGCGGCGGCTCTGTCATGTTTTCATTAAAAAGCCACGCTTCACTGTCTAATCCTAACTGCTGTCCTCTCTCCTAACCAATTCTGACTGCTTACCTCATCTTTCAATCATGCTCTCCCGCCCCGACCTGTGTGTGGTACGCCGACTCACCGTGAGTAAAGGGAATGTTCAAAAGTTGGTTGGGGGGGGGGCATGTGGTGAGGGGCGGGAAAAAGGTGGAGGTCGAGAACAGAAACAGGGGCTGAGATGGAGGAGACGAGAGAGAGAGAGTCCAGTTTCCGCTGCAATGGGACCACGTCTCTTCTGCTCCACTGACTGCTCTGTCCCAATTTGTCCCATGCGACTTTAAACAGTAAACACTGGGGGAGGGGATGATGCAGGGGGGGGCAGCCTATCGAGAGGCTGAACGGACAGATATAAAACTCGTCGTATGCAAAAGATGTCGTTTGCGTGGATATAACTCAACGCACATAAAGCCATCCCAACCAGACCGGGCCGCCGCCGCCGCATAATGCTAAATGGACCATCTCGGATAGACACAGCGGCGAGGAGATTAAGCATCAGCAGAGGCATCAGAGGGACGGAGGGGGAAGAGAGGGTGGGAGGATAGGAGTGAGAGAGAGAGAGACGGGGAGAGATGTAGAAATAGGACTCCATTATTCATGACGTGTGTTTCATGTGCTCGGTGACATCTGGGACAGCAGTGATAATGAGAGTCCCGGGAGGGAGGAACCACATACACACACACACGGGCGTGCGCACGCACGCACACGCATCCCGATGCACTGCGCCCCGTACAGGAGCGTGCCACCGCCGTCCAAAAACACACACTCCAGCTGATATCCCATTAACTCCTATTTAACCGCTAAGTGCATGTACGAAGGCTGAAACACTAAAGTAACTTTTTTTTTTTTAGAAATGTCACTCAGTCAAAGTAAACATCCAGCAGCAGAAAAAGCTCCTGCCCCTCCACCTTGTTTTGATTTAGCTGCAGATGAGAGACGGAGCTGGCTATATGGTGTGCGTCTGCCATCGCACGTGTGTGTGTGTGTGTGTCTGTGATGCAGTGCACTCCAGCTTAGCCCATGGCCCGGGGCGGTGAGCTGCATTAGCGGCGCTGAGCGAGCTGCCCGGTCCCTCCCTATTAGAGTGCTGGTGGCAGAGGAGTGTCACTGCCCAGCGCCGGAGAGGGAGGGAGATAGCTGCTGCAAGAGCACACACACACACACACACACACACACACACACACACTTACAGTGCTGAAAGCATCTACACACCAAACGACTGCAAACGCACTCCAAATCGACGAATCCAATAATCACAGCCTCACATTTGCAAGAGCAAAACGACACGATACCGACACCATCGTTGTGAAATCAAGAAACGCCTGTGAAAAGTTGTGTGTAGGTAAAAATAAATAAATAAATAAAGCTGCTTCATGAAAAGAAACTTTCCACCAGTGTAAAACTACTCTGTCACAAGTCAAAGCAGTGGATTAAAAACCTCACTTAAGTGAATAATGTTATGTACTGAATGTTAATGTTTATGGGGAAAAAGTACACAAAGTGTTTAAATTATTACTTGTGCTTCCACATATAGGCAACATTTCCACTGTGTAGCAAGGTCATTTTAATCAAACCTCTGTCTGCGATCAAAAAATTGTGTAAACAGCAGGTAGCAGAGAAAGATAAAATACCTCAGATTTGAGTGCAGTTTGGATGTGAACCCCACAGCTTTCAGAACTTCCCCATTTTTTTTGATGTCTGGTTTGTCGAGTGCCTTGGTTTGACTGTAGAGGCGCGCAGGAGGCGGACCGCTCACATCCGCGTCGAGAATGCCGAAACGCCGGCACCGGACCCCTCGGATCGTTCCACTGTCACATTAACGCCGAAGCAGCGCGCCGGGTTCTCATTCCCACCTTCCCGCCCGCCCGCCGCGGTCAATCACGGCCCGCGGTGTTGATCTGACCTTTGCGTGCGTTCGGACGGGCCAACGCTGCGGCGGATCAATAGGTCCGATTGAGAGGTCATGTAGGAACATGGCACTCGGACGACCACCGGGGATCCCGTTTCATCCCCGAGCGTGTCTCCTCGCAGTCCCCTGGGTGACCAGCCGGTGTGAAAAAAAAACAAAAACCGCTCCGTCGCTATCACTGTAGTGTGAAAATATCGATACCAGAATAAATCACAAAGTGGAGTGGATCGATTTTTGTGGCTTAATTAACTATCTGATTTCAGCACTTACAGCTGCTGGTAATTATTTCCCTTAGACTAGCCGAAAATCAAAAGGTCGTTACACACATCACGCGTTCAGTCAGTTCATTTGCGACTTTTTAAATTACTATTTGTCATAATCCCGTGAGACCTGATGAAAGTTTGGGAGAACAAGCGAGGAGGAAGCACGCTTTGGACCAAAAAAGGTTTAGAGGGGAACGTCTCTGCCCCGAGGAAGACGGAGCGGGAGGGGGAAAAATAAGCAGAAAACAAACCGCTGAGGAAATAAGCATTTCCTTAAATACGATTTCTTAGCAGGGCCGGCTGTAATCTCCCCGTGCTAATCCTTCTTTGTCCGGCCTAAACAAATGAGTGGAAGAAAGCGGGAGAAAAGGGGTAAATCCTATTTCTTAGCCCAATCCAGACCATATAACCCCCCCCCACACACACACACAACTCTTTCCTCTAAGCCTTGACACAGACCGCTCTCACTTTCCTTAATGACTGGGGATGCGGTTGGAAGTGAAGATTAACACCTATCCTTTACAGAGGAACATCAAATTATGGAATATACATTCAAATGACTGATAAGATGAATAATAGCAGGACTGCTGGCCTGTCTTTGGCCGATCGGTTGGTTGAACTGGTCAGGTGTCATTTTTTTTAGTTGTACCTTTAATCATATGAGTAAATTTAGAGCAGTAAGAGGTTCATGTTGTTGGTATGTCAATAATACTAAGCCGCTGCGGCGCTGTTTTTTTTTTTACTGTCATTATGCCAAAATGAAATGTTGGCAGTTCATTAAAATAACCTCATTTATTTTATACTAATTAAGTTTACACAGTATTTTTCTAACCAAAGTTAAAAGAAAGAAAAAAAAAAGAGAAAGAAAGACTTTTTTTTATTCCTGTTTCAGGCTTTGTCCTGTCAGACGGGACACTGGCGAGGGCAGCGTCGTGGCAACCAACGGATGAGGCTGCAAAATTCAACTTCAGTTATCTGTCTGAGCCGGACATTTAGAAAACGTGGAAAACGGAAAAAAAACAGATTTCTCCCTCCGTCTCGCGCAGCCGGGCTCCAAGGGTGAGATGGTGGCCAGCTTCCTGTCGCAGTGACGCGCTGGCGGGGGCTTTCCCATCTCTCCCTCTTTGGCTGATTGACACTGATACGCTGATGCGCTGTAAACGTGTGTGTGTGTGTGTGTGTGTGTGCGTTTGATGGAGAGGGGAAAAAAAGGCAAGGGAGAGCGGCCGCGGCGTGTGTACATTTTTGTTAAGTGCACGCGAGCAGGCGTGTGTAGCAGTGTGTAAATAGTCAATAATAGCCGACACTTGTCAGCCCTCTGCTCTGTGCACACAAAGCCCGTGGTCGGGGCCATTGTTGCATTCTGCCTCTCCACGCCTGCCCCCCCCCCCCACCCCGCCCCTCCCGCCCCAACTGGGCCTCTCAAGCAGAGATAATTATGCCTATTGTGCCCCTTGCGCACACACACACGGGCAAAGAGCGCACGCACACACACACTTGTTTGTGCTAATTAACACGCGCACCCACGTGCCTACTCAGCCTAGCCGAGTAAAAGATGGCTGCCAGCGCCCCATCTGCTCCTGCCCCGCTCCCGCTCGCTCGCTCGCTCACCCCCGTGCCGGGGCAAAACGCGAGAGGGGCGAAAACATGCAGAGAAAGAAGTGGAAAGAGTAGGAGCAGGTGAACAACTGGCCGAACAAGTGCTGGCTGTGTTTAGAGGCTGGGTCTGAGCGGCTCGAGGCGAACGTAAATTTGCGTTCCTTCGGCGGACGACTTCGCAAGAGGCTGCTCGCTGTTGGAGTTCTGGTGTCACCGCCATGCATTTGCATTTATATGTGTGTGTGTGTGTGTGTGTGTGTATGTACAATAGCTGCGTGATTTTGTCCCCCCCCCCCCGTGGCCTGCCGTGTGCCACATGGGACAGAGGCACGAGCGAAGGAAGGAGAGGGGCGGGGAGGGGGTGGTGTGAGACCAAGGGGCGGGGGGGTGGGGGTGAGAGAGGGCGACCAGGGTTGTGTTCCACGAGCCCCCCGGGGGAGGCCACGTGCTCCCCGCCCTCCTCTGTCACACCACGTCCCGCTGCAGCCAGTCGTCCCGAGCGCAACAACGGGACGGGCGCCGCGCGGCAGAAACAGCAGAGCGGGGCCTTAATGTGCCCAGAGTTAATGTTTAATGAGGGCCCCGCACTCAGGCTGCTTCATGCAAAATCCGAAAATGGCTTTATTGTGTTCCTTGTGAGAGGTGTGTGTGTGTGTGTGTGTGTGTAAAAGGGGCAAGGTTTGTACATTTGCACTTTCTGGGAGCAAGCGCGCGGGTGCGTCTGTGTTAAACCGGTGTTTACAAGAGTCCGCGGCGTCCCAGACAAGCGCGTCCATTAATGTATTCCTGCTCCGAGTGCACAGGCGCAGATTTACAAAACAGACGCCGTGTCCTCACACGCCGCTGCTCTCCATGAGGTCCCCGCTGCCTTCGTCACCTCTCTCTCTCCTCGCCGCAGCCTCGCCGCGCCGAGCCGGGCCAGGCCGAGCCTGACGACGACGCTCACTTTCTAATTACTGAAGAGAGGAGCTGGAAAAAGTCTCTGAATTCTTTGAAATTCTTTGAATTCCTTTTTATTGTGCTCTAGTTCTGATTACAGCTGCAGCTATAAGTTGAGTAAATGATCAGATGATTGGCAGAAAATTCATAGATAAATGCTGGTTTTATATCGTAGTAAACCGAAGCTGGGGTTAGTTACTGTAAGTTTCTCCTCCCACAAATTGATCAGTTTCCAGGTTCTCCTAATTAACCCCCGTGGGTGCGTACACGGCTGCGTACTGCTGACTCCCAGCGAGGACCCTGGGAGGGGGGGGGCAGAGGATTGATCTGTAACGTAGCCTGTAAGTGACCTCCTGCCTGGCGACGCCCTTTTGGATCCACGCTCACGCACCGTCGGGTTAAACGGAGGTTAAATCCCCCTGACGCTCAGCGTTCAGGAGCTGAACTGTAGGCTGATGCAGAACAAGACAAATATTTATTGATGAAGAGTTCATGTGCGAGAATCTCGCTTTTTTTTTTTAATCTCGCAGGGTTTTCTCTTCTGTCGTTGCTTTTCAGCGCCCGGTGTGTCGCATCACTGTGCAAACAGAGAAACGAGACCAAACCGTGCGGCAGGTGGATGTGATGGAGCACGGTCGGGCGTCTTCCGCGGACCACCATGTGGCCGCAGCCATCTGCTGGTCCAGTCTCTACTCAGCGGAGCCGCTCATTAGCTTTTTCCGCGGGTCCGACCGACGGCCTGGATCCGCGAGCTGAGCCCTCTCGCGTCCCGCTGTTGTTTTGATGCCTGTCCACAAAACCCTCCGTCCCTCTCTGTCTGCGCTCCAGCTCTCCTCCTTCAGATCGCCGCTCAGGCTAGCTGGCCTCCATTGTCCACGCACACGCACGAACACGCACGTGCACACACGTGCACACACGCGCACACAGCGTGCCTAACTACAGGGTTGGTATGGGACGGGGAAGCGAGAGGGAAATAGGTCAGTCTGCCTGCACCCCTCCCCTCTTAAACCCCCTCACTGTCCTGGCTGGATGGGAAAATGGGGCATGGCAAGGAGACACACACGCACACACACACACACAGCTCCAGATGGGGAACATGTGTGTTTGACAAAATGGAACCTGTTGGGGTTCAGAGGGCATGGCCGCGTTGTGTTATGTCATCAACTCAACCTTCAGACCAGTATGTGATCGTGCTGCTGATCAGAGCCTGCTCATAATGAGTCCTCCATACAAAGGCACAGCCAGGAACCTTTTTTTGCTGGGTTTTTTTTAATTCAGAGGAAACTGGGCACTCGAGTCACTTTTGTATTCTTACTTGGTGTTTCACTGGTGGGGAATCAGAGGGGATTCATCCGCAGGTCAGCGCTCAGACATGTGGGGCTGAAATACGCCGCTGCAGAACAGAATCGTTCTTTTGTGTCGTGTCGAAATTCAAAGAGTTTGGCGATGGTGGGGCGCTTTGACTTGCACTGTGTCGATACAACGCCGGTCTGCATCCTCGGCGAATGGGAATCTGGACAAATGCGAGTGACTGTCTGCTCGTTTGCAGATTGATCGTCCATGACTCTTCCGTGCGCGAACGGGAACAAGCGAGTGCGGACGATGACGCAAAACCGTTTCCCGTTACTTTCCACGGAATTTCTCCCGCTGCGTTTCTGAAGCCGAGCACAAGAAATAGCGCCGGGCAAGGGTGCTGATCGCCTCCTCGCCCGCGCGCGGAGAGTTTTTCCAGTCACAAAAATCATTTTGATTTTCATATCTTCATCAGTCCTCCACAGACAGTCCCATGCTGGCCAAAAAAACGTGGGGAGAGAGCAGTGTTGGAGCAGCCGAAGAGCTGGAGATCAGCATCAACGATGCTCCTCACCCAACTGTTAATAAAACCACGTGGATCTGCAGTATATGGATATTGATTGCACGCGTCCTTGTGCGTGGTTGCATATTTGTCGCGCGGTGGCGCGAGAGTCAAATCGCAACATTCGGGCTTGCGACGGTTCTGCCGAGGTGTTGTGTTTTCAAAGAGCGGGCGTGTCCCGGGAAAGGTGACCGCGCCGAGCGTCTGTGAGGGGCGATCGGGTCGCTGTGTTGATTAATCAAGAGGTCGGGGTCACAGTTGAGCACAGTCACGCAGCTTGTGTGTGTGTGTTTGTGTGCGTGCGTGCGCCTGTCGCAACGCAAATGAATGCCGAGCTCAGCGAGCAGCTCATCATGTTCAGCATCTGATCCTCACACTCACTGCTCATCAACTGACCTATATACCCCCAATTACACACACACACACACACACACACACACACACACACACACACGCGCGCGCGGGCATCACGGTGACATACACAGCAACATGTCATACAGCCATGAATGCACACACACTGGCACAGCCAAATACCAAGCATCGTGCTTATCTTTAGGAGCGCTCTGTGACTCTTGATGTGAAGAGCGAATGAGGGAAGGCAAACGATAGAAAAACAATGGAGGACGACTGGCTTTGAAATGTCAACCAATACTACACTCTTGTTCAATACTTTGTCTGTGTACAGTACATTTCTGAAGAAATGAAAGACGCTTGACACTCATGTAATACATCCGCCAGCTTTAAGCGTGTTTTGGTATTTCTCGCAAACCGTACAGCTCCTTCTGCCGGGACGGTAGCTGTAAACAACGTACAATAAACGGCTCTATACTACAAAAAAAATACAGAAATGCCTGGAAATAATAAAGCACTGCAACCTTGATGCATGCGTAAGTGTGACACAGTGCCTCTGTGTTTTGCATACATATAATATAAAAACGCCATCTGCCAGGACCCGAGGCCGTTCTTGCCCTACTACCCTCCTTGCTTCTCCTCCTTTGGTTCACTTTCCTCCTCCATCCCTCATCCCTCTTTCCAACGTTGTTATCGCGAGCATTTTAAAATGCAGAAAACAACCGCACGTACATCTCAGACATGCACTGCACTCCACTCAGCGTATGATCACATAATAAAATACACATGATGTATGTATAAATGACTAGACAACAGACATGAAGACGGAACGCTCCCCGTCTCCCTCTGCCTCCCTTTCACAAACACACACACACACACACAATCACACACAAATGAGGTTAATGAAGATGAATGTGGGGGCACAGTCCTATTGACATCCCATGTTTCTAATTGCGGCCCTCTTCTTCAAGGACATGGTGCAAAGACAAGCAGAGAGGGGACAGAAATAGATCCAATGAGGGGAAAATGTGGAATAGAAGCACGACTCGGAGGAGGGTCTGTCTAGCTTGGCGTCAATCACAATTAAAAGGTAGGATTTGACAGGGGGGAAAAACTGTATGTGACGAGATGGAGATGTGAAAGCAATGGTAACATGGGGGGGTTGAAATGCAGTAGGAAGATAAAGGGGAGCGAGGGAGGAGGAGGAGGAGGAGGACGAGGTGGAGGGGGGACTGGATCAGTGATCCAGAACAGTGAGCAGACAGAAGACACGAGTTAAGAGTTCGGTCAAACATAGAGCACAGCAGTGCATCAACCCATCCACACACACACACACACACACACACACACACACACACACGCAGAGGATGAAGAGATACCTAAATTCAACCGGGTGAAATCACTCAAAGTGTCCGCCCCAAATCCCTTCCTGCGATGTCTTACCTGGGACAATGGAAACGGTGTCTCTCTCCCAGGACACGACACTGACGTACTCCTGCACGGCGGCCGGGATGAGGCACTTGAACACGGCCACGTTGCCCCGCATCGAGCGCTGGTCTGCCACCCGCACGGTGTAGGGCTCCCTGAAAACTGCACAGAAACCCAAACGGTATTAAAGAATATTGAAAAATAATGTACTCGGGTTTGCGTCACTGAAAACAACACATTCACGTTCAAGAGGGAGACCGTTTCATCGGTTACCGCAACACTCCACGTGTATTCGTTGGAAATTAAGGGCCAACTCTTGCGTGAACTCTTCAGTTCCTGCCTCGGCTCTTAATCAGGATAATCATGGAAGTTATTATTAAATTTCTGTCTTTGGCATGACGTCATAGCGAGGCCAAGGCTGATTTTTACTGATTTTGCAGAGGACTTCGTGAGGAGGCGACGGAGCATTCAAAAGTAAGCTGAGATGTTGCTGCTCGCTCGGTTTGCGCGGCTTCATGCAATATTTTACACTCTGTTGAATGAGCGGGGAACTCATTAGCAAAATCGCATGAAAGCTAGGACGTATCCGAAGGTTGCTAAGAAACTGGTTCGGAATCCCTTCCCTGGTAACAGACACGGTGACAGCATGCATACGTTCCTGCTGCAAGAGGGACACAGATGCAGAGTGTGCGGAAATTTACATCTCTGCACAGATGGGTAGAATAGGACGCATCTTTAACGTTATTTTGAAAGAGTTTTGGAATAAACCTGCCACTGATGGGTATTTGTTTCGGTTCCGCTGTTAGCCATGAGGCATTAGCTCTGGTTCAAAAGAGATCCCTGTCATTCAGTGCTGAACGAAAGGGCGAGCGCAGAATCGCGGCCCCCGAAGCAAAAAGGTCCACATCCGGTCGGTCCGTAACCCGTGCACCGGAGCCGCCGGGCGGCCCAACAGAGGCGGCTGGCTGCGGGACGTTTGGTTCACGCTAATCCCTCATCTCCCGGGGGGACAGGCTTTTGGGTCATGTGGGAATGAAGGCAGCAACCGGCTGGCATGCAGCTCAGGGTTCTGGCTCAAATCCCCAACTTGGCGCTAGTATTAGTATTAGAATGAATATGAGTATTAGTTCAAGTCGGTGTTGGGAGGCAGAATATGAAAACAGATGTTGATGGCAGGAGGGAAGGGGGAGGGACTGACTGGCCTGAATGAACCATGCGGGGGGGGGCTAGATGCAGCGTAACCGTCACCCAGCTGTAGCTTTGCTCCAGCTGCGGCTTGACGTGCCCGTTGTTTGGGGAAATTTTCGCTTCCTTCTTCATGCGTCTCTGCTCGTTGAAAGAGCTGAAGGAGCCCGACGCCACCGAAGTGCTATTTTACTTCAGCTGAGGTCTCGCTTATTAAAGCAGCCTCGCGCGGTCTAATCAATGGAAAGCACCAATTAGGTTCCTTAATGAGAGATAATTAAAGAAGTGTGCTGTGGCTATATTTAGTCAGGCACAAAAGGACAGTTTGAAGAATGAGGGAGGAGGGAGAGGAAGGAGGACAGAAACGAGAATATGATGGCAACAGAGGAGAAGGCGGCGAGAAGTAGATGACCTGCAGCAGCTACTGCTGTTTAGTAATTGATCCTTTATTCATGGCAAAATAAATTAAGATTTAAATGAAATTCTCGCACACTAAAAATGGGGATACGGTGTGATGCTTTGAGAGCACATCTCTTCGACGTAAGGTGGTGTGAAGTCACCGTTTGTTACGTGGGGGACCGGTTGTCACATCTGAATTTGTAAAAGTTGCATCTGGGCTGCTGCTGATCTCCGAGCGCTGTCGGGCTCATGTTTTGGATTTCGCCCTACCAGATGGCGCCGCGCTGTAGACGAAGCTGAAGGGGTTGTGTCGGTGTAAAGTGCAGTGGTGCATCACCAGCTCAGTCAAATAGGTGCGAGCGAAGGCCGAGGCCCGGTGTAGTATGGGATGCAGATGTTCTCTCTGTAGACTGTGTTCTAGGTCAATCTGTGTTCAGGTTGAGATGGGCTATTTTAGGGCAGGTGCTTCTGTGTGTGTGTGTGTGTGTGTGTGTGTGTGTGTGTGTGTGTTTTGCAGTTGTCAATCACTTCTGCTCTACTTTATTTCACAACTGTCTCTTTTTGCTCCATTCCCCATCATGTTGTGACCTTTTGCTCCATAGCCCTCCTTTTCCATCTCCGGCTTTCAGGTCCTATAAGGTCCAGTCCCCCCCCCCCCCCGCCCCGCCCCGACCTGTCTGCCTGTCCAACTCACCAGCTTTGATGCGGATGTTGGGGCTGCGGATCTTGCCGGCCTGGTTTTCGGCAGTGCAGAAGTAGTCATTGTCGTGGATGTAGCTGTTGTAGGCGGAGGGCGAGAAGGGGTACAGCTGTAGCGTGCCATTGGCATGCACGTGGCGGATGTGGGGCACGTCGTAGATGTCGTCGCCGGTGGCCAGGTACCAGCGCAGTATGGCACTGGGGGTGCCTCCTGCTGGACAGGGCAGGGACACCCCCACCGAGCTGGAGTAGGTTACCCTCTGCAGGGAGGCATTCACAAAGTACAGCCTGGTAGAGCCCACATCCTCACTGTGTACTGTGGGGGGCAAACAGACGACACAACGTCACTTAGCGGGCCGGGGCGGAGGTGAGCGGAGAACAACGAGCACCTGTTGTGAGCTGTGCACGCTGTGTAAAACACGGCAGGGGCGTAGAAGCCAAAAGGAGGACGCCACCGCCATCGCTCCGAAAGCGATCAGCATCGCGTTAACGGACAGAAAAATCAAACGTCCTTCAAATGTGTTGCAAAATAATCATAACAAATGTATGTCAAATGTCCAGCTGCAAACATCAGTCACGTGATGCAGAAAGCCAGGGATTTGGGCTAAAGCCTGTGGTGGTTTAGGTGGATCGGAGGGGGGAGGAGCCTGCTACCTCCGTACAGTCGCGCACATACACAAACAAAGACAGAGAAGAGAGGGAACGCGCTGATAGGTTATGTGATTGGAATTTCTATGCCAGACGCAGAGATTTAAGTCTATTTAATCTCCTTACATATTTAACACACACACACGCACACATGCACGGTCACACACGTACAGGAATGTTGTTCGCTGCTACTCAGATTAAAAACATACAGCTCCAGCAGAGAAAGGAGAATGAGGAGAGGAGAGGAGGAAGGTATGTGTGTGTGTGGGGGGGGGTTTCCTCAAAATATTGGGGTCGTTGTAGGAAAAATTACAGGAGAGATAAGGGTGTGTGTGTGTGTGGGGGGGGCACTGATGGACAGATGTGGATGCCACAGATTCTATATTATGTCATCAAATACACGCCGTCCCACCACATGATGACACACCACCCTGTTGACACTCGGAGCGGCGCAGAAAGTCTTTAAAACATCGTGTCAGATACTGATGGGAGGGGGATTGTGGTCCACTTTAGACAAAATTTGCACAAAACAGCAGAACATTTCAAAACTGTATTTAATGCACAAAATTGATTCAAATAAAGACGCAGAATACGCACGTTTGGATACACCAATATCACAGTTTTGATTCATTCAGTTAAAATTAAGTTTAACAATTTAACGTGAAACATTTTTTTGTCATCATTAAACGCCTCTTTATTATGGTAACCGTGTAGTACCTGGGTTATGATCAAATGATCATGAAATCGCGGTGTCAGGTAAAGGATGAAACTGGACGATGGAGAAATATATCTGTCTGTGCGCAGGTAGCACAGTAACCAAAAAACAGTGGCAACGATCAAAAACAGCTGTAGTTTGTGATATTGTCACAGATCCAGTCTGAAGCAGTAAAACCAACCACGAGACACGAGGGAGTGAACTCAGATCTGATCGTTCGGTGCATTTCTCTCGTCAGCCCATCTGAACATTTCGAGAGTGTTTCGGCCCTCTCTCGAGTGAGATGCGGCTTTGAGCCGGTAATGGCCGCGTGCAAACATTAACAAACCACAGCCTGGCAGAAGCAGTAATCGCCGTGTCGGCACCGAGCTCGGTGCGCCAGATCTGAGATAGACGCAACCATCGCTTCCTCTCACTGCAGTTTGCCAACAACTCCAGCTTCCTTTCAAGTAAGTGCTGCCCTCCCCAGACTGGAGATTGATAAAGCTGGGCAGCGTGTTACAGATGGTATATGAAAATGTGTCTGGCAGTCCGGTTGGTGGGCTGCGAAATCCAGGTCAGACTCCCTCCCCTCTGCAGATTACTGATAATGGCCCCTGAGCATAAAGCCCATATTAAAGATTGCAATATCTATAATCTCCCAATGGGGGGACAGGACTAAAGTGGAAGAGTGAGGGGGTCACCCTGAGAGCTCAGGGGGGGCTGGGCAGCAGGAGAACCTCTCATACAGTAGATTATATGGCCTGGGGGCCGAAGCACTGGGGGAGGCTTGGGAGCACTGGGACTGATGGAGTGGGAAGTAGAATAGGAAAGGGATCAGAGCAAGCCCCCACCAATCAGAGCCTGTCAAAACCAGACGAAGCACACATGCACTCACCCAACAGACTCACGCACACACACACACACGCATTAACACACACGCAGAGAAGCAGCTCTCAGCGCTCAGTCACACCAGGAGGAGACAGAGTGGGTTGCCATGGTGGCGCTGGCACTTGAAAGCTGTGACTGAATAAAAAAAAACAATCCAGCAATTTAACCTAACAACAGTGACCCACTGAACAATCTAAATTTAGAAACTTTCAGCCACCGAGCCCAGATTTTTTTTTTTTTTTTGCACAAATCTCTGCAAGTTGCAAAAACGAAAATATGTTTAAGCGGCATAGAGCTAAACATAGAACAAGTAGGCTGCCTGCACAGGAAGTGTTCCTCTGTGTGTACGCTGTAGAAAGAAGCCGGTGATAGGATGACAAACCGCAAACCGTTTGGTTAGGTGTGGTCAAGCACAGCGTCGCTGGGTGAACCCCAAACCTCCCCTGGCGCAGCCCGTTGCTCTCGCCGGACTGGCGGAGTTTCCACTCCGTTTAAAACCAGCAGGTGAAACATTACATACCACCTGCGCCGACCTGCACAGACAGCTTGTGTGGCAGGGATACAAAATGGCACGTGTGCCAACAGCGAGCAAGCGCGGCGGAGACTAAATGGTAAATGTGTCTTCCTCGTGGCTTGTCCTGAGTCTGTTCAAAGCAAAAAGCAAAAAAAAAAATAACGGCTACCTCCAAAAAACTGCAAGTGGGCTTTAACAGTTGGAGACAACTATGTCCCACGGTCATGGCAGGTGCCCCCCGTGCATGGACGGTCCGCACCCCAATAGCATTCGCTGACCGAAGCTGCGGGGTGTCTGTCGGGCTGCCGCCGTCGCTCACCTGCGCCCAGCGGGCTTCATCAACCCCATTCAGACACGGCGCCGGAGCTCGGCAGCCCTTGCTAGAAGGTGTTGGGAGCGTTGATGGTGGAGCCGGGGCTTAAAGCCCGGGCTGTCAAAGAGTCGCAGCCGCTATTTTATACATCCTGCCGGAGAGCTCTGCATGAATATGTATGCCGGTGAGGCAGAAGTCATAACCTATGCAAGGTTTCATCATGCATAATGCAGCTGATCTACGCCTCTCCAGGATGCGAGGTGTGCTCGCGCACACACTCTCAACGCTCAAAACTGGATTGTGACGAAGAGGTAAACAAACCCCAGAACCCCCAGTGTTTCACCAACCCGGAGCTCCCCGTGCCTAACCGGAGGCGTTATACCGCCGCGTGTTCTTCCTCGCCCTCCTCCTCTCCTCTCACCCAATCGTTCCCTCTCTTAGCGCACGATAAATGCGTTTTCGCAGCGCCTCGGCTTCATCAGATTTGCTGGCGAATGAATCGTTTCATGTGGTAAAAGGTCAACGGTGGGATTCGACCGTAGAGAGACACGACACGCACGTAAGCCTCACGATCTGTCAAAAAAAAAACAACAACTCGCCCTCCTCTCCCTCAGCGCTCGCTACTTTGGAAACAGCTCCCGACCTGTCTTCACTTCCATCCTGCCCTGCCTCTGTCTCTCTGTCACTCGTCCTTCAGGCGGGCCGGAAAGTTGTGTTTTTGATTCAGTGGGCGGGGGGGGGGTTATGAACTGCATGTGGAAAATCATGGAGCAGCGGTGGAGGAAGTGGACGGAGACGCACCGCAAGACGGGGTGCGAATTGAATGTTGGTGGGATGCAGGGGTTAGAAAGATAGGTGTGAGTTTAAGGATAATCCCTCAGGGGTCTGGCATAAGAAGGTGGCTGGCAGGGGGGGTTATCGGGTTTACATCTCATCAGCGAAGGGGTATCGGTGCTCCCCACCCACTGTGTTTCTGTACAACCTGTCCCCAACAATCTGCCCTCCCCACCCACCCATTCCCCCCACCCCAGCCCCAGCCTGTGCTGTGTCAGTAAAAAAAAAAAAGTGTGCTACTTCAGCAGTCCCCTGGGACCTGCTCCCCCTCACATCAAAGCAGCCAGTTTCTCTCTTAATGTGAATATCAAATCTGTGGATCACAAGTCCCAGCACAGTCTGCATAAACTGCCCCTCCCCCAGCCTTTAATTCTGCCTAGTGATGAGGGAGAGAGAGGGAGGGGTGTTACTGCGAGAGGATGTGATGGGGGGAGAGAGAGAGAGAGAGAGAGAGAGAGATCCAACAAAAACAACTACTTGCTTCAGAGATTTGACATTTGCTGAATGCACCCTCCCTCCGAAAACATGCAGCTCCGGCATCCAATAAAATTTTGGGGGAGGTCTGGCTCATTTTAGCATCAGTGTGGCGTTAGCCCAAAATTCTTGCTGGGGGGGGGGGGACAAAAACGTAATTCTTCCCATCAGCAGCGTTCATTTGCATCTATTTTGTGCAGTTGTTCTTTTAAAAAATATTTTTAACGATTAGTTCATTAGGTCATCTCCAGCCTCCCTTGGATTTATGATAGATTTAGGGACAAATGGGTGAGTGCGGGATGACAGTGACAGAGCTGTGAGCTAGGAAGTACGAGGAGCTGCGCTTCCCTGCTGACAGTCTCGCACAAGCGCATTTTAGCCACCACTTGACAACAGTGTTGATCAAAATCTGAGTGCAGATCTCTCTCTTTTTTTGTTGTTGTTAATTTGTGAAAATTAACTGACATTTTTTGTTGTTAAATTGTCTTAAACTTCTGCGTCGAGATAAAGTGTGGGGTTTTGTTAGTCAAGTTAATTATCAGAACTTGATATTGTCATGACTGTTTAACTCCATTTCCCAAATAATCAGGAATCAGAATCATATACCTGAGCCGTTCAGTGGACCAAATTACATCCAACCTCCCATTATGAACTAATTATTTCTGCTTCACCCCACCTTCAAATGGGTGTTTTGTATTCTGAAATTTAAAATTAACTAATGCCAGGTTTGAGCTGGTAAAAAAATGGAGGCCTGGGCACTGCCTGAGAAAGGATTGGCACCCTGTGGACCACACAGTTCTGTCACTGAGTGGTACCTATAGCTCCGGTTGCAGCTTTAATTTTGCAGCCCAGCAAAGGCAGCACAGGGAATTGGACTGGGGGGGGGGGGTCTTTTTGCATATTTCTGTTTGCAGGGGGATGAGCGGCATTGAAACAAGTGTGCCAGGGTGAGGGGTCACCTTATTGCTTGACGCACCTCAAATTAAAATTCAAGTTGTATAATTTGAATGCTGCACATATCTTTTTTTTTTTATTTATTTCTGTCTAATTAATTAGATTCTAAATTCAAAGACCCAAACAGGCCCACAGCAGGCCTGTGTATATTAAACTTGATTTTATTCACTGCTAATTAAGACATAGTTACAGTAAATACAGTCAGTGAATTTGATTTAAAATGATAGCTAGAAGAAAACTCAAGTTTCTGTTTTCAAATCACCACTTAAAAATTGCAATATTATCCCCTTTAATCTTGTGTAATATTTGAAAGGAAATAGTCATTCTGCTCTAATTGGTTGACTGTTATTACCCTTCAAGCATTTTTTTCCACAAATCCTCACCGAGTCTCTGACGTTGTGTGGCAACGTTTTCTTTTTAAAAAAAAAAACATGCTTCGTGTAGAAAATATTCAACTGTGTATTTTCCCCGTGTCGAGAAATACGCGAATAAGTAAATGAGTGCACGTCCGGTGGAGCTCCTGCGGAAATAACACCCCCAAAGTGTCCAACACTTACCCTCCACCGCGCGCTCGCCAAAACACACGCGCGCGCACACATACACACACGCACGGGGGGGGGGCGAGCGCTGGCGCACGCGCGAACACGTCCGCGGGGTCCAGGTGCGCTATTAGGCGAGGAACATGACCGGGCAAGTCTCTAATCTGCACCCACGCCCCTGGAGTTTCTCATTTGGTGAAATAAATTTTGCGCATATTAATCTGATTCCGCAGAGCCCCCGGACAGCCTCTGCTACGAATCCACACGGCAAACATCTGACCAACGCAGTCAATTTAAGAGAGTTGGGGAGAGCACATCGCGAACAACAATCAACAACTGACAGATAACTGATATTATTTTATTTTAAAAAGGGTAACCTAATGTTAGAAAATGCCTGAACGTGAAATGGGCTGAGGTTAATGGCCCATTGCAGCTCATTTGAGAACAGCCATATTCCTCCCCTCAAGCCAATTCGCCACATCCCAGACTTGTGGATAAATAAATCTGCACCTTCTCGGGGCCTGTGACCAAAAAAAAAAAGGACAAAACAACGCGTAAACGGCTCCAAGCACACAGGGCTACACAAAAGGCCTCGGAAACGCTCTCATGTGGGGACAGCGTTTATTTTTCTGTTTATTTTTCGACGCAGATTTGTCCGGGATTATTATAATGCACTGCAACAGCAGAAGATCAACTTTGCAACAGGCTCGGGGATTTGCTGCATCCACTGACCAGGACAGAGGGGGGAAAACACGAAACCATTTCTACAAATACTCCTCCTTTGGCATTTTTAAACAAAATTGACCAAATTAATTAAATCAGGAGGACAAATCTGAATGTACTAATTACGGCCTAGATGTGGGTGTAGACCGATTTTTGGAAGAGGGAGGCATGGGTGCCTTTTATTTAGCCCATCATCTAATTAAAAAAAATTGCACCAATTGGTCATTACACAGAACGAGAATTAAAACCCCTCAAAATCTCACCCTAAAAAAAGAGAGCCCCTCTGTGGAATGGAGCGCTTGTGCCAAATGCAGTCCAACAAAACAGCTGCAATTAGCAAAGGCTACACAATGAGAGCAATCAAGAAATCCAAAATCGCAAGCATTCCCCTCAAAACTTTACAGAGGTGCAATGTTTGTTTGGTTTTTTTGAATGAATTCGTTCCATAACTGGTGATCAGTTGATGTAGCAGAAGGCCGATGCGTGTTTTCATTTGTCTCTCACCCTCCCTCTGTATTTGCACCTCATTCTCCCTATTCAGCCATTTTACATATTCATAACTGGAGTTGGTAATGCGAAAACAATCCGTGCTCTCAGCACAGTCTGAGGCGTCAAGGGCCGCTGCATAAAACCACAGAACACTGAGATTTCAAAAAAAAAAAAATCACTTCACACCTTTACTTTCACCGTATTTCTACCTGTTCCGCCACAGCAGGTTAACACATTTTAAAGAAAATACTAAATAATTCATTTTAACCAATTCCTCATCACAAGGCAATCAAACGATGCATCAAAGCGCAAAACGCAGACATCATTCAAGGCTGCAAATTAATCAAGATTTCGATTTATCACTTTTCGTTCAACTTAAAAGCACTCAGTGTATGTGAAATAATCCGAGCATTTCTTTCTTTTTTTTCTTACCTTCTTGGAGAGAGTACAGCAGGAGTAAAGTTACAAGCCACATGCCATAAAGAGCAGGTATATTTTTCAGGAATATTTGGCAATCCTGGCAAGTGTGAGGTGCGGTTTTTTGGCCAGGCGGGTCTCCGTGCTGGACTGGCGACTGTGCTCCCCGGAGGTCTCTCCAGCCCTGCTGCCCCGCTAAGCATGGAGGGGAAACGAGAGGCGCCCCAGCCCCGCCCATGTCCCCTCCTCTCCTCTCCTCTCCTCTCAAGACTACGGTGCACACGAATCCATCCTCCCTTTCGCTAATCTAACACCGCGACAAAGTCGAGGGTCGATCCGAATCCAGCGGGTGGATCTAGGTCCAGTTGGGTTCTAAATTTGCCCAAGGTTGTGTGAGCTGCGCGGACAGATCTGTTGGCACCTTGGAGAGAGCGCGCCCACCTGTGCGCCCCCGATGACCGCGTTTCTTTGCGCAATGTGGATCGACAAAAGCCGCTCAGATTGCAAAAAAAAAAAAATAAACGTGTTAATAGCGTTTCCCCCGTGAGTTTTGGCTTTAGTCACGGGGACGTGGATCTACGCCACAGAGTAGCAACTGTTTTTTCTTTGTCTTCCGGAGCCGTGAAACGTGCGTAGCCGTTTGCGCACAGAAATGCACTGCAGATAGAGAGGAGGAGATAGAAAGAGTTTCGGGGTGTGGGGCATGACACTTCCACAAAGAAGGTAGAAAAAACCCACTCACAGGGGATGAATCGAACCAATTGTAAAAGATGTCTGCGAAATGTTGAGGGACAGTGCACAACTTTCCACGCTGCTCGTTTCTCTCTGCTGCGCCTGCTGTGGAAGGCTCCACTGCATAGGCATAAATTAGCGGAGGACTGTAAGTTGCAGGGCACTCCCAGTTCATGGAATATTTAAAGTCACTGTGGATGCCAGTGGTGGATCTGAAAACTGATACTCTTCCGCAACAGCCGCCTCAAATCCCACTGCCCTGAGCAGAGTCCGAGGTAAAACAAAACCATTCTGAAGTGATTTAACTGTAAGAAGGCATTTTAAAAACGAATTATTGTTATTATTATTATTATTGTTATTATTATTAATAAACATTTTATTGCACACTCAACAGGCCCTGAGTGGTCGGCAACTGATGGAAGTTTGAGAGGCAGATTTTCCCTTCAGACAACCAATTAAATGACCGCTTGAGTTGTGTGTTTTATTGGCATGCACATAATGCATAAGCCATACATGCAAGTGTGAAATTACTTTAAAGTCCATTTATATGCACCAAGCTTTATTAAACTTGTTCAAGGGTCAAAC
Source organism: Psettodes erumei (assembly GCA_016785225.1). NCBI lineage: Eukaryota > Metazoa > Chordata > Actinopteri > Pleuronectiformes > Psettodidae > Psettodes > Psettodes erumei. The sequence continues at coordinate 872,921 of JAFBJZ010000411.1, forward strand.
AATGATCAGCATTGTATGGGGGTAAAAAAATTGGGGGGGTTATCATCAAAATATCAATATATATGCCTTTTGGGGGGTCAGAGGTCACTCAGGGAACAGGATGGGATTTTTATTCCTGCCAAGTTGGCAAAGTGCGTGCTCACGATGGAGCGACTGGATTCTGCCGGAGACCTTCCCCGTATGGAAAGTCCACCGAAATAACGTCTGTTACGATGAGGACACAACATAAAACCGACTTGACTTGACTGAAACTTTGCCTGTTTTTGAACCTTGCCGACTTCAACCAAAGCTCCGCAGCCACTCATCTCCTCTCGCTCCGGTCTACCACCAGTCGATCTGACCTGAGGCTCAGCTTCCGACGCCACACGCAGGTCACTGCTGACATCTGCTGGTGGGATTTACAACGCGGCCGGGCCTTTTTCTGCACATTTCCACACGGTGTTCGCACACTGTGACCTTGTAGATGTGAATATGTTCACAAAGCACGTTTATGTTGTAAATGTCTGAGAGCAGCATTAACAGTAAGGAAAACTTAGCTTGCCTTAGCACACTGTCTTTAAATACTGGCTACCTGTGGCTAAAAAGTAAGTGCATCATGGAGCACTCTGGCCAAGAAATGGCGGCCTTCGCCACAAACAAGTGAAACCACAATATAGAAAGTAATAATAACAGACTTTAGATTCATCCCCTTGTTATTAGAGAAAAGACGTCGACCATACAAAACGAAACAGCGGGGAAAAAAACAATGGGGTTCAATTTTGTTAAATCTTAAAAAGCGCTAAGAGTAGGTTTTTGCTAATGCTACATGGTCAAACGTTAGCATTAACGGCCGTTTACTTACCAGTCAGAAAGGGCAGGCAGATAAGTTGGGAGTTCAGCGTAAAACTTTCCTTCACTCTCCAGCAGCTCTCTTCTCTCTTCTTCAGTGGTGGGAAGAAACGCAACGTTAACTTTCTTTTATTTCTGTCCCCTCTCCTACTAAAGTTAGCATGTTAACCAATTAGCATCCACTCCGCCCTAAAGATGGCGTAGCGTGTCGTCTTGCCACTTGTCGTCATCACCGCCACCTGCTCCTGGTAGAAAACCACGTTCGGTGGCAGAAAAACTTCACTTTAAAGAAATACACCGCATAAGATATCACGCAGCTGCTTCCACAGGCTGAGAAGTACTTACCATCACTAGAAAAAAAGGTCTCTGTGTAGTAAATCAGTGATGTGCTTCTTTTCATGTGGAAAGTTTTCCTCGATATCTTCTAAGCCCACAACCTTCACCTTTGTAATTGACCTGTTTTCATTTTCCTTTCGCCCTCTGCCCAACAGAGGCTGCGCTGTCAAAGATCTCACCCCTTAAGATAAAATGAGAAAGACTGCGTAGATTTTATTCCAAACTTTATTAGATTTCCAGTTTCTATAATAAAGACATTGACAGCTGATAGGCATGGATGGGAGGCTTTAGATGGGGACATCATTTAAAGGCAAGCCAGAGCTGAATATTTGTGTGCAGTGAGCGGCAGTGGAGTATGACTTTGAGAGTTGACTTGCTCTGCAGGGTCTGATCAACTGGGCTCCAGTCCGCTCCATGCTCCTCTCAGAATGCTTCCTGTTCACCCTGCATCTCGTCGTTACATCTCCCTGATCCAGGACCTCTCCTACAGCGGTATTGCTTCCAGAACTGAAACAGTAACTCAGAGGTGCAGTGTGACAAATTGTCAGACAATCCACTTCTGTTGTGGTTTGCATAGAGTTGCTTGTCATCAAAGGGCCTTCACTGACACAGTCTCCACATTAACCTAAGTTTTGTTTTCTCACTTTAGTGATTCAGCAAGATGGTAATTCCAAAATTCTCTTTTTCCCACGTTTTTTTTTTTTTTTTTCAAACATAGTATAATTAGACAACAACTGGCATCTGCCAGTCCTACGAAATCAGTCCTTCTTTTCACAACCAACTGACTCCTGTCATTCCTTGTGTGTTCTGTTCGGTTTCTTCTCATTTTGATGAACAATGTGACAAACCAACACCAATTTCGATTATACATACACAAAAATATACAACTTTTTAAAGAGCCCAACACAGCCTCTTTACAATATATTGCTTCACACCAGTGATTAAAGACTGGAGGCACATTATTATTGAGAGAACAGTATGTGAGACATTCAGAAAACCACCAGAAATTCACACGTCACTGTAGAGTATGTTCATTGAACACCTGTTGTGACTGGGGAGGTCTATTTATATCTGACCTGACACAGCGGTTACCCACACTTCGGCCCTACTCTCCAGAGGTATTTCTTTTTAAAGCCAGACATTCAGTGTCTTGAATGTGCAACAGACGCATATTGTAAATGCTGCTTAAAATTATATTTCACTGTTTCAGTTTGTTGTTCACATATTCATCTCCTGATGTGATGCTCAGTAGGAATGATCCCGGTTAGGGGTCAGGGTCGAGTCAGCGGCCTCGCATCTCTTATTTCCTGCTCGGACAGGGTTTATACTTGAACTACAGCCCCAGCTACTCAGCCTGCTGTCTGAGATCTGAGCCCACAATCTATGAATTTATGGTTCAATTACAGAATGCATGGGCATCTTTTTCCACTGGAACGCAGCAGGTAAAAATGATTTATTGCAAAGAGTAAAACACTGCTCAAATGAACATTTGTCAGCTTTGAAGAGAAACAAGCCATTTTAACGAAGAGGCACACACTAAGCAAAGGGAAGTTGCAGAGCCTGATCCAGACATACAGAAATCAGGTCCATGACACCAAATAGTGCTTAACCTTTAGCCAGGGTTAGCACAATGGAAGTAGCATAGTATTAAATGGGATTTACAGTTAACCTCAGCGCCTACACTACCATTGTTAGTATATGAGAACTTTTTTCTCCAAAAAAGTATGTACGTCTGTTTTCAAGCACTGTGTCTAAAATCTGCCCCACGTTGCACATGCTTACAATGCATTGGTAATTTGTCTTAAAAGCAGCATTATCAGAGGGTCATTCATTTTTCTAGAGGGGTGGGGGGGATTGCATCAAGGGATTGTCTATCATTTCTGTTGAGAAGCTTGTTGTATTATTACTGCTCAGTTTTATAAACTGTCTTGCAATAAGTAGTTGTCCTCGCTGACAGAGGAGCATAGAAGCACTAACAGGCACCTGTGTTTATATCAAGCAAAGAGAAGGTACAAGATGAAGAGCTGGACTGAATCCTACAGTATTTTGTAAAGGGAGCCTTTATGCTGGCACTTCTTAAATGACCCTTTGATTAAGTACTCTATGTTTTTCGATGAGCTGTTTTGGATTTTTCATTAGACAAAGAAGGATTCAGCCCATTGCATTTTTCCCTATTTCGAGCACTTAAACAAAGAAGGGTTTGTTTGTTTTGATTTCAGATGAGAACTAGTCAAAGATTAGTTATTTAATGTACTCTGGCTGTGGCAACACATAACTGCTATACCCACGGCAACAAAGTACTTTAAACAGTGCGCAACTGTGCAATGACATACAACTGTGTCATCATAACGGTGCAAATAAGTAACAAAACATTCCCATAATGTAATAAAATGTGCACATAATAATCGAAATTAGTTCAATAAGAAACCATCTACCAGAGACATTAATTACTAATTATAAACAAGCATGACCTCACTTAACCACTGTAAACACATAAGACCACTGCAGGTAAAAGAAGGGGTCCTCTGAGTCACATTGGGTATCTATGGTGTACTTGAAGTAATGGCTAATTAAAAAAAACAGAGAATAGGATTTTAAAGGACAACTTAGCAAATGCTTTTTCAAATTCACTGCTTTGCAAAGGTGTATCAGATGACAACTTTGCAGTGATCGAACAGTAACCTGTTCGATCACTGCACCTCTGAGCACCTGGTGGGTTCTTATAGATAGTTAAATAGCTGTATTCTTCCGTCCTCTGTCGTTACTGTCTTTGAGGATGCACCTCCTTCACTGCTGTTGCCGGAACAGTCAGTTTTCTCCCTCTGTCTACAATGAACTGTCAGTCCCACAGTCAAAGCACTGATAACTTGGGAGTAATGTTTTCCATTGAAACAAAGGTATGGGCTTTTCTGAATTTCATGTCCCCGCCTTGTCTGCCAGCCGGACACATTTCATTTTAAAAAATGGTAAAACTACTTGTTAGCTTTACTTGATGTTACTTAATGTCTGTATTTTGTCTCCTAACGTGTTGACTGAAGGGGACATCGTCCTCTGGGCCTCAGTAGGTGTGTGTGTGTTTGTGTTTGTTTGATTGCCTGCAGGTGTGCCGGAGTCAGGGCAGAACCACCAGCTGCGCCTCATTCACGCCAATCAAGACCTCTTCAAAAGCGCAGTTCGGCCGCTTCCACACTGCCAGATTGTAGTCTCAGCTCCTGGTCGCACCTGCTATGCTCCAGCCAACTTCGAGCGTTGTGATTTGTCAGTTCCAAAACCTGTTCTGCGTTTCCCTGCTGCCTCCCGCTAGTCCTGACTCTGGCCCCTGTCTTTACCTCCACACCTGGTCAAGCCACCTGTATCACCTCCCCTTCCCTGCTGCCTTGGTCTGCCAATCCCCTTGAATCTCATGTCACGAACTCAAAACATCTATTCCCATCTCCTGAGTTGTGTCTGCATCCGAGTTAACCTAACACAAAATATATAGGTATATCGATAGTGGGGTGTCTCTGGTAGATGCAATTATCCTTACATTTAAATGGTTTAATTATGTGCACATCTTAAATAATAATGTTTGCACATCTTTAAATTGTATATAATCTGCCACTTACTGTTCCTTGCATGTGATAGTAATGTGTGCACATGGATATATTCCCACAGCCAGGCAGTGTGTTTAGGATTCGTACCTCGAGAAAAATGAGTTTGCATGTGTCTAAACACATGCGCATATACAAATATATGCAAAGAAGCACTCCTGTGGCTTTGTAGACATGCACCGTCTCATTTCTTTTTTGGTGTTGGTTTTGAGTCAGCTTTGGATCCTGAGAGGCCATTTTCTGTGTTGTCGATACCTGATGACGTTACAAGGCACTCCTTACTGCAGTGGCGAAAAAGAGAAGAAGACAAAGTTACACCTGTAGGAAAAAAAAAAACTACAACTCAAAGAAACATTTCAAGCTTGCATTCTTCAGAAAGGACTTCAGCACGTGCAGCATCTGAACATGCTGCCTAGCACCAACGACATTCTCTGAAGAAACACTGTGAAATGGCTGCATTGCTGAGATAACGCCCAACAGGATGTGAAAACTCACTTTTTCTCCTCAAGCTTGGAGAGAACGAAGAGAGTGAAGTTCTTGAGCAGCATGAAGCCCATCAACAAGGCAATGGCTCCGCCTACAGCGGAGGCTATGATGATGGTCAGTGTGTTGTCCACCACCCTCACTGCAGACAGACCGAAGAAAACACCAGAGTAATTGGGGGTGGAGAAATATCTATAGTAGGTATGTGTAAAGACTTTTATTTTAAAACTGAACAATGCTATGCAGCGAGGGAGCCCTGGCTGCCTGTTGCAGTGCATTAAAACTGAAGTTGGTACCTCCATGCCGAATATTTAAAAAAGAACCCATAGATTGGACACTAAATTATTAGACACTTAATTATAAGGAATTAATCTCCCATGACCTTCACTGTTACTTCTTCTTCCAGCTATGGGTGGTGGATTTTGTTTGCCCAGTTCTCCAACGTTTCCACCAGCAATTAAAATAAAAAAGTAGGCTGTGCCAGTTACTAATTTAGGATGAATGCTGGCACAAGATGGCTATTAGAAAATGCCTACTTTAATAGGGACTGATCCACCAGCAGCATTAGCACCTGTCAAGGTGTGTCTGTATGCATGCCTATGACTTATTGGAAAATAACAATGTGAATAAATGAATAAAATGCCCAAACAAAATAAGCACAGAAAGTTGTCACAGATTAATTGCACACTATTTTATCTTTTACTGTCTCCTCAGGATTTATGTTCTTCCAGTGCTGGGTTCATTTTTTTCTTAGCTGACTGTCCTGGTGTATATGCCTTGATTTATTTTATCTTCAACATATAAATGAATGCATCCACTACTTTATTTTCAATACGTTGTGCATTTTATTGGCGCATTAAGGGAGCACCAAGGACCAATATACAATATGTCAGTGCAATAAGTTAAACCGGTAATATCAAGTGCTGCGTTGTCAACCTGAGCCATTTTCCCCACACAACTTGGCTCATTTTAGATGCTGAAATGGGCTGAGACGTAGGTCCCACCCTCATATGTATCAGCAGACATTACCAGCATAGACTTTGACCACTCACACTCGTCCACCACAATGAGATGGAAGGTGGCGCTGTGGTTCTTGTCCTTCTCCTTTGGGTTGCGTCCAAAGCAAGTGTAAAAGCCGCCGTCCTCGAAGGTGATGTTCCACAGCAAGATGGACATGTTGTTGTCGCGGTTCTTCCCCACAAACTCCACTCGTTCGTGGTATATAGTCACTTGTGGCTCCACCCCCTCTAACGCTATCACTGACTCGCATACCTGATGGGACCAGCAAGCTGTCATTCATCCCAAACTGCCACTTAGAATTTACTGTTTTTAAAAAAGGCATTTTTTTCCTCTTACCTTCTGCATAGTGCCATTGTCGTTGAATTGCCAGTTGAAGTAGAGGTTCTTGATGCCGATGCAGCTTGAGTACGTGCAAGGCAACATGACTGTACTGCCATTCACTGCCTGCAGGAAGGGAACCTTCCCCACAGACATCTCAAGGGCCTGCACAGACCACACACCTGAGGGGGAAGGGGGATAGAGAGTACAAAATGATAAAGACTGTCATGGCTGCAGCTGTCAATCTATTCCTTTGAGTTCAGTATCCAGAGTCTTTGAGGACTCAGTCAGTTTGGTCTATTCACCAGTTACACATAAACAAGGACAGCGAGTAAAGGGGACAGTAAATCTACCTCATACACACAAAAATACTGAAATACAAGACTTTGCTGTTCCCTGCAATGTGGCACACAATGCACATCAGCTCAGTGCTTTCACTGGGCAGTAAAAAAAATCACCTGTTTATTCAATTGTTGTTGTTTACATACTCACATACTGACTAATACTGCATGTCATGGAAATATAATGGCATCGATCAGCATGTGTTATATATAATACATTATATATACATATAATACATATACATATATATATAATATACTGTAAGTCTCTTACTGGCACTTGACGAGTCAAACCCTGAATGAAATGTGACACCACAAAGTCCTGTGACATTACTGTAAATAAGAGAGAGGTGAACTGTAACTGTACACCAGGGGCCACAGTGATTAATGGGGTCAGGAAAAAGACCACACTTTTTTTTTTTTTTTTTTACTTCTTTTACTTTTTTGCTCCTGAATTCTAGAGTCAGCAGGTATTCCACCTGCCCATCTAGCTGCTCAGTTTTGTGATCAGGCATGTGTCAAGCTCCCAGGCCGCAGATAACTACAGCATATAATTTCAGCAGGTCAAGGACAGATTGTACTATTGCACTTTTTTCCACTCCTATTAAAGCACCTTAATGCTTCCATCTAGTGTGTGAGGTGTAAACTACATGCTGACGAGGCGCAGGTACTAACAGTGGTACAAACATGCAGACGTCAGGACCCAGGGAATGTAACACACACCTGAGCGTGATTAATGGTTGTGGGAACATCTTCCGCACCGTTTCTAACATTCCAGCGATTCCCACCCTCTGTTGCGAGCACACTGTGGCCGCGCTTCGTTCGCGACGCGCTCAAGGTCAGCGTCCGACAGTCACCATCGCAGCACGTAAGAGTAACTCAGAATGACGGAAACACGGCTGCACATGGCGAAGAAGGGTGCACTGTATGTGGGAATGTTATTGATTCACTCTCATCTCATATCTTGCCCTCTCACAAACTCACTCACAAGCTTTTCCTCAGCTGGTCCAATGCAGCACAGTGAGCTTGCAAAAATGGCAACAGAGACCTGTGCTGACAGAGCAACAGCGTCGCCCGTCCCGTCTCTTTCCATGTGTATAATTTTAAGCCTGCAGGCTTTTTATTACAGCACTTTTGTAATATTCCATTTCATTGTTCATTGATTGTACTCCATGTCCTTAAAATATTTGTTTTCCATCGGAGTGCCCTGTTTCTATCACTGTCACTACTAAAGCTAAAGTTTTTGTGCTTCAGCTGAAGTGGAACAGAGGTGCTCCAGTTTCTAGCCCACATATGTCAACATTTTTTATGAATACACAAATATATGCTGAAGGTTACAAAGAAAAGACAAGCTTATATGAAATGCAGGGGTAGACCTCACACTAAGGGCACTCAATAAGATTTCTATGAGATTTTAAGAACAACAAGGTCAAGTTTATCCAGATTATGAATATATTATATAATAACACAATGTGCAAGGTTGACCATTTTAGATGCTGTATCTTCCTGTTTGCTGCTCAGCCACCTACATCTGCTGATTTAGTGTACCACGTGTAATGTCTTCTGTTTCACTCTAAATAAAGACAACACCTGCAAGCAGGAAATAGCTACTCAGGGGTTCTGAGAAATACATTCATATTTTTCAATCAACAATTTAATCTTTGCCGGTGAACACGATGCCACCACACAAGTCTGCATGGGTTTTAAAGCATCGCTACATTTTTTTTGCACCAGGAAGTGTTTAGCAATATTTTTACTTAAGAATAATACATTTTATCGACTTTGGTTAAGGCTTTTTTTAGCCTGTTACAGATGTAGGTTACTGTGTTTGCTGCACTATTGCAGCACTGATGCTCCACACCCACGAGTAGAAAATTCCAGTAAGTATCAGTGACGGATGCGGGAATAATGTCAGAACAAGGTATTCGACACATTCATACTAACAGATGTATTAGCCACAGCTATGACCAAAACTGGATTCTAACGGGACGCCTTCCTTGTACATTTGTTTAGAAGCAGGATGTCGGTCAAGGCTAATCTGTGGTCACATTTTTTGCTGTATATTTACCACATCGTAAACCACATGATGGAGGCTATCTGCATGTCAGTTTAGCTGCAAGAATGACCCCATCTAATGCCTCCTGTGTTGCTCTGCTACTGTACAGATGCCAAGATACTCTTCAAGACTCTCTCACTCTGTACACTAAGTTTATGACTCAAATAAAAACACAAAACAAAGGTTTATGGCATACTTCTCCAAATGACTCTGCTACCCCATTACTGCAGATACGCACACAGTCCAGCACAATGTGCAGTGAACGGCAGGGGCCTGGAGTGCCTGACACAGCTCTTCCATCCCAGAGTCACTTCATTCTGCCGATATTTCCTTTTGTGGGGGGCACAGTCCCATTCCAAACCATCATTGATCACAGAGAGCACAAAGCTTTTAGATTGCAACGCCACAACATCGGCCATAGACTTGATTCCAAACTACCACATTTTTCATGAAACCTCCTTAGGCTTGCCCTTTTTTGTTTCCAAAGCAGAACTGCTAGCTTTTTGCTCATGAGATGCCATGACACAACACCATCAAGGTAAAAGTGCTACTCACAATATTCACTCGCAGCCAACGAGTCCTGTCAGCAGAGCAAAATCGCTACGCCAAAATCTACTGTACATAGGTCAGAGCCAGATGAAGGTCAATGTCAGAAAAGCTCCAGTATCAATGCTCTGCACAACAAAAAGAAGTATAAACTGATATTGGACAAAACCTTTGGGTATTTCAAATAGAAGCAAGAAAAGAAATATGAGTTTTTTTAAAAAGAGAGATGAGGAGGCACTGCTGCGTGAGCTGCGGGATATTGACCGCAGAGCAAACAAAGTGAGGAGGCTACAGTATAGAGACAGATATTACCAATCAGTATGGAGAAGATCAGGCTGACGACGGGTGGAGGGCCCAGCCTCTGGGGTTCAACCCCAGCACACGCGACCTCCATGGCAGCCAGATCTGCTCCCCAAGCAAAAGTGCTGCAGGATCCAAGCCCAGGGTGAGGATGGCTTGCAGAATATCCCTTAGCCCGCTGTGGCCTCTCTGGTAGTCTGGAGTAAATGTGGACCCCAAACGAGGCACGTCCGTACAGTGGTCCTGGGTACAGGAGCTGCCAGCTCCAACAGCACCCCGGTGAAAGAGACTGTAGGTTAGACAGAGGACAGGGGGGGTAAGGACAAAGTTAATAGACTAAAATCTGGAAACACCACACTGAGTCACTATAAAAACAGACAGCACAGAAAAAAGTTACATTTGTGCACAGATGAAGTGTGTGTTTCCTGCATGCACACATGCATCTGCACATGCAGCTCTGCCTGAACATGAACAGGGTGACGCTGACAGAAAAAAACGTGATTTGATGGCAAGTACAGTTCGAGTTTCGTCATGCCTACCTGCTCCCGCAGCCGGTGCTCGTTCAGAGGGTGGCAGGCTGCTTGCGCAGCTGAGTCAGTGTGGACGGGACGACGGCAGAGCGGCGAACGCTCACTGCGCACAGTCAGGGTTCACTCAAGGAGAATCTGCCAGCCAGCACTTTCACTGCAGAGACAGCGACATTGCAGCAACAGCCAGGACGAGAAACAATTAGAGAAGAGAGGTGGGGGGAAGCAAACAGAAAGACAGACACATAGAGAGACAGGTGGACAGGAGGAAAAGCTGCTGCTCGTGTCCCTCCACAGCCGAGCCACGGTGAAGCTGACTCTTCTCCCTGCCCGTCCCTCTGGCTATTTCACAACTTTTTCCCTCCCGTCCTGTCTGTTGGCTTCATTCCAACTCTCTCTCTCTCCCTCTCTCTCTCCCCCTCCCTCATCCCTCTGTCTCCCCTCCCTCACCTGCTTCCATATCCCTCTCATTCTTCTCTCTCTCCTCCATCACCACCATTCCCTCCTCCTCTCTCTGTTGCTCCCACCTCCTCTCTTCCTCGCCCTCCTCCCCCGTCTCCTGACTCCGGGGCGTGTGTGCAGACTCAGGCACTTTTGCCAGAGTGTTTGTGAAGATCAGAGAAAAGTTCTGCAGTGCAGGTAGAGGGGGAGGTTGTGTAATGCAGCCCCAGGGCCGGGCCAGATGCTCCATTCAGAAATAGACGGGTTCTAGACAGGTATCAAAACTCAGCATCACAGAATTACAGTGGAAGGGGAGAACAGTACAGTGGTTGATCTTTTTTCTACAAACACAATTTAACGTGCCTGATTTTATTAACTGCTATGTGACTTTGACAGCATGTCCCATCTCTCGTGTTATTTTCTGCACTCATCCTTCCTTGGTATGACAGGGTTAAGTTTTGATATGAGTCCTCTCCTCTTCCCTTGCTACTCACATTCCCCTGGCTCAGGACAATCAGCTTCCACAGCCACCGGTGACGTGTGTGTGCATGTGTCATGTGTCCCATTCAATGCCTGCAAGGTCAAAGTTACATGTATTGCATATCACGAGGCATTCATCGCTCTCCTCCGATCAGGGTGATGGAAGTGCAAGTGCATTACTGTGAACAAGTAGCAGCCCCCCGTGACGTCCCCTATTGGTTTGTGAACCGTGATTTCTAAGCCTCGAGTTAGCATTTTGGCCGATGCCATGTTGTTTTTGGAAACCGGACAAAGTCATTATGCGGGATGGATCTGACTGGGGACCGGAGGACACAAGTGGGTTCCCTGGTCTTTGACTTAACAAAAACAAGTTATCAGTCAGACGGGGCCAGGAACCGACAGAATGACTAGCTCAGTTAGCAAGACACATCTGTAATCACGTTGACCATAGTATCAGTACTCATGCTTATTTTGGCTAGCGAAAAACAGGCTTAAAATAAAATGTACTTACCGGGGGAAAAATTGAACAGCTTGAGTCCTGCTGGGCCTTGCTAATGCGGCTATCCTGCCTGAGTGGCAGGTGTCAATCACGCGGTAGCCACGCCCGAAAATATACCCTGATATATATCGTCTTCTTTTCTTCCGAATCGGACCATAATTTACTAAATAAACATTATTTTATATGGAATAAGACTTGAAACTGGTGATTGAGACTATAAACTCATTATGAAAATGTTTACTGAAGTAATAAACCCAGTGAGAAGTAAGGTCATTTTCTCATAGACTTCAATACAAACGTCGTCTTTTCTGATGGTCCCCCCGATAGAAAAAACAGGTTTAGGTTACTTTCGTACTGGCTTCATTTTTCAAACCAAAGCCTTCCATCTGCACTGGTCACTGCATGACATGATGGAGTAAATGCACAGACCCAGAGTCTCCAGATTTGATTAGTCATACACTTAAGAACGTATGTCTCTCTAAAACTTCATTCATTACTAGAAATAGAAAGTAAGTATACATTGATAATGGCCTTTTGGTATGACTCGATTAGGAAAAAACGTGGCTTGTAAGAGGTTAAACAGAGTTGGCACAAGGGAGAATCGAGAGTGCAACTGAGACCATGTGACACAGTGCTATCTGAGCCAAGCAGCAGTTACACAGTCAGAGGACACAGAGATGACTGCACATCCATTTTGGATTTGCTGGCTGTTTCACTGCTAACAGAACAGGTATATCTTTTACAGGAAAAGAAAAAGGTAAAGTTTGCAATCCTGAGGAGCTGTCAGTGAAACTTGTATATATTTCTAGTTTTACTTTGCAAGTACTGTACTTAACACTGTTATCTATTATTCATCAAGCAATTTGGATCTATGGGGTGATATGTTTGTTCTTTACAATCTCTTGTGTAGTTACCTATGTCTACCTGTTATGTGTCTTGTATTAATTATGTGAAATTTGTGCTATAAAGATGTAAGCTGTAACTTTTTCTTGCTATAATATATGTATATAAATATCAGTGGAGCTGGCAGTGGTCTGACACAACTGACTAATCAAAGCCAAGGAAGCACTGCGTCAGTATCTAAATTAAAATGATGGCGTGTTAAGTAAAGTCATCCCTTACTGTGTTTGATTAAACAATATTTAGAGATTGCTTTTAGTTGGGTATGAAGGAAAAAAATAATCAGAGGATTAGAAACATACACCAACAATGATGACTGATATAGATTAACCCGGTTCAGGGCTCCATACTGAGCATATACAGGATGGTGAAGTGTGATGTGAGGTGAGAGTCAATAGAGTGGAGGGTTGTTTCATGGGTGTGGAGCTCACAGTGAGAGATAATGTGCCAGGCTGCAGGCTCACTGCTCTCCTCTCCAGGCCCCTCCACTGGAGTATCAATGCAGCAGTGTTGGGAACTCTTCCAGAACTGCAATGAGAGAAAAAAACAGCTGCAGAAACGCAGGGTACTGCTGCAGACCTGTGAAGGACAACTGTAACTACACATACAGCACATTCATGGACAATCACAATCACACCATATATGTATGATAAAAATATGCATTATGTGTCCTATATTAGCGTTCATCGTTGCCATGTGGGTGCACTCTTAACTTTTAAAAATACATAACTGCCATCTGCTCTCACTGCAGCAAAATGTCTGCTGCTCCAGAGAGACATGGATGCACGTCTCAGTCCTTTCTGAGCAATATGAGGGTGTTCATCCGCATGAAAAACAGACATTCTGGGTCAAATCTTTTACTTCATTAAAAAATACCAGTGCAACACTGTAATAATACTACTATTACAAGTAAAAGTCCTGCATTGAAAACCTGGTCCTCGTGACTTCAATTCATTTACTGATGCTGATCAATGCACAAGTGGCTTTTTACAGCAACTGCTGTACCACTGTACTAACTGGAGAATTCTTTGAAAAGAACCAATTACACAGGGCACATTTTCTTTCTATCATAAGTCAAATGTACAATGTTAACTGAGCAAAACAGTGGGGAGAAGGATGTGGTTTATAACAAGTTTGTGTTATCCGAGACAGGTCCCCACATGTCACAGGTTCAAGCCTGTGTGGGATCTTCTAAAAGCTGATTTCATGAGATGAACTCGCAGAACTTATTATGTGATCATACTCAAATGCATTTGAACTCAGTGTCTCAGACAAAGAGACCCAGAGACAGTGAAACAGTTATGATTACAGTAGTAGCCAGGTCCCCCACAGAGTTACACAGGATTCCGTCACCCAGAGGATTTACCTTTGGCAATTACTTTGTACAATTGCCTCTTTGTTCCTTTCTTTATCAGGGCCTTCCTCCCTGGAGGAATTCTGCCTCTCCATCTTATCTGCTGAGAACTCCGTGTTGAAGGCCGAATCACACAGCTTTGCTTCCGATTTATTTCTACTGTGGCAAACTTCCTGACGCAGAACCTCAACCTTGGAATTTTTTAGACAGTCAACAACAGGATAAGGTTCTCCGTAAAGTTAAATGTCAAGATGCAGAATGATCAGACACTGTTGAAACTAAACAGGATTGTATGTGCAGTTACTGCATTCAAATGTTTATAATGAAGATATTCAGGCACGATTATATTATACGTGTGGTATGTGTAATTTCCTCCACAAGCATAACTCAATCCCAACTCAATAGTCACTCAGTAACATCACACGTGGTTGATGCTTATCTTAAGAGGACTGTTTAAAGATAACAGAAAAAAGTACTCCCAGTGAAGGACCATGAAAAACGAAGTTCATGATACCACCAGGGGGTGATGTGTCCTACTTGCGTCTTTCATTATATATCAATTTATCACAGCAGACCTACTCAGATAAAAGGAATGCCTGTGTCTTCCTCATGATTGTTCAGTGGGTGTTAACTGACCCCTAACCATTTGAAACAACAGGTGAAAAAAATTATCTCAGTGCGATATTTTCAACCTGTTTCCAATTGAAATCAGCCCATTTCAACACACTGGCAACTTCATAGGAAATGTCCTGAAATAAGTGGATCCAGTATCAGATAAGTAGACTTGTTAGGATGGAGATCACTTGTACAGTAAGATTTGAAATTTGATTTAAGCGTCAAATTCACTCAGCTGTTTTTAGAGCCAGCAGGTGTGGTTGTAATCATTGTCATGTGTGACACATACAGGAGTGGCCAGTGGTTGGTATGTCACACTCCCCCACCCAATCTGTTCACCTCAAGAGTGGATGAATATTTAAATCAAAATGCATCTCATGCTACATAATCATTTCAAAAACAGTCATTTTATTTTCAATTTAGTAAACAGAAATATATGTAACAACATTTCGGGGTGTGATTAAAAAAGTGTAGAGTTCTGCATATTTTACACTATGTACAAACTCAAAATACAAAATCACTTGTGCATTGTTGCCAATGCAGTAAACACCTTGCTTTGTTCATCACTCATACATCGCATTTTAGACTTTCTGAAAGCAAATATTAAATGACAAAACCATTCTCTCATTTCTTTTCCAACAACATATCAAAACATTTTGTAAAGACACAGTGTAATGCACTTAAAAAACATTCTCAGCTGGTGCTTGGAGGAAGGTTGATGTGGCAGTGGAGCAGATAGATAAACAATGCGTATGTGTGTGTTAGCAACGAGCTAAATTAAACTGGCTCTGCACTTTAAAAATCTATAGTCAATTTATTAAACTCATGTTTAAAATGTATTAAATTCATGAACTTTCTTAATGATCTGAGGCAATATATTTCCAGCAGCAGCTGAGTGGAAATAATCAGACTAGCACAAAGAAGCAAAGTTACTGTGGGCATGTACAAGAAACAAGACATAAAATGGACTGCAAAGGGGGGGGACTCCAACAATTTTACACATCAAAGTCTGTTCGGGGAGTCCTACTACATATGTGAAAAAGTTGCATAGAAGCCCCTTGTTGCTCTAGAGGAAGCTGCATGAAATCCCAAAAATGTCCTCATGTGATGTCACTTGAGTCAGTGTTGGTTGGGTTTGACGACTACAAGTCTGAAAGGTAAAAATCTGGGGGTGTGAAGTTAGATAGAAGGGAGCTTACCACACTCCTGTAACCCCCTTCTCCTCTCTAATTCAAGTTAGCAGCTTCAAGCTACATTACCCGCTACTAGCTTAATGCACCTGAATCTCCAAATGAACTGAAAATCTTCCCATTGCGTTGTGAGTAATGTAGGGGCCAAGTTGTGACAAGGAAGAAGAAAAGATGTAACAAGATTATATGGTCCTGGTGGATCGAACTTAATCCTACAGTCATGAGTCTGCCAATTTTATGGGAGTGCTTGCTAAATCTATGGGAGAGCTTTATAACTTTTTTTTTTTTTACTTTAATTCACTGATCATTATGCTCTGAATTCCATTCTAATCAGTAAGTGTCAATTTAATCATCATCATCATCATCACCAGCATCATCATCATCGTCGTCGTCATCGTCTTCTTCATCACCATCCTCCTCCTCATCATCATCTCCGCTGCTGGGGTCAGACTCTTCATCATCTGAACTAACTTCTATCTTCGTATCCACTACTTTCAGATGAACTGCCTCTTCAGGTGTGCTGACCCAGACCCACCAAAACAAATCCAATCAAACTCACACACATCAACAGTGAATTGCACTATTTGTGGATAAATTGGTGGATAACTGGATGCATGGAAAGTGCAGCAAATAAACAAAGGCCCATATTAGTTTACCTCAGTAAACCTTCACTGCCAAAAAACAGAGAAGAATACAATACCCCAAATCCTCAGCCCAAAACAAACTCCCAGCTGGAGCACCATGGAGAATTGATGTACTGCTTCTTTCAGTGGACAAAGATGACCAAAACATCAGTTCATGACCTTTTCTCCACCAAAACTACCATGGTTCTCTGGATTCAAAGTCTCTGGATTAGTAAAATTCTTCACCTGCATTCACAAAGTAAGAGGATGCATACTGTCAAGCAGCAGTTCTCACAGAGAAAGGGAAGGTTTTGCCCAGAAAAAGAGATGATCTGTTCTTATCTGCCACATCTTGAAAACATAAACCCTCAGCAGCAGGTTATAGAGATGATATGGCTCAATTCACCACAGCAGTTTTGTGTCTGAAGTGCTATTGTGCTCTTTAGGGAAAACATTAATCACCTACATATATGCATAAAACTCATGATACAATCACTATGATTTTGAAAAAAAATGAATGGGTCATTACAGGCCAATATGATAAAAGAGCAAATCAGCAAAAAAAAAAAAACAGCCTAATTGGTGAAGTTAGCACTGCTGCTGTGAATTGAGGTAAATGAGCAAGAACAAGAAAAAATCCATCCATATTTACAACTCCCAAACTCTTAGAAAATTAAGATAGTTATAATCACTGGAAACTTTCAGTAAAAAGACATAAAACTGTGTATAGTTTTTGCATTGCAGAAATTGGATGAAGGGAACATTGTACATCTAATACTGGATAAATAAAATACAATAATAATATCTACTACAATAATAGAGGTTCACACTGGAGGAGCAAACATGGAAGTAAAAAAACACCTTCCTGCTCTATACTTTCACTTGTCTCTTCAAGCATAGTGGACCCAAACAGCCAATCAGACTCCACACCAGTCCCAAAAAGAAAATGAGCAGAGGAGCTCCGGCTCTCTGGCCCTCACCACACAGTCGGGTCTTTCCACTCGCGCTCCCGTGGTTGCAGCTCAAAGTTGTTTTCCATGCTCCTTCTCCTGTGGAACCTCACCGCCACAAAAATGCCGAAGAGGATCAGGATTACAGCACAGGAGACTCCTATTGCGATTGCCAGGACTCCCATCTCAGACATAGAAACTAGAAGTGATGGGGCCCAAAATCAGTGATAAAAGTGGGCAAAAGCAGCAGCAGGGAACACAACAGATATACAGTAGCGATAATAGACTGATAGAGCATCTTAGTGGCTAAACACACCAACGTTCTACTTTATACCTCAAGCATTCCTCTTGCTTAAATGCTGTTGAATGAGACACCATCCTACTCTAGGGATCACCTGTGACCTACAGTTCCTGTAGGGAGAGCGTGCGGTGCTGCCAGTCTTACCTTTGTCGACGACTCTGAGGATGATCTCTCCATTACTGCCTTGCACATCTGGAGGGTTGCGAACCTGGCAGATGTAGGTGCCATTAAAGGTCGGAGGCACCTCATGCAGGGTGATGGAGACATCCCGTCTCATAATATCTCCCGACCACACTGCGTGGTCTTTAAAACGCCCATGCCGGGGAGGGTATGCTATCTCTTGATAGTAAAACACCTGACACACACACACACACATAAAAGGAGTGTAGAAATCCCAACAAATGAGCAAGTACGACAAAGTTCTGTTTACACAAAACTGACAAAAAATGCAGCTACTCAGATATTAGCTGGCTAACATAGCCCCATATCTGTATAGCTCTGCTTGACGATAACTCAGGACCAGCAGTATAAGAACTGTCACCACCAACACTACTAAGGCCTTATAAAGTCATGACACGGTTTCTATAATGTTGACAATAAAACCCAATGAAAGCACACTCAAAATATTTTTTATAAAAAGCACAGTCTCTACACACCGACTCATCTGATCTTGAATTAAGAGGGCGGAAGTTCCAGGAAACTGTGACCGAATGGGGAGACACTGAGTGAGTGGAGCTGAAGGTGCACTTCAGCTTCACATCTGTCCCGTTCATCACTTCCAATTCACTCGCAGTGTAAATCTCTATTCCACTGACATGTCGTATCCCTGTGATTGAGACAACCAAGTGAGAGAGATTATTCATCAGTATGTCACCTTATATACAAACCACCACTGACTGACTCATTGACAGAAAACATGTTCAAGGGTCAAGCTGCGCAGGTTACTATTTTTTTTTAATTTCAGTCCTCAGTTTCAGAGCAGGTCATTAAACCATCAAAACAAGAGCAGAGTCTTTTAACACCAAAAGTATTATGAAAGCAGAAACAGAAACATCCATGACAGCTGAAGTTTTCAAAGATGTGTCAGTTTCTTGTGTTGACAATCTGTTCTACAGCCACTGTTTGACCAACAGCCACAACCTGACCAACTCATCAATATGACTTCACTTAAGTACTTATATTAAATTATATTAAAATCATTTATTGAGTACAAGTACTGTGTTCAAGTACAGGAATAAAGGAGTAAATATATATCATTTTTTCTAAAGCAATTTTCCTTTGTGTTTGTGGTTTAAGTGAACATGACACACTTCAGTAAGCGTAATTTGGCAACTGTTTATCTCCATCAATGATTGTTGTAAATGTAAAAAACAGTTTAGCTAAATCTGGGTCACGTTGTCAGCCACAGTGCTGCAGACCAACAGACTCTTTCTGTGGATCACAACATTCCTTTTCTAATAAATCAGAAAGAAGAAGTGGTTAAGAATGTTGTGCAATCCTGGACAGAGAAACATAACATAATATACTTGTAGATTTTGAATTAAATTTAACAGGACATGGTCAGTGTCTCTGTATAAAGAAACCTACAGGGGCCTGCAAAATGCCATACACCACTTCTGAGGATAAACCTGAACCCATCATGAAGGTCTACTGCTGAGACCGGGCAATAAATTGAGAATAAAAAATGACTTAAAAATAAAATAAATTTCCATATTTCTCCAATGCTAATTCTCAAAAGCAAACACAAAACATCTCAATCTTTTATATGATGGATTGGGTATTTTTCCTATTGATTTTAATGTCTTTGTCACTTGATCTATTTACAGTAACTGAAGTTTAAGTCTTTAATCTCTGCCAGGGATTCATCTGTTGTTCATCTGTAGCCTATGTTGAGCTGTTTTCCACTGAAAGTGGTGGAAATGGAAAACTCTTCAGTTGCAGCAGAATTTGCACTTGTCTCTCGCAGGTTGTTCCAGATACGTGGATCGTAAAAACTGACACACTTTTTATTATCTTCAAATTCTGTGTGTACATATGAATGTACATAACATGAAACCATACTGTGAGCAACTGTTGCCAGTAGATTATGCAACACAGTACGAGGAGCAGCCTTCATGTAAGGGTCGATCTCGGCCAACCGCAACTAAAGATAACGACAGATTTTATGCTTCATAATATCCCACAGTGAGCGGTGACTCGTAATCTACCTGACCGATTTTTTTCGATTTAACAACAGAAAAGACATCGTTAAGATTGTGTTTGCGTTCGTCGAATACATACTAATGTACTGAACTATCTCCAGGAAGTTCCTCAAACTCACCTGGCACCACGAATCCCCCCAGGAGAAGCAGAGGCCATATCTGATACATGGGATAAAACATTTAAACTGTCTCAACTCCGGCGGGTCAAATCCTCTGTCAAAGTTCCTTCATGTAAGTTTATCGGAGGGCGTCATGTACGTTAATATCAACGCGGTTGGTCGAAGTGGAAAAAAGGTGAAGCTGCGCTTCCGTCCTGAAAATGCGACTCGCCCTCCGTACACACCTGATGGGCGGGGCGTTTAGCCTCTCCCCTCACTTCTTGCATAACCTGTATGCCTGGGCACGCACAACCTACCGCCCAACACGCCAACTCTTCCGCCCCGGCCGTTCTCTCACGGGCCTTTAAGTTTTATATTTACAAATACGTGGTCGATAACTCGGGGTGGTAAACGATAACAGAGAGCCGGGTTAAATTTTAACTTACGATTCTCTAGTGATTGGTAACACCCTGTGGCCACAGTGTCTTATTACAAACACTGTACACTGAAGCCAAAAGGCTACATAGCCTACACTACGTACTGTGTCTTGACATCATTTGCCATGGGAAGTACAGTATTTCTTACTCTATGCAATATTTTTTGTAAGATGACAACACTGGAAGTAGCAGCACTATGTAAAGGAGGCTCATATGCTCCTTCATTTCTGAAATAGATTTTTTAAAAAGCTACCCTGCATATACATGCATACTGGTCCATTTCCACTTAACTCTCACCAAATGCTCTGCCAGGTCCAGTCAACCAGAGTTACAGCATTTGTTCCTGCCTGTTACAATGTCTGACTTCGGATTTTGATTTTTGCCTGCTTCTTTTTGCTTAGACTTGCCAGTCTGCTTGTAGGCCTCTGTTGTCATCATTATTCTTTTATATCATAATACATTATGTCTGCATTTGTTTCTACCTTTCTCCCCATACATCATTTGTGACAGAACCATCTATGAAAAATGCCAAAACATGTCTCCCCAGATGTGTGTAAGGCCAGTCTCATAAAGAGCAAATACAAACTGGTTAAAGGTGAAAGATCTTTTCTAACTGCACAGCATTACAACATTAGGCACTATATGTAAATGTTGACAAGAGGAAAACATTAGGCAAGAGACAGTTTTACTCAGAGGAAACTGGATGATCTCAAAGAATTCAATATTAAATTAAACTAAAACCCAGGAATCCTATCATATAATTCTCACATATATGAAGTCATATCTGTACAGAGATTTAAATTTAAAAAATGACATAAAGTTAAACTAAAACATGAAGGCAGTTGGAAAAAAAAGTGACTTTGTAAAATGCCCATCTCTGTAAAACATTACACATCAATCTGTGGGACACAACCTCTCTCAAGTTGAAATATACTGAATCTCAGGGCCTCTTATTTCAGTCTGAATGTATCATTCATCACAGCTGTGTGCTTAAAACCCAAAAGCCTATGCTATGCTAAACCTTACCCTAGGCATCACAAATATAAAAGGCAAAATGCAACACTGCTGAATTTAAAATTATAAAACAGCTGTTATAATAATCTTATATATATATACACACACACACAAACACACACACACACACACACACACACACACACACACACACACACACACACACCTATATATACTTCATCTGTGAATTAAATGTGATAATTTAAAAATACTACTGTCACCAAATTGAAAAAGAACCATAACTTTACAAAGAAATCAAATATAAACTTATTACTTACATCTAAAATGTGGTCACTCCGGCCCACATTTTATTTCAGATCTCTCTCAGAACTCCACATTTTTAGGATACAAAAATGTTCCAGTCTCAGTCATAAAAAAATTCAGGTAAACGCGACCTGACTTGTAGTCTCAGGTAGTAATTTCTTCTGGTTGTATTTTTCTTTCTTTACTCTGGTACTTATATTATCTTAAAAATTAGGATGCTGACATTTCCTGCATTCCTGCAGTTCAGGAAGGCAGCATTTGATCTAACGTGACCATGATGCATTGCGATCATCTGACACAGTGAGCTGGAGTAAGAGATGGCCCACGGACGGAAGTGAGAGACTATTGTACAGTATGTCACCCAGCAAAGATGTCGACGATGCTTTACGTTGTCCAATCTAAACATGCCCTCTCAGTTTGAGGTATATTCCTCCACAGCTGGTGGCTGACATTCACTTACATTATTTCACACAACGGACAAGAATTTAATTGTTTGGGAAATCGAAGGGAAACGTTTTAGGCTGTTTGAGACGTTTTAATGAAAATGACCCACCCATGATTCATTGCGGAACCAGCTGTGTTGAAGCTTTGTTTGCCCTGAATTTGACCTCTCAGGGGCACACACTTAGAAACCGTGGAACCCCCATGATTTACTCAAGGAGGCTGCGGGTTAGGATTAAGGTTAACTTTCTGCTACAGATGGATAGCTAGGATAGGTTATGGCCGCGTTAAGAGTTTTAGTCGGCAGTGTGTAAGTAATAAGCACCTGACAGTCAAAATGTAGGGTAAAAATTTTACTCTCAAAGCAGCTCGCTGCAGTGCCCTCCATCGGCGTTACGGCCAGTGGTAGCGGATCGGCACTCTCCTCGTTAAAGAGTCTCTGTAGTTTGCCTTCTTGACACACCTTTTGTTGTCTCGTCGAGCTGGAGTCAGCTAACGGTTGCTACCGAGCATCACCCGCGTCAACCACCCACCAACGGTGAACTGAAGTCGGGCACAAAGAGTTATTCTAAAGCCGAGGGAGCCGAAAGGTGACAACCGACCCCGTTCCAGGTAGCTTGTCTTGCGAATAAAGAGTGAAGCAGTTTCTGGGAATTTCCACATTAACGACGGGCGTGTCAAACGATTTGTGTCAGGGATGCAGCCACAAACACTCTCCATTAGCTGGCAAGCTGGCTAAGGAGCTAACGGCAGATGTACAGCAACACAGAGGATTTAACGCGATCTGCTCTGTGATCTGTAAGCACCCGCATTGAAAGCGAAAGTAGCATTCATCCGTATTAGGACGGTCTGTCTGCTCCCGTAGCGTTAAGCTGCTACATCCCAGCAGTGGTTTCTGCTAGCTGGTGCCGGCACCTTCCTGCTCAATCTGTAGCACCATCCTATAACAACAACACCAACCCTTCCTCCCTCTCGTAACTGCAGTAGGTTTGTATAATCATGCATCGTTTTATTTATCTGTGAGCGAGCAATAAGCGGAGGTGTCTCCTCTAGGATGAGTGGTGATGAACTGAACCCAGCCGCAGTGGCTCAGCCAGTAGAAGATGTACAAGGAGATGGACGGTGGATGTCACAGGTTGGTGCTATTATCGGAATGAGAAACATGTAGCCATTTACATTAAGATTACCAGATGTGTTCCTTGTGTATGCAGGAGTAATGCTGCATTATTTCTGAAAAGGAGTTGTCTTTATTCCTGGTCTTATCCAGGCCTCTGCATAGTTACATTAAATTATCAGTATTAGATATGTCAAAACTGAAATGATTGTCCTATAGATGAAGTTTTCCACGTGTGACATGTAGATCATCAGACTTTGGCACGATTTAAGACTTAATCAATTTTTCTTCATCTGCTCTGGTTTACTACACATTTTTTTTAAAAATAAGAAAATAATAATACATTTAGTCTTGCATTTGTATTCTCATCATCAATGTTGATGATTGTGCCACGGTTCATGCGGTGAATAATGAAAGTTAGAACTGCACTGATGAGGAGACAACGTTTTGGTGATATTGTCAAAAAATCTCAGCAACATATGTTGGCTGAGGTTGACGGTGGGTAGGTGGCCACCATCATATTACCCGTGCTGCAGGCATTCCCCCTTGCATTTCTGTGCGACAGACACCTTTTCAAGCTTGTTTAGTCTCTCCCTCTTGTGGGTTTATGCAAGGTTAATCCTCCTGAGCTAATAGGACTGAGGCAGTCTGCTTCTTTGGGGCTCAGATGGGGCACCAGACGTGTCTTGGCTGTGATGAGCTTGCAGGATTTTGTCTGACTTGGAAGACTAACAAATACTAGCCTCCTGCTAAGATTTAGAAAACCTGTACCAGAGGTGTTATTAGATGAGATTTCACGGTATTGTTTTTCTGTAAATTAGATTTGAAAAAAAAAATCTATCCCACCTCTCACACTTTACGACCGTATCATGAGCACTGTTGTGATGAGTCTGTGTTTTTTTACAGCATACGCGATTTGTGCAGGAGTGTAAGGATGGTGAACCAGACGTGCTTTTCGTGGGGGATTCTATGGTGCAACTTATGCAGCAGTATGAGGTGAGATTAGACACTTGATTACTGACATGGCAGTAGCATCTTTATTTTTCTTTTTTTCCCCCAAATCTCATGAGCATACATGTACTGTGCTGTACTTATGTTTATGTTGCCTCATTACTTATGTTGATAAATACTCTACATTGTTGTAATGCATCTTGTTCCTGATGGCCACGCTTTGCTGTCAGCATCAGTGATTTATTTGATATGTGTCCTCACAGTAAGAAATTCTCATATGATTTGTGGTTTCCTGTCCACAGGTCTGGAGGGAGTTGTTCTCTCCTCTTCATGCGCTCAACTTTGGCATTGGGGGGGACACCACCTGCAACGTGCTGTGGAGACTGCAGAATGGAGAGCTGGAGAACATCCGTCCCAAGGTAAGGCAAGATCTTCAGAGAAAGACAGGTTAGGCCAAAATTATTCCATTTACCCTTCATATAAACACTTTTACACCTCAGCCGCAAAACATACTCTCGTACAATACACATTATTTCTGCTATCTACAAAAAAGGGCACAGAGGTTGCAGAGCTTTTACAGATATTAGTGTGTTCAGTGAAAGTGAGCGAGGCGTCTTGTCTGCGGTCCAGGTGGTGGTGTTGTGGGTAGGAACCAACAATTACGAACACACAGCAGAGCAAGTTGCCGGTGGAATTCTCGCTATTGCACAGCTGCTCACCTCCCACCTTCCCAAGGCAAAGATAGTTGTACTGGTAAGTTCAGTTTTTGTGTCTTTGTCTTCAGTTTGTACGGTCATGGGTATGTCTTGATTTTCTCGCTGCCGCTGTCACACTGAGACAAAGTAACTTTTCCACTTTTAAGAGCTAATTGACCATTGGCAGATATTGTTTATTTACTTCCCCTTTAATGTGATAAATATTACATGATATAGAAAAGTATCCATACCTAATGTGCAACACAGTGCCATGCTATTTGTTGACAAAATGTGATTAAAGGTGGGGTCAGAAAATCACTTGAATGACTAAATAGCACATTTTTCAGGTTCTGTCTAACAGGCTGGAATGCATTAAAGAATCGTGAATATAATAATAATGATATATCTATATTAGTCAGAAATTAGTTGCATATGTTTTTCTTGTCCTCAGGGTCTTTTGCCTCGAGGTGAGCAGCCCAATCCGCTGAGGGAAAAGAACGCTGCCGTTAACGGGTTCCTGCGCTCTTGGCTGCCGCGACTGGGCCAGGCTCAGTTACTCGATGTGAGCGGGGAGTTCGTCCACTCCGATGGAACCATAATCCCACAGGACATGTTTGACTTCCTTCATCTGACGGCGACGGGCTACCGTGCCGTGGCTAAGCCCCTCAGTGACCTGCTGCTTCAGATACTGGAGGAGACGCCAGAGGAGAGACGGGCGTCACTGGTTTGAGGGCCGCGACCGAGCACCTTTTTATCCAGAGGCAAGTCTCACCCGCTGCTGTGGGAGAAGGGGGGAGACGTGCCCCTGGTATCTGGAGGAGGAAGGGCTCACTCATATAGGGGGGAATAGAGGCACCCTGATCTGAATGAGCCCACGAAGGGTGTGGGATGACATTCATGAGTGTGGGTTGGGATGTGGAGAGGTGCTTAAGAGGGAGAGAGACCTCACTACAGACATAGGCACTGTGAATGCAGTAGTAAGCTCTATTGCAAAATGATTTAACCAAGGTCAGACTACTCAGAATCCTGGCCAGATATACCAAGATCATGTGGGACTGCAGCGGCACACACACACACACACACACACACACACGCGCACACGCACACATACACAGATTGATCTTGGCCTGTGGATAAAATGAGCATTTACCTGTGTCACCTTTGACCACATGATACAAAACAAGAAAACACAAGAGATGGCCAACGCGCGTTATCTTACACTATACAGTGTTGTGAGTCTGACCAATATACTACAGAGCAGTGGTTCCTAGCCAGGTGGTGAGCCCCCCAAAGGGTGTCAAGAAAAATCTGAATGACAAGAAGGAAAAATATTTCTGCTGCAAAAATCAATGTTTATTCTTCTTGAGACATTTATTCTTTTTTCCTTTTTTAAAAAAATCATGAAACACTGGATACTTTCACATTTTCAGACTTCTAAAAGTCCAAATGAAGGAAGTCGAGAAGTAAAAATTACTCCTTGGTGTGACATTACTTGCTTTTAGGGGTCCTCGAGTCAAATGGGTTGGGAACCACTGCTATAGAGGAACTACTGCCGAGATGCACACTTTGTACTGCGACGAGAAGTATTTAAAAATAACCCCTGCAGTTAGGTGATTGTGCTAACAGAATAATCCTGCAACACAAATGGCATATAAAATAATTTATACAAATTGGCTCTGATAGTTTTGTCAGTCCAGTCCTTTGTGTGTATACTATTTCATATAGCTTATGGCCAGATGAGGAGCACTTAGTTGAGTAAACGTTCACTTTTGAACTCGGCGTGTAACTATTTAGGTGTCTTACACATTGTTCATCAGTACAAAATAGATCAGTGGCTATCTAGAGAGACCCAACATTCAGAAGATCGTTTCATGTCAACAAAATCCATCACTGAACTAAAAGTTCAACCTGAACTGTCTGTGTTCGCTGCATGCGTGTTTTAAGGTGAGCCTCCGCTTTGGTGTAAAATGTCGGCCAGCGCTTCTGTATGACATTAAGTGTATATTAATTCTTTATGTATATTACACGATCACGTACTCGTACGTATCCATTAGTGACGTTAAGCTAAAACCACTTGTCCGATAATCTACATAGGTCTTCCGAACACAGCCAACCCTGCTGCTTCTGTGCAACGCTATCACATTCAGAAGATGTATTCACATAGGTTTCATGTTCATAGAATTGCATCTCACCTTTTATGTTACAAAAAAACTATCCTGACATTTAGTTTTAATGCCTAAGTAGTAGTTGACTGACTGACATTTATAAGGATGTTTTTGAGCAGAAAAAATATTATAATTTCAGCCCATGATTACTCATATTGCTGCAACAGAATATCACGCCGATATTCCAACGTAAATTAGCACAGGCTCTCTCTCCCTCCTTAATACGTGAACATACAGTATTTCCTCTTAGAAGCACCTCTTCACTTTGTTGCTCTCCTCCTCTTTATTTCTGTCCTTGTTGTATTCATAGTTGACTCCAGCCCTGCCACCCTGGGACCTGGCCCCTCTGACATGGTATATGTATTGAATTCATCTGAAGTAGCCACTTGGTTAAGATACTGAACACAGCTATACTGAATATTGTTACACTAAATGCTAAAAAGCAATCACAGGTCATGTAAATAAAAGCATTTGTCTGTATACATATACTGTAGCTGCTTCTCCACGGCGTCAGTTCTGTTCAGTTCTGGCTCAGAGTCTGTTGTTGAGCATCAAACCATACTGCTGTCTTAAGCTCTGCACATTCGCGTGCTGTGTTAAATATAAATAGTGTATGTGTGTGCCTTAAGTGTTCATAGGGACGGTTGTGCACAGTGTGTCTGGTATTGGATTGTGTACGTTGGACGTGTGAGTGTTTAGAAGTGACCCCGGTGTGTACATAAGACACGCAAAGCTTGAGAAAATGACGTCTGAAGAGGGTTCATATTGTGGGAGTCTCTGTTATGGTGCAATACAGTATTTGCACTGTTTTGACTCACTGTCACATTATTGCATTAAAGCATTCCATAAAAAAAAACAACAACAACAACAACAACAACCACAAAAAAGCGGATTGTGTGTTAAGAGTAGTCTTTTCTATTTTTGGTCATTACGGAATGATGAGTGACTGTACGTGAAGTCTGGAGAAAAGGATTCTCTGGTTGTGGCTCTGGAATCAACAACGGTTTTGTGGCACAGTGACAATGTTACACACTTACCAAGAGAGGGAACCCTTTCATAAGAGAACTAAACGGAGAAGGACACGAACACGATTCGCCGCTTGTCCCGCGCCTCTTCCCTTTTAGCCAGAGAGTTCATTATTGCCTAATTAATTTGCTTTCACCAAGTTGTATCTCTCTAATGTTGTAATAATTCACCAACAGCGCTCAGAGGCAGTGTAGGAGAGGCTGTTAAAACATTCTTGTTAAACATTAAGTTAGGCGTGCTGGACTGTATGTGATTGCTGAAAAGCTGTAAAATATCTAGTTAATAAACCATTCGCTCACTTTTGATGTTGCTCTCATTAATTTTAACTGTGACCTAAAACTGTCCCAGCGTAGAAAAAGTAGCTGGTCCATCTGGAGGCCCGCACCACAGACCGTCAGCAAATTAAACTCAGCCCAGTACTACAACGTGAAATAATTGTTCGCAGATTCAAATTATGAGTTCATGGTTCCGACACAGAAGCGACTGAGGAATTACAGCAGTTATTTTTCAATAGTTTCTTTTTTTGTAGAGCATTCAAAATAGAACAACTTCTGTCACACAAATCAAGTTGAAAGGAACCCTGTGCATTAAACATGTAGGGGAAATGAAACCATGTAGGCACTTTGTCCACAGACTTTACTATCTCAGTATCCATTTCATGTTTTCATTAGACTCAAACTGGCTATGCAGGCTGTGCTATCGTATCGTTAAATATTTGACTGTTCATTTTATCACCATGTCTGAACCGATAACTTTCTAATCCCAAACGGCGGAGGCACCGCAGGCGTGTCAGCTCCACCCTGATAAAATTCACATCTGGCCTTCCTGCTCTATTGACCTGTTTAACACTTGGCTGCAGGTCAGTATGAAAAGGATGGGCAGGATTGTGGGTCAACTACTCAAGTGGCATCCGAGGGGCCTGCCTGAAACATTAAATCCTAATTAAAGATACATTCTCACTTATCAAGGGGTTACTTTATGTATGAACCTCTTGGGTCAGAGTTTATCATATGCTGCGAAGTGGGATAAATGGTTCAGTGGTTACAAACCTGGATATTAAACCCTATACGTCATCTGCTATGGGCTATAGCTTTAATACTGTATCTAATAACACAGCACATGGACTCAGCAGGACACTGATCACTCAATAAAAATGCCTAACTCATTTACCACTCCAGCAATGACACAAGCTCTTAAGCATTTGGTCCAGAGTGGAATTAAACAACAACACAGTTACTCTGAAGAGCTGTACATACCAGTCCTCCTGATGGTGCCTTTCTCTAATTTGACAAGCTGTTCTTTCACTGTCTGAGGCTTTAAATACAAAGCAGGCTCATGGGTGAAACGTGAATTTGCTTAAAAAAATAGATGCAAAGTTAAAATTAGCTTCTTTAGAAATATGTGCCTTTGCCTCCAGTCTAAATTAGACAAATTTCCCTCACGGGGCCTCATCCTTTCGATCACACGACATGACTTCAGTTGTTGATGTGACTTTTAGTATGATGGCTCTCGATGATGTAAAGCTGTCACATGTTTTAACTTCACGTTCACGTTATACTGTATTTCAGAGGAAACTAATCACAGAAGTGATGATAAAAGCAGAAGTTTACAAAATCCAAAAGCCCCTTAAGAAATCTTTTAGTGACTGGGCTGTTTTTGATTTCAGGCTTATTTGCTGAAAGTGCAGAAAGTGCCCTCACCTAAATACTATGAGATTGTTAGTAGGTGTTAGAACTGTGCTTTTACCTGTGGTAGTAAGCCGCATCATCCATGTGAGGGCGGTCATGAGCCCTTTCTAATGCAGCAAAATAGTTTATTTTACATTTTTAGCTTCTTAATTTCACATTTATTTCATACAATATGGAGTGAAATCACAAATAAAACAGTTTAGAACTGAGTTTCAATTATTATCATTTTATGAGGATTATGAGGATTATTATTACAATAAATAAAATGATTTGAGGCACATTTTATAAATTATTAAATGACTGTGACTCAAGGATTTGTGCACACGCAGCTAAAAGGCCACATTTCTTTCAGGAGGGAGCTCCTCCTCGTCTGCAAAAACAGCTTCACTGCAGCAACCACTGTCACATGATAAGGTTAGAGACTGTCCTGATTGGTTATTTAGGTGATAAACTGCAGATCTTACGGTGCTTACAAGTTACAAACCCCCCTGAAATGTTGATGTTTTGTCGTGCTGTTTTTAACAGCTTTGTCTTCTTCTTGCAGTGCTTGAACTGAAGGTTCATCTTAAAGATCTCAATATTTGGCCTCAACCCAACAGTTTTGAGGGGAAACACCTGCTTCCTGACTCACATTACCCACCATCTACACCTGATCCTCCTGTGATCTACCTCTTTCACCCTCTTACCATTCATTGCCACCACATGTAGAGATGATCACAATGCAGTCATACCAGAGCACCTTCGTCTGTGGTTCCCGACAAACTTTATTCATGGCCATGAGTCATTTACACAGACGCATATTCAGTCGTCATGTTCACCGCAGTGTGGAGGTAATGTTTATTGTATCCATGCTGAACCATTCAGGGTCTTAAAACCTGCAGTTTCACAGCCTGTAAGGATTTGGAAAACCGCACTCATGCAAGGTACACCTCCATTAAACCACTTTGTTTGGACATTGAGGAGTTTTAAAAAGTTGAAAAACAAGTTTTATCAGCATTGATGCTTGTGTAATGCCATCTCTGCCTCACTCAAACAGTCCAGAAGAACTCTGAGGGATCTTTCTACACCACAACCAGGTCATCGAAATTCATTTATACCCATTGATTACTGCCCGGCACCTTTCGATAACTGTCTTGGCCCGGCAGCTAATTCAGCAGGTCTCAGGTCAGGGTCACGCTGTCCTATTTACTTCTCTTTCACCCAGGGCAATCATTTCCTGACTGCAGCCTTTTGCGGCATCTCTTAAAGACCTTGTACTGACATAACCCTGCTGCAAACAAAGCAAAGCAGCCTAATATTGCTTCTGCTGTCAATTAATGCCTGCACTTGCTGGATTGGAAGCTGGATTTTTGGCGCTTAAATGCAGCTCGGGGCTAAATACTCACACAACATGTACTTACGCACAGCCAATCGCTGGTGTTTTTCATTGCAGTTTAAATAGCTACAAACCTAGTCTCTGTTTTTTGCACATTCCACATTCCATTCTTCTCAGTTGTTCTTCCCTTTTTCCGTGAGATTTGTTGTGACTTTTCAAAGGGGGATGTAACTCATAACATTAAGCTTCTCCTCCTAACATTGTGTGCAAAACCAAATACTCCCGCAAAGCAAATTAGAATTCTCGTCTATGGTAAGACGGCTATTGTGGTGACAAAATTAATATTATCAAAATATATATATATTGAATATTTTAAATATATATATATATGTGTGTGTGTGTGTGTGTGTGTGTGTGATATGAATATGAAGGTTTCCACAAGGTAGAGATTTATCTTGAGAGATGTGACACTCAAATCTATAAAACCATGCATGTATCAGTGCAATTGATTTTAAGGTGTCAATCAGCGAAAAAGCTCTGAAATCACAAACTCCTTTATGGATCATTTAAGGAATCTGTTAAGCAGCAGTCCACCTCTTCAAGTATAAAAAGTCAAAAGAGTAAAAGAGTCACCATTGCTGGAACAAGGACATAATCCCTCACTGGTTTCCCACTTAATAACATTACTAGCATTACTAACATTCATTATGGTGAAGCCAAAATCTCCACTGCTGTGTATTCAAGCCTTCTGTCTGCAGTGGTGTGCAGCAGCTTTTCCCACCACGTCACTCAGTGTCCTTACACCACCTTGCTGACTAAACCAACTCTAGCATTAGTTCCAGCCTGATAATCAATCTGAATGGTCATTTCATTCACTTTAACTTTGAGGCCTGGAAGCAGGCTACAGACTTGTGTCCTTCCTGAAAACCAAATTTGAGAACTTACATCGCTATCGGTTCCTGATTTTTGACATTACCCTTGAATGGCCTTTGGGTCTTATTACCAAAGCAATGACGACTCCACCTCCACCTCTTGCCTTGCCTTGCTCAACAGAACAGTGGTAGTTGGAGGAGAAGGTGTTACATCAGCTTCCCCATTCACATTTTCCCAGACAGTCTAAGGATTCCAGCTGGCTTCTCTCCAGTTAAAAGGCTACTTCTCTAACCTCAAGGCTTTTGTCGCCCCTGTTATGCCCCTGTATGGCAGCAAAGTACATTCCACTGCGGTGAGGCCAGTGATGTGTTAGTGTTTCCACACTTTCATTAAAACCCTGATGGAATGTCAGAAAAGGCCCGGCACCACTGCTCTGCTATGAGTTAGCTGCGGAAATGTTAAAAAGATCAAGACCATGAGATAAGAATTAAACGTATGTTTGTTTTTGCTTGCTGTTGTAATATTTCAAATGTGACAAGTGGGTTTTTCAGTCTCATTAATTTAAGATGCCACAGTGACATGACAGTTCAGAAGAGAAATGAGTTTATAAGTTATGAAAAGGCAACCTCAAAGTCATGGTGGATGTGGTGGTGGATTTTACCTCACATTTACATAGTTACTTCATTCCTCAGTGTGAAAGAGCACAACCCTGGTATTTTATCAAGGAGCTGTACTTCAGTGATTTTAATCACAACAGCATATTAAGAGGGGGATTTTAGTTTTCTTCTCTTAGGTTATTCACTTCCCTTCGGACCTCCTGCTTGTGTCGCAACTGGTGTGCATCGGTTGACAATAAAGTTACCATGAAATTAATTAATTAATCATTAATACGTTACACCTCACTTCAAACAACAGGTGTAAAGAAGTGTACAAGACAAAGAGTGTTAACTCAATTGGTCAACAAATGAAGTAAATGTTAGCAGACCTTGCAAAGTCTAATTTGACTCATTTAAAATGTAAATCTGCTCTGCTTTACTGACATACCAGGGTCCACAGTTAACAGTTTGGCAGCGATGCTTGATGTGGATGGCGAACAACATGAAGGAGTCAGAGTCGCCTCGACCCTTGGCATGTTATGGTAATGGACCCTCGAGATAAACTGGAGCTAATGTAGAGTACGAGAGCTCATGTAAGCCAGAACAAACCAAGTCTGCTGGTCCTGAAATAAATATTAGTGCTGAAATAATAAATACTTTATGGCAGCTATAATTATCTAAACTACAGTGGAACTGACAGCTGCTATCCCAAAGAGCTTAATGTGCTGCAGCCTCATCAACAGTAAGTGAATGAGTAAGATTTAATATTGAAGACATGATAAAAAAGAAAAGATCTCACTGCACTTGAGGCATGCATTTATAAACTATTCAATATAGTGTGACAGCAAAAATAAAATATGTTTTTTATTATGTATTAAAACTGCATATTTACTGTATTGTTTTCACTGGTTTTAAATAAGAATGCAATGTTCATGAATTTACAATGCACTATTTTCCCCCTCTTTGTCAATACTTCAAGCAGATAAGTTTCCTGTTAACAAACTGAGAACAAGAAGGAAGGGGAAAAGGAAGTCTCACTGCTTGCCCTCCCTCTGTAATGACACTCCTCTCTGATTGCTTTAGTCCTGTTCTGTTTTGACTTGTACTCTTTTTGACCCCAGCCACCTTAATCTCCTGTCTAACTTCATCAGGAGTTTTTTTTTTTTTTTTTTTTAAAAGCGCCTATGTTTTTTGTTGTCTCTTTTAAAATATCTTTCTGTCATCAAATCCAACCTTCTTCTTTCACTATCTTTTCCTTCCTTTTCTCTTTGTCTCTGGACCTTTTTCTGGGTAAGTTCAGGCTGAATTGTTTAGTCGGTACTCAAGCAAAAGCACAGTATAAACAAAACCTTGGCAGAGGATACTGATAGTCCTCCTCTGAATCCCCCTTGTTTCTCTCTTTTCTTCCAACCAGCGAAAACACAGCCAGGAAAAATCCAGGCTTTATCCCCGCCCATTATTACTCCCTCCCATATTTTGTCTCCTCTTACATTGGGGCAGAATACATTTATCACATCTGCTTATCTAGCACAAGGTTAAGACAAACAAAGTCAATTGCCAGGCTATAGTAACCTGATGAAACTGTGACATGTGTATCCTGGGTTGCTATGCACATTAGTTGGCCTGTTTACCTTGCACCAGGTTATCAAGAACCCAGTGTGTTCCATGTTATCACAAGATGTCAACGCCTTCTATTCTTGTAGTTAACCTATTCATCACACAAGAGGCTCCTATAAAGTTAAATTGAACTTTATTTCATTATTGTCCATTAAACTCTCAAAAGAAAGTCCAACATTTATAAGAAAATACGTAACTGGATCTAACTGCAAACTCTGTTATGGAGCAGGTACAACACATATGATGATTTATGTTTTTCTTAAAACCTTTTAAACCAGGAGGTTCACTTTCTCACCTTACTTACACTTGATGGTACAAGCAGATTTGCTTGTTGTAACTTTAAATGGAGTTCCTAACAATACTTAAAACCACAGCATGCAATGCACTTCTAACCTTCCAGGCTGACACTTGTATTAGTTCATTCACAACAAATTGTCAGAGACTTGAAACCAGCTTGAGACAGGTGACCTATCACACCAGACAATTTGAGCAGTTTGCTATCTATCATTCATTTTTGTTAAAGTAGCATTATGCACTAGCTGTGTTTTACTGCAGATATGAGCAGGGACCATTTTCGAAACTCTCCTTGGTGGTGCATTGACAGACACCCTGACATGCAAGAATCAGCAGATTAACAAAACACAAACAGGTACACTGTGAATAATAACAATAGATTGTGTTCTTTCATCCATTAAAAGCTCTGAAATCTCAGATATCTGAGTGTCCTTCAATATACCAGCAGGTAGAGGTATGAAATGAATATGTAGCTGTTAAAATAAAGGAAATGTAATGTTGAATAGAATGGATTACTTCTGTCAAGCAAGTTACATGCAAGCAGGTCTCTGCAAGTTCATTTTTGTAGTGTACTGAAATGAACTGGAAGCAGTGGATGTATGAAAGGTAAGAAATCTGAAAACTTATGGTTTGCAGAAACGAAAAGCACATTTGATTTTAGGGTAATGAGTCAAAACATGCAAAACAACTGGAATGATGCTTTAAGAAAAAAATATTATTTACAAGCTGGCCTAGAAGAGTGTTGTCTAAAAAATGATGTGTAAAATTGTTTAATTGTCTAATTACTTGTACTGCTAAAGGTCTCAATTTCTGTCTGTTGCCTCAATATAGAAAGTGTGCTGTGTATGTGCAAATGTCCTTTTTGGTCCATGTTTTGGTCCAGTTTAGTCTTGAAAGCAGTCAGGTCACATTTCTCCGATTTCTCTTATTTCTCAGAATTTCTCTATCCTCGCTGACTGGCCTTTCAGAGGACAGAGGGGGGAGTGTATCGGAGTAGGGCTTAAGCAATGCTTTGGTTCAGGGGTTGTTGATAATCTGCCTGGGTCGTCCATAACTTGTCATGCCAGCTTGAGATGCTCCTTTGTTTGTGCCCATTTGCAGGCCAATAACATTTCGGCCTTCGCTCAGCTGTTCCTCTGAGAAGTCTCTCCTGTTCTCTTGAGACTTCCTGTATGCACACAAACACACAGCTCTCAGTCCACAATGTAACCAATGAAACCTCCATTGTTTTACCAGACTAGATCACGCATCGGGTGAGCGGGAATGCTCATACTCACTTATGGAACCAGCTGGGGTCTCCTTTGTAATTCCCATCACCCTTTGTCACTGCCAAACTACCCAGAGCCATCAGGGTCCTCTGGACAGCAGCCAGGTCTTTGCCTGAAGACATGCAACAATTTTAAATGAATAGAGCCCTCAACAAACACTTTTCCTCATTTTAAACTGCTGTAAATTTACGAAACACAACTCTATTGTAGTAATACACTGCCGGTTGCCCTACCTTCAAAGAGGTCTACAGTCTGGAACATGTCAGTTTTGGTGACTCCATAGTTTTCCGCAGCCTTGAGGAACAAGGAGATTTGCTCCATCTGCTTAAATGCCATGTCAGACCTCTTGGTGGTCTTGACTGGCTTGTTGGTGGAGTGCAGGCTGTTGATGAGTTCACTCAGCACCTGGAAGCAAACAGAAGGGTCAGAGCCCAGTAAATATACAGTACACAATGTAAATCACAATGCTATATTGATAGTTTTACATTTATGCACATCCAACACTCACCCATCCATCCTTGAGCCACAATTGGAAGCCGGTCTTGCCCAGCTCTGGCCGTCCGACATTGGGGCCACACTGGGCGACGATCCACTCCACCAGCCTTTCCTCCAACTCTGGGTCATATTTCTTATCAATCTTACATTGAACCTCACGGGTCAGACCATAGGCAGGACCTCTGTTTGCCATGCTGATCCTGTTGGGAGGGAAAGTTAGTGTTAGATTGACAAGTAGCTCAGCAAACTTTAGTCCTTGGCAAATTATCATGCCCTTTTCAATATGGGTATTTAACAGTTGTAACAACATTGACATTAAGATCCCTTCCCTGTTCCCACCCACGTTCCTTTTTTTGTGTGCTTCTTTTGAATTCAAACTTTCAAAATGAGTGAGCACATTTTTGCTCCCCCTCACTTCTTCTAGGGGCTGTTTAATTGATCAAACTTTGATGAGCAAAGGTTAAAAACAGGCTTAAGTCAAGGTCACGGTAAGAGTTGAAAGAGAGCATTTCGTGGTGAGAGAGTTTAATGTAATGTGTTTAATGATGACTTTTACTATTACATTTAGACAAAGTCAGATTCATCAGACATATGTGAGAGTGGCATCCATTCCTCATCTAACTCTCCAGCAGAAAGTGTATTTTCCGAAATTTCAAAGCATTAATATAAGGCCAGCGTTAGGAGACAGGGACTGTAGTCAATGAAGACTTGAGGAATATAAAATTATCCATGTAATATTCTGTGCATGGAAACTGGAAATGATGAATGTCTTTAAGATTTACAAGCTTGCTGCTCTCTGCCAGGAAATATGTTTGGACTCTCTCACTTATTAATGTCGTATGAACTTCCTGTTAGCTTCAGCACTGCCCCACTCCCTGCATCCTGTTTGCTCATTCAGCTGTCACTTCCTTCCTCCCTCCATGACAAAAGTAGCTATGTGTATACAACAAAATAACACACTGCTGCTCACTATGGATATGGCCTTCATGCAAAACATGCCAATGAGCCTGTTTATTTGTAAAGATGGTACCCAACCACGATGCAGTTAGGAATCACAAAGTTGCATATTTAAGTGGTCTCTTGTATTCACTGAAAGGGGCTCAAATATGTGTACACAAATGCACACAATACAACACAGTATGTTTTCTGCAAATATATTGGAGACTGCATATTTACTGAAGTATATTTGTTACTCAATACCAAAGTGGAACACCTATCCCTTGCGTAACCAAAGCTTTCTCGTCTTACACAATATGTGTTGATAGTTTGACAAATCGTCACTGGAGCCTAAGCTGCCATAGATCACATTTGTGTCTCTGCTGCTCTGGTAACATGCGCCATGTGGAGGAGAATCATTTTCCTATCCATTAAGTTGTTCCAAAGACAGTTACTTAAAGCAACAAGGATGAAGTAAATATCCAAACATCTGAACTCTTGAACAGTCTCTTTCTCAATCAGAAGAGATCCATCTGTGGTGTCCCGGCACGCCCAGAGAACATCCAGCAGCTGCATGGTCTAGGACTTATCTTTGCATGCATTCAGTGATAAAGGATGATGAAGTCAAGATTCTGCTCCTTCAGGTTAACCCTTAGTGTAACCTGCTCTTTGATCTCTGAACTGTGCATGTAAACCAGTGATTGGATGTCACAAGTTTGGGTCATGCCATTATTTTTACTATGATTATGGATTGTAAAGTAGACTGCAAACGGACTACAAACAACAAACTGCCCCATTTAAGCAGCATGTATGTACAGGTGTCTGAGAGGGTATGTTTTGGAAGATTATGTGGAGCTATGTGCTTTAAAAATCCACTGGGAGTGGACTAGTAGTTACTGGGAACATCTTGTAATCACTGAGTCACAGCTATAGCCCCGAACAAAAACCAGGATGTTGATAATGGATGTGTACTGCACTGTGCTGAGGTTACCAAGCTGACTGCTATATATAGAAAATAAGTGTCAGAAATTGGCTGAGGCAGAGAGAGATAACTACAGTGGCACATTTTTATCTCCAGTCAATGAATTTTGTTCTTTGTTTTGTGTCCTGCATTTGTTAATTATTACTCTTTGCTCTGTGGACTTCCGTGTTCAACACGTCGTCTTCACACTAGATTAGCTTTCTGGTATATGGCAATATAAGGACAGTTACCTACTAAGCACTGTATAACCAACAGGACATATTTTGTTTTATGTCAGTTTGTCTCAGTTTTTTTTCAAATAAATGGTCTCCCTCTTATAGAAAAGAATAAAAAACTACTGCATAATGACAGTTGAATTTGTTACTTTTTCACAAAATTACCATTGTTTAATAAACATGATTAATGTCACCCAGCAGTCTGGGTGTACTGCAGCTATAAGTTAGCAGACTGGCACTTTAAACACTTAAATTCTGCTCTGAGCAAACCTTTCCCTCTATGTTAGCACACTGATCAGCTCCCAAGGTGCCATTTGAGGGTTAAGTGTGTCTTACTCGGATGCATCACCAGTTGTTATACTCATCATTCTCATGCCCCGCCCAAATTCTTATAAACTCATGGTAACTTGTAGTCGTCCTTTCACAAGATGTTTTACAACGTTCTTGGTGTTGCAATGAGATGGCATAAAACTACCGGTATTTTATTTTTACATTCTAACACTATCATAGTTCACCAAAATCTGATTAGAGACTAATTACGTTCAACAGAAGAGGTACTTCTGAAAACTTTGTGATATGAACGTAGTTTACATAATTGCTCATGAGAGTATTTAATTATATTCCCTTTAGTTCTACTCCACTTCTGTTGAGCCACACTCTTATTTCAATGCTCTTTATTTTACTTTACTTTATACACCAAGACACCAACTGAAGTCACAGTTTTTAAGTTATCTCACAGTCCAAAGCTTACATGTAAGACTTCATCCATAAATGTGATAGAGACATGTGACGAACACATGCTAAGTTTTACTGCCAAAAAATTTCCTGAACTGCCTGGTGTTCAGAGAATATATTAAAGCAGAAAACCACATATATCATGAGACAGCACTGGCTATGTGTTGAAGGGTTTCTGACGTGAGAGTTGACAGGGGCTGAACCTGTTAACATTCACTGAAAGTGTGAGGCCTCACATTTTGCCACGATCACGGGAGAGAAAGCTGAGAACAAGATAAGAAGGAGAATTTCATAACAAAAGATGTTGCAGACTAGTGGGTCATTCAGAGGGCATTTAATACAAACAGAAACAACTAAAATTCAACAGAGCTTTTTCTCCTTAGTCTCTGCTTGATCAAGCATGAGCAAGAGCGAGGGACACCGAGAGCGAGGGTGGGGTTATATGATACATTCTTTTTCCCCCATGTTTCCAGCATAGAATTACTCACAATCTTCACAAAGCAGCAAAAGACATCTCTAGATGACAAGTGAGAAACTAGAGAGCTGAGATGGAATGCAAGAATGAAAGAGCGAAGTATTACTTACTTTGTGTAGTAGCTTTCAGGTGAGTGCAGGTGAGTTACTGAGTTTGGACTTGTGTAGGAGTGTTCCTGGTCTTCTCCAGTGTTACAGGACGGCCAGTTTAACTACAGCAAAGAACCTTGTCTGTAATATATGACTTCACTGCATTCAACAGAGTGAGGGAGGAAGAGAGAAAGCTACGCCTTCAGGTCCTCTTATTTCACTCTATGACCCGCCCCTTTGCTCTTTCTCTTTTTCCTCACTCAAATTGTAATTCCTTATTTAGGAGTAGGACGAGGAGGAAAAAGAGGGCATGTGACTGGAGAGTTTGGTGTGGTCACTGAAAGGAATTCTCCAAATTTCTCCCTCTACCGCTAAAGAACAAGACACAGTTAGGAGGAAAGGAGGGAGGGATGATAAAAATCCTCGAGAACAGCGAAGTTTCTGGGCACACAGGAAGGGAGTTGCAGTAATTAGAGAGCAGCAGAGCACATGTAGGAGATTATTTATTGCCTTAATTCAAATGGGTGATGTTTGTGGTCTCTCACACATGTCTAAAACTGAAACAGACAGCAGTGCAGCTGTGGAGTAAAGTCCTCATCACTTGAGTTTCATGTCAAGGGACAATAAAGAGAGAGGAGAAGAACTGGCCATGACACATCACTGCATTTTTTCCTAATGGTTAAAAAATGTGATTTCAGGAGAAGTGGAAGTGACCGTCCTTCTTGCGCACAGTTTCAGTACTTAGGCTACAACTGTACATCTAGGCGGTTCCTATGACAACAAGCAGAGACACTCCCTCCCAAGCATTCCAGTCATGTCAGACGCATTGACGTCGACAAGCAAGTCAGGACCTGGAGGGGCTTTGAGGGGAGACGATGACATCAGACGTGATAACACTGTGAACTTGGCAGCATATGAAGTCATTGACTGAGTCCATCAGTCATAAAAAATGTACTATCTTATGTCTTTTCAACAAAAAGATCACCCATTTCAGATGTAGGTGCTCTATACAAGGTTCATGATCACAACCCTAAAGAGGTTTGTATTTCCTCTGTCCTGTACACAGATACTGTAAAACATGAACTTTCAGTTCGGCTGCTAGATTTATCCCTGTTACCACTTTTTTCATCCACTGTTAGTGCCGTACAGTAAGACAAGTGTTCAAATATAGGGAGCTGGAACCAGACAATTTTTGCATATTTCCTTCATAAAAGTAAAGGCTCTGCACTGGCAAGAACCCCTATCTACTGAACATACACTGAACTGGTTGACACGGTGGGTGGGGAGTTAGAGGGGTGTGACTTGGAGGAAAGTTCATGTTCAACCAGATGATCGATGGCTGTGTGTGTGCGTGGGAATATGGAACACATTATCCAGCAAACCTGTAAATGGTGAAGATACACACCAATGAAAGATTCCACATATAGGTGCGCTTCAAGCGAGGAGGGGATAGACACTCAACATTTCTTTGTTTTTCACTCTGAGAATATTCCCCAGCCACAGTGATGACAGTTCACCCCTTGTGGCTCTGCATTATTACCCGTCCAGAATGTGAGGATTTCATGCCGAACTTAACATTTACCATACATAACATTTACCCATTCTTTCTTGTGTGCAGCAACTCCAAAATGCTTAGGAAGCTAGAAAAAATGAAGCTAGCAATCCAGCTTGTATTTGCAGCCTTTTCATGCCAGTGCCTGATCGGCTCCCCCTGTGGGTCTCTAAAGGCTTTTTCTGCACCACAGCAACATCTGGTGGCTCAGAGGGGCCCGCCACTCATTGCCTCTTCCTCTGTGGTGTTTTAACTCCACTGCAATAGCACAAAAGCTAAAAGCTGCATTACATTCCACTCTAAGCAAGCAATGTGTTAAATGTGATTGTGTACCAAAGGAGGGAAATTTGACGTATTATACTGACTATCCTCTGGAGTCAAGCTCATCCTGAGAACAGGCGTAACAGATTTAATTTTATCCTCATGTAGATGGACACGCGCTAGGATCTGATGACCCTGCTGAGAGCTGCTAATTGAAAAAGAGCTGCCTGGTGGACGCAAAACTTTGTCATGTCACCAGGGTGTAAAAACTGACGCTGCTAAACAGAAAAAGAATCATAACAGATGGGGACAAATAACTGAGCACCAACAGGGATTTTTGTTCCTTTCAGCCTCAGAAAGAATAATTCTATGACAAACCTACAATATTTGATGTTCTATAAAATCTGCCTCAGTGGTTTCTGACTTTAGAGAGTTATAAATACTTAAAGTGGAGTGCCATCTTTGGTTAAAAATACACAGATAAATAAATAGATTTTGGCCATGTCAGCACTACGGCTCTGGGGATGGCCCACTGGTCCATCTCTTCTCTCCAGACTGAAATAGCTCGACAACTTTTTAATGGATTGCCTTGATCTTTGGTAGAGACTTTCATGCCCCCTTCAGGATGATCAGTAATAACTTTGGTGATCCCTTAACTTTAAATATAGCACATGAGAGATTAGTTTGTGATCTAGCTCAAAGTACTGACGGGCCTAAAGAACTGCTGTTGTAAAGATGGATCTAATGGGTGAGAGACTGAACTTCTGTAGTAGATGACGTATTAAAAGAGCAAATGGAATTTGATTTGTCCTTCAGCTCAAAAATAATATTGACTTTGTCAGCTATTTTTATATTTTCTCCTGAGATCAAACATTAGTTAACCACTTCCTTGACCAAAACACTTGACAGTTTCGTTTAGTTTAAGTCAAAAACAAGAATTAGCATCTCAACCAAAGGAAAATAAGATTTCATCCAACTGTTTTCAAGGCTCGAAAATATAAAATAAAAATAAACTACAAAATGACAGGTTGTGTGATTAAATAGCAGCTTTGCAGAAAGGGTATCTGAGCATTGGCAATAATCCAGAAGTGATGACAAAACACACTAATTTAAAATCACACATGACAATAAAACCATTTCATCTTTATTTTTGGAAGCAAGCCAATAGTGCAGCTTAATCTTTTAATCATTGATAATATGTTGGCTTCATTCATTGTTTTAGGCATGGGACTAAAGTCCTGATCATATTGTCATATTTCTGTAATGGCTCCTGTGGCTTAAAATTAAATGCTAATGTAAGTCCTTGAAACTGGGTCCCTGCATACTGAGTTGTCAGTTGAAAGGGAGTTATTATTCAGTTAGATTTCAGTTTCCTTTTACTTTTCCCCCCAGAACATTTCATGCATACAAGATGCCAGTCTGCACTCATCTTGAGGGACAGCAGATGGAAAAACAACCGTCAGGACAAATGATAAAGAAAGGAACTGCACACTGTCACTGTAAGCTCATGTGTACAATGTTGCATTAATGAATGGACAGCGTTTTGAACCTGTTCACCTTTTTATCCAGGCATGTCATTCATACAACCACAGATCAGCAGCAGAGAGCTGTGGGAGACATGATGATGAGATATGTGGATGAATATAGAAGTCTAGATTAAGGCTGCAGGTGGTCCAGCAGCGTCTAACCCTTTAGGACAAAATACCAGTTGGACACAGCAGGGAACATGTATTTAAGTTCCCCATTTATTCACAACCTTTTCCTCCGCTTTCATTCTGTGAATCTATGCCAGGTGGCCGCTGAAAAGAATCTTTTACACTGTTCATTTCTCCCTGCTTAGACAAGTATATGACAAACAATCTGAGTAAACAGTGCAGCAGCAGTTTCCGCCAAGGAAAATACTGTTCTATGTGAGTGGTGACATGAATAACATATGTGTGAACTCAAATGCAGAGAAGAAACAGTCTTGATATGCTTGATGAAAATCTGATAATCACCATTATACCACCACGCTTGGTTGGTTGTGGCATGTGAGAGCTGCAGCGTGCAGTTTGGTCCTCTTGGGGGCACTGTGTTTCACCGTGATGCCAAAACGCACCTCTCACTGTGCTGACACTCGGCCGACAAACTGTGACCCCTAAATGTCCACATAAATCTTCTGCTCTCCACCACCCCCCTCTAATAATGCTATGAGACAGCAGCCAGCTGTGCAGGAAAATAAAAGGGTCTGTCCTGCAATGGATTTGTGCGAGGCAGAGATGTTGTGTGTTCTTCAGTCATAGTGGTAATTTGCTATAATTACTTGGTTACATTCATACCAAAATCATATAACTGCTGCCTTCATCTTAAGAAATGTGACTGCAAGCAGAATTTCAAAAAAATATATACATATATGTATGTGTAAAAACAGTTTTTCACATTTTCATACTGCAAATGGGAAAATCATCTTTTGATTTTCATACACCTGATTTCATTGCACAGAGCTAATAGATACCAGTACATGGCATGTGGGGCAATTACAAAACAAGATTAGACTTCTGCTTAATTTATGTGACCTCTGATTATTGATCCAGGAGGCAGAGTAGGTGTATATGTGGGGGATGGGTGTAGAGCGAGCAAGAGAGAGAGAGAGAGAGTACAGCCAACCTTGTGTACATAAGTGATCCTCTTTGTCTGTGTGAGGTACACACAGATCATTATTGCTGAACAGGAGG
The DNA here is from genome assembly GCA_016785225.1 of Psettodes erumei. Taxonomy (NCBI): domain Eukaryota; kingdom Metazoa; phylum Chordata; class Actinopteri; order Pleuronectiformes; family Psettodidae; genus Psettodes; species Psettodes erumei. Next base: position 917,130 of record JAFBJZ010000411.1, read on the forward strand.
TGAGTCCACTGTCATATCATTGGGCACATGTAAAATGTGGTTGTACAGCACATTATGTGCATTGATGGCTGCATCCACCTCAACACTGGTTTGCTCTATCCCAATCTATCTTGGAACATGCACACATACTGTAAAAACACAGAAGCATTTGGGTGTCTTCAGTCAAAAATCACTCTTCAGTGATATTTAATGTCTTTGAGTTGTTGTTAGTAGAAGTCTAATCTGTCTCACAGAGAGGGTGCAGGAGGAGTCGTATGGTGTTTATTCATGTTATGCATGGATATAGGAAAAACCTGGTCTGTTACCAGAAGTTATAAAGTTTGTTAGCACTTTTACATCTAAATCACAACCTCAGGGGCATCTGACACAGATGCAGACGTCTCCTTTCTTCAGACTGGGTGAATTTATTGTTACAGTGGCTAATATCGGCTCCTAGTGGAGGATTAAGCATTTCTAAGCAGGATCATTTCAGCATGGGGATAGGTTGTACGGCATGCGTGTATGTTAATGCATGTTCACACATCATTCTTAGCTGGTGAAAAGATATCTTTCGATTTCAACTGTACAGGCTGGATGGAGAAATTCTGTTTTACCAGCTGTATTACACTGTCCGTTTACTCCCTTTGTTCATTTCATCATCTGAGAGATTTTTGCATTGGCTTTTTATTTTCTGTTATAACTCCATGTGATCTTAAAAACACCAAATTAGAAACATCAGGCTGAAAAAAGCAAAATGCAGTCCTATTTTGAGACATACCCCGTATCTGTCTGACAGTGACAAGTTCCCAAAGAGGAATTAATCTAAAAAGATGAAAGAGCCGTCATGATTGGATTTAGAAAGCTGGTGGCCAAGCAGCTTTAATAATTTCATCAGACAAAATATACATGTTGTATGCTCCATATACAGTATTATATTTCCAGGAATATCAACTGGGGAGAAAAGCAACTGAGGTTTCAAACCAGCATCCGCAGAGGTACAAAAATAAATAGATAAATAAAATAAAAAGCGATAACAAAAGCTGCTGAGCTGTTGCGAGTCTTTTGTCAGTGTTGTCTTTGGAAAAGGCGACAAAATCCTTTGTGGCAAGAGAAAAGGGAGGAATCTGGTTCAAAGACAGTTCAGGAGCAAAAAGAGGTTGATAAGGACTTTCCTGCAGTACAGCAGAAGATTGGATTTTAGTTTCAGCACCTTTGACTGAAGCAGGACAGGGGAACATTGAAAGAAAAGGGAATATTGGAATCCATGTTTAATATAAGTGAGAACCAGGTGGAAAATACAGTGCAGGCCTTTTGAATGAGAACAGAGAAGGTCAGACAAAGGCAGGAGGGTGGAATGAAATGTGGAGGTGGAGGAAGCAGTGCAAAGAGAGAGGAAGGAATCAGGTGGAGGAAGAGAGGACCAGATGGAGACCAGAGAGAGAGAGAGAGAGAGAGAGAGAGAGAGAGGAAAGCCAAGCAGGGATATCATGAAAGGAGACAAAGACTCTTGCAGAGAGTCGACTGACACAAATTGATGGTCCGAGACATTAAGAGGCTGCAAGCTAAGCAGGCTCCAGAGAGAAATAAGCCAACTCCAATATCATCTTTATGAATGAGTGGAGAGGCAAAGAGGGAAAATTACTGAGGAACACAGGAGAGGAATAATGAAATTATTCTTCTGATTGTGTTGTCTTATCACAGGCATAGTAATGAATCAGTGGTGGTGAGTAGGTCACACAGCAGATGTCTAGGAATGGCTTGTCAGTGCCAGTCAATCAGCTACCATTAATTACAGATACAACAGTCAAAGTCAGAAAAAGTGACATGAACAACGAACACTGCTGTGCCTGTCAGAGCTTATTGAGCTTTACACTCAGACTCAAACAGAGATGGGATCTGTGTACGTGTTTATGATCAAATCTACGCTGGAGTCAGATTTATAGAAATTCCATCACTTTTTTGGAGACACCAAAGTAAAAATTACATTTTGTTACTCAGAGTGACAGACTAGACTAAAAGAAATGATTATCCACTGATGGCATGAATAAAGTACCCGCTAAAAGGACACTGAAAGCAAACCAAGTCAGGAGTCTAACATCACCTTACTCCATTGATAAAGAAAACGATTTAAGTCAGATTGATTCTTTTTTCTTCAGGCAAGCATCAGATGATTTCAGTTGTGCAGCTGTTGCAGAAAATGGAAAAAGAAAAAGGATAGTTCAGCCCTTTTTCACCTATGCAGGAAAGGGGGAAGGAGATCATAAAGCAGACACACCTGTGAGCTCAGGATGGAGGGAAAACAGACAAAGGAAGCTGGAGGAGAGCAGACAAGAAAGGCGAGAAAAGTAGGAGGTGAGCTGCAAAACTTTAATGTGGTTTCTGGACCTATAGAAAAGGGAACTTTGATACAGCCTGAGTGACAGTTTTCAGCAGGAGTGGATGAAATTGCAAGAACTTTTCTGGACAACAAGGGCTTAATGGAGATGAGCTGTAGCAGGCTTAAGGGTGGTGGATTCCGTGGCCTGTTTGACCTGCTTGGATGCAGGATTTCTGTTGCCTTTGCAGGACCTCAAGACTTTGGGTAAGTCTCCTTTTACTAAACTATCCAGGCTTCACATTCATTCACACCACACACACCTTTTCATATACAGCACCCTGAACGGAAGGTTAAGGAACCTTTGACCAGTTTTACTTTACTCATGTTTACTTAGTTTACTTGTGTTTGCTTATTGGTCCAATATTTGATTTGATATTCTGAGTTTTGTGTTCTGGGTATTAACCTGACTTTTCATTTGATTATTATTTGGTTTGAATATATTGACCCTGCACTGATGAACTGAATTGTCTTGATGTTTTTAAAAAAGGCATGTGAGCTAAACCGGATATTTCTTTTTTTTTTTTTTAAAAAGGAGAAAAAAAAAAGAAATTATATTACTATAATTCAATTGACAGATTGAGAAATATTATTATTCTCCTGTCTGGTACCCAACCTTATTTGATTTCAGAGAGACTCCTATGCTACACAGACACTGATATAGTCAAATTACTGGGGTTTCTACAGATCTTTATTAAATCTGGAAAGGTATCCATGACACTGGGCTGCTGTATAGTTATAAAATACTAATGTTCAGGCTAGTTTATTAGTGCACCAAGAACAAATATGAGAATTTAATCAAAATGTAACAGTTGAATTGGAAAAAATAAAACTAAAGCCATCAAATTTGATCAGCATCAGCAACAATAGTGCGATTGTTAGCTAAAGGTGAAACTAATGATGTTATTCAGTTGTCTGCACAGGTTGAGTGTATGTTTGTGAAAGCTCAGGGAAGGGATCTACTGATTGTGACTCATAACACTGCAGGCCAGTCATTTGGATAATGAATGATTGGATTCAAGAAGCTCAGCTGAGCATCATTCAAGGCCTGAGCTGAATAGCGTGAAAATTTGAGTGCTTTGATCAGCTTTTAAAATACACCCCATTATCTCCATTTCTGAGTACTGAAACAAGTACATTAAAGTCAGTGTTACCCCCGGTGTTAAAAAAGAGGCAGGCTGTGTTACATTTTAGTGGGAATAAATTCACTGCATTCCCACACACAAACATTAGTTTTCATTTAATCAAGTTCAGTGGGGAGAAAAAAAGTCAGTTAGAAGGAAACTGCACTTCAAGCAATATAGCAAAAGGGGGAAATGTATGAAGGATAGTTAAAATGGTCAGTTTGGTCTGAAGCCAGCATGTGGCTCATCTGTTGGACCACACTCACTTCTCTTTTTAAGATAGCTTGAGCAACAGATTGATACGTGTTTTGGGGCCTCTTGTTGCCTTACATTCATTTATTCTAATTCTCATTTGTGGTCTTGCATGTTGGCACACCATGTGTAACTTTTTTATTTTAATTCAAAATTCATAAACTTGCATCACCCCTAGAGAGTCCTGTGGTTACACAGTGAGGTAAACCATCCATTTGCATGCTTTAATCCATGACTACACAGGTAGGATGAAATCCAAAGGTGTAATTATGCATTTCGTTTTGCTTAACTGCACTGAATGCACAAATATGGAACTATTTGTGTTTGCTGAGTGACATAAGAGAAAAAAACTGCATCTCTTTTTCAGTCAAGTCAGACTCCCACTTTACACAGCCTAAACAATGCACCCAAGACTACAATACATTGCTAGTGCGTGTACTTATACTTGTCATAAAGGTGAAGGAGGAGAGACCCAGTTACATAAAATTTCTGTGACTATGCTGTACTGTACTGCAGCACTGTACCTGATGGAAGGGCATGGAGTGCATACATTTAATGTAACTGATGTTTACTGTGTGAGATGTGAGCAATTTCCACTGCATTAAATTATGTTGCAGTAATTGTGACACAGTGAATCATACAGCTAAAATGATTAATTTCATCTGTCATTCCATACTTCTCACTGCTACTTTCAATGGAGCAATTACAATGTGGAAAGCTAGACACTAAAATTTAAATTGGTTGCTATGCTCTTGCCTTTGGTAACTGGTGATTTTTTACACCACATTATTGGGAATCGTTATAACTACACATATGTTCAGCAGGTAATTACTGTACTTACCGGTCCCAATTAAGTCCCACTTGTACTGTAGCCACAGCCCACCACACTAAAGCACATCACGTTTCTAACTTTCACCATGAGTGAGTCTATACTTAGGGTGCTCTGCTGGCTGACGTGTCGCTGTGGAGCAACAGCAGGAGAGATGGTGCAGTGCTGTTTCTGCCCTTCACTACCGTAGTCTCTGTAGTGCTTAACATCATTACTGCCCTCCTGTCACCACAGCAACCAGCCTGGCTACATCCTCAGCAGTGCTTTTGTTTAGGTATTTATTGGTTCTGTGTGTATGTATGTGCATCTGTGTAGTTGTTGTTGGGTGTTTGCCAATGTAAACATATATCACACACAAATAACCACAACATTCATTACTCTACATCCTCTGGACAATCAACTTTATTAACACATCTCTCCATCATGCCCTCTTTCTTCCTCTAGTCCCATTGGGCTTTCAGTGTTCCCCAGGACACAGCCACATGCCTCCAACACTGACTGAAGGTTTAATAACACTAAAAGGTTTGCTGCTCCCCCACACCTCTCTCTTCTCTGCCTCAGTAACCTCACTCATTACTGAAATGATCAGGTCTGCTCTAATAACTTACGAGGCACGCTGAACCTGACAAACAATAACATGAGGGTCACAAACATCTTTCTGTAAAAATGACATTTTCTACTCACGTCTACAGATTAGTTAAAGTCATTACAGTGAATGAGCAAAACCACAATGAGAAGTTCTTGCTGTACTTTCATTATAAGTTAGCTACCCTCGGGACATTTATCATGGAAGTGAACAGGTTAAATATCTATAATTTATCATTAAACTCAGAGAGTGCACTAATGTATCTCTCAGAGATATATCATTTCTCAGAGTTGAATAAAAATGTTAAAACAGGTTTCAAGACTGTGCAAGTGTTAGCACCACATTGCTTTCTACACTCTATGCTGTATATGTATTCTATATAATCTGAAAAGCAACAGTATATTTCATGTTACAGTAACACTATGCTGCCACTTACAGTGCATCCCTATTGGTGGAAAGTAAAGAAGCAAATTTACCTTAGAAATGTGTTTAAGTGCATTTTCAAAGTACTGGTACTTTACATATGATTATTTTCTAAAATATGATCACTGTGATTGTGTATAGTGACATTGTGGCAATGGTAGTGGTATGAGTTCTGAATGTATAACTGTGAATAGGAGCAGTATTTATTGTTGTTTGTTGAATACAGCACAACCAAAATCACCGTTTGCATAATAATTTATTCACATATTTTTTCACATACTATATATTATTATTGCTGCAGTTCTGGAGCCTTTCAGATATTCACTTTCAATATTCCCATAATGGGATTCTATGTTGATATCTCTTTATATTTTCATTTTCATGCATGCTGAGTATTACATTTCACAGGAGCAGGATGCAAATAAATAAAACAGTCTCTTTTTAAGTACATGTCATAATCTATCCATTCTATTAATGCTTCAGTAACATGCCTTTTTCAAAGTCCATAAGGGGGAAATGCTTTTTTGGAACATATAGTCGCCATTAGAGGGTGAAGACTTAACAAAAAGCACATTAATAATACATATTGTTAAAGCTGGCAATCTATGATTAATCATCATTAGCACCCAAACCCTTGTTCCCCCATCCAAGTGAAGCCTATCTATACTGCACAGGGAGAAGGCTAAGTGTAAATACTTCTTTTCATTTATGTACAGTAACTTTGAAATATGGCACCAAATCTGCTTGTAAAAAAAGCTTGAGGTTACATGTTAAAATATTTGTGAATACAACACAAACTGTTCATCCCCTTAGACAGTGATCGCACTTTACAAGCCAAAGTGGAAACACCGGCACTCGTTCCAGTGGGTTCTGAGATTAAACAGCATACCTCGCAGGCACTGGGAGCACTGCAGTGCATTACACAGTGTTGAAAAGTGAATATAACTCATCTTCAATGCACCATGTGTCTCACTTTGAGCAAAGCTCCCAGGGAGAGTCTGTAGTCTGACTGGCACCTAATGCAACAAACAATACAAAGAATAATGACAATTTTTAAGGAAAAACTTGGTACACTGAGAACAAATACCACGTTCCAGTTTATGCTGATAGTTTTAGTGCTGTTGGTTTTTGTGTTTGACTGTGTAAGTTTAATAACATGTTTAAGAACATGTGTAAAAAGGTGCTTGTCTGCCAAGTGGCTTCACTCAGAGACTATGGACAATGAGAAATAACATTATCTTTCTCTCAGATAGCTCATATTAGTGTAGCATTCAATTTTCTGTCTCAAATTCAGAGATTGGCTTTTTTTTCCCCACACACATGCGTATGCATGCACACGCCTAAGCTCTTGCATATGCGCTCATAACTGGAAACTGAGGCAATTATTTCTGATCTATAGCAAATGCAAATAATGAAAAACTTTAGATAATCAACCTCAGACTATCTTTACAGTATTTTAATTTAATTAAATTTAATTTAATTTGATTATAAGTAATTGCTCAGTTTCATCTTTTGGGTTCTTTAAAGGCACCTAGTGTCACCTAGGCAGAGCAGAACTGTCCAGCATCCAAGCTTTAGGTGTAAGCTTTGTTACAGCAACACAGTTGCCTTTTTCGGAAGGTGATTCTTCTCTATTAGTGTCCAAGTCTCTACTTTGTGAATTGATGCTTCATCATGAATACACAGAGTCTATCTGTGCTCCTGAATAATAATGCAGTGGTGAGTTTTGTGCCCTAACGATCAGGGGTTCCGGGCCAGGGAAAAGCTCTTCTCCAAAATTTAAGAGGTCCTTGAGTCCCTGGACAAAGAAGCCTCGGTCAGACATAGGCTGACTCACTAGACTGGGTCCTGCCCAGGTTGGGGGCCTGGGACAGGTGTGAAACATCCTTCTTGCGAACTTCACAGATGGACTTCCTTCGAGCCTGCACCCCTCGGATGGCCGTCTTTATCTTCCTCCAGCCAAGGTGGTTGAGCTCGGCCAGGTTGAGCAACACACATATACCACTTACCGCAAACATAAAGACCAGAAACACGGTCTTTTCTGTGGGGCGAGACACGTAACACTCCACCTCCTTTACACATGGGTAGCGATCACACTCAAACATCCCTGGCACATTGAAGCCATACAGGAAGTACTGGCCGGCCAAAAAGCCTATCTCCAGCGCGTTTCGAAACACAACCTGGATGACGTAGAAACGTGAGATGCCTTCCTGTCGTCGCACTTTGGCACTCTTGTGTGTCTGAGGGAGTCCTCGGGGTCCATTAGGGATCTCCTTGACCTCCAGGCAGTCGTGATCCTCCTTACTGCTGTCGGGGTGCACCAGGATGCCATTGATGTTGCGAGAGTGAAGCTTGCGAGCGTGATGGTCGTGATGGCGGCCGTGGTGACCGTGACCGTGGTGATCCATGTAAGGGTGCAGGAGCGAGTAGCTTCGGTCACGTGCTTTAGCAGACTGGTGAACAGAATATGTGATGAAGCACAGGCTCGGCGTGCACACCAGGATGATCTGAAAGACCCAGTAGCGGATGTGTGAGATGGGGAAGGCCTTGTCATAACAAGCCTGGTTGCAGCCAGGTTGCATGGTGTTACAGATGAACATGGTTTGCTCATCCTCATACACCTTCTCGCCCACTATGCCTACAATTAGTATACGGAAAATCACCACCACAGTCAGCAGGATCCTGCAGAGAGAGGGAGAAGGAGAGGGCAGCAGGGGGAGGAGGTAAAAGGAAGAAAGACAGAGGCAGTTAATGAGGAGCAAATGCACAGAGGTTCAGGAAATATCTGGGTATGATTCTGACACTGCAATAATGGTTCAGCATAATCTAATTGGTGATTGGCTGTTGTTTTGGTATGCTAGTTTGAGTATTGGCTTTTTGGAAACTAAAGGGAAAATATAACATAGCATATAATATTAAATATATAAAATACATTATATAGATACATTATATTAAATACAAGCCATTTCAGAGCAAAGGAAAGAAAATAGTTCTCAGGCCCTAACTAAATCCATGTATGTGTGTGTATGCATGGGTATGTGTGCATGAATGTGTGTGTGTTTGGCGTGGGTTATGTGTGCTGTGACACCATAGGATAGTGGAGTTTTGCTCAAGATAACATGCACAAAGTAGTACACCATCGAAAAAGAGGAGAGGTTGTCAGAGGATAAGGATATGATTTCACTCATCTTCACTGCTTGGCTGAAACTGACCATTACATCCATTGAGATCAGTGTGTGTGGCTGCACATACATGCTTAAACAGTTATTGCTATTCACTGAAAAAACAAACAAACAGTGATGTAAAATCCAAATTGGTACCATTGTTCTGATAATATAATAAATCTGATAATAATTAATAATATAAAATTAATTCATATTAAAAAAGAAAGGTACCATGTCATGGGTCAACCAGTGACATGGTTGCAGAGCTTTTAGGGATGCTTCTGTTTGAAGAGGTGCAATACCAAAAAAGTCCTCAAATCTGCAAAAATGGAAGCAGCTCCTGCTCCAAGGGTGATGGAGTAAGCCAGTTATTGGCAAATCAGTGCTGAACCATGAATGCTGAACCGTACAGGTGGCACCTTCTAAAAACTGGCGGCGGGGGGCTTTCCATTGAGTATCATTAGTGCACTGCTGCAGTAATAGAAAGCTGTGTCCAGGGGCCATTCGATCAAGAGAGCAGTACAGCTGTTTTTCAAGGCATCTGAGAGAATGCCTTGCTATAGTGTTATCTTCTGGTGTCGATCCAGTATGGGCACTGCGGAGGAAGACTGAGGCTTTAGGGCTGCACTGTCAGCTCTTTCTAATGAGCAAGGAAAGCCTGCACATCATGGGGCTTCCAGGTATTTATGCCACAATGCAGTGGATGTGCATAGTCCCTGCATGGAGGAGCCTATTACTTAAAACACACTTCTTTCCCAGCACAAGAGGGCCACCAAGGAAACTAGTGGGACAGAGATAGATAGGAGTTGGCCCGAGTTGCATTACAGCAACTGGGATAAAATGGCAGCTACTTGTGACAATAGCCATTATTTCACATGATGTAAGGAGATATGGTTCCTGTGCATTTTAGATATGCACATAGAATGTTGGTTCTGTTGTTTTTATCCACTTGTCAAATGGGACTCCATCGATCATCCTTATCCTATAGTGAGTGACTTAAAAATGCCCATACCAGTTACTGCAGCAAACAGCGAGTTAGTGAAAGCTGAGATTCTGCAAATGAGTGTGGAGGAGAAGGGCATAGACACAGAGCAAAAAATGACTCATATAGTGAGACACATTGTAAAAAGTGTGTGGGTGTGGCAGTTTGTAAGATTCAAGTAGATGACAGGTGAAGGTAAAGAGGTACAGCAGAGGGACACGTGTTAGTGCAAACTTAAAATAGAGCACCACGCCGCTGCAGGACTGTTCCTGCTCCACCTGCAAGTGCTCGCCTGTATGGGTTTTTGTGTGAGAAGACAGACACGAGGGCACAGAGACAAACAGGGAGAGTCAGCCATGTGTGTGACTTGTGCAAAATAGCAAACGTGTCCGTCCGTCTGTGCTTGCAGCAGCTGCAAGGAGATACGCTACACTGACTTCCAGTGCGTTTGGAAAATCTGCCAAATATATAAAGCTTCTTTGCACGTTTGGTTGTTTAATGCAGATCGTGTATGTGATTTAGGTTTAAGACATTCAGTCACTCTCTGATCCTTTGCTGTGAGCCAGCTGTATCTCCCTTCACTGGTCATTTGACAGCAGGGGATTTGGCTCAAGGGCTGTTATTGATGGTTCTCTGCACCATGAGGAGTCATTTGAGGCATACTGCTCACTTACACAGAAATCTGGAGTCGACGCTGCATGTTTATATGCAAATATTTGTGTAAATAATATATGCCAGAGAATATGGAAGTAGCTCATGTTCAGTATCAGTATGAATCCACGGGGCTGGATGATAACTTACAGCAATTTAACAGGAGAGCAGCTTGCAGTATGTCTGTGTTCACTTTGTCTCTAACTAAGGTCCACAGCTTGTCATCCCAGTATATGTATATATATATATATATATATATATATATATGTCATGTTCTAAAGAGTATTGTCTAGTTACATGTACAGCAAATTTATCCCATCTCATTTTGGTTCCTTTTTCATTGAAAGTCTATGTATGCCACTGTAAATCACCAATAACATTATTCATGCAAAGATTTAAAAATGCCTGATGAAAAATGTTTTATGGTCTACAGGCATGACTGAGATGCAGCGTGAAAGGGCCACATCAGCATTTTCAGTTGGCTCTCTCATCTTGTCTCTTCATGATATAAATAAAGTTATGTGACTTTAAACGACAACATGTCCAGTGTATTTGCCAATAAATAGACACACTCCTGAGGGATGGACATCAGCTAGGAATGTCTGGCATTTGAAGGTGATTGGACTGAACCTGTGTCTCTTTACTGTTTTTGATGCATAGTTGCATAGTAATCATGCATCCAGGAATAATATGTTCAATACTATGCCAGTTGCCCTCAAAGGTATAGAGTGGTGAATTCCATTGTGATATTTTATTACAATTATATGCTTGTATATAGCTATACATATGGTAAAGTGCCTCCACAGAAAATGTACTTATGGATTATCTTTTGAGAGGAAACTTTTTCAGGGTATGGTATTGCAATTTTGTGTTGTTAAAAAATTCCAAGACATTGCAACTATTGAGTGTTTTACACTATGTGTGCGTTTGCAGTCACATGTGTGTGTATTTGTGTGTTCGTGTGTATGTGTGGACTCTACTGCTGGATAACAGGATAATCAGCACAGGGCAGATTGCTGCATTAGCAGAAAGCGCTGGACGAAGGTTATCTGCAAACATCAGTGTTTTAAGTGCTGCAGAGAAACAAGCCAATACTGTACGTTAGAGCAGATTGGGGCAGGACAGCTCTGGAGCCTGAACCTGCAGAATATTCAATAAACCTATATAAATGATGAAAAAGACGGCAGAATTTTTGAGTATCTCAATCCTGTGGGACTGAATGTGAAAATAAAGCCACTCGCTGAGTCAATTCAAAAAGGATAACATGAAGGCAATGCAGGCTCAAAACAACTGCTCTTGCTATCATATGGTCCCTAAAAGTTCCTTAGGTGTGCAGGAAATTATCTCCCACATCTGTCACCTCATTCATCTTGAGGACCTCCTCTCAGTTTAGACTAATCAATTGAGCTCTGAGACTTTCTAAATCCCAATAAAAACCACTATGACAGAGATTTAACGAGGTAAAAAAAATCTATCCATTTTTCTGAACTGGGCTCATATGTGAAAATCTTACCTAATTTATATTCACTTCTGCCTCAACTGAGTTTTAGGAAAAGAGGAAGTAAAGATTAAGATTATAGTATTATTGTGACTCTAGAAACTGATCGGTAGGCAGCTGACTGACCTGCAAGAGTGTGTGTAGAGTGTAACGATAGCATCTCTTCAGCTGGTGTGTCGCCTGGAACGTGCAGGCTCTGTTTTTCCCAGAGGCTTTCTCTCTCTCTCTCTCTCTCACACACACACACACGTTCATTCATATAGCATCTGCTGTCACCAGCCCCCAGGGACAAAAATGACCCCGGGCACAGCAGCAGATGCACCGGGAAACACACGCACGTTTTACTCTTACACGCTCATACACACACAGTAAATATAAGTCACTGTTCACTGTATCTAAGTCAAGAGTTACCAAACATACAAATGTGTTTATCTGCCCATGTGGGTACACAGACAGTCCTCTGAAGGACAAGTGAGTTCAGAATTATCTGTGGAGGGATGATATTCTTGCCACCCGTACGCTCTCAATAATAAGCTCCACTGATTGCTAATGGCAGCACATACTGAATAAAGACTTTAGCAGGCATAGAAGTTAGGCAGATTAATTATCAGAGCTCAGACATTCCTTTCATCCCTCATATACTGCTTGTCTCTGAAAGTATTTTAACAGTTTTAAGTCTTGCCCCCGTATCAGACAGACATGCATGACCGCCTGAGGTGCCACGAGGAGTCCATGCGACTTGTGTGTCTTCATCTATGGCAGTTCACTTATTTCTGGCTTCCTCTTCAAATAGTTATCAGCCATATTTAGAATGTTAATGGTTTAAAAAAACATCCCATTAAAATTTCAGACAGAAATCATCAAGGCCTGTTCATTCTGTAAATTTCCATGGTGCCACAAAACCGAGTCAATACATGCAGGAATGTAATTATCTCACATGCTCATTCAACAAGATTCTAAATTCTGAGGGAAACGGCTTCCAGCTGTTTTTCAGAAATAACAAAGGGGGAGACTGTACAGGTAACTGTGCCAAATATAATGAATCGGAGACAATGGAGAACATTATCTAAGTTATGATTTGTTAAATAATGTATGATGAGTTAAAATTTAAATATCATAAATAGGCTGAAATCTTCAGATGCAAAAGGTTCCACAACTGCAGTTTTTTTTCTTGAGCAAAACTGTTGTGTTTCAAACAAATGGATAATACAACAACTGCCCAAAGCGGGAGGATGTTGCGTTTGAAGAAATTCCACACATTTCTATTAAATCATTGTATGGTCCAACCATGCATGATGATGATGATGGAATGTACCAGATGCAGCCTTCCTCCCTTCCATTTGTCTTTCTGTCATCTAAAATAAGCCTTTCATGATAGATTTCCATTTTATCTCAGTTCTAACCAAGGTTGGAAAACATTATGCAAAAGTGTTTCTATTTAAATTAACTTGAAAGTTAAAAACCTTCAAATGAATGGTATCAGCATTTTCCCTTTGGTTCCTAACTGGCATATTTTGCTGATTGGGTCAATATGCAATTTCAGAATGTTCCATGTGGCTATTCAGTATTTGGAGCAATGAGAGGATCAACATATTTTCCTGGAATATATAGAAGTGAAAAACATGATATGGGTTTTAGAACAGTGTAAAACACAAAGCATGATACAACATTTATCTGCAGAAAGGTATGTTCTGTTTAGTGGACCAGACTTATGTCTTGTCCATTACAGCAAACCAACAGATCTACAAAAAACGTTGATAAAATAACCACAACATTACTCAAAATGTGAAAAATAAAAAATTATAAAAATCATTATGCCTACTGGTACCTGACTTTATGAGCTACAAAATACAAGCAGAAATGATGCCCTTAAACATATACTTACTTACTCAATGTAAAAACATGGATCATAAGAACAAAGAATTTCCCCACATGTGAGAAAATCACTGCAATAAAAAACGTTTATGTAGTTATGTATATGCAAAAAAAAAAAGTTATGTATATGCAAACATTATATGCCTGGTAAAACTCATACACACACAATTGATGTGTTGCTGAGATGAATAATAGCCTGTGCTGAATGAAAGCTGAGGTCAGCTTTACTGGCTAAATCCCCCCATCGAACAGTATAATCAATAGCATTCAACATCAGGGATTGCTGCACAAATAAACCAATGACAACTCTAGATGGTCAGAAAAATGGTTTAATTTGAAAGTGAGTCCCACTCCTCCCCCCTGTATGATGGATTATTAATCCTGTCAAATGCTGAGATATAGCCTCCAATGTTTTGCTTTGCAACACAGTTGTTCTAGATGGTATAGATTTTATCCAAGGAGATGGCGATTAATGATACATCAAATATATTCCAATTCACAAGTAGACTGAATGATGCCCTCAATTAAAGACGAGTATCCCTTCGTCTGAAATTATTTTGGGAGAAGTAGGGTGCCCTTCTCAAAGTAGGGTACACCTACCTCCTTCTTGTGGATATCCTGACCTATTTAGAAAAAGTGAGAGAACACATTCTGCATGTGCATCTGCGACTTTGGGGCAGAGGAGCAGATTATCATCTATACTTTGCTTCTGGAGCCAGCAAACCAGGATGTAAGTATATTTGGTTCCATCAGACCTTTCAAGTCTGTTTATTTATGTAGTATTTTTTTCCTAACATATCAACAGCGCTAAAGACCAACAAGGCATTTTATATATCACTTTGTCCATTACATTGAAAGGCTGGTCAAATCTGCATCAATTTTTAATAAGTGGCTTGACATCCATCACAACTTGCAACAAGGGCCGCATAATAGCTATTAAGATTTTATGAAGTATCTAAAATGCTCAGGTGGGAATGATATATGTTGAATAATACATATTAACAATACATATATAATACACATTAAAACAAAATTCCATTTTCTTAAATAGCTAACAATTATTCTCATTTGAATGCAATTTATGAAACATCTTGCAAACCACATGATGAGTTAATTAGTTTCAATAGAGAGCCTCTTAATAAAGGTGCAGTTTAATCAGCCAAACCTGCACTGCTGTGTTAGAACGGATGAATATTGCATATAATTTATCTTCAAATTATATCATTCTCAACTTTTACAAGAGACACAGGGAGAGCATTACATTCAGATGAACCTTAAAATTGAAGCACAAAAGGTCTTGTGTATTTTTAGAAAACCTTATCAATGTGGACACATGTTGAGTATGTTTGTAAATGTGTGTGCAGACACTTTTCTCGGCAGCAGGGTCAGTTAGTAGCTCCAGAGGACAGAGCTCTGACACAGATTCTCCACTGAACCTCTGCAGAGAAAAAACTTGTCTCTTCCTTCCTCTGTCTCCTACCTCAACTCTCTTTACCCTTTTTTCTGCATGTACTGTACAGCTCACATCCTCTCCTTTTTATCCTTCCATCCGGCAGCATTTTTTTTATCTTCCTTAGATCACTCTAACCCTCCATTATCGCTGCCTCTTTTTTTTGCTCTACTTGTCTTTGGCACTGACCTCACTACGGCATTGCAGTATAGGGAAAGATGCATCAACACACTTCCTTTCATTCTTCCACCTGCAAGGTGAGTAACTTAAACCCACGACTTCATCCTCTCATGTTAGAACACTTCTTTTCACAACACACTAGCACACACACACCTGTGGTCTGCAAAAAATCTGAGCACCACATTTGAAAAAGAAACCATCAAGTATGTAATGTTTTAATATACTGTATGTGTGTTAATTATTTTTACTGTAGTATGCTGCAACAATTCATCACAGAAAATATGTTTAAATGCCACATTAAAATATGTTACAGAATATGTGGAGTTTTACATACAGTATTTAGGAAAAGTTGAAAAGTTAAATTATTACGGTATGTTATTTGGTATGTAACTTTATAAAGGAAAATAGATGATATTGTCTCTGTGTTGAATAACATTTTTAATTTGGGAAACTATTCGTACATGGTTGCGCTGCATAGCGATACATCAGACCAACCAGAAAATCCCTGTCTGAGAGTTTAATATTAAATGCAAACCCTGTTGATGTTTTTCTTAATGAATTACAATAATGTATTTAGTATGTGTAAAAGAATTGTGTGTTCAGCACTTTAGGATATGTAACATGACTACAAACATTATCAAGGCTGCTGGCATCATTTTACACAAATACAGCTGTATATCATCTGCATATCAACTTGAAAACATTTTATTTGTGGTGGTGACCAATATACAGGCAGAGTAGAGGCATATAGAAAGTATGAATATCTGAAGCTGCTCTGTAGCAACATGCTGCTTTGAAACTTAATCAACTGACAGCTTCTGCAGAGAAATATTTGCTGAAATATTTTCAAAAAAATACACATCTGAGTACAAATTTTGATCCCAAACTTTTATGAGACAGCATTTTTTTATACACACCAAGTACATAACAATAACTTTAATTGTGTCATCACCTGTTAGCACAACCTTTAATTCACCTAATTAACACACAGAGCGAGAACGGCTGAGAGACTTTACGCGCCAACTGAACAACTGTGAATATAAAGTTATAATGTTTGGGCTGGAGAATGAAGTTAATGCAGCCTTGACAATGATTTCTTTCACTGTGTAATCACGATTACAGTCACTGGTTATTCATGCACACACCATATATCACCCAGTTAGAAGTCAGGCTTATGGAAATCACAATACACAACATTATTCTCTGAATGAGTCATATTATGCAAGCGACCTGTGGTTAGTCAGAGGCACAGAAGCAACTCTCAATTTGTCTGTCTCTTACAAAGACCATAGGTAAGCTAACCTATGCCACTGCGCAGAGTTGGTCCAATTTCTATTTTTTTCACTGATCCTAGGCTACTTATCTGTCCTATGCCAGGGCAGAGGTTAGCTTAAAATCTACAATTAAGGAGCATCTTAATTGTAGCTGGATTAGACAGTTTAGACATCCAACAATGCTATCTGACAGTGTTTCATGGTGGACGTATATCCTCACATTGCAAGAGAGGGGACTGGCACTCAAACAGATGACTGACATGCAACCATGTTCCAAAGTTTTGATGCAAGGGAGACTTTTCACCATGGGGAGATATCACTGTTCTGTTCTTTGGAACTGCAAGCGCACACATGCAAACTCTTTAAAAAGACACTACACAAAGGCTGAACATCTTGTGATGCCCTCTAGCAGTTGCTGCATGCTCTGATCATACTGTGAAGGGGAGGACTTCACAATGCACAACAGTGCAACACTACATCACAGTTGGTTGTGTTCACAAGTGCAACAGACCACACCTGACCACACCCAACAGCACAGTTGGGTGTGGTCAGTAGTGCAACAGACTTGAACCTTTCAACCCATAGAGGTCAGTGCAACAATTTTGACTCCATATGTACTTTAGTGTGGAGTTTCTCATACAGCACAAAACTGTGCCAGTGGTGAACAATTCTCCAACTTGCTGTTACATCCAAAAACATCATCCCGATCATTTAAATGTTGAAGATCACTGATTTCCTGACCATGCAGACACATGCTTAGGATAAGGAGTCAAGTCTTTATCTTTAGACGTTTTGTGTTTTTGCTAAGATTGTCTGTGAATGTCTAACATCTAAAATCTAAGAGTGCCTGTTTACAGCTAAAAAGCCAGGATCCATTCCGCCACTAAATTTTAAATTAGTACACCCTAAGCCATTGTCTCTATCTCCACCCAACTGTGTGAAATTCTCCAGTACATTTTTAAGATATCCTGCAAACAGGCTAACTAAAATGGTAAAAGAAATTCAGGGACCTATCACTATAAAATACTCACAAAATATTGTACAAAGTGACTCGAAAAACAATGCTTCTTGGCTCACATGGCATAGACAAACAGGGTCTCATTGGAAAACAACTAATGTTACAATTAATGCACTAGGGACAACTCGAGAGCCTTGTAGGACAAACACAGTCTGAGGGAAGCCAAAACACACAGGGATCATTTACAGAGCATTTCACTGTATTCAGCACAGTAGCACATAGCTTTGGGCATCATGAAAACTACTTCCTGCATGATCAAATGTTTTACTGGCTCATATTATCCTTTAGCTGTCTAATTGTATGTGATAAAAAGTTGGTTATTTATCTAGTGTACTCATATCACTATCATATAAAGAACAAAAATGGTGCATAAAGGACTGTTCTAGATTGACAGAGAAAAGCATTGTTCATTTTACTATATGTATTTTGGGCGTTCAAGGAACCCTTGATAATGTACAGCCAGTGAAGTGCATGATCAACAAATAGCTCAAATTAACCATCTAAGAGGAAACCATGATGTCATAGTTGTAGTCATTATGACTTTTGAAAGAGGTAGCAGACAAATTGAGAGTTGCCTCTGTGCCTCTGAAAAACTGTTGGTGGCTTAAAGTCACTGAATCATCGAAAGATTAATTTTCAGCGTTTTTGTACCCTGTGCTTCCAGGGTATACTGATTCAGCTGTCAGGACTGGATTTTAAAGCTGCATTAAGTAATTTTATGACCACTAGGGGGCAGAAAGACTCCAGAACAAGTTCACAACAGTTAGCAGTTAGGTTATGAAATTGTTTTGGCTAACATGTTAACAAACAGTTGCCTACTTACACATCCAGCAGAAACAGAGCAACACGGACATCCCTTTGGTCTCCTTTTTCTGGCCACCTGTTGAATGTAATCCCAATATTCACTGGCGTTTAGCCCCTGTTTTGTCTCCCAGCTCATGAGAGAAATGCAGTGGTATCTGTTTTTTCGGCTTGCTAAATATTGAACTTTTTTCACCACTTACTTCGGCTCATTACTATTCAACGCTGGGTAGTATAATGTACAGTTAGCATTTTTTATAGTCTGTGCTGGGGGCAGCTGCCATCGGTCATATACAAGCCAACATTGTTTTTGTCACTCTGGAGAACCAGAACAAGCTGAAAATGGCTGAATGCTGCATACGGCTTCAAAGTGGGATGTTGATTCTCACTGGTAGCAGCAATACAACCAATCCCATCAGCAGAAAGGAGTCGTATATAAAATGGTACAAAATATTGCTTAATGCATCTTTAAATCAAGTCAACATGCTTGGTTATGCAGGTTTTCATTCCACTGTACTAGACCAGGTGATTTCATTGGTTAACGCACTTTCAGCCACTGAGGAAGAACTCACTGAAATGACTTGGTGAAGTGTTTGGTTGGAAGGAAAATCTCCATCTTTCATGGTTTCAGATTTGTGATCAACACAAGGTTTGGTACAAAGTTGCTCACATCATCTCTGTTGCTCTGATGCAATTATATGTTGTTCATTTTGAAGGGTGTTGCCCAGTGGCTCTATGGAGTCAACTTTCAATTTTAGCTACTTTGACATACATGCAGAGCAATCTCTCTCTCTCTTACACACAACACACAAACACACACACACAAATATAGAAAGGTACCAGGGAGTCTAGGCCATTTGCTTGTTTTGTCTTCATGGCTTTGTTATTTCCTGAAAATTAATTCTTGAGTCACAAATCTAAGCATCCATGTTTTACAGGTTAAAGCAGGTTGCCACTTCACTTTTCCAAATGAGCATCCCAGTGTGACATTTGGATTGTGTTTAATGGGTGGAAAAATCCACTTTTGCTTTCAGTTAATCACACAGAGATGATGTGCAGCCCACTTTTCACACAGCTTTTACAGCATGTGATCATGGCATGTCTCCATTGCTAATCAAACTAAACTCTCATCTGTTCAACCCTCCACCACCAACCACTGTCATTCAAAATATGAGAAATTATTTCAGACGATTACTATGATGTAACTACTGCAAGTGTCTGCTGATACAAATTGAATGAAGTTGTTTTTCTCTCTCAAGTTCACATAGAGTTCAGAGCCATTTACTACCCTTTGATTCCACCTTCCTCACCTGCTTGCTCACCATCCTTTCATCTTCTGTGCCTCCGCTCTCCCCTCACTCCCACTCCCCTCTCCTCCTTCTGTCCTATTGGTCTGTGGCCAACAGTATCAAGTGTAATCTATCAATAGGATAGCTATTAGGTAGTATCAACACAGGAACATCTCTGAATTAACCATAATGCCTAGTAAAGCCTGCTATTGATTATGTGCAATTAGTGTATCCCTTAACTAACGAAGGATACAGAGGATAAGGGTGAGGAGAGCAGGGAGGAGCAAAGGACGGGGGAGGCAGGGATCACTGTGGGGGACTGTAGAACAGAGGAGAGCACTGAGACAAGCCTGAAAACAGGGGTTTCTGTAGGGATGCCATCAGCTGATAGATACGGAATCACATTTATCTATACATAAACATGTATAAAGTAGATCTGTATACTGTGTCTAAAAAACACTCAGGTCTTCAGCATAAACAAAACCACAGATACAGACAAAGAACATAAGACCTTTACACACAAACTCCATCAGTTTCTTACCTTCCAATCATGGTAGAGTGCTGCTGGACAGCTGCCTCCAGCAGCCTCTCCAAAATGGTCCATTCCCCCATGGTGATGGAAAGGTGGTAAAGCTGTCAGAGGACTTGGGGCGCCGACCTTTCTTTCTCCAATGGACTCCTTCTTCTTCTTCCCAGGACCAGCCTGCGCTCTTGTGAACCTGCTGGCCAGCGGGGGTACACGCAGCCCCCCTGTCCCACACCAGCTCCCTTATGACCTCTACACGCCGACCTGGCCGCTCATCAGCAAGTCTTTGACTTTGTGTTTGTGACTGAGTATCTTCTCCTGGGCCGTCCCGCTATGCTTCTCTTCCTTGTGGAGGAGAGGTGCTGAGCTGATTGCCTCCCCCTCCTCTTTCCCTCAGTCTCTCCCCCTCCCCTATGCAGTGATGCTTGTCCTCCCCCTGCCGCACCAGTCTGTTCTGCGCTACAGCATATGCTGTAGCTCACCATAGGACAGCCATGATCACCCTCTCTATTCCACTTCTCTCTCTTCGTCCCCTTGCTCTTTTCTCCTCTTCCTTGTCTGTCCCTGCCTTTGTCCTCCACCCTACCCCCAGGGCACTCCTTGTACTTTAACTGCACTCCCTGCCATTACTACTGCTCTGAGGTTGTCCTTGCATTGTGTAGGATCTTTGTCTTTGCTGCACCCTTGCTACTCTAACCTATGCACACATATAGCTGATCCTCCTTGCTTCACCTCAGCAAACAGCACCGTAAACACACACATACACACGCACACACACTTGCACTCGATGACAGCTTTGAATCCCACTCTTCCTACTGAGGACTGCAGATGCACACCAGCAAACAAAGCTCCTGCCTGCTGAATGTCATTTTACGACTGGAGGAATGGTCTCTTCCACAGCTCCGAGCGCTACAAGGACCCATAAAAACCTGCGTACACACACACACACACACACACACACACACACTCAGAGCAGCACACGCAAACACGCTACCACCCAGCCCCTCAGTAATAAATCAGCCGCCTTGCTGCATCCAGCGAGGCTGAACCAAGGCAGTGCGCTGCAGACCTGCTGTCCTGTGTTGTCCCCCTGGCTAATTTCAGCACAGTCCAATGCCCAGAGTCATGTCTGCCACAGAGAGCAGGGATGAAAATCTGTCCTATGAATCCTATTTCTGGGTTCCATCATCTTGCGTCCCTCTCTCTCTCCTCCTGCAAACCTCCACACTCTTCCTCTCTTCCCTCCTTTGTGTGCAGATCACAGTATTGCCAACTACCTCTGTCTCAGCGTTCGGTCCCCCATCTCTGCTGTGTGCTCTCGCTCTCTGAC
Organism: Psettodes erumei; assembly: GCA_016785225.1. Taxonomy (NCBI): domain Eukaryota; kingdom Metazoa; phylum Chordata; class Actinopteri; order Pleuronectiformes; family Psettodidae; genus Psettodes; species Psettodes erumei. The sequence continues at coordinate 938,735 of JAFBJZ010000411.1, forward strand.
TCTGTGTCTCTTTCTCGCTCATGAAATCACTCTATCTCTGTCTGTGTGAGCATGCAAGGATCCCCCCTCCTCTCATAGATCTGCTCTCTCTCTCGCTCTCTTCCTCCCTCCCTCCTCTGGTAAATGTGCTTGGATTGCTACCCTGATTGCTGCTTCACTTATGCTTGCAAGAACGCCTCCCACTGTACTGCTGTGTCTGTTCCTGCCTGATGTTGCACAGTAAGAAGGGATTCGTGATCTAACCATGCCTTCAGCCCTGTCTCCACTGCAGTGCTCTGCTCCTATATAGAGGCTTGGCGGTGTTTCCAGTGCTCTTCCTCTCTCTTCCGCTCTTTTCTCACTCTCTGTCACACATTCTCTAGCCCATGCTTCACAGGAGGAGTATTACAGGAGAGATGTGGCTCTGCTCCACCCCATCCCCCATTTATCTCCTCCCTTTCTCCATTTTACTGTACGGGTGATGACAACACACCTATTTTACCCTAACCCAACCCTCAGACCCTTTTTGTATTTCCTCTCATCATTTGCTCTTTCTGTTCCTCATTTGGTCCATTTCCCCCTCCTCCATTACAACCTCCATACCTTCTCTCTCTCTCAGGAGAGATCGGTGCCATATTGTACTTTGCTGTGACATTGAAAGCTGCATTCATTAGATTTATATTAAGGTGGTGAGGAAATGGGATGGTCTCCCTCGATTATACATATACAGGCAGATGTATGGCATGTCATTAACATGCTTTCACACTTACTGAATCTTCATAATCCTATTACCTGCCTACAGCAGAAAAAAACAGCAGAAAAGACATAATTATGTGTATCTTCATCTACAAAACAGGGAACGAGATAAATAACTAGAGAAGTGAAAGAACCACTTTTTTTTCAAGAGGTGAGTCATAGCAAGGTTTTCCTGACCAGAAGACTGAGTCAACTTCTGCAGAAGTAAATGATGCAGTGGTATGACATGAGACCAGCACACCAGAAAGAAATCATGGCTTCAAGTGACAAGTTCAATTCATTTGCATTGCCCTTCTCTTTTGGTTATGCTTCTTTGATTTTAAATGACACACTTATCTTCTTGACAGTTCATCTGTTCAGGAATAAGATACATACCTTAAGGGCATTTTGAAAATTTCAATACCATCTTAACAATCCTGTGCCACCTTGTCCTTAAAAGACTAAGTGAGCAAATTCACAAACACAACCCTTACACAACAACCTTAGAAGTGCATTGGAGATCGATCTATCTTTGTTGTACATGTGCACACACACATGCAAAGAGAGAAGATCAGTCTTCTCTCTTTGGGGGGAGACAAAGAGCAAAAGAGTATTTTGTGAATTCAGCATCTTCAGCTGGGGGGAATTGAGGTCTTTCCCTTACCAAGGACATATGGCGTAGGAGTGCTGTTGAGAAGAGCAGGGAGGGGAGGCAGGCAGTGGGGTGTAAAGGCTCTAGTTTGGCGAAGCCTGGGTTGCAAACAGAGCAGCTGAGTCGCTGGCATCAGCCGGTCCATCCTCTGTCAGAGACTTCAGAGCTGGATGGCACATGAGTGAGAGAGTGGCGCAGGTGTGTCTTCAGTGACCTAGAACAGCACGCTCGAGCATGCATAACATACAGTACTCACACAATCACAATGGACCACCATATACACTTACATCAAGGATAACATAGATGTAATTCCGAGGTGCCAGTTCCGAAGTGTGAGGGTCCTAATGCAGGGAAAAGCCAAATGTGCCTTTCTTTTACAGTGCATGCTTTTAATATCTGGTATGCTTATATACTGCAGTCTGTAGGGATCCAAAATTTTAAATGTAAATTTACAATATTTATTTTTTTAGTTTGAGCTCATGTTTGATCTCATAAAATGCCTTTTGTAAACATTATCTGAATATGTCCCTATGTACTGCACATGTTCGGCAGGGATAATCAATATTTAAGGCTATGTAACGTTTATTAGGGTTATGTTGGAGTTAATTATTCCCCATAATCCTCAAAATAAGGGCACTTGATAAAATATGGAAATCAGATGTGTTTATTAATAAATGTGATGATAAGTCATGATTTAGTATTCAAATAAATGCATGTACAAAGAGTAGACTTTGTTGGTACCACAGAAAGATCCTTACTATTTTAATTCTTAAACATATTGTATTATAGTGAATTATTTCTATCTTGAGCTGAGGAACCATCAATAATGAAACAAATGTAGGAGACATACAAAATTTATAAACATGCAAACTATTTGGAAAGCCAGTGGTACCATAATATCATGTCTCCCTCTTCTGAAGGTTGAAAACATTGCTCTACCTTTTGTTCCTTTGTTTGTGAGGTGAAACCAGCAGATGATTCACCAACTTGAATCTATTTAGCCAGATTACAATGTTGAAAAAGGAGAAAAAGTGTTTTCAATGCACTGCTGCATGAAAGTGTTAATGAAAAATAATTAAATGGAAATGTTTTGAACTGTTTATTGTTGTGAAATTTGAAACTCTTTTGGTTGTAGGTCATTGCTATTATATCTTGACATCTTAATACCAAAAACTGACATGAAAATTTTCATTTCATTTATTATTATTATTATTATTATTATTATTAAGTTTTGTATTGAAAATCATTATTAATTCTGTTTAGCAGACAAGATACTGAACTGTAAACAATTTGTTGACAGTATACTTACTCATAAACCCGCCAACCAGCATTTTCCTTTATTTGTCTGTGTTTAGATGAGGTAAGTAAATCCAATCATCTCCTTTGCTGCCACAGGGCTTCAACCTTCTGGACAGCAGCTGTCCCATGAGCTGGAGGTTATGAGTAACCAAATAAGAGTGGGTCCTGTAAACATGACAGCATGATACCATTTTTAGAAAATGTCTGACATAATAGGCTCTCGAATTAGATTCCCGTTTACACACCTACATACTACTTCTTTAACTGTGATTTTGTTTGGTTCACAAAATAATTCATGACAGTTGTTTTAATGGTGAAAGGTTGCCGACAAAATCTGGAATGAATATAGCAAAATGGGTGTGTGTGTGTGTGTGTGTGTGTGTGTGTGTGTGTGTGTGTGCAGACTGCAGTGATGTCTGAAAATAGAAGGCCCTGAACAAAGAGAGGTGCCATTCTTTCAACAATAAAGTGGCCTAATACTGTCAAATCTTAAGAATCCATGTCCTGTAGTAGCTACATACATTTGTTAGATTTACAAGAATTACACTGATGTTATTACTCTTATTACCAACAGGGTTAATTGATTATTGGCATCTCCTGGGAAAAAATTAAAATAATACACCTACAGAAAGATTGGTTAATAGGTAGATGGAAAGTATTTAATATTAATGTATATAATATATTGATATGATAGGAAATGTTAAATATTGATTAAATGGGTATCGATTCACAATGTAATCTCATTAGTTTATCAGTACAGGCCTTTCCAGGCTCCACCACCCATGATAAAGATTATCATAAAAGTTGCTTGGTAGGTGAGATATTGCGGGGTGAGTGCGCCCTCTTGTGAGTTTACACAGATAAAACAAGCTCCTAAAAACAGACTGGTTCTTGTGGTATAGTCTTTAGCCCGCAGTTTGTCCCGAATGTGTCCGACCGATTAAATAAAGGTGGTATGTGCTTCAAACAGTTCCATTTCGCGACACGTTCGTCAGTACGTTGCTCTATGACAAGGCTGCTGCTGGCGATCGTTGTGTGTTTTTTCTCCAGCGCTAGAGGGCGGCATAACAATATGCCAGTATGCATCTGTGTATGAAGAAGAAGAGCAGCCCAGGGAGGCTAGCTGGTAGTTGTGTAGACATGTCAGAGCACAGGCAGTAATGCTAACTTGGCCGCAGTTGTTCGTGAGTTATCCAAAAGTGTACTGAATCTTCGAGTGGCGATTTTAGGGCACAGAACCTCGCCAGCTGGCCTGTATAGAGGGTTGGCACACCGTTAAAACGTTACGGATCCCGGACCTTTACTATCTGAGAACAACTGGTTAGCTAGCATTAGCTGGCTAGCTGGGGAGCACTCGAAAAGTAACGTCAGGGCTTGTGTCATACAGTCATGTCTTCGGCCGGAGACTTTGGAAACCCCTTAAGAAAATTCAAATTGGTCTTTCTCGGGGAACAGAGTGGTAAGTCTGACACTGACACTCAAGCTTTGCCGGATATAGAATATGCATTATGATCTGCAGGAGATGTGGCTAACAATAGAATTTGATGGGTTGGTCGGGAGATTAATGTTAACCATTTAGCTAGCTAACATTAGCTGCCTACGGTTGAACTTGGCATAGTGGTAGGGTTGCGACACAGTAACTTGTTGCCAGCCATTCAAAGAAATGCGACTCATTTTGCTCTCATGTGTCATGTCTGTGGAAACTGAGCTGTTGGCCGGTCAACTGCGTGGCGACTGGCGAGCTGTGATAACACAACATCGATGGAAATAGTGGTAGCCGGTTGCCTGGGAAAGTTTCAGTGAAGTGGGTAATACACAAAAGTAATTTCGGGTAATGATGTTGCATGTATGTCTTATGCAAGTAATAAGTTGCAGGCTCAGTCACTTTGTTCTTCTCAAGAATCCTGTCAGCCTCGGTTAAAGTCCACACAAATATTCCAGTGATTACACAGATCACATCAGCGTGTCGACCCCGAGGGTGCATTTCTGCAGAGGTAATGCATCCTAATTACCAAACCTGCACAGTGGCATTCCTAGTCTCTCCCTACTCAGTTCCCCCTTTGCCATCCAAAACTGAACTCAGGGAATACTTGTACTGGGAGGGGGGCTGTTTTCAAAGGCCAGCTTTTTTCTCCAAGTTGTTATACTTCATCTTAGGGTATCTGCTGGTAACAAGTACTAATATGTGGTAGTCTCAAATTTAAATTCGTTGTACCTAAATACATGAAAGTCATTGGCACTATTCTGTGTTTGGTAACATCTAGCCAGGCAGTGGTTTGGTGCTGCAAACTGTTGGCCACCGATTGTGAAACAAATAAAGTAGCTAATAGTGAAAACGCAGAGTTGAGGAAACAGCTCTTAACTTGGATCCTCAGGTTTGGTAATACCAAATGTACACAATAAGGCCAGTATCAGCCCTGATCCAAATCCACCTCCTCTGATCCATTGTGTAGAAACAGGAAAAGATTAGAGTTTTTCCTTTGCCAGTAACTGTTTTTTCTACATGTATTGTGTCTGCTGATGTGACTCTCCACTCCCAACAAGATAAGATGGGCAATCTGTGATCAGCTGACGTTACTTGTAGCCTTGTAAACGGTACTGTTGGCTTTGGCCATGTCATCATCACCTGATGTACAGTGTAACTGATCTTTTAACCTGAGCTCAGCAAAACAGTGTGAGGCTGGGGAAGTCTGTGTGGGTGCATGAAGTTTGATTATCTTTCTCTGTAGCGATGTGCTAAAAGTAAAGTTAACTAAGAATTATCAGCAAGGGTTGAAAGAAATCAGCACGCGCCTGCTGTTTTTGGAGAACGGGTTAAATGATATTATGCATTTCATAGCACACTGTGGATGCGGAGCACCTAAATTCCCCTAAGTTGGGTTTGCCGCAGCAAGGCAAAACACTTTCAAATGAAAGTAAATAGCGAGCCTAGTTCCCAACCCATCCTCAAGCCTTTCACCTTCTCCTGAAATGCTTTGTGCACCACGCCCTTTGAGGAAAAAAGAACTTTCAGTGGGGAGCAGGAGTTGCATAACATGCTACTGTCAGCTGCAGTTCATTAAAAATGCTTCATCTGTAGCTCATTGACTGTAAACAATGTTGATGTTGGCCCTTAATATTACCTCTTATTTATAGCTTTGTGTATTTAGCAGGTGCATTTATGTTAATTGTTTACATTTTTCGGTAATCATCGGTAAGGGTTTTGTGTACCTCCATTGCTGTCTGTCGATCAAAACTGGTAGGATCAATCGATGGACAGAAAATAAATTGGCAATTTCAAAAGAATATTTCAATGTGCCCTCTTGGGCTCTGAGAAGTTATGAGATGAGATTTTTTGTGCATTTTACTGACGAAGCAAAACAATCCCCAAAACATATAACACACATCGGACAGAATCAACCGATGAATCAGTTGCGAAAATAATGTTAACTGTTGTTTCTGTTTGTTTTGCAGTGGGAAAGACTTCACTGATCACCCGGTTCATGTATGACAGTTTCGACAACACTTACCAAGTAAGACAAACAGTCCGCACAGTATCCACATATCATCCGTAATATTGATTGAAGATGGAGATGAATAGTTAGTATATGGGGTTTTTTTTACCCATTTTCAGGCCACAATAGGAATAGATTTCCTATCGAAAACGATGTACCTTGAAGACAGAACAGTAAGTTGTGTTTTTTTTTTTTGTCATTGCTACTAGTGTTAAAACAATCCTCCTTGTGGTTGGGTATGCCAGTCCTGGTCCAGTTTGGGGAAATTCTCCGGGTTGACTGTAAGGATTGGTGTCAGGAATGTCGAAAGGCACCCACATACTGATTTCTAACACAATCTTGTTTATTTGTTTGTTTGTGACAGTTATGTTTTGTGCTTTTCTCGCGAACGCACACTGCCCTGCTCGTGTGAGCTGGATGACGTACTCCCTGGGCCGTCCTCCCTCTCCCTGTTTGCTTCCTTCCTCAACACGAGTTTTCTTCCTCTCCTTCCTACCCTTCTATCTGTCCTCTCCATTCCCCTTTTGAAATTTAACACCTTACTTGATCAAGGGAGGAGGGTTGGTGACAAGTGAAGGGTGATTATTTGTTTCTCCCCTGCGGACCCAGACAGCTTGCTCTCTCTGGTGGTCATTCACTACCTGCATGCACTACGCTCTCTCTCCGTCTTTCCCCATGACTTCACTCAGTTTCCTTTCGATTTGCTTTTTGTCACCATAGCTTACCTCATTTCTGATCTTGGTTTTTCTCATTTTGTTTCCATCCCTTCTATTCTTTTCTTTTCCTCTTCTATTATTTCTCCTCCCATCATTTCCCCCTTCCTGCCCCACAGATCAGGTTGCAGTTGTGGGACACGGCAGGGCAAGAGCGGTTTCGTAGCCTCATCCCAAGCTACATCAGAGACTCTGCTGCTGCTGTTGTAGTGTATGACATCACAAGTAGGTGGAGTACCTGTGCACCCACCTACCCTCTGTTATGTGTACTGTGTTTCAAAATACCCAGAAACAAATCGGTGTCTGGTCAAATCCATTTAAATACTAACTGCAAACAAACGTTGTCATGTGACACTTGCGTGCACACACACACACACACATCAGTTGTATGCTATTTGCAGTTCCACTTCCTACTCTCTTCCTGTCATAAAATTCCCCCATTTTAAAGGAGCTGAGGCTTTTTATCTCCTGAACATGCTCCTGATGCTCAGCTTCTTGTTTCTCCCTCTCTCTCAGACGTCAATTCCTTCCAGCAAACCACAAAATGGATTGATGATGTGAGAACGGAGAGGGGAAGTGATGTCATCATCATGTTGGTTGGAAACAAGACAGACCTTGCAGACAAAAGGTAATCTGTTCCTCCCTCCCCCTGCTTCTCTGCAAGCAGGTTCTCTCCATTAAGAGCATACTAATGGTGTCATTGATTGTTAACTGCTGGTCCGTCAATACTGAGTTTCTCAGCTCTTCCTGAGGCAGCATTCAATTAGAGCAAGTTATCTGGGATGCCAAAGCTGTGACTGACGGCCTTTTTTCATGCTAAATGCCCTCCTTTGTTTGTTTCATCCCATGTTGTTTGAAGGTGTTTCTTATTTGATCCATCATTTGTCAGCTGTGATATGCGATAGCGTTTGATCTGAATACTGTGTGATCCACTTTATCTACCTGCATAATGAAGCTGCATTGTCTTTCGCTGTGCATTTTTTTGTAACCCCCTTATCTACCACAGGCAAGTATCTATTGAAGAGGGTGAGCGGAAAGCCAAAGAACTAAATGTAATGTTTATTGAGACTAGCGCGAAAGCGGGCTACAACGTAAAGCAGGTAAGAGTGTGTGCGAGTCGTGCTCTGTAGTCCTGCTGCAGATGCTGCCGCCTGGGCTCCACCTCCAAAGGTCACCGGCCCAAATCAGAGCTTAAATTGTCCAGTGCATAGGTAGAAAGCAGACTTTGAACAAAATGTTTAACTATTACTTTAATCCCTCTCTTCTAGCTGACAAAATGAACAGCTGCAAGGTCTATTGGGAAACTTTGGTCTTGAGCAAAGGTGGCAGTAGCAGCAGGAAGGGGCACGACTTGTTAATCCACTTCGACGTATTCACAGTCTGTATCCCCCCTCCCCCTTTGTCTTCTTGTCGATATCTGTGGCGGTGTGTGCGTGTCCCCGTGGGTGTTGTGCGTGTCGTGCGTGGTGACTCGTGGCTCATCACAGACAGATAACCACAGAGGAGGGAGAGCAGAGAGCGAAAGAGATGAATGTTCTGTTTATTGAAACGAGTGCAAAGACAGGCTACAATGTCAAACAGGTAGAGCGTGTGCACCTTTTTCGTGTGTGTGTGTGTTAATATTGCTCATGCTCTCTTCTAATTGGCTTGTTTTTCACACGCATTGCATGCATAAAGGCGTGCTGCAAGCATCAGCTTCCTCTAGTCGTATGCGAGTTGCGTGGATTTTGTTTTTCAAGCTCTCTTCCGCCTGCTTGGGAAACGATTTGCGTTGGCCAGCTTTTCGTCACTCGGCCCAAGAGGTGGTTCAGGGTTTGAAAACCAACACTCCCCACTCTACTGAGTAGCACAGTAACAGTATTTGTGTTGCTGTGAAATCTGCATGCAATCAAGTCTAGCGCTACATGATGCTGTTCGGGGGGTGGGGTTGAGTGAGCATGTTGCGGTTCATCATACATTCAACACACTTTTCTTAAAATTCAGTGAATCCATCAATCAAATAAACTCCTCCAAGCTCTATCAATGGAAGGTCTCAGCGAGGCACGATCGCAACCTCTTTTCAAGCTGGTCCTGCAGTGCAGAAACATGGCCTCACAGTCATTTAAACACACGTTGCTAAATTTAAATCCAATTTTCTAAAGCTGTGTTGGGCGTCTTCCTCTGTATGAGCTTCAAGTGGTCCATGTGCTAAATCACGTCAAGGGAATTTATCCAGCACGCTGTCAAGATTTCATCCTGTGTTGTGGTCATGCAGTGAGTGTATTTCCTCCTCTGACGTGATACATCTGGTCCTCTTTCCTTCCAGCTGTTCCGGCGCGTGGCGGCCGCCCTCCCTGGCATGGATACCACGCAGGACAAGAGTAGAGAGGACAGTATCCTTTTTGTTCTCGTCACTGTCTGTGTCTGACATGACAGAAGAGAGGCAGGAGTTCTCCTTGCTCTCTTATGCTGTGTCAAATGTAGAGTAAAGATGCTGTTTTATCCATGTGTCCTCTTAGACTTACTTAACCAGTAAAAAAGTCATAAACATAAAGCTTACGGGGCTCCCAGAAATACACAAAAGTCAAAATGACAATCACCAACCCCTCATTTATATTTTGCTGTTGCATTTTTCCTGTTCTATGTAATATTCCCTAACTCCTAAACCCTTCAGTGATTGACATTAAGCTGGAAAAGCCACCAGAGCAACCTGTCAGTGAAGGAGGATGTTCCTGCTAATCGCTGCCTACATAATGGATAAATATTTCTCTTACTGGCTTCTCTCAAACCCGGCCTTTTTTTTTTTTTTTTTTCTGTATCTGTACCCTTCACTACACCTGCCTCTGTGCCGCAGCCTGAAAGAGAACAATACATCCATTATCCTTGCCGTCGTGCAAACTTTGCGCTCTCATTCGGATGCACTGAAAGCTTAAATTGAATATTTACACAGTAACACGCATACATTGAAACAGCGTTCAACGCCCTACTTGACTGAGCTGTGGTTGTCTGTCATTTCAGACAAAGACAGTGGCACATTGCTGTAGTTAAACAACTTCTTGAACCAAACCGAAATAGAGAATGTGTGTTAAAGATATGAAATCAAGGTATGTGTTCAAGAGTGTGAATATTCTATTAAAGATAATATTGCTTTAAGCTTAACAAGCACAAATTGGATGTTGTGCACGTTCAACATAATTTGTGCTATTGCAGGTGATTGGCAAGGATTCATTCATGAATTGTGTTATGAACAAACTGTTCTTTTTTGGCTGACTGGAGCAATATGTGGAAACTGTAGTCAAAATCAATAACACATTTGGGAGATGTTGACAAGTAATACTGTACACACACAATGCAGCTGAAAATAGAGGTGGCAGCCATGAGCTTACTATAAACTTAGTTTGAGCTTTGACGTTCCAGTAACCCTAACCCTACCAGCAGAGTCACAGTTCTCCCTACCTTGTACCAGCGTGACACGACAAGTCAACACGTAACACTATCACCACACCACCCACTTCACCGTCCTTCCTCTCTTCCCAAACTTGTCCCTCAAGATGGGTTATTTTTACCCAAGCTTCCGTTTTCTATTATCTTTTTATTTGGATAGATCTTTATTTTATTTTTTTCTAAAGAGTACAGCTGTCATAGATTATAACTATTTCTTTGAAGGTAGTGTTTGAAGAGGCTCTTCTCATATGTTAAGATTCATAATCATAAAACCCACCATAAACATTAGATTTGGAGATATGAGTTGAATTGTAGAGGGCTCCTTGGCTTTGGGTTTATCTAGTTAAGTTTGGTATGATGTTTTATGAACACTTTAAAGACTTTGTTTTCTTTTGCTTTTTTTTGGCATTGATCTTTTGTTAGTGATTATTCTACTTGTGTATTTAATCCACAATGACTTGTAATATTTATTTCTGTTGGATTCAAGTTTCTTTTTTTATGGCTGTTAATATCTTCACCTTTGGTATGAGTCCCGAATCATTAATAAAATATGCATCCATCTGGACCACTTATAACAGAATCAGTAGATAGCCTCTGCTGTTCCCTCCACCACATCTAAATGGCAATTTGATCATACTGATAATATTGTGCAATGTTTGTGGGATTTTTTTGGAAGAGAGTCTGATTTCTGGAATGGTTTTAAATGAAAGAATAAAAAACAAACTTGTCACCGCTGCTGAAATGGATGTCTTATTGACAGTTTAAAAACTGGATTTAGTGACTTGTGTGGCATTTTCTTATATTTAAACTATAAATCAAAGAGGAACAGGAACAGATAAACTCATTAAGAGCAAGGTGAGAAAAAAGTGATTATGGAGTAGAACAATGCTCAGCCATGTGGGCTATTGTTATTGTCTGAGTGTCTGTCACGACCTGATGTTGCCAAAGTATAAGGCAAATATTAGGCCAGTCATAGACAGCTGTATGAATATGCAAGCCGGTATTGAAAAAACCCGTCCCAGAGAATGGTCGTTGTTTTTGGGAGGGGCTCTGGGTCAAAATACCGGCCATAACATCGCAATTATTTCAGGTACATTCAACTGTCCACGATCGGTTGCAAGTCCCGCGAGACTTGTCCGCGCAGTCGTTACCCTGGAAACAACGCTAACAACTGCCGCTCTGTTTCAGCAATTTCTTTCGAGCCGGTTTGCCACATTGAGCTTTACTCTGATTTTTGAAGTTGGTTTGAACCATTTTAACTCCGAAATGGGTGTCGATTACTACGAGACGCTGGAAGTAAACAGAAACGCAACAGACGCAGATATCAAAAAGGCGTAGGTCTTGTTATATGGCCAAGTGCTTACAAGGCGTTAAAACATACACATGTGAAATATAAGGTCACACTCTTTTATGTTCCCAGATACCGACGTCTTGCGTTGAAGTTTCATCCAAGAAGCAACACAGAACCTGGAAGCAACGAGAAGTTCTGTCAGCTGGGTGAAGCCTACGATGTTTTGAGCGACCGTAAGTAGGAAGGACAGAGAAGCTGTGTAACAACTGTGTTCACGGCAATTATGCACACGTTGTTATAATATCAGTGCTGTCTTACCAGTAATGTTGAATCGGTAGCATTTGCAGAGCGGTAGCTTGTGTCTGTATCAGCGTCTACATTAAATGTTTTCTTCCAGCTCGAAAAAAGGCAACCTATGATAAGTTTGGTCAGGAGGGTTTGAGAGGTGGTATTCCTCCTGAGTTTGGCAGCGGTGGGGCATGGTCATCGAAATATGTATACCATGGGAACCCAGACAAAACTTTCAGAGAGTTTTTTGGGGGTGACAATCCATTTGCAGGTGAGGAAAACAAACAAAGGCCATACGGTGAATGTGCTTTTGAAAATGTAATATCAACTGCAGTTTCCCTTTTTTTGTGGCTAGACTTCTATACAAATGATATACCACTACATTTCGGTGGCCTGCAACCAGGAGTGATGAAGACACAAGATCCTCCAATAGAGAGAGACCTTCATTTGTCCCTGGACGATCTCTTCCACGGATGTACAAAAAAGATCAAGATATCTCGCAGGGTAAGAACTTCTGTATGTGAGATAACTATCTTTTCTAATCCAACAGTTTTTCAGTGGTCAAATCAGTTTTATATTAACTGAAAGCAACCCATGAACACTTGTATCTTGAATGTTTGTTTGTTTGTTTTTTACATTAAAATAGTTACATCTAACCAATGACACTGGGTGAATTACATTTATTTACTTTCGCCTCACTTGTTTAACAGATTATGAATGACGACGGCTACACATCCAGTATCAAAGACAAGATACTGTCTATAGATGTTACACCTGGATGGAGAGAAGGCACAAGAATCATTTTTTCCAAAGAGGGAGATCAGGTAAAAGAGCTGCTGTATACAACATCATTTCTGCTGATATTTAAGACAGCTGTCATAACTGTCACACCCAGTCTGATGTCTCTATCAGTGAGACGTTTTGTTTTCTATTTTTATGTTAATTCTCTCAACATTTTTCTCAAGAATGTGTTTTAACACCTGAGTTTTGGTTTGTGGAGCTGTCCCTGGTGCTGATTTACCCAACTCTTTTTTTGCTTCATGCATAGAGCTGAATTCTCCTCAAATGGAACTTTATTATAGATTATCCTATGCCATAAATTTTTGAGGGAAGCCTAACAAGTGACAAATAAATCAATATGTACAACTCTGGATGAAAAGCACAAAACATATTCCTGAAGCTGAAAAGTTTGGGTCTCAAGTATGTGAAACATAAATCAACATTGTGCAAAATTAGGTTGGATTATCACGAGCACTAGTGAAGTGAGATAATAACATTTGTAGGCATCTGCGTTGGAGAAGGGTAAATGCTTGTGATAATGTTGGATCAATCATAAGTGAATGAACAATTTACTTCATTTTCAGGAAACATTTGTACATATCATTTTATATGAGATTTTTAAATTACATGCCTTTGCATTTTATTCTACCTGTCACATGTAAGGTAATGTAATTACACTGGAATTATAAATTCTTGTGACCAACCGAATTTTAATTGAATAATTTACTGGATCTGCTTTGTCACCAGCAGGTGGCCCCAGCATATTCCTCTAAGTGTGCACACAAAGTTATTCCAATCGAACTAACCATGGTTTTTTAAAAAATATTGCATTTCAAGGAAAGGGCCTGACCACAATGTAATCATCTTGCTGTATTTTACCTTCAGGGACCAAACAGCATCCCTGCAGATATTGTGTTCATAGTGCGACAGAAAAGTCATCCTCTGTTCACAAGACAGCAAAACGACCTGATCTACGAGGCCCAGATCTCTCTTGAAATGGTGAGCCATGGTCAAGAGGGTTTCATTATCATTCAAACTTAAATATCTTGTTTTAAGTAGAATAAATATTGAAGTAAAAAACTCTCCCACAGGCCTTGACTGGCTTCTCGGTGGATGTGGAGACACTAGATGGCAGGCAACTCAATATTCCCATCAATGACATTGTGCGGTAAGTGTTTTCCTATACTGGGGACAAAGTGGCATACTAAAGAACATCCATGTGTGATACAGTATATTTTAATTTCAATACATTTGATATTAGTTGCTGATATTCTAAAAACTGAATGAATTATTCAAACAGGAAGAGATTATCATAAAAAATACAAGCACTTTACATCAACTGTAAAGCTAAACAGGCACATTTCTAAAAGGAGCATCATCTATATCAATTTCTATTTTCCTGTCTCTGATTTGTTTGTCATAAAACATCAGCCCTGCATACAAGAAAGTAGTGACTGGAGAGGGAATGCCGCTGTCGCAGAATCCTTCACAGAGAGGAAACCTCATCATTACTTTTGACATTCAGTTCCCTGAGAAGCTCTCTGCTGAGAAGAAACATCTGATCAAACAAGCTCTAAAATAAATATTATACTAATAAATATTGAATGCATTTTGATATGTGTGTTGCATACTTAATGTTTTTATCTGTATGAACACAATTTGCATAACTTTGATATGCTGACCTGAAACATACACTAAGAGACAACAAACGTGAACATGTTGCTGTTATCAGATACATACATCTGTTACATCAACCTTCTGCCAGGAAATGATGATTACAGTTTAGTTGCGCAGTTGTGATTTACTGCCATCATGGCACGTTTCAGCTGCTCATATGTCACAAACATCACTACGTTCCAGGAGCCCAGGCGTAAGAAAGATGGCATGAACCTAAAGAGCATAAAACAGAAAAATATCATGATTTTTTTCTTCCATTCAAATGAATAGCTTTCATTTTATTTACAGCCATCATCACACCACTCCATAAATAGTTGGTCTAAATCCTCAATAGTAATTTAAATATTGTCCACGCAGTCAATGCTTACCCCTTATAAAAGGCAAGTGGTCCTTCTTTGGTCATCATAGCAGCAGCACAATTGACAACACTGCTGTACTGGCCAAGAGCAGAGTTCATGTATCTTGTCTTGACCACGTCGACTGGAGAGGCGATCACTGTTGTGCATAACCCTGCACCAAAGGCTGATACAAAGTGGCAGGGCAGATTGTCTGTTGAGTGAAGGCGGAAAGTTACTACTGCAGGAAGAAAAACACACACAGTTTCAAACAGTATCATGCCATTTTCTCATGTCGGGCTGCAGCCATTGGAATACCTGTCAGAGGAGTGCACTTAAGAAGTGTGTCCTTGATGAAGTCATATGTCACCAGTTCTGTGCAGTTGACAATTGCATTACGTGCGATGTTTGGAGCTGTACCTGCATGATGGAGTGATATGATTATATCGAAACGATGAGAAATTAAACAATCACCTTCGGGACCCACATATCCATCTTTAGCTCAAGCTACCTTTCCATAGACCACGGATGCCTTCTTCCCTAGCAATGGTCTTGTAAGCATCAATGGTGCCACAGTAGCGTCTGACATTCCCAGAAGACCTGGCCTGTGCCTGGAAGCGGACCTTCACCACATCTGTGGGCTGCGCAAAAGCAACCGCCATTGCACCTGTGGTACATCCCGCAAGTAACCGACTGCTGATGCTGACATCTGAGCAAGAGAGGAGGGAGATGATTAGTGCAGGGCTCTCTCAACTGGATTAACATTTATAGTACATTCATGGGCACTCACAATCAGAGCCTTTAGTGTAGAACTGTTTCACAGAATCGTAGAGACCTATGCGGACAGAGGCAAAACTCATCTGCCTCTGGAGTCCTGCCACCAGTCCACTGTAAAGGCTCTTGGGCCCCTCTGTGCGCACCATGGTGGTGATGGTGCCAAACACCCCTCGATACTTCACTGCAACCTCTTTTCCTGCTGAGGTTCTGGCCTCCCCTTGGATCTATGCAGGATAAAAGGTAATTGAGGCTCAGCTAACCAAAGATAAGAAAGGAAGGGGGACTTAAATATACATTATGCAGCTTCGTCAGTTTTTTAGCCACTAAGAGATGTATACAATGTCCTACTGGACACGCGCACTCTGTATTTTGGTATTAAGTATATATTAAGTGCATTAACATGGCACATGTAGTATAAGAATTTTAAGTGCTGGTAGGAAGTTAACTTTAATATACTTCACAAAAAGCTTTAATTTCTTTTTTACCTGTAGTCGCACTTTGGCTGTGTCCAGGGGAAAGGTGAGCAGGTCAGCGATACAGGCTGCAGTTCCCGCTCCTACAAACTTCACAGCTGCTGATGGAGGCACATCTGCAGGTCCAAATCCAACCATTTTCCAGGGATATTTTGGTCAATACAAGGATTGAAGTCTGGTTTATTAATGTGGACAGGACAAGAAACCCTTCACAAAATCTGTAAAGTAAGAAACCAAAAAACAAATTCCAAAAATGAAAGTTTTTTATGTGAAACTGCATCATGGCGTGATCACATTACACAATGAAGCCTGAACTTTGGTTATTAAAGCTTACCTTTTTTTAGAGGAATGAATGACAAAAACCTTAGAGATCAAGATTCTCTAAAGGCGTCCCTCTGGCTGAACTTTGGCTCAGCTATAAATTGGCTTCCTTGTTTTTCCATAGAAGATTTTTCAAAAGTGATGATCCTTAAAATCATACTCCAAATCCTGGGAAAACAGAAATACAGTAAGTTCAAAAACAACATAGCAATGTAACAAAGAAAAAATACAAATTAGTTTATTTGTACCGTGATTTGATATGTGGAAGTTAAACTGCCTGGTAGAATTTGAAAAATCTCAAAGTGAGAACACTCAAATAAATCCTTGAATCTGATCCGATGAATGGACAGATGCAGTGGTGTGAGAAGAGAGACGCCTCTTTAAATACTGCCATGTTGCTGTTACATCATAGCATGGCATCTGTTGCCGGTGGGGCCCCACCCCCCACTGTATTTATATGGATTGTCCGCACTTTCTCGTGGGCAGATGATAAACCTGTCCTTGTGACAAACAGTCTTGGGCTGTATTTGTCTGACTTTCACACAAATTTTGGAACATGTTTTTCCCTTGTCTTCTTCACTTCAATAATCGAGACTCACAGAAAAAAACATCATCAACAACAATAAACGTTAGTTGTTGTGAATAATAAGACATGCTAAATACATTGAGAGTTGACTATTTTGTAGAAATAAATTGTTCCATGACAACACTGGATTTTTTGCGAAAACACATTTGGTTAAAGGTCTGTTTAAAGGTCTGTACATAGAATTGTAGTGCAAAGAGCACAGACTTTAAGGGTTAGTGCTGAGTCATGCTGAAAAAACAAGAACACAAAGTACATAGCTCCCCAAATTAGATCCATATGTTTACACCCATAAACATCCCACCACATTTTTGTTAAAATGTTCCTTCCCTATACTTGATGTTCTTGCACTGACTAATGAGGCACTACTTTATAAATTATTTTTAAAAAGAAATTAACACACAGTATTGTATATCTTAATAGTGGGTCATGTATGCAACTTTGATAGGGCTTTGTAAGGCAATGTAGTATTGCAGTTATAAGTTAAAGATTGGTCAAGTTGTATAAAAGTAGTTATATACAAAATGTGAACTGCAATGTCACATTTAAATGCTTGGGTACACTTTGTCCTGAACATATGGCTGTGTCACTCTGTGCATCTGACTGACCCAAGTGTGACACTTTAGCATTAGGAGCAGGAGATTCTTGAAATATTCCAGGTATAGTGAATTTAAAAAAAAATTAAAAATGAAAAACTGCATTTATTCTGAGGCACAGTGCTGCAATGTTTTCTTTCTGCCAGTCACAAGTTAGCTCATTTCACAGCTCTGCTTCCAGGACACCACCTGTTGATATGTTCACATGAGTGTATTTGGGTCAGCCAATGCTTTCCCTTGTGAACACCTTTTGTCCATTCTAAAAATAGCTACTCATTTTTCTTTTTGGACTGATACGTCAAGAGGATGTCGCCATGTATCTGATACAGTATCTCCCATAGATATGTTCGAAACCTACAGTTAATACTGTGCTACATGTGGGCCAGGCTAAACTGTATTCTGGGAATTGTTTAATGAAATACAGACAAACATTTTTAAAAAGCAACATTTTATTCACTTTAGCATTATTGATCATTGTTTATAACATATTCTATTCCATTGATATAATTGATATATATCTATTGACTTATCGACCAGCAATAAATCATGGTATTTACAATTAGCAGCAAATAGATGAACCCATAAATCCCTGATCACATCCACCAAAGGTAACAGTAATCATTGTAAACAATCCACAACCAGAAGAGAAATTAAGGGACATAGAAGTGATTTAACACTGGCTAGATCTGTGCTGCCAGATTCAATCTGTCCACTACTTTCTTTGGAAAACCTGCCCTAAGTAACAAATAATATTATGTCATTACATTAATCATATTAGCTTTCAGTTCATTCTTGTAAACATGAAAATCCATCTCCAAAGCAAACAGCCAACTGATCAAGGTATAGGTGTTTTGAATGAAACCATATGGAATTAGTCTTTCACATCACTCTTTTATACCTGAATAAGTACTTTTGTAATGGAGGTTACATTACAATGCAAAAACGTTTTACTAAACTTAATTCCTTTCATTTCACTTGTATCACAAGGAAGCCCACAGAGTCCATGTTCATTGAGGAATTTGAAGAGCCATATCTTCCTGACCTGAGTCTTTATAACATGGGAGCTCTTACCACTGAGCTCTGAGCCACGCTTGTAATGCGACCCTGGCCCCCAAAAACCAGTTGAAGCTCTTATTTGAACCTCGACCTGGAGTTCTTTTTTCTTTCCACTGGTCACCACTACATGGTGGTGAAGGCAAGGCCATTGTGTCTTAGCAGACCTGTAGGAGGAAACAGTTTGGCGAGCTGAGGTCAAAACGGCGACTCCCAGTAATGCTGTGCCCTGGTCATACCTCGCTTAATTTGTTCATATGTCACAAACATTACAATGTTCCAGGACCCCAGTCGCAAAAAAGAAGGCATGAACCTATAGGAAAGAAATGAATGAAAAATAAGCAAATGTTGCAAAAACGTTATTTTATCATTGCGTATTCCGCTGTTGTGTTAGTGTGTGTTTACCCTTTATAGAAGGCTGTGGGTCCTTCGCTTCTCATCATGGTGAGGGCACAGTTGATTGCGCTGCTGTACTGGCCAGCCCCTGAGTTCATGAACCGTGTTTTGACCACATCCACAGGAGAGGCCACAACTGTCGTGCAGAAGCCTGCACCAAAGGCAGCTGTGAAGTGACAGGGCAGGTTGTCTGTGGGGGAACAGAAGCAAAGTCATATTCTTATTTGCTTGTGTAAGAAGTGGCAGCACAGTGTAGTCATATCTTTCTACAATTGACTCACCTGTCATTAGGTCATACTTCAGGATGAGCTCCTTGATCATGTCATAGGTCACCAGCTCTGCGCAATTTACAATGGCATTACGGGTAATGTTGGGCATGCAACCTGGAAGAAAGCAGAGGATGGTTAAAAAACCAGTGGAAGGATTTTTTAAAGTAATAAATACAATGCAGTTTTTCTTTATTCGAAGTAAAAATGGTCGGTACCTTTCCAAAGGCCCTTTACTCCTTCATCTCGTGCAATTGTCTTATAGGCATCCAAGGTGCTGTTGTATCTCCTCCCACCATCGGCCAGTCGTACCTGGGCTTGGAAACGCACCTTCACCACATCTGTTGGTTGTGCAAAAGCCACAGCCATGGCTCCTGTGGTACAGCCCGCCATGAGCCGAGTAACAATCCCAGCACCTGTTAAGAACATCTGTATCAGTCAAAATGGATTTGCTAAAAAAGATACAAACATGTGTATTAAAATTATACTCAGGTTATGAAACGCACTCTCAGTGCCTCGTGTGTAGAATTGCTTCATGGAGTCGTAAAGACCGATTCGGACGGAGGCAAAACTCATCTGCCTCTGGAGTCCTGCCACCAGTCCATTGTAAAGACTCCTGGGCCCCTCTGTGCGCACCATGGTGGTGATGGTGCCAAACACCCCGCGATACTTTGTTGCAGTGGCTCCTTCAATTTTATGAGTCTCTCCCTGAATCTGGGCAAAGGGTTGACAATGAACAATAAGTTAAAAACCATAAAGAATTATATGGAATAAAATCTGAAGCCACACTGTGCCAAGTGCTCTTTTGCATTGTATCTAACCTGTAGTCTGACTTTGGCGGTATCCAGTGGAAATGTGACGAGGTCAGCAATGCAGGCTGCGGTGCCAGCTCCAAAGAACTTAACTGCAGCAGAGGGCACCACGTCTTTGGGTTTCATGCCAAACATTTCTCCTCCTGGTTTGATGACACAAATGGAAAAATCTGATATGTGGCCAAGACCTCTGTGCTTGTCCCTCTTCATTAACTAAACACACCAAAAAACCATTACTCAGCTCAGCAGGTTGGGTTCAAATGGAATACAACTCATATTTTCTCACATTTAATCACTTTTGTTTGTTCTTTGACAATAAAACATCTAACTGTGGTACAAAATGTGAGTCTCTGTGTTATATTTATTGCACTGGGAGTATTTAAAGTGACCATGCTAAACATTTTGCATGCCTGCAAATGAGGATAAAGAGGAGTTTCAAGTTTTCTCAAAAAGAACACTAGTTTTTGGAAGTGGTTCTCTTGCGGAAATGGCTAGGTCCATAAATTGTATTTGAAGTGAGCCAGCCATCTTAGCATCACTCAGAAACAAGCATATAACATATACAACTGATCCAAGAGTTTGCCTTGTTGGTTTCACATATTTCATCAATGGTTTTATCATTATGATGACTGACAGATATATTATTCTTCACATGTCTATGAGACAGACATACAAAAATATTAATTTTAAATAAATATTCAATAAAATACTTCTTTATTAATATTATTTATATACTGTTTAAATTAAAAGTGACATAAGATGGGTCTGAAACCCCAAAATGATCTATGATTTATTATTTTAAAGAAAATCACTCTTAGGTTTACCTGAATAGTTTCCCAGGAAGGTTATAATCCTGTGCAGTGGAAAGATATATAGAGTCCTTAGGGTACTAAGTCCCTTTAGTGTCCTTGTGTCATTCTGTGTGCTTACTGTTTCAGTGAGGAGGGAGCTCCTGAATTTATAGGCATCTTTTGCACATGACCACTGGGCAGTCTGACAAGCAGCACACACCTGTTATGTGAATCCCATGTTTACTAGCCTTCGAGACGCAGACGGATATTTGAGCACTTGTTGATCTGTTCCTAATGGTGTCGTTATGGTAGCCTGATAAAGACTGGTACTCTATGAGCACATATAAACATATTTTCGTGTTGTTCCAAAGCAAATTTCACAATCAACTGATGACAATATTATGAATACTTAAGTTGTAACAACTTAAGCTTTGAGTTTACATATAATTTAAACTTAAACATGTGCAGATCTTAGCTAATATTAACACACAAACATCAAGCAGCATCCCAAATTTTTCTGTTGGTTGATACATAATAGGTGTCCAATCAGACAGAGAGGCTTGTCTCAAGTAAGAGAGGCCTGTCCCTCGATGTTTTCATTTGACTGGCTGAATGTGTTAGTGCCTCAAAACAACCAGAACTTTAGGAATTCCCTCTTCACTCCTCCCTTCAAGTGTTGAAGTTACAACATGTTCCCTGCTAAGGAACCGCCATGCTTCTCAGCCAATCCATACAATGAATAAGGGTGGGTGGAAGCACATACCATCTGTATGCAATCATCTAGCCAGTAGCATCAGTTCTGGCAAACTGCCAGCAAACTAAGGGGAGGATCGGATGCTGGATGGAAAGCATTAAAAAGGGAACACACAAGTGTTGGAGTCCTGAGTGTGCATGCCTCTATACATGTGACTTTCCACTGCAGCTCTGGGTCATGGCCCCAGCAGACTTTCCTCATGTCATGCAGTTGACTATGCAAAACTGTCTCCACCACATATCAAATGTTACAGATGCTTTTGTGATGTGTCACTCCTTGATGTGTCAGGGTGTTGACAAAACACCCTCCACATGTGTTTTGTTCCAAAAACTGTACTGATAATTCTATACATTGTGGACTACCAGTGTTTCCCCTATGTACTGCTGCTTTATCTATCTCTATAATGCATGCATCTAAGTACTTTTCAAATATTACTGTGTAAAGTTAAAGGATTCATTTTCCATGTGTCAAGTTTCTCAAGACTCCTGAGATTGTTTTCATAAACAAGGACATAGAAGAGGCCACGTTTACAAAATGTATATGCCTGCTCCTTTGACCTTTGGCACATTTTCACTATTTACAGTAATTGCAACTATTTAAACTAGCAAATGATTGGATGAATGAATGACAAATAAAATGAACAGCAAAAACACATTTTCATTGGATTTTAGCTGTGGATTGATTTCCTTTTCTTTATGTAACCAATTAGCAAGGCAAAGATGGGAAATGGCTGAAGCTTTAATGTAGCACCTTTACGGGTAAGGTTGATTTAAAGAAACCTTTAAAAAAAAAGGTCCTGGGAACCCAGTGAGATTAACCTTTGAGTACACAGGCAGACCAGTAAACAACTCAATCGTCTGGCTCAAACCAGACTGTAGTCACCGCCCTTGTGAAACTGAAACTGAGCTGCCAGCTTCTCGTCCCTGCTGTGATGTCCTGCACTTTGAATGCCACAAGACTTGAATCAGTACTGAGAAACAGCTAATCTCCGTTACACTATAAATAAAGACTCTTACGCCAAAAATAAAGGCAGGCACTGCGTCACTTGAAGGTTAGTAAGGCAGTGTTCATTGTATGTAAGTATAGCAGTGTCACCCATCATACCTGTTTTCTTCATTCAAAGATCTGTTCGCTTGTGCACTTCTGTCTTAATTTTATTTTGACTAATTATTTCATAAGAAAGGAAGGAAAAGAAAGCAGTTTTCATGTTGAGTCAAATGTGTATGGGCTGTAGAATGAGTTATAGAAAGTAATGGCAATTACCATCTTTTATTTTTAATTTTTCTTTTGCTTGATTTTTTCCAGAATATTTTTTAAATATCAAATCTGAGTCATTTGTTCCTGACTCGATTTTACGGGCCTTGTTTGATAAAGCGTTTCGAAATCCATTTTGACATACAGTATTTCATAGCACACATGAAGAGATGCAGTTTTTCACTGGGACCAAAAATAGATCCACATACCACGAATGACTCAGCTGTTTGCTAATTGTTCATACTTATCTTTGGCTGGCATTATTTTTTGTCATTGCTTGGTTTTTATTTCAGCTTTCACTGGAGGAAAAAGAGGAATTATCTGCATGCAGAATAAGAAAGCTGCATGTATATTAAAGTCAAATATTGAAAGATTAGATATGACCACAGAAATAAAATCAAAAGATAAATATGTCACCCGAAATTCAAAAAGAGCACAGGGAGCAAATATTCTATTACCCCCTAATTCAGTCCAACTGATGACCCTCAAAACACCACTCCATGAAATGTTTTTCTTCCCGACTGACCATCAACCCACATCTGTCATCTGAATGTTGATGGTATCTTTCATTAGACCCTCTGCCTGGTAAACTCCACACCCCTAGTTTGTAATGCAGGCCCCCTGTTTTAAATTTAATGTCTCAAATTTCAATCTTAGATAACCCCCTCAACTGTTTTCACAGGCTGAGTGGGATTAACAGTGATGAGTATGGAATGTGGAAATTAGTGGAGTGCCCCTTTATGTAAGTATGTGCCTTACTTTGGTAAAGTGTCCACTATTGCCACCTTGTGTTCAAGCATAGTTAAAATCGAGGACACGCAACTTCGAATTGTCATTGTTGTCCTGCAGTCATTTTATTAATTTATACAAAAGTGGGGAAATACAGCATCTATTTGAAATTTAACATCAGCTGGGGGAGCGTGATATCTATTTTATTGTGAGTTTTCTCATCTTGAATCCTTGCTACTACTCACCATTTTTTCTTAGTAATGTAAATAATGTAAAGAAAGACAGAAAGAAAGAAATTTTAAATTTGAAAGAAATTTGGTTGATTTAGAACAATAAAGCAAAGAACTCGTGTATTGTAGGTGATATTTTTAGTCAGTAGACGGCAGTAATGGCATCTAAAGAGGCTACGCTAACCTACTAGGAGAGAAAATCAAAGAAGAAGAAGAGAAACCCAAAATAATCACAGCATCAGCAGCAGCAGCAGAAGAAGAGGACTGGCTCGCTAGCCGTTAGCTCGCGGGATAAACGTAGTTCGCGTTAGCAAACATTTATCCAATGCCTGGCTAGTGTCGGTGCAGCAGTCGACGAATAATCATATGCTGCTAAAAAGGGAGGAAATTAAATTTGACAGTCCCTGACAGAGACCGGCCCCGCTTGAGACAACATGGAGAAACAGTTGCATTTGAACCTGTTAGCTTCCAGACCTCCTATGGCAGGTGGTTTTCAATCCAGCTCTAAGATGAAAATGGGGTGAGTTAGCGTCTTAACAGCATGTTGCCAGTTGCGTTAGCTTTGTAACGCTACGTTTAGTACACTCAACCATCACATCAACTGCCCTCTGCTCATCAAACGGGGGACTCGACTCGCATCTTTACAGTTTGTCAGTGCTGAACCAACGGCGTACACCAAGCTAAGTTAGCTACTGCTGCCAGAGTTTGGACCATCGCTGCCTGATAACCCTTGCATAATATGGCCATTTTTTCTTTAACTCAAGCCACATCTTAGACATATAATCATTTCATGAATTTAACTAATATCTGTTCAATCTGGCAGTATTCGTGAGCTAAGATAACACAGGGTGGACAAAGGCCATTCATAACAATATACCCCAAGTATTATCCTGAAGAAGATATTAAAATGAACATTGCAAGATTAGATTTTATGGAGAGGAGATCCTGCTGCAGAGTTTAGAAAGCCTGTGTAGTGATGTAGTGAGTCTGGACTTGTTATTGCTTGTTTACATCTACCATGTTACAATACAACTTACAAATTGTTTAAACTTATGATTTAGGTGGGTATGTACCCATATTATATACTTTGGGATTGGAAGGAAACAAGCACTGGGCATCCAAACTGTCTTGATTGTGTGAATCGTTGAAACTGAACCAACACACAAACCTAAAATGTGTCATCAATCTCTGCTTTCCAGTCAGTTAAATAGCCAGCATCTAGAATCTCAGAACAACACGGCCTCTACCTGTGTCATTATTTTAGTTTTTGGTAGTCATGCTGGTCCATAAAGGAATGTTGCTGAATCATATAATGGAATACATTGAATATATATTGCAATATCACAGCATTTGACCATGTGAAAAAGCTATAAGAAAGGTGTATGTATTTCAATAATCCTGCTGCAATATGAAACTGGCTTACATTTTCTTTATCTGTTTTTTGGGGGGTTTTTTTGGTTTGTTTTTTTCCAATGCAGACCTGGACGAAAGAGAGATTTCTCCCCCTTGGCCTGGAGTCAGTACTTCGAAACCATGGAAGATGTAGAGGTGGAAAATGAGAATGGCAAAGATATATCCTTAATTTAAGCTTCTCTTCTGTCTACAGCATGAATTCAATTCATACTTATCTTCTTCATATCATTGTGCCATCCAATTTCAACATGGTACAGAACATTTGAAGACAATACCTTTTTACAGATAATGTTAGTACTCCATTGAGCAGCATTGTTTTCCTTGCACAGCTGTGTTATGCATTTCCTTGACTACCCTGAACGTTTTCAGAATTTACTGCAGTGGTTCCCATGGTCCTGTTCTGCTCCTGCTCCATGGTGGAGGCCACTCCGCACTCTCCTGGGCAGTGTTCACTGTGAGCATAATAACAGTTACTCGAGGATCTGTAACTTCTTCACTCTGATAAATTGTATTTTAAAATAGGAACACGTGTTGTGAGTGTTGGATATTTATTCATTTGAATATTTGTGCGTGTCTTTGCAGGCTGTCATATGCAGCAGGATCAACTGCAGGGTGGTGGCCATGGACCTTCGAGCTCACGGTAAATATAAGCAGCTGGAGGACACAACATTAGTTATATGTTTCAATCAGTTTGGTAGTATTGTCAGTCCCTGTTGAATAATGTTTTGCAAAAATATGAGCATATTTATACATCCTGGGATCACTAGTCTAATGTACAGCAGCGACAGAAGGGAAAATCTGTGAAAACTATATATATTAGGCTTAATGCACTCTTTCTTGATTTTCTCTAATACTGCAAAGATGTGATTTTATTTGTAATAACTGAAGCTGCCAGAAAAAAAAACATAAAGTGCTTTATTAGATCTAGATAGACTTAAAATTGCCACTGCAGTATCACTTGTTATTTAGCAGTGCAATTTCTGTGCCAAAGCCGCTTGACAACATTCCTGCCCATCTCTGATCAAAGTCCAACTCTCCCCACATAATTTCCTCTGGGAACAACTCCCCCATTTCAACTGTCAGGTCATTTTCCCACATTTTTATGAGCTCTGGTGAGATTTGATTCTCTCCCTTCACCTGCAGGCGACTCCAAAGTGAAAAATCCTGAGGATCTCTCTGCAGACACGATGGCCAAGTAAGTTGCTGTGTCTGCAGTCAAGAGGGACACTGGGCTTGTGATAACCAGTCACACACTAACACACACATGCAACTCACCACTCCATGTGGTTGTTGACATTTGGACTACTGAGTGCATCTTTATCGTCAGTCTTTATGTTTTTGATTGTATATTCAGAAAGACACATATGACAGAAATTTAAAATGGTTTTCATTGTCCTTTCTTTCAAAAGGGATATTGGCAAAGTGGTGGAGGTGCTCTACGGAGAGAACCCTCCTCCCATCATGATTATTGGACACAGCATGGGTGGGGCCATTGCAGTTCACACAGCCACTGCCAATCATATACCATCCCTGCTTGGTCTCTGTGTTATTGACGTTGTAGAAGGTGAGTGCTTACACTCTCTCAAATAGGATCATCATAGGCAGATATTTTTCACATTACAATGCCAAGCTGACGCAATACCATATCAATTTCACTACTATTTTTAATTTAGCAGTAAATTTATGTGACAAATATTCATAATAAAATAAATCACCAAAAATTAGCTCAGTACAGCATTACTGGGTCTATTAACGACAACTACATTTGTTAATTGCATTCAGGTACAGCAATGGATGCTCTGAACAGTATGCAGAATTTCCTAAGAAGTCGGCCAAAGACATTTAAGTCTCTGGAGAATGCCATTGAGTGGAGGTAAACATGAAACAGTTTGATCTGTATAAATTGGGCCAAATTACACTGTTGCTGTTTTGTTAATATTAGAGAACAGTGCCCTAAACAGTATTTACACAAACCAATAGGAGCCTTTAAGAGAAATAGTCCTATTTTATTCACTTGAACAGGTTCACTGTGAAGGGTGTCCTTCTAAGAGTCAGGATTGTCAAGCTTGACTTGCACTGGTCTGCTTCTTGTGTCTTAAACAGTTCTTTTCCTTTGCTGTCAGTGTGAAGAGCGGCCAGATCCGAAACATAGAGTCAGCGCGGGTGTCAATGGGCGGCCAAGTGAAAAAGTATGTCTTCTCTCCCTCTCCGTCTTTTGGACATTGATACTGCATGAGTTTGCTCCTATTATTGACCACCATTCTGACATCCACAGATGTGAGGAATCCACCAGCAGTCCAGGTGTCTCTCGTAGCATCGGTGAAGGTATAATAGAAGAGGAAGAGGAGGAAGAAGTGGAGGTAGAATCCAACAAGAAAAGAATGAAGGAAGATGATCAAGAGGTTGTATTCCTCTCTGTCCTTGTCTTTTTCAAGTGACGTATGTGCGTGTGTGATGGAAGGAAGTTGAAAAGTACCTTTAAAACATTGATTTTATTTTATTTATCCAGATAAAAAAGGAAAGCATCTTTACCTGGCGGGTGGAGCTGTCAAAGACCGAAAAGTACTGGGATGGCTGGTTCAGAGGCCTGTCTGCTCTTTTCCTCACCTGCCCTGTGCCAAAACTGCTTCTGCTCGCAGGTTAGGTCTCACTCACATTATTTATTTGGTAATCCATGTGTAAAACCTACCTGGACTGGAAGCTCTCGTGAAATTTCAGCGCAGCCCTTCTTGTTCAATGAATACACATGATTCGTGTTCTATTCCAAGCTATTTTGCCACTGACTGCACAATTTCCTTTGTGCAGGAGTGGACAGGCTTGACAAAGACCTCACTATTGGACAGATGCAAGGTAAGGAAGAGAAATTGAGATTTTAACCATATATGTTCCTGTTTTCATCCATGCTAGGCTGTTGTCATGTACAGTAAAATATCAAACACAGACCTCAATCATACCCATGACCTCACTGTTTATTCACAGGGAAGTTTCAGATGCAAGTCCTCCCTCAGTGTGGTCATGCTGTCCATGAAGACGCACCTGAAAAAGTAAGTGCTGTTTACCTGAACACACACTGTACTGAGTGTTGTCTTATGATGGTTTGGATCAAATAGCTTTTGATATGTTGGCTTTAATTATTCTTTGTCTGTTTGATAAAGATTTTGTTTGTTGCTGTTTTTTATAACATAGTCCTCTATCACATGCTGTTAGGTAGCAGATGCTCTAGCAACATTTATGGTCCGGCACAAATTCACTGAGTTTAAGGAAGGATATTTGTGGTAAGTGAACGATAGAAGTAAGTGAACGACAAAAGAACATGCACAGTGCACATTACAATATTTAATACATTTTCAGGTAACATAATTGATTAAAAAAAAAGGGCATTCTTTGGTCTTTACAATGACATGAATTTACATTGTTACAACAATTGTTGCAGTAAAATGGGTTCAGATGCAGAATCTACATTGTCTTTTAATCCATTGTTTTCACTGTCTGTTTTTCTGCAGCTAATGTCCAGTTTTCAGTCTAAATATAGCCAGCAGCCATAGAAGAAATGTTTCAAGATTCATCAACATCATTGTACAATTTAACAGAAAATTAAGGAAAATATAGCAAGCATTATTATTATTATTATTATTATTATTATTATTATTATTATTATTATTATTATGTTGCTTTGGCTTTGTAGAAACTTTGCCTTTCAGCTTTGCCTTATTTTTATTTTCAGACACTGGCACTTGATTGTACTTTTCCTTTACAGTGTATAGGGGTTTGTTTTTTTATTTCTGAAATGTAATGCCCTCCTTGTTTTAATTTGAGTGACTGTATCATTGTTAATATGTGTTTGTAATGTTTGAATTCAAACAATGAATAAAGATGGATGCAGCAAAAAAAAACTGCCTCAAGAGTATTAAAGGGATACTGTGACCATTTTAAATGTGGCAGGTTAAATGGGGTGTTATGTTGAATAACAGACAAATTTCTGGTGCCAAATCCAAGAATTCTTCTTTACTGAGCAGGTTACACATGATTATACAGTGACTGGCTCAGGTGTGATGGTCGAAAAAAATTTGCCAGGTAAAGGAAAAGTTTTTCAAAGGTTAGTTAAATTGGACTTCATAGATAGATGTACTGACTCTCCTCATGGTAACTCATGTATCTTGGTATATGAAATATTTAACATATTTTTCCAGAATTGTAGCTTTGTATGAAAACTCTCCTCAGCACATCCTAAAGTAGTAGAAACACTCTTGCTATTCCCCTGCAGCTAGTGAACACAAAAAGATGCAGCATAAACAGAGAAGTGAACAGCAAACCTTCAGTTTTCTAAACTTTGTAATAGTGTTTTTCTTCACGTGGCTGATATAGTCTACTCCAGGGAATGAAATGCAGATTTTAATTGTCACTCCATGGATCAACACACTCAGAGATTTGTGACAGTGATGTGAAATATAAACATCTGAATTATTAATCAACCTTAATGACTATCCTCTAAAGAGCCAACACTGCTGGGACCATTCTGGGTCTGTAAACAATGCTGATGTGTACAGTGAACAGAGGGTTTTTTTGGTTACGTCATCTTGGGCCTAACAAATAATATAATAGTATATCCAAGCAAGCCTGAAAAAACATGTGATGAAGCTATAGCAGTAAAATTGAGGATTTAGTGTACAAGATGCCACAGATGTCAACAGGCTAATTCTGTAAAGTAACTATATCTTTGTATATCACTACAAGTCAATAGAAGCCAATCAACTTATCATTCACTATCACACACATCGGGTCACTGCTCAGCTCCACTTTGAGTTTAATGCTAACATAGCATGCTAAACACTATTTCACTAATACGATAAATATTAGCAAGGATGACCGCACCTGATGCACAGTTAGCACATGTTTTCTGGTTATCAGTGTTATGGTAGGAACAAGAAATCGATGAGCCATTCCTTGGACATCAATTACTATTTTTAAAAGCCCATACAGCAAACCTTTGAAAAAAAAAAAAAGAAATTCAGCCGACAAAGTGGAGAATACTACATCAGTGCTTTGTTGAAATGGACTCCTCTTGTGAACAGGACAAATACAACCACCTGACATTACAAAGCTGAATGATCCATTAAATTCAAAATTTTAAAATTATTTGCCTCTGAATACATTTGGTTCTTTGCCAAAGTCATTCAAGGTTAAAAAAATAATATTAGTTTGTTGACAAAAAAGCATATACAACACACATGCCTCGCCTTATTTCTTCACTGTAGTTAGATTATGCAAAAAGTTGCCATATGGTTAAATCTTCATCACAGTCACTGTACAGTTGTTGTCCTATTTACATTTCCAGCTGAACCAACAGCAGGCTGATGGATACACTTACTGTATATATTTTGGTGAACTGTACACTGACATTCGAAAATGTAAAACAACAATAAAGCAGTTATGATATACCTTTGGGCTAAAAATGGTAGAAAGTCAACATTTCCTTCTTTGACATAGAATTTCTAAAGCTCATATTCCTTGCGAGCATAACCAATGTTGAGCTTTGACTGGTTGCTAAACTGACACAGGTGATGATGTCATGACACAGATTGCTTAATAAAAGGACGTGATCACCTGGAGCCTGATTCACTCCTCAGATTTGTCCACCAAATCCTCAAATGAAGTCAGACCAAACTGCTGGAGTGTAAGTGATATGTCTCAGACATACAATAAACCTGTTTATGGTGCCTTTGATTGTACTGTTTGTAGTTTTGAAGATGTTTGATTTATTGTGCTACTATCAAATGATGTTACTTTTAAAAGTATATTTTCACACTCTGTGGCTTTCTTTCAGGCCACCATGCTTATTCAGGATCTTGCTTGACAGGCTTTGCATTTTCATGTTGATTAAGGATCACTGTGATGTGTTTGTGTATGCCATGCCGTTACAGATACTGCACCAAGCTACAGTCATGAATGACACAGAAGTAATCCATGTGATGCCAAATCAGACACTTGTCAAAGTCTTGCTGTCTATGATGCCAGGTCTTTTCTTCCTGTATATAAATGGAGTCATGCTGTTTGCCTTGTTGAGAAAGCCTCTCCTGCTAGAGTCCTCTCGGTACATCCTATTTGGCCATTTGCTTTTCACAGACTCTCTGCAGCTCGTAGTCACTATGTTGCTGTACATCTTTGCTGTGACCATGGTCAGACTGATCAGTTATATTTGTGTTACTGTCACACTGCTCGCAGCCATTGCTGTTAAAATGTCACCCCTCAACCTTGCTGTGATGTCCTTGGAGAGGTATGTTGCCATTTGTTTTCCGCTGAGGCATGCTGATATTGCAACTACCAGGACGACGGGCATGGCCATAGCTATTATGTGGACAGTGGCCTCTTTAGACTCGTTCGCCCTGCTTTTCCTATTTGTCAGTCTAGAGAACACAGGCTTCATTTTGCCACTGTACTGCAACAGGAGAAATGTCTTCCGGCTACAGATTTATTCAACTTTGAACAAGGCCTTCACCATTTTATATTTTGTATTGGTGAGCGTGATCATCATTTATACATACATTGCTGTCATGATTACTGTGAAGTCAGCCTCTTCTAATATCAGTAAGGCCAGTAAGGCCCACAGAACAGTGCTGCTGCACTTGCTTCAGTTTTGCCTGTGTCTCACCTCTACTCTGTTTAACATGATAAACACTAGTTACATGTGGAATGTAAATCCTGCCACAGCCATTCATATTCAGTATGTCCTCTTTTTAGTTCTTATCATTTTCCCTAAGTGTTTGAGCCCACTAATATATGGCCTAAGAGATCATACCTTCAGAAACATCTTCAAATACTACTTCACCTTTGGCTTCAAAATCACTGTTAGCCCAGTTACTAAGACTTGATTTCAAATGCAGTTATTGTATTAATCTTGTGTCTTCTGTATGTATCTATATGCATATATATCGATGTGTGTGCGTATGTGTGTCTTTTTGGTATTGGATTTTACTTATGACAAAGAAGTAACAGCTTTCAACCACTTCTTATTTTGTATACAAAAGTCATGAATTATTGCATACATGTCAGTTGTACCATTAATACTCCTTTTTGGGGGACATGTGTGGTATGTAAATAAAAGACAACATCAACCACATGTTGTAAGAAAAAATGACAAACTGCTCTGTTTAGTAGAATTAGTAATCACTCTATATTTACTACATTTTATGCTAATTATACAGTTTTTAAAATGTTTTAAGCAATATTTATCATAGCATGAGCATGCATGATGTAGTACAGGGTTGTCTTAAGACACAAAATGTTTTTTGTTTGATTTATCATACATGCAATTACCTGTTTTTTCCACTTTTTGCTGCATCTCCTCCTTTGTATAAATATATTACATGTAACATCAGCAATAGCATGACTTTGGAAGTAAATACTGTAAAAGTGATATGTTAAACTCAAAAATATTTCTGCCATCTCTTTGATTTTGTAATACAATTTTAATTCATTTGTAACAATTTATGCATTTGGTTTTTTAAGTTGACTAATGACGAATGAAAACTTAATAACAAAAACAAAATAGATCGTACAGAGTATATAGAGTATAAAAATATCAAAATTTGAATTGCACATTGTCTCGTCAGTTATTTGATGAGTTTGATTTTGAATTTGATGAAATATGATAGGTCACTTTTTCTAAACTAGTTGTCTTGGAATAGTGATTTCAACTCCCTTAAACCTTTTAAAATTGTAACCTGTTTTGTACAGATGGGCTTGGAATCATACATTTTATAGCCAAGGTGAAACTAGCATGAGAGTGATTCTCTCAGATGATAAGATGCCTTTCGAAATATGTGAAACTCATTGGGCATTCTGAATCTGTATGTGAAGGATTCCTCCTTGTAGCCAGCAGATGTCACCCTTGCTTTGTAACTAGCTTGATGGTATACACTGTGGTTCCAACTGCAGCCATTTTACTCTGCAGTATGTGAGGACAGTTTATCCCACATGAAGAAACTTGTTTGAGGCTGTGAAAAATAGAGCTGTTAACAGGCACTGATGATATTATTGAAGGAGTTTCTGTCCTCTCCTCTTTCTCACAGTCCAAGGGATAGAGAACAACCAATTTATGTGGGTAAACAGTGAGGGAGTTGCTGAGCCACACAATAATAGGAAGCGTCTGAGTGGGTGGTGGACTAATTTAACCGATCTTTACTCTGCCACAATCCTGAAGCCCTCTCAATACCTCTCTGGCCTTCATGAAAGAGCACTTGAAGGATTGAAAGACATTCCAGACTGAGAAAGTACCTGGTAATGGAGAGTAGCTTCAGTTTAGAGCGAGAGCAGAAGGGAAAGGTTCGTTATCATGATCACAAAATCCTTCTCATCCTCAACCAAGGAAAATGGATTCTGTGGTTTGGTTCAGTAATAATGACTAGTTTCATGAAAACAGCGTCAGTCTTAGTATGGGTCACACTGGTTATGTGTCATTCTTTCCACTGTGTTGTGGTGTTTCCATAGGCTACTGTGGTCACAGGGAGAGCACTCAGAGCAGAGAATGGCACATTTGACCTCAGAGTTTCCTTATTAACTGAGATGTAATTTGAGGAAAATGCCCAAAGACTTTTTCTAATAACATTTTTAAGCAATGTGCATTGTGTCATTTTGGGCTAATGTCAAGTAAGAAAAATAACTTTCAACTGCTTTGGAAATACTCACCTGAGAGTAATGACAATGAGAAAACCTTCACAAACTTTTCACGGTTGGAAGGAGAAAAATAACAAAAACAGAAGAATGCAAACCACTACCATGAAAAACGAATACCTTTGTGAAAGAAGTATTTTTGTACTGTTGTTGAGACTGTGTCAAAGAGGAACTGATTTAGCTGAAGAAACAGTTGAATGACCACCTCACTGATTTTTGCAAAAAGTAAACATCAAGGTCCACAAATGCCATATCTCTTGCAGGGCTACTGTACTACACACATGCTCTTGTTATTTTGTCCATCTAAATTCAATGTTTATTGATTTGGCAAGTTCTAGAAATATTTGTAAGATATTAGAAAGAAATAGAAGTTAAACTACAAAAATAAGATGAATTATATATGCTTTAAGTCTTTACATCTCCCTTTTTCTTCCCAAATTCTTTCTCGCACTTCTCACATAGTATAACTTTCAAGCTGATGCACTGCACTCGAGGCAAAATCATCTGACTGAATTTAAGAACAATGGGAATATTTGATGCACCCATTTCATCTACTACAAGATAGATTTAAAAGAAAACACGTTCATGTTATGTTCACGTGCACACTCACATGCACAGACGTCTGCACGTTGATTTGCAGATGAATTGGATGGTGGGAGAGTAATTGTATCCCTTGTGGTTCTCCAGAGGACA
Source organism: Psettodes erumei (assembly GCA_016785225.1). Classification (NCBI taxonomy): domain Eukaryota; kingdom Metazoa; phylum Chordata; class Actinopteri; order Pleuronectiformes; family Psettodidae; genus Psettodes; species Psettodes erumei. Next base: position 973,212 of record JAFBJZ010000411.1, read on the forward strand.
GCAATGAAACGCAAATTAAAGCACTGACCTGGTTAGCTTTCTATCGCAGGGAGGGGGGGCTTCAGCTGCTGCCCCCACCCCATCCCACGCACATTTACTTTGCAGAGATTAACTTGCTGACTAAGTGAACAATGGGCAACAACTTGAGCTACATATGTGCACGTGACAGACGCACACAGCTTTTCTCAACCACCGAGCATAAACATTCCCAAATTCCCAACACCCTTAAAGTGTCACTGTAAAACTTAGAAGCCCATTGAGAAAAAATAAAATCCAGTATATGTTTTTCCAATTTAAAAGACATGCCATTTTAGATTTGAATTCCCACCAGCCTGAATAGCCAATACCTTTTAACTGCAGACATTTTGACTTGACTTAGTGCATGAACACACTTTTCTGCTTGATAACAGTAGCAATGGCTCAATTCAAATTAAGTGTCCCAAGAGGCCATACCGGTAAACTGTCATGCAATGCACCATGGCAAGGGAACTGGCAAAACCCAATGGGAAGCAGTAATTAAACCTGTGCTTTTCCTGCTGTGGCATAACACCTGTAAAAGACTGAAATTCAGAGGACTGCCCATATTTGGATAAAACGATGGTTGCAGTTGCATGAAGTAAGAATTTTTTCAATTTTAATGGGTTATATTCCAAATTCTATGGCCATTAAAGTTGTACAAGTGGAGAAAAAACCTTTTTTTTCACCTAGATGTGAGTCTGTGGAATGGAGCGTGCATGGGTGGACCAACAAAGACATTGTTTCCACCCATCCAACTGAAGGAGTTGTAAGAGAAAACGTTGTTACTCAAATATTCACGATGGTCTCATTTGCATCCAAAGAGACAGTTTTCATTGGTTAACTGGCCCTAAGTTTCCACCACATAAAAAACGATGTCCAATAATTTTAGAATATCCTGCCGACTGACATAAAAAAAGAAAATACAATGCACATATAGTTTCTGGCAATGGTGAAATGTGCAGATACATGTATTTTCAGTGATTGTACCTCAAAGACAGCGAAGAATAAAGTGATTACATGAATCAATATATGTCGGGTTATCAACAGAGATGACGTAATGTGTATACTAATGGATCCTTCCTCGAGGGGGATGCTGCTGTAGAACCTCGACAAACGATCGCTCACTCCCATTGCCAGGTGAGCTCCCGGCCTCCCCGCTCCCCGACGCGCAGATGGTACGGTCCGCATGCAGTTCGGAGTTGTTGCCGAGGAGGTTCCTCTGTTCGCCACATACCGTTAAATTGGCATGCAGCCTACGCCTGGGTCCTGTAGCAGGAGGCTGCACCGCTTTTCAAAATGTTACCATCTTCTCCCCGGGACTACCTCGGACATCAAGGCAAACTCGCGTTATTTCACCTTTGTGCAGTATTGCAGGTGAGTCCTGATTTTTGTGTGGTAGTTTTATTTGTTCCACTGACGCTACACAGAAGTTTTGAGAGGGAACCGACTGTCTCGCTCATCGGGCAGAAATCTCAGTGAAAACCGGTGGCCACCGTGTACATTAACTGGGGCTTATTTGAAGTTTAGCAAGTTTAGCAGGTGTCATTTTAAGACTAAAGGAAACTTGGCCACAAGTTGACTTCAGAGCTTTCGGAGGGGTAACTAGCCAGCGCCACCTCTGTGGGTGATGGTGCGACCCGAGGCTGCCATAGAAACAGTCCATAGAAACCGCCGCGGAGCACAAGCAGTGATACTCGGTTATATATACCCAACCTACACTCGGGTCATTGTAGATTCGGTGGTAGCCATATTTGCTCCAGAAACATTTGTATGTTAAAGTAAAAATGATTTTTAAAATATCGCCAGGGAAGACTGTGCGAAATGTCAGGAACTCCCAGGTCGGCGTGGGGGTCACTCGCCATGTGCCTGCAGCGGAGCCTGAGCTCATTATGTTTTAATCAATGGGTGCGCAATTCCCTAACTTCAATCTGAGGCAATCTTAACTTTGCACCCAGCGCTGTACTTTAAAAACTAAAAGCCGGAAAGCGTGGATACTCCCATTTAGCTCCAAGCTCTCTCAAATTAGCCAACGTGTTTGTTTTAAATGAAATCAGTGGAAAGGCATGGGTGAATATTGCAATATGTGATAGGATGTTTTCTGTCCTACAGGCAGCTTTTCTATGCTAACTCCACTGCAAAGAAGAAGAAAGGGATTAATTAAGATGAAGAAATCAGTTTAATGTGTGTGTATGTATAATGACTGGCTTTTATCGAATGGGGCTCACACAAACCAGGATCAAATACATGTTTTATAATAATTGCACTAAATTAAAACTTTGTTGTGCCCAAGGATGATCAGTAGTTAAGTGTCCCGCCTTTGCAGCTAACCCTGCTTAAGCTACTAGTGAATCAAGCCAGGCGGTTTCTCTTTATCCCCCACAATCTTTCCTGGTACCATAGCTGAAGGTAGGAAAGGGGCCTCTAATATGCTGACTGAACATCTTTCTGTGTTGTGTAACACAGTTCAGTGCAACATCATCACAAACTGTCTCCAAAAATCACTGTCGATTAGAGTCAACTACCATCTGGCAACTTAACTTTAACTACTTTTTACAAAGTTCGTATTCATCGTTGGGCTGTTTTTCTTTCTGATTTTCCTTTTGTTGTAATTGAGAGGGACTTTGGAGAAAACCAAGTTGATTTTATGGACAGTTTTCCCAACTTAATAGTGGCTATATTTTTAGCCATAAAACTGACATGTACGTTATTATGGGAAAGCAGTAATGAACGACACACCTGCTTCTGGAACAGGTGTGCATAACATTGTCACATCTGTAGCTTTATGCTCTGCCCACCGAAAAAGAAGTGGGTGTGTTGCACATGTCACAATATCTGTGTGTGTGTGTGTGTGTGTGTGTGTGTGTGTGTGTGTGTGTGTGAGAGAGAGAGAGAGACCCAGCATTGTAATACTGTTCACAGCAGTAGACCAGTGTTACCAGAGCTTTCGGACCTCCCTATCTCTTTTGCCTGAAAGACTTGAGAAACAAACACAACAACCCAGAGATCATCTCTCACATTATTAATGTTGTGCACGTCATCACGTTATCACCTGGATCCCAAAGTTCAACCCTAAACAGGCCGTTTAGCTCCTTCAGAGAGTTTGAGCTAAGGTGCAGAGATGGGTGCTCATTGGACAAGCTTCAGCTTAAGTCTGCTGTACATTTCAATGAAGGGTTTGACCTTGTGCCTCTGTTGAATGCAGAGTAGATGCACACACCCTCATTATCATCATGCACTGTTGTTATCCTTTACGGTTACAGTTAATGATACTACCACTTATATTTATGCTTAATTATTATAAACAAAGACATCAAAATCACTCCTGCAAAACACTAAGTCGATTTCATTTGTGCGTTTTAGTTGTTTTCAAAGTTGTAAAAGCCTAAGTGGACTTCTGCACCTTCTTACCTCCTTGGCTGTGTCATGCACGATGATTTGTGGGACTGTGTGACGCTACATCATAGATTACTGCTCACTGCAGTCACGTCAACTTCTTTCTACAGCTGTAAGGAGATCACAAGAGGCAAAAAAAAAAAAAATAGACCAGCTCAGCAAAATATTGCTCCACAACATCAGTAGGGGTGTGAGACTCGCTCCCGGTTTACTTTAAGTTTGTACATACCTGTTTTATACACATCATGGCAAGTTAGTTTAGGGTTCTCACAACGGAACAGTAATTAATTAAAAAGATTAATAATTAAAATTTCATTTATGGAATGAATGGGCCCTCAAACTGCGTCACCACTGATGAACATCTTGTCAGAACCAAGAAGCCAGGTGAAGAAAAAAGTTGATTTTGAAGGTCTTCAGCCTTCCCTGTCCAGCTCTGCACAGCCGCCTCTGCCCCGTCGTCATTTTATGTTCCGATTTCCACCTCTTAACAAGATGCGCCGCCCTCTGGCAAAACACACATATTAATACACTTGCTGCCACATAAGTGGTGCAGGTGAAGGTAATATTGACTGAAGTGAGAACGTGCAGCGGTGTCCCCAGGGAGCAATGTGTCCTTGATGCCAGGATATCTATAATCTGTGTGTGTGTTTGTGCGTGCGAGTGTGTGGGAGAGACAGATTGAGAGACATTGTGTTGCGTTTGCAAACCCAACCGAAAGTGTCTGCAGCAGCCCTTCTCTCTGAGGAGAAGCACTTAAAACAGTTTCTCTCTTTTTGTCAGCGAACGCGCAAGACAAAGAGAGAAAGAGAGAGATTCCGATCGCGATGTCAAGATAGGCTGCGTATAAGATCAGGTCGACTTTGCCCTTATTTCTCATCACTTTTTTATTCCGAGTTGGAGAAACGAGGGCACGCTTATGTAAGGTTGGCGTCATGTCACCAGTAAAAATTTAATACAGTCACTATACCTCTTCCCTGTACTGTATACAGCACAGCACAGGAGAAAGAGGTTCATCTACAGTGTGCCGTTATTCTTGCCATCATAAAATCAGTTGTAAAGGCTCACGCTTGGTCTATAGCACATTCCTGTCTGGACTGAGGTGTGGCACTTTGCACATTTTATACAAATCACACAAATGTTTGTTTAGGTAGGCAAACGGTATGCATTTATGTTATTTTGTTCAGAAAATATGAATTTACTGTGACTTATGTAGTTTATTCATGAATTTTTTTAAGGACTGACCATAAAACACCTCGCCAAATGGATATTTGTCCTGATGTGCGCAGTCTGTGCAATTAAGCACCAGTTTATTTAAATATTTGTGTTCTCGGCTCTGTGTCTCTCTCTTGATCACCTGACTCCCATCCCTCGTATGGAGGATGCTGCCTGGGGTGGACTTGCTAATAAATTCAGCAACAGAAACCGATAGCAAACATTAGCTTGGGGCTGTCCCTTTATATGCAGAACAAGTTGTGAGGGAGCCGTGCGCGCAAAGGCAGACTTTGGGATGTGGGAGTATTAAGGAAGAAAAGCCTCTGGATCGCATATCATGACTCTTCAACCGGTGGCTCATCGTGATTGTCCTGGATTTATAATCACTGGTTGTCAAAACTAAAAAGTGTGAGCTCTCTCATGCTGTGCCATGTAGAACGGCTGCGCTGCTGGTCATCCACTGGTTAAAGTTATCAAATTCCACATGACATTGGAATCCTTTTGTCATGAGCATCTGAGAATATCTTAAACTTTGTAAGATAGCAGCACACTTGCAGAAAAGTATATACGTGCAATCGCACTTTTGATTAATCACTCACAGTAGATCCAGACTGATCCAGTCACCAGTTTGACAGGAAGATTTGCCTCCGACGATGCAACTCTGCAAGCAACTTGACGGCAATGATTGCAGTGGTTATCATCCAGGGTTAATCTTTTTAATGCAATGTGCCCTCTTTATGTTTCTATAGCATTTCTGTGCTGATATTGACACAAAAGTAGATGATTTGTTCATCAACAGCTGTAACTTTGCCGGATGCTTTTTCTAAGTCGGACTGCTTAACTCTCGTATAAGTCTCAGATGGACTGCATTTTTTTTTTGCACGGAGTGAGGCCTCTGGATCGTGTCCCCAGTATGAAAAAGGATGAAAGATTACAACCAGAAAAATCTGTTTGTCTACTTCTGGGAATCTGACTATTGTTCTCAGACAGAATTGGGAAAAAAGTGCTTCTTTGATGCAGGGTAACCCTATGGGTTATGGGTAAAATCTGAACACAGTGCTGAGTTTTTGTTATCTGTTAATTGTTTAATGTGTGTGTGTTTGTGTGTGTGTGCGTGCGTGTGGGCATACATGCCATTGTGCATTCTGGTGTGACAGACAGCCCCCCACAGCTGATCATGTCTCCACTATTGCACCGATATCCTCTGTCCTTTTTTTTTTGGTAAGAGAAACAGGATGACTCACGATATCTGCTCTGCTTAGATTTAATATCCACAATTAACACATTTGGCTCACATTTTAGATGTTCATTTACAGCCTCATCTGGGCCAACATGCTGTATTAAAAGTGTTAAATCATTAAATGTCACAAGTAGATTAACACAAATTTCAAATATTATCTACAATATTTATTCCCAAATTTGGCAAATGAGCCACTTATCATTACCTGGAAGCTCCAATAAGTGCTGTAACTTTAATTAATTTTTTAATCTAACATTGGGCAAAAGTGGAAGAAACGTTCTGTTCTTAAACTCAAACTCCACTACAATGAAATAAATAAAGAAGAAGATTTTAAAAAGCACACGTTACTTCAGGGGTAGGGAAATTCCCTTCTACAGTATTAATATTTGAGGACACGGTCTTTTAGAGGGTGATTGGCCAGAGACAGAGCTGTTTTTGGCAAAACAACAATAGAATATTTGGAGTCAGTTGCCAAGCAGCGCAGCAGTTTTTGATTTATGATGATGTCTTCCTGCTGGCAGCTTGTTGCAATTAGTGATCTGGTTGAAGGCTCTGGCAGTCTAGTGGCGTTATATTTTCTTTCCTAAATCAGATGTGTAACTCCTCCGTTTTCTGTTTGCGGGAGTCCCAGTGATACAGTTCCTCTCAGTTGTGTGTCATACGTGACTTAAGTCCCCCCCCCCTCCTCACTCAGCCCTCATTTTCCTCTCTCAGCGATGATGTCATCGTCATGTTGGCATATCTCTAGTCCCTCTTTCTTTTCTTTTTTTCCTTCCGGTCGCAGTCTGCTCTCCTCATATCCCTTTGACTTTCCTCAACAAGCTCCTGAGCTCCCGCTTTTCAAGACGCGCCGCAATTTCTGACAAGTGCAAGTGACAGAGTGCATGGGTTAGTTATATTTGGACAAAGGACTGAGAGGCGGTCTGCTCTTGATTCCTGAATTCAGGTCAGGAGGAGGAAAGCCATAGAGACAAACCAAAATTCATCAATGGAGCAGTCAGACGCACAGTCAGCTGTGCATTATTTGCTTTCCAAAGCCCCACTCCTGCTGTGGTGGCATCAAGCTTGGATTGTAGTCTGATGATGTCAGATTGTTCCGATCTCGTGCAGATATGAAACATTTTTCAACAACTGACGTCAGAGGTAAAATCAGAAATAATCACAGATGCTATCCTGGTATTCTTGATTTTTCACCCAGTGCCTGATTGGTGACTTGTCCACGCTGCTCACGCATGTCGTAACATTGATTAAAATAAAGCAATGTACTAGTTCTCAGCCAGAAAAATGTAATTGTTTGCCATATCAATTAGGGCTGCAGCTGACAAGGTTTTTCATCACTGATTAGCTTTTTATTTTTTAAATTTTTTAGATTAATGAAATAATCAGAAAGTCAGCGCACTACCAAAACATGAATGGATCTGTTGGAAGTTCTCGGAGCCCAAAGTGACACTTTTCCATGTCTTTAATTCAACCAGTCCAGAAGCCAAACATTTTCAATTTGAAGTCATATAAAAACACAGAGAGGCAGCGGATCCTGCTTGAACTGAAGCTGCAGTAATTAGCTATAGAGTTCTTTTATTTGATAGAAGAAAAAAAAACTGGGGACACCTTTACTAACTGATTTGTCACATCATATATGTCAACATATGCAGCAACATCCAAGTCTTCTGTGACAGGATAGTGGCAGGTAACAGAATGTGAAATGCATTTTACACCGAGGGATAAGTCATAAAAGTAATTGGCAAATTCCTCAGTAATAAATAATAATTAGTTGCAGCTCTTGATTAATTAACTGTAAATTATCAGAACTATTACAGATTCATATCGTTTGAGTTCAGGTCTAATATCCATAGGAGCTGAGATGTATTTTCAGTGGTGTTTTGTGTGTCTCTTCGGCAGGCGCGTGGGGCAGTCAGGTGTTGGTACCTCAGAGGGTGAGTGCTGTGCTGGGGAAAAATGTGACGCTGGAGTGCAGGGTGGAGGTGGGCTCGAACCTCACCCTCACTCAGAGCTCCTGGGAGCGCCGTCTGCCCTCCGGCTCCGTCACGGTGGCTGTCTACAACCCGCGCTACGGCATCTCCATCCCGCCAGAGTTCGGCCACCGCTTGTATTTCCGCTCGCCGTCCTCTCACGACGCCACCATCGTGCTGGAAAACGTGGGCTTCTCTGATGTCGGGATTTACACCTGCAAGGTGGCCACGTTTCCTCTGGGCAACACTCAAGCCTCAACTACTGTCAGCGTGCTCGGTAAATATGTGTTTTTACATATAATATGTAATATTATATTCTTCAAATGTGAATGTACAGTTTGTCTACTTTAACTGCAAACTGAATATCTTTTGGGTTTGGATTGGATGGTTTACAGCATCAGAGAGTATTGTTTTAGCACCGGCTTTGAAGGACGTGCTGATCCATTTGGGAGCAATAGCTGGTTCCAGTTCTGTGTTGTCATTTGGATCGTCGCTGCTGGCTCAGAAGCACAGTCTGCGTGTGCACTCGGTCCGTTACCGAACAGATCACAAGGATGACTTGAGCTGCTAATGATGGGTTGGAAATTCTTATAGCGGACTGACAGTGGTGAAGAAAAGGGAATTAAAAATACAGGGACAGTGGTATTGATGAAATAAGAAAACAACCTCAGGAGCGTATTGAAATTCTAATATTTCTCCCTTTGCTCACTTTGAATCGCAGTGGAGCCGAAGGTGTACGTGTCTGCAGGCTCAGCTGCCCTGATCGACGGCGGCAACGAAACCGTGGTGGCCACCTGCATTGCCGAGCGGGCTCGCCCCCCCGCTGAGGTGTCCTGGGAGTCCAACCTCTTCGGCCAGTCGGAAGTGCAGCTCTTCGACGACGTCAACGGCACCACCAGCACGCAAGTGCGCTACCTGTGGCAGCCCACGCGCCACGTCCAAGGCCACGCCCTCACGTGTGTGGTCCGCCACCCAGCTCTACAGAGTGACTTCAGGATCCCCTACCAGCTCAATGTGCAGTGTGGGTGCCTTACGGGTATCGAAGTGGTGTATCATGTTAAAAAGCTGAGAGAGAGCCTCATAGTAAATCTGCTGATTAACATAGACTATCCTACTGTAAGGCTTTCACTTTTGACACATCAGGAAAACAAGCACTAATACAAGTTTGGGGATGAACGGTGCAGTAGAATCCATACTTTAAAATGGAGTGGATTGAGGTCCCGGCCTACCTGTCAGTCTGACGAGAGCAAATGCAGCATCTTCCTCTTCTTTCTGTAATCATTTAAACTTTGTATTTAGCCGAAGGAACCGGTGTGTGTCAAAAGTGTCAAAAGCAAATGTATTTGATTTGCAGCAGTAGACAGTTGGTAATCCTTGGCTGTGTCAGTGTTGACGTTTTGATTTATTAGGCACATCAACAGCAGTTCACTTCAGAAACGGCTGAGTTTGACAGGGATGAAATGTGTGTAGATGAGAGGGTCTAGCCATGCCGCTCCTTGCAGATGATGTTTTCAAGAAAGGCTCTCCTTGGTATTTTCCTTGAGTTTTCTTTTTTTCAATGTCTATAGGCTTTTTTTGTGTCGGCACTTTGGTAATGCTTGCCCCTAAACTGTCAAAAGTGAAAACACTTTCTGTCAGTAAGTCCCATAGATGTTAAGAGTACATCTGTACCTTATGGGGCAAGTGTGTCTCTTTGTTTGAGCTACAAATAGACTGGTGAAAGGGGTAAAATGACCTCCTTGAAAATCTTTTTTTTTTCCCCCGTTTTTTTTTTTTTTTTTTGAAAGATACGTTTTACTTTGGTCGGACTTACTTTTTATGGCCAGATGGCACCAGTAAAGGATTTTATGCTCAATGTGTACAGCGCAGTGACAGACAGCTCCAAGCATAAAGTACGGCAGACACCGAGCCATGGAACAATACCCTGCCTTCTGTGGTATATGTAGCTGAACTGAGGGCAACTAACAGGAGCTGGCAGAATATAGATGTGGATATAGACTTGGCACTGAGGAGAACTGGACAGTTTTGGTTGGCCTGGTTTGAAATTGTCTAAAACCATCACAACATTGGAGTGATGACCGTTTGCTTGTCAGTAGACCGTGCCGTGTTTTTGCTTTAAACCACTGTAGCACATATTTGCATGACACAGGCTCACGTCTCTCGGCCATGACTGACCTCAGACTCCACTTGGTCATCTTGTTTTTCTTATGATGCAAAGCACAGAGTCTGCCAGAGCTATCAATACTGTGTCACAGCAGAAATATTTTTAAAGCATGAAGGTTCACCTTGGTATGCACGGCTGTGGTGAGCAGAGCAGTCTGTTCCACTGAACGGTTTTCTAAGATTGCTGGTGAGGTTTCTGAATAGGTTTTAGTAATTTTTCTGTATTTTTTTTTCTGCAGTCGCTCCAGATATCTCGGTCGTGGGCTATGATGGAGATTGGTTTGTGGGTCGGGAACACGTCCAAATGACATGCAAAGCCAACGCAAACCCACCAGCTCATCACTTCAGATGGATCAGGTGTGTATATCTGTGTCTTTCATTTTCCCTCTTGAGTTCTTACAGGCTGTTTAGAGGGTTAGCAACTGAAGAGTGATGCTCTTTCCTCCAGAACCCACGAGCCTTTCAAATTATCATACTTTCCAAATAAAATGTGCATGATTGCATACTCACATATTTGTTGTAGGTGTGTTCCTAAATATCTGTGCCTCTTGTGTATCGCAGACTGGACAGTGAAATGCCAGAAGGGGTGGAAATACTGAACAGCACTTTGCTCTTCCTGCGTCCCCTCCAGCGGAATGACTCCGGCGTTTACAGGTGTGAGGTTGCCAATGACATCAACCTCCGCAGTCGGGATGTGCGCATTCTCATACAAGGTGAGCGCAGCGTACACACCGAGTACACAGCTGACTCCTATTGCCTCCTCTTCCCTTAGGAACCCAGGGCGTGCATGCACGTCATAGAGGGTATCGCTGCCTGTGACATTGTCCTTCAAGCTGAAACGTGACACTGTAGCGCTCTCGCACATACCGACAGCCTGTCAAGCGATCACTCACGCTACAGTGTGCTGGCACTGATAATATTAGGTTTAGTCTTAATTGCATGCTGATTAGTGTTGATTAACATTAGGTTTCCAGATGTTCAAAAGGGAACTTCCTGTGCCAAACAGCTGCAAACATTTAAAGCCTCTTCAGGCCACAGTGCACCGCCGCTGCTCTGTCCTCTTGGCTCGAGTGTGTCTCTGCTGTGTGTGTGTGTGTGTGTGTGTGTGTGTGTGTGTGTGTGCTTGCTCCTGTGGTTTCATTCGGTCCGTCTTGCCTGTGGAAACTCCCTCCCTGACCGATGTTCTGATTGTGATGTGATTTTTTTTATTTATTTTTTTTTTATTTTCTTTTTCTTTTTTTGCATCTCTCTCACTTCCTCTCTGTGTTGCTTTTATTTCTGCACGTGTCATGCAGTAAGAGGCAAAAAACCCCGCAGCCTGACTGTGAGATGATGTCCCAGATTCATAAAACATTAACTAGTTCTTTTCAACTCCTATTTATTATTAATCATCCATATTTCATTTTCCTTCGAGAGGACGTGTGCGGCTGTGCACAAGCTTACACGTGTTTGTGCGCCCTCGGTTGTGCATGTTGCTGTGGTTGTGCCTCACATATGGAAGTCGCCTCTGCATGGAGTCGGATGATTGATATACTTACTACAAACCTTTGGGTTCATGTTCCTCAGATGTGAATCTTCCTCACATCTGGCCTGGCACTGTGGCTAAAGTGGCAGAGCAATTAAGCAGCACCATTAAAGCTTTTAGACTCACTCAGATTCTTTCCATTACTTTAGCTCCTTCTGATTATGGGTTTTGGATTTTCTGTAATGTGGGCATCACCCCTCGTGCAGTTCATGCTGAGGTTGGTGTTCTAATAGTGGTGTCGTGAAACAGTGGCAAAGCCTCATTAAACTTGCAAAAATCTGGTCTTTAATGCATGTTTTATTTTAAGCATGCGTTGTACAAAATATTTTGGTTATGCACTCACCTCATTAAGTCACACATTTACTCTCTATAATAACATTGTGACTTAATAGCTTAATTTAAAGTCTTTGGTACTATTTTAAGGCTGTTGTATGTTGTGCTCTGCTTACAATTCTACAGTCCACCTGACACTGACTCTGTGGTTTCATTCCCAAACAATCACAGATTGTTTGCTTTCACAGTTGCAGGTTAAAAGTAACTTTGTTGTTTAAAGTAACCGAACTGTGCACATGATTGGATATCCAGGTGTGAATCCAGAAGGAAGGCCTGAGAATTCATTCTTCACTTTGTGTACAATCTGCACTGTTCAGTCTTTGATTTCTTCATTGGCCTTTGAGTTGCTCTTGCCTTGCGTCAAACCCTCCAGAGGTATATTTGCCTTTGATGAATTCATGACAAATAAAGAAAACTGACAGTAAAACGGTGCTTAAATAAGTGGAAAAAAATGATTTTGCAAGAGACACAAACGTTAATGCTGAACAACAGCAATTCTGTCCAGGATTTGTAAAGATTTCTTACTTTTCAGGTTATTGAACTGATGACAACGTGGCCTGTTTTCACCCAAGTGACAGAACACATTTTTCATTCGATTTACAGGGGTAGTGATGCTCGTTTGAGCCATTTCAGATTCGTAATGACTGTGACTGGTGACCGTCATCTTAGGAGACCATTAGAAACTGCTGCAGTGCAGAGATGCAGTGCTGCGACACTGCTGACCCTCATGACAAACTTTTCTCATTCGTCCGTCATCTAATATTGTGTCAGTTCATTTGACCAAATTCTATATTTGTGTTTGACCGTTCATTTTTTTTTTTAATGATCAAAGACTGCACCTACACATTCTGAAGAACTGGCAGTGCAGGCCAGAGACTGCTGTGAGCATGTACTGCACAGTTTAGTATGTGTGGTAGTTTACGCTGCCGGTCAAAAGTCTTAGAACACCCACATTCATTCAGGTTGAAGCAGTTCAAGTCCAGTGAATGATCTTAGGTGGGGCAAATGCAACAGGTAATCTGCCTGAAGTTTTAAAAGAAAGAAGAAAAAAAAAGTTTGACTGAGAAGCTGGTTAACTTACAACTGCAGCAATGAATGCTAATGTAGTTATGATATCAGACAGTACCGTGGGAAGTAGTACTGCATATTACTGTCAGCATGATGAGAGAAAGACAGGCTGATTGGTCAGGGTTTCATCCTGCAACTGGATAATCACCCCCAAACTTTAGAACATGATGAAGATGTGGAGCTGGTTTGAGATGGACAGAAGGTGAAAGCAAAGCGACAAAAAAGGCAACGTTTAGGATTTACAATTCCCTTTTTTAATCCTCGTTGTTCATGTAAATGATGGTAAAACATGGAAAAATGGAGATGTTGTAAAACTTTTGACCGGTGGTGCAGTTGATGTTTTCATCAACCTATCCCTTCCTAGTGAAATGCTGATGTAGTTGGCGTTGACATTCTCTGCTTCTCTGTTCTCTGTCCATCTCTCCCTTCCACCCTTTACTCCCTCCTCACCCTCCTTCCCTCCATTAGATCCTCCCACCATGCCTTCCACCATTACCGCTCCCGTCCTAACTGGTTCTGCCTCCTCCACCTTAGTGGACGATAAGGGCCATGTCCTCCTCAGCTCCCCAACACTTGAAGCCCTTCCTGAGAGTAATCTTGGTTCCATAGTGGGTGGGGCTGTGGGCGGGGCCTTGTTCCTTCTACTGCTGCTGTCTCTGGTTGGTGTGTGTTACCTACGGAAACAGCAGACCTTCCACGAGAACTACTACACCAAGCAGTACCTGGGCCCCAATGACCTCCAGAAAGCCCCCACCCAGCACGAGCTCCACCCAACCAAGGCTGGCAGCTCCCACCATCGGGACCACGACCGAGAAGAGTGGGGCGACCGCCAGCTCAAACATGAGCGTGACCGCCGTCACCATAGCAACTATAACGGAGACGAGTATCCCGCTAATGGCTACACTAGGGCTATGAGGGAGAGCAGTCACCACAGCCACCAGAACCACCAGAACCACCACCGTGAGCACGCACAGTATTCTAGCCCGCGGCAGGCCAGGTACCCTCATTCACCGAAACCACGGGCAAACGGCTCCCCCTACCTGTCAGATGACTGCTACGATAGCGGGCCCGAGGGTGACTACGTCTCTCACACAGACGGCTCGGTCATCTCACGCCGGGAGTGGTACGTTTGACAAGCTACCTGGCTCTGCGAGAGCAGAAATACGAGAGAAGTCGGAGGGTTTCATTTATTAGGTTGGGTTTCAAAAAAACAAAAACACATTTTTTCTGTTCTGTACGCACATGCACACTTCTACTAATCTAAAACAAGGGAACGACGGCCCCTTGTTTTTCGAGCGCCCCCGGTAGACACTTGATTTAATCGTTCTCTTCTTCATGGGGACAGATTGTGGACCGCACAGCCACTTTGACAGTCAACATCTACATGCCTACAGGAGCGGGCACGTCACTAGTGCGTGTAGAGACTAACAAAAGATCCTGATGTATGTGCTGTCTCTCTGCCTTACCACACGGACTGCCAGTTTATTTAGCATCACTAATGTCTTTCATTTGAGTGCGAGCCCTGAGGGCTTTGGAGATCACAGTCTTAGAGGAAAGTGTTTTGCTTGTTTCTGCAAAGTCGGCCTTCTTAGGCTATGTGACACTTGCTTATTTGTTGTTGTATGTGATGATATTGATCACACTGATTCATTTAAAAGACCTCTGCACATTATTGGCTCATACTCAAGAGTGGTAGAGAAACTTTATCGGCGCTAAAACCATGGTTTTCAGAAAACTCAACGTTGTAAGACACAAAGGAGGCATTATGATTTGAGTTATCTCCCTGGGATATTGAGATTCCTCCACGACAAGTGACCTCTCCACACTCATGGTTACACAAAGTATTGCACTGCCTTTTGCAAAACTTATTAGCAAGCAACTGTATCATCAGACCATTTGTTTTCTACTGAAATGGCTGCTCTTTATGTAATTAACGGTGATGGGAGATTTGTGAGCTTGAGGACTTGACCACTGATGTCCTAGCAATGTCCTTTTCAGACTGATGGCTGAGGTTAGGAAACTTAAGAGCATTTCTACTGTATGCCCTCGGCTCGTCTTTTGTCCCTAGGAGGGAGGGATGGAGACGGTGTAAGCGGGGAAGCCTGCGCGCATGAGACACAATCCACTGCAACGGCAGTTTTTTTTTTCATGCAGTCAAGTTTTGATATGCACATTTGCCGCAACATTCTGTCATCTGCTTTAAGTTCAAATAAGTTGGGCAGTTATTTCTTAAGCTCTTTCGCCGTTTGTGTGAGTTACTGATTTTCACGTGAAGTTTCAGGTTAGTTTAATTTTACAAACACGTTGTCATGCTGTCTGTCAGCTGAGGATAACGGATGTGTTTGTGAATTTGCACGCC
This sequence comes from Psettodes erumei, assembly GCA_016785225.1. Taxonomy (NCBI): domain Eukaryota; kingdom Metazoa; phylum Chordata; class Actinopteri; order Pleuronectiformes; family Psettodidae; genus Psettodes; species Psettodes erumei. The sequence continues at coordinate 988,493 of JAFBJZ010000411.1, forward strand.
GGCATCAAACCAGGGCTCTTGGAAATTCAAGAGCGATATCAGCAGGGGCATTGCTTAAAGCAGGCTACAGTGTGGCAGCCACCATGCACTGGCTTGTTCAGCTTAAGTATTTTGTCACACAAAGAAATCATTCAAGAGTGCAGCCAGTGCGCTCTTACAAATAACCGCCCACGGTCTAATTTCACTACTCTGAGTAATCTGTAGAAACAAGAAGCAATTACAATCTGAGGCATTAATAGGCTTATTGGGGTTTATACATGCGTGCAACCCTAATCGTGCTAACTTGTTAGTTTTGACTGAAGCATTTATTGTTATTACCTGTGCTGTCACAGTAAAATATACATGATGCAGAGAATCAGGTCTTTTGAGATGGATGTGCTGCCACGGTCACTCAGCTCTGCACAGCGCAGTGCTTACTCACCAGAAGGGACAGATGTGTTGTTGCACTGATCATTAAATCTTTCGCTAATAATTATCCTTTAAGTCACTACACAATAATACACCCTGTTTGTCTCTGTTTAGTTTTTTCCCTAAAAAAAAAAGTTTTGCTTGTTTTTAGGCTGGATTTACAATAAAGTCTGTGTTCATGTGCAACCAGCTGCAGTGAAGATGCTCAAACGTTGCGGGAGTGTGACAAACAATGCGAAAGTGTTTCACGCGTCATTGGTCCGTCGAGCGCCAGTGGATCAGGAGCCAAACTTAAAGCCATTATGTATTTAAAGATAAATTCAGTTTTTGTTTGGGATCAGGTAGGCGCAGGTAGAGTCTGAAGTATTTCAACACACGCACCTGTTCACCAGACGTATGCATGGAGGAGATCTGACAGTTTCTTTCATGTACGCCAGTGTTTGTGAATACATGCCAATTTATTAGTAGGATCACCTTTACAATATTTGCTGCCAGATGCCAAATATTTGTTTAACTTGTATGTATAAATATGATGATGACAGTGTCTCACCTAAGTATTACTGACTAGATAGCAACTGATTATTAGCATATATAAATGACTAATGTATCACTGTTGTATACAGGGTCTTGTAGCCTGAAATAGAACTCAAAAGATGCTTTAGGCCACTTTAATATTACAGTAGGAGTCGTCAAATGGGAATTAGTTATATTCTTATGAACCTGCACTAATTATTTGTCAGGGTATGAATTTCGTGGAGTGAATAGGCAACGATTCTCATAGTAAGATTTAATAATGTGCCACTGTAACTTGCAAGCAGAGAATTTGACCCCTGCACTGCAAAGCATTCTGTTTCAGGTGTTGTTTCCAATGCTGTGCGGTACAGTGAGACTAATTTCTTTCCATAAGCTCAAGGCTTTGCATCCCAATATCTACCTTTAACTTTAACTTCACTCAGTTACATTAACATAGTTCCTCACATACCATTAGTGGGATACAGAAAGTTTTGGTTTGATGTGCCTAAGTTTTAAGATTTCTGCTACAATATATCTTGCCTAAAACACTACACTTCTTTTAGTAGAATGTAGTTACCATGAAAAAAATGTAAAGAGGCGTTGCTGTTTTGAGTTCCAAGACAGTACAACAGCAAAAAATAAATACATTTAAAAAATCCTTTACCTCTATTGTAATGGGCTGGAGGTTGATATCTCCAAACCTGGATTAATAAATCCAAAACTCTCACTTAGATAGTTGAGTCAAATGCTGTTTTGTGTGTGGGTGTGCTGCTGACACCATATTCTTCTGTATCTCCATTGACTCTCACGTACATGCAGAGAATAACAGGAAGCACAGCACACAGCACCTAACTCCGTCTTTCTGTTCGCCCTTATGCACTAATACAGAAATTCAACTAATCAATACACTATTTTTGCTTGACTCATTAGTTTACAGCCCTGCACCTGGATGACTTCTTTTGTACTGTGACATTTTGTATCAAGGTCAGTTATCAATATCTTTACCTTGAGGAAATGTCCTTTGCTTTGGGTTGAGAAATACAACTAGTGCCTTAGATACCTAGAAGATGAAGTTTAAGTGTTTTTTTGATTATTGTTTACTATGGATGTGACAACCTGATTTGTTGCTCTATGAGATTTATTTGTTACCTGTTTGTATTGATTTCCACTGCGTACCATGCGTTAGAAACACTCCGTAGTGCCATATTCACTTCTCTGCCCTGCCACTGTCACTATGACAGTTAATGACACAGTATATTTGCATACCCAGAGGCATTAAAACACACAAAGAGATGATGCTTGAATGAATTTTGATGTAAATTAGTTAAATCTCTACTTCATAAGTATTTGTCAGGGGTTTTTTGTTGGTTTTTTGTAGAATCACTGTTGTTCAAAGGGCTGAAGAATTAACTTCAGTCTCAAATTGTCAATGAAATGCACCTTGTGGTCATGTTTGTTTTTGTATATACAGAGGGAACTTTAAGTTTCTGGAAAAAAAAAAAAGATATTTATGTCAGTGACAACAGTGGAGCATTATTTTGTCAATCTTTTTGAGATACCTTTGTTCAATAAAGCACCTTAGCACCTGTGAGTTATTTTGTCTGGAGGTTTTTGAGCTCGCAATTACTCAGACTGCTCAGCCTCAGCTCCTTTGTGCTCCGACAAATGACATCATCTCTAGCTCCCTAACGCATAATGCTGCATAACTGCCGCCACCCTCCACCTCCACCCTCCACCCCACCCCCAAATCCAGTACGCACATGTGGGACACCATACATGATGTAATTCAAAATCACGTTTCCTCGCTTCACCTCATCCTCACTCCTCCTTAAAATCCAAGAATGCTTTAGGAGGTTAATTCATTGCTTTTGCCATTTGATTAAATACAATAATGGAATGCTGAGCTCTTTCTCTCCAGTGGAGAGTGTCAGGGGAGATCCAGCACCTCCTCTGCTCTCTCTGTGCCCTCTTGTTTGCTTTGTTTCAGGACAGAAAGACCCTTGCTCTCCCCTACAGCTCTTTGCCTTTGTGATTTCAACCCCCCCTGTGTCTTTCTCCCACTGTCTACCAGCTGGTAAAATTAAATGCTGAGTGTTTATGTCTGGCCCAAAGTCCCTACTCTCCACCCCATTGACTGTCCCCATGGCAACAAGCTCATCTGGAGCTGCTGATGGAGGCTGTCTTCCTACAAGCTCTACCTGGCCACAGAAAGCAGAGGGGAAAGGGATGTAAGGGGCTGCATGTAGCAATGAGGTTAACTGTGCTGCTGTGAAAGGCAACAGCGGAAAGAGAGAATTAGCTACTGGAACTGAAAATGGCCCATTATGTCCTGCTGCGCTGCAGAGAGCTCCTCTGGCTGTAAGGGCACATCGTGCCAATGTGACCTTGACTCTGGTGAGCGTGGACCTGAGGTCCTCACGACAGACACACTTGCCTGTGAGAGCTTTTACTTCAGCTGACCTCTCTGTCTATAGATCTTCTAATCATGGTCACAGCAGTTGTCATTGTGACCTTGAAATAGAGCACGCTCAGTCTGAAAATGCACGGAGGAGCAGCTCTGTAGCCGTAATGATGTCAGCCAGCAATGCTTGAATTAGTTTAAGACACTTGTGAAGAACATCAGTGGATTTGCTTTTTGCCTGCAACACAACAGTTTCCAAGGCTACTCTGCACAGCACACAAAGAAGTGAGCAAATACCTCAGGTAGCGTAGAGGGGATATAGCGCTGAAGCCTGTTTATGAGAGGGACACTTTGATATTACCCTCCCAGTAGAGGTGCAATCAAATTGTCACTGTCATTGAGCTGAAAATATTGAAATAGTTGTCTGAGTGAAAAATGGCACACCGCTTACAGCTCTAATCTTTCTCCCCCCCTCTGCTACTACAGCGGCATCTGGTCCCCTGTGGGGGTCTATTGTCTGAGCAATAGCCTGACCCTTGACCCGGTTGTTGCATTTTTAGGATGGGGGCGGGGTTAGGCATGACTTGCCCCCTCACTTCTCTTCAGGTGACCGAGGTACACTGTGTTTAATTCATGATGAGCACGTCTGCTACGCTGACCTCTGTGAGCACTGGCATGCACTTCTCTGACTTCACAGTGATGTGTGTGTGTGTGTGTGTGTGTGTGTGTGTGTGTGTGTGTCTCTGAGTGATAAAGTGCTGAAGTAGAAGAGACAGAGGGGACCTTGCACTGGAGCCAGATCCCAGTGCGGGGACAGCTGATCACCACTAACACCACTAATCCACAGCCCTCCAAATTGGGATGCTATTTGAACAAATGTTCAAATAGGAGAAAAATGTCCAAGCGGGAACATTCATAAATGTATTTATGTATGCAATTGTCTGAGATAATCGTATTTTCTGCTAAATGACTTCTGAAAGCATGTAAGGAAAGCTGTGTATGATTAACGATGTTAGTGCCCAAGGTGCGCACCTCAGTTTTGTTCATTTACAAAACTGTCATACAATGGACATGTATTTATACTCCTGTATGATTAAACCTCAAGAACTACTGATGGGCTCTTTGCAGACTGGATTCCAAGTGTTTTTTATTTCTTGACACACCATGAATCTCTGAAAACATGTCTGTCACCAGGCATTAAAGCAGGCAGCTTAATGAACTGTATTCTTAAAGGTAAGACATTCTTGTCATAGTTGAGCAGCTGTCAAAGGTTATCAAACGGTTCTTAACTGTTGGAGTGCAGCATGACGAGAGAAGAAGGGAGAGGGGGAGGGGTAAAAGAAGAGGAAGAAGTGGATTTGAGGGCTGAACTCAGAAGTCCCGGCGTGTTCAATCTGCATCATAATTGAACAGTTATTTAGGATTCTCATCTCAGCACATTATTGATTTTCTTCCCTACTTCAAGAGCTGAATCAACTGGAATTGACCAGTACACGCTTTGCTTTTTTCCCCCTGTCACCTTTTGTCCTCTAGTTCCTTCACTGTCCCACAATCACAGTTTTACACATTACTGCTGAGTGGTGAAAGAACACTGTTCTGTGTGTTTAATACATTTTAATCATGATTAATCCTAATCCCCTCAGTGGACGACATGGAGCATATGCAAGCATATGGTCTAACAGAGGTAATTCAACAGCCATTCTGCAGCTCCACTCAACACAAACAAAAAACAAAGAGGGGACAAAATAGAGAAAGATGGAAGAATGGATGGGTGGATAAGGCGATAAAGAAAATTAGTAGAATTTAAATATGATGGACCTTGAAGTGAATTTAGTTCAGCAGCACCCACCCTATCCCAACAAAGTATATTAGTTATATTATTTAAAACCATAAAATAGTTCAATTAAAAAAAAACGAACAAACATTGGAGATCTTACCTCATTGCCTTGCTGATAGTGTTAAAATTTCAGATGCTTTTACTTTGCCAGTAGATAGTTGCTGTTGCTGTTACTCTCCTTGCCTTTAGGGGGCACATCCTGAACCAGAACTGTTGGTTTGAAACTGATTGTATAGAGATGACACCGTCTCCATCTCTGACTATCTTTCCACATAATATAAACATTATGGGCTTCCTCTTCTGTGCAGCAGGACTTTGAGTCTGCCCTGGTCCTCTCGTGTTGTTGTGTTTGTGGTATACTGAAAGTCTCTCTCTGCTCTGTCCCAGACCAGTCTCAAGCGGAGAGGTCAAACTCCATCGCAGTGGCTGGAGCGGTGATGGGTGCAGTCCTCGCTCTTTTCCTCATCGCCGTCTTCATCATCGTGATCCTCACTGCTCGCAAGGCCCCGCCACCAGCCTTCACAGACAAAGTGTAAGTCTGACAAATAATTCATGCTGCATATCATGCTCGGCTGGTTAATTAATGACACGATACCTTGTGAGGTTGACTGGAGCCCATCGGTGGGTTCAGGGAGTTGCACCCTCCTCCTTACTTCTGTGCAAAGAGCTGGAGCAGGGAGGTGGCGGTACAAGGTTTAAGAGTGGCAAAAAAAAAAGATAATTGCTGTCTTGGCAGCAATTATCTTTTTTTTGTTGAGTCTGTTCCTGTAGTGCACCAGCACTCATGTTAATGTTAGAGCACAGAGGAAGAACTTTGAGTTTAAATTATTTACAGGAGAAGCTGGGTCACACACTGCCAGAGTCCTGCCCATGACGGACATTAAATGCCTTGTGTGTTTGTGCGTTCCTGCATTTGTGCTTTGCTCTTTGTTTTGTCTGTCTCTCTTGTGTCTGTTCTAAATAACTGTGACAGATGGTAAACCACGGGAGTGAATAGGATCTTTTATGTGTTCTAGTGCACGAGGATGAAACCCGGAGGCTTTATTTCGATTAACTCTGCTGCTATTGAGCATTATTTTCCACATAGCAAAACAAATCCCTTATGTGTACAGCACTGCTAATCGAACTACTACCCCTTACATACAAATCATTATTTTGAACTCTTGGACCATATCTACAAGGTTGCAGGTTGACCCCTCATCCATCCTTGTTAGTGTGTCATTGTGCATGCTCACTCCAGGGAGTCACACGGCTACATACATCAAGTATATCTCAATGAAGCTAATGGCGAAATAAATGTAAGTACTCACAAAATTCTAATTCTATTTCAACTGCACATGCGTCAGTGTATGAAAAAGGTTGATCCTGGCTATGGTATGCTGATATCTTAAAATGCCTTCCCATTGTCCAAATACATGCAGTCAGTCAACATGTGAACAGTGACATTTGTTTCCCTACTCAAAACATTGTCACCTTTTTAAAATTTTGCATCTTAATTTTCAATGACAGTGCTCTCTTCAGGGACATTTACTGTGCATGTTTGAGACTGACTGATTATGTAACAGTGCTGGTGAAAATAGCCCATCCCACATTTACTGCTGACTGTCTGAACACCAGCTGAAAACAGCACAAACTGAGGGGAAAATACTCGACATTAGTGCATGGGTGTTAGCCCTGCATAGCATCCCTGACACTACAGGGCGGTGTATCTAGTGGTGTGTTGGTCTGCGGTCAATCCCATGACAAACTTAGCATCTTAAGTGTGACCGTGACTGGAAGTCCCAGTGGGGGGAGGGGAGGGTGGACGCAGGCCTCGTCCCTCTGTAGGACAGCAGGTCACTGAGAACACTAAGTGTAATCTCTTACCACTTCTCATTTGACGTATGGAAGAGTAGCACAGCATCAAGTGATACACAGTGGGAGAAAAATCAATGCTTGTCGTAGCATCATTTTATGAATGGCCGAGGTCAGTTTCGAGGTTTCAGTTTAATAGTGGACAGGGATTTCAGTAAATGAAAGACTGACACTGACTTCAGCGTCTTACGGGATTTAGAGGAACGTCCATCAAAAACCTTCAGATTAACTGTTATGTTGTATAAAAGTCCATCACCCTTATACCCATGTTGTCAGACACACTAAACCCTGTTGATTTCAGCATGGTACCATTAGTATCATTGGATGCCATTGCTTTACGGGATACTCGACTCATTTAGTATTGTATTTCGATAAAAGTTGGTGAGCTTAAAGGAGACAGAAGAAAATAATAAAAAATAATGGTCAAAATCGATGCCACAGAGGTTGAAATATACTGACTTTTATGTTATGAATTTGTAATCTCCAAGCCCACCTCAAAATAATCTGCATGACCTCACCATGATATCATCAGGGTTATTTCCTAAGACTTTCGAATGCAGCATGTGACTAAAAAGTGTTCCTGCAAGCAGCTCATCTTTAAATTTATCCAGTAATTGTTTTTTGTACTCAGCAGAAACTGTCGCTGAATTAATAAATTGAATAGTAAAAATGTGCTTTCAGGTGTCTATTAAAAGACACCTGAAAGCACATTTCTCTGAATGATTGACCTTCCTCCTCTTTCTCTAAAGGATTGACCTTCCTCCGACACACAAGCCACCTCCTCCCTACTCTGAGAGAGCACCAGTTGTTCCTTTGGGTGTCCACGCCTCACAAGTGGCTTGGCTCTGTCAGGTAACCCCCCCAAATCTTTGTCCTTCTTCTCACATACTACTTTTTACAGAACAAACATTGATGCATTGTGCAATAATGATTAGCACTGAGTTATGAAGTAAAAACAACTGGCTGACATCATCTGTTTTTATTAATCAGGAGGCCTAATGGCTGTACTCATTTAAGATAGTTTAAATTTTAATTTATGTTCTCCGCTCAACCCAAGCTTTTATAAGCCTGATACACCTTTGCTTTTTAAAATCTAATTCCGAAAGAAGCCTAAAGCAAAGAACGTATTCCTGTTTTTCTCACATCTGACATACCTTTCAGAGGCTCTGACATAGGAAATTACAGGAGAAACTGTTTTGTGTTTTGTGATATTAGAAACAGCAGCTGGATGTGACTGATGGCAGTCTATCTTTAATGATTTCTTTCTCTTTTTTTTAACCTGCAGACTCGTAGGGCAGAGCGCAGGTACGAGCTGACTGATGGGCAGTGCCCACCCATGACAAGACCTGGACCTCCGGGAACACAAAGCCCCACGCAGCAGCTGTCACGCCTGGATTGGGTATGTCATCAGAGTGGGACAGACCGGGTGTACATCAACCACCGTGAACACTATGTGTGACAGACGTCCTGAACACAGTCCAACAAGCAGCTGGCAGTTATTCACCCTGTCTCAGTGACATCTAGGGTACCGGTTTGTCTCACAGGAATAGTTTTACATTTTTGAGGAATACATTTATTTTCTTTCTTGCTGAAAATTAGATGAGATGATTAATCTGAAGCCACAGTGAGCAGATGGTTATCTTAGCTTTGCACAAAGCCTGGAAAAAAGGGGGAAACAGCTAGTCTGGCTGTGTCTGACAGTTTAAAAAAAAATCTGTCTACATGCACTTCTAAAGACTCTGCTGGTTACCTGGCAACCTCACAACGATAACAAGCCCAGCCGAGAAATAGACCATGAACCACAAATTGCTGTTTTTACCCTTCCTTTTTCGTATAGATTGAACAAATATAATGTAACATGTTAATTAACTTTATAGTTTTGTCTTCAGGCAGAGCTGGGCTCACTGTTTCCCCTTGTATGATAAACTAAAATTACTTTTTTTTTTTGTGCACAAACATTGCAGTGGCATCAATCTTCTCATTTAACTCACTGCAATAAAGCAAATAAGTAAATTTCCCACAATGTCAAAACGGTCTTTAAAATCTTTTTGTCCTTTCTCACTTTTATTTTGCAAATATTTATCAGTATTCTGTGTTATAATGCTACATATAATGCAGAGAGGAGGCTTTAGAAATCACCAACAGAGCAGAAGTCACATTGTGAACTCCTGCAGTATACTTGATTTTAGATGTAGACTTACAACTGAGGGCTGTAGTTATGTTAAAGACAACCACTATTTTAGCACCCCATAAACATTACTAGGAAGGATACATCTGAGACTCTGTATTCTCAGGCATATCACTAGACTAAACCACACCAGCTCCAAACTGCTGAGGTCAACTGAGACAAAATGTACTCACTGCAACAATGAGTGATTCATTAAGGTATTTCTGTCTCAGGATCTGTGATTTACCATTGCAATGTTATGACACCATGTTTTTCTAGCAGCAGAAACTGTAGATTTGTAAATGTGTATAAGTAGCCTCTGTGTCAGGATAATTAAGCAGAGTCATAATCTACTAATCAGGGAAATAATAATGTGAGACATTACCAATGCCAGTGTTTTTAAAAAATATATATAGTGTAGAAAACTGTGTTTGTTATGTCTAAACTGAGGGAAATATGGCTCAGTGTCAGACTTTTATAATTAAGATATGGAAAACTAACCATTTTTATGTGCCATATTTACATTTTGAGGGTTTTCCATCTAAATATATTGCATAGTGTATTTCTCCAGTATGATTTGATCACCAGGAGCTATTGTCATTTTTCATTTTTTTGTGGGCCTATTTTACTGTGAGTGTATGTACTGTAAATGGCCTTTCAATGAAAAGCTATCACCTGTCCTAACAGAAAATCACTTGCAAAGAATAACAAATGAGAAAGAGGAACAGTGTCACCAACAGTCTGTGAAAGATTAGATGCTCTGCACAAGGGTGCTCAATAGTCCTCTGAAAGTAAACAGTACAAGAGATGGAAGCTCTGAGTCACTGCATGTGGAAACAAGGAAGAAGTCCTTGAAGATTTGAGAGAGAGTGAGTTCATGTATTGAGGGTCTTTTTGAGAGATTCATCTCAAGGTCACATCATATTGCATCCACTGTGATTCTTGCAGCAGGAATGAGGAGCATTTTGTGTAGATGAGGCAGTGTTTGTGTTGGAGGCACTCATATTGAACATGCTCGTCTCGATTCATTTCTTTCTTCAGATCAGGCAGTGGTCTGGGTTTGTCCACGTACTTGAGAAGGGGTGCAGCTGACACTTTACAAGAGTGACACCTAGTGGACAAATAAAGCCCCTGATGGCATGTGTAATATCATTGTGTGTGGCGTAAATGTGACCCTTCGTCTGCTCTGCGTGGATGGGAAGCTTAGGTTGGAGTAACTGAATGATTTTATTTTAACTTTGGTTAGCTAATACTATAAGTTAATACAGATAACTGTATGGAAATGAAAAGTCATATATCATGTTGATGTTCTGTTACACTGGTTTGCAGGGATTATGGGAAGAATTACTGTAAAATCCCCCTGACAGAAATCTGACTGGGAAATATTGTACTGTTAATTAAGACTAAACAGTATACTTTTTTTTTTTTTTTTTAATGTGCATGTTGACTGATCAGTATCAGACTGTGATAGGAATACCAATCACATCATTGTTTAAAAAAACAAACAAACAAAAAACGTTAATAGAGATAAGAGAGTGATTAAGGTTTACTTTGGGGGTACAGAGAAGGAAACTCAACTTCATTTTTAATAAATAACTTTTTTTATTGGGGAGCAATATAAGAATAGGAAAAAAACAATAAAAAATAAATAAATACCTTGAGAAATAAGTAAACCTAAAACAAAAGTTAACAGTGACAGTTACAACAGACCATGCCTCAGCTTCAGTCAATTTGGCATTTGTTGGTGTATTTGTAGTCTCTTTTCAATATCACAACTACACTTTTATTTTTGTTAAACATTTGACAGTTGTATTAAATGACATGCTTCTAGAAAACAAGATCACAAAGACTTCCAAATCAACAACCAAATAGGCAGTAAAACTGATATTTTACTGTTACTACTATTGTTTTTAACATTTGAGCTGGTACCTTTTATTGAGATGTTGCATTCATGCACCATCAAAGGCCCGGTTGATTTTTATTTTTTATAAAGTTTAACTTCCAATAGCAGTGATGCAGATAGTTTGGTTTTTATTGATTTCATGCTCCTGGTTTGGCAATATCCATCTGCTGCTACCACTTCACAATGGAGGTGAATGGGATTTTGTTTGTAATGCTCACAGCCTTTCAAATTTGAATTTAAAAATTCAACATTCAACATCTCTTATAAGGGACTGTTACCCCAGAGAATCTACAGACCTTGCAGTTTTCAAAGGGGCTGTTTTAAAAATTAGCCCTTCTGAAAACTGTTTAAGGTTTTCTATACTGAAACTACCAAAGTCCTCTTTGCCCACGATATCAGTCAAATTTTGCTTAAACCCACGATTATAATGAAAAATTGCAGTAAATAACTTCAGCTCATTAAGACATGTTAGTATATGAGTGCAGCGTCATTTTAAGTTCTGAAACAGCAACCACTAGAGAGCACCACGTGGTCACCAACATTAATGTGACATGCTAACAGTAGCTCGCTGGATAAACAGCTGCACTGAAAAAACTGCTTACAGTTTATTGGCTCAGATTTGGCAGCTAAAACCATACAGTTGTCAGGATAAAGGAAAAGTTCCTCCCAAAATTAAAAATTTTGCCAATATCCATTCACCCTCATGTCAGTTAAAGTACAGGAAGATCTTCGGCAACTTTTTACTCTGTGCCCAAGCTAGTACACACCAGACCCTCACCTGTCTATAATAATAATAATAATAACTATAATAACTTGTTGGTCTTTCAGCTGCTGTCACAGTTTGCAGGGATGATAATTTTAGCAAATCGAAGGTGGAGAGAAATTAAGTGACGTTTAAATGCCCGTATAACCAACAGCAAGTCATAGGAACATTATTCATATTTTAAAGGTTTCCTAAATTTGATGTTTATGGATTTACCAGTTACCTTCATCTCATTGTTGAACTGCCTCTCAAGCATTTTTCTCTGTTCCAGCTCTCAGCAACACTTTCTGACATTGCTGAATTTGTTAGTTTGCTTTTGGGAGTGAGATGTGGCCTTGAAAGCAATGTCTGCTGATGCATTTTTGTGTCATATTTGCTAATATCTGATGATGAGGACAAATTTTTAACAAATGGTCTGAAATCTGTAGGGTGGGTTTATTTACTGAAATGTTCCCAGGTGGCAGTTTATGGTGCAACTCCTTCACACAATTATGCAGCTGAAATATTGTGGAAGTGGTGTGTAGTTAAATATTGTTCTTTAAGATATAAGGCTTGAAGCACTTGTATGTATGATGTATAATCAAGGATTTTAGGTTAAAAAATATTCCTGTGAGTGAAAGGGGTCATTTCCAGTAACAAACCCACAGAGCATTATCACCCTCAATTATCATCCGCAATTTCCCTCAGCTCGAGGGAGCATTTTAGCATCTTTTGCCTAATTGCTTTTGGTTTCCTGGCGTACAACCTGACTTTATTGTGAATTATTAAGGTTGATTAACAGCAGATGACGTTCATGTCAGTTTTAATCTGTTCAACAAAAAATAACTGAATAAATATACTAACTAAATAATGAAAGCAGCAACAATACTTCATTGCTTCTCTGTGAATAATTCCGCAGCCCAACAGAAAGCTGTACTCACTAGTTATGCAAAAATAGAGGCGTTATCAAAATGATATTCTATGCTGTCCCTGCTTGGAGTAGATGCCTGTGTGAAGTGGTTATACTAAACACTGCCAACAAAACACGTCTGTAAATAAAATTCCTCTCTTCATACACTTCCCCTTCCTGTTCTTCAGTGAATGGCAGCTTTGTTTGAGCTGTCAGAATTGATTAAATCTTGCTCCCATAAACAAACATTGCCTTGCAGAAATGGAAATGAGCTGCCCCCTCCAGCGGCCCCCGAGATGATGTACCATTCCAACATTTTCCAAATCCCAAAACTTGGGTGCTTTCAATGTGCAGCAAACAAAGTTACTTTGACTTGGCTTTCTGTTTGATGGCAGACACAGGCACGGGTGCAGGTTTTGGTGCAGGTGCAGCAGAGGGCCTCACTGCATTATACAGACCAAGGCACCTACACAATACAATGAATAAGAGATTATAAAATAGTAATCTGATTATATTTTTGGTGGCATGATATTGTAAAAAAAAAAGAGCAGGTTACTTACATGTTTTTGATTTTCTTCACAAATGCTTTGACCGTTCGAACCACCCTCCTTATCCGCACCTGTTATCACAATGACAGATGAGTAGGTATTTTTTTATTTTCTGCATAGAAAAGTAATTATGAGCAGCTTCAGTAAAGTTTATATATGATTAATGTATGATATATGTGAATCTCCCATATGTATTAATCACTTTTTACATTTTTCATAGTCTGACTGTTTTTCTGCTTAAAATGCAGTTTTGTGATATTGAATGCATTCATTTTGGAATTTGGCTCAGTAAATTTGGTCTCACCTGCTGCTTTTTGTACAACAGAGGAAGGGAGAACACAGCAATCACGGCTGGAAAATAAAAAGGGACACAAGAACTTAAAATTTGAATTTAAAAGAGGACAGTACAAGATTTTAGAAGGAATTAGATAATAAGATGGGATATGCAGTAACTCCTAGGAAGCTGTTATAGCCTGAGAGGGCTCTAGACGTAGGATGGGGGATTTCAACTCACCGGTTATGAGGAGAGTCAGTCCATTGGTTAGGATACCCACATACGTTAACAGATACAGGAGCAAAACAAACTGAGAGAAAAAGCATACGGAAGAGTGAATATTTGATGATATTCAATGGTGATCCCGTATTGTAAAAGGGTTGATAATACTTCAGTGGCAGCAGGCATTCCTGTCTGCAACAGTGTCTGTTATGACACAGTGCCATCATTCTCACACCTTAATAGAGTCGATCATGCTGTCGATGAAAAGGAGCCGTTTGATCTCTGTGACAGCAAATGCGATTAGCAGCACCACCTCCTCTACTAGCATCACTGTGTCCTTATCTGTCAGAGTGCTGTCATAATCCAGGTGCGACCTGGGAACAGAGGCATAAACAGGCACGATTAGGAAAAGAACAAGCTATATACACTTCCCACAGAGAAATGTTGAGGCAAAACAAATCTACCGAAGTTTTTCAGCAGCATTTTTTGGTGCCATGGAAGATACAGTGTGGGCTTGAAGTCGGAAAAACACATCAGTGGTGCCTAAATCAGTAGACTCACTGGAAGGGGTGCACCCCAGGGTTCCAGCGCAGCAGCTCCAGCAGTTTATAGTAGAGACGGAGGGAGAAGGTGACGCACATGACACCCAGACAGATGTGGGAGAGCACGGTGATGGCACTGAGCTGGAACAGGCTGGCCAGGCCGATCACAAGCCCCGTGAACACCACACCGGTCTTCCTCATGTTCCGCCAGTACACCAGATCCACAACTGCAAAGCAAGAATTGGAGATGTTGGAGTTGCACTGAATGAGTGACGGACAGAGAGAAGTTGTGTGAGTGAATCAGTGAAAGATCATCTACTCCACACTCAACGAGGCCTTGATCAGGTAAATGAGGTCCTTTTATTTTCATTAATATGTTTTTGATTATGGTTTTCTTTTACAAAATTCAATCACTTCAAGGTTTTAGAGTGCATCACCTACCAGTGAAGCAGAGGTTTTGGTTTTGTACTGTAAAACACTTGAACTTGAACACTTAAATAAACTAATTTGCAGTGGAGATGAAATGTTACAGTATAGAAAAAGTAAGGAAAGTACAGTCTCTCTCAGTTTGATTATAAAATACCCTGGACAAACAAAACAAGGTAATCAATCACAGTGAATCACTGTGCACATACTACATGATTAGCCATGTAAGTCAGTCTGTATTGTTGAGAGCCAGGGTCATGTCTTCAGGTCAGCTGTTAACTGTCCTGTTTTGTGGCTGTTACATTTTTTACAGCCCTATTTAAAGTGCCTTAAAAAAGCTCTTTCTTTTTTTCACATCAGTTTTCTAAAATTCTGCAAAAGAGCTGTCACTTCCAATGCAGTGGGGGGGTGATGTGATTTGCAACATCCACGCCTCTCTCTAACAAGCCAGATCAGCTTCTTCTATTTTATTACAAACAAACCTGCTGCTGCTGCTTACAGAAATGTGACACACTTCCCTGCCTCTCTGCCAGAGGAGTTTTAGATATGTGAGATGCAAAATGGAAAGTTAGTTATTTAAAAACAGTACATAAGAGGACTGTGAAAGGATGACAAAGAAAAACCACAGGAATAAAGGTCAGTATGTTTTGGAGAGAAAAAACAAGCAATTAACACCACTAAATAATCTTTACAGTAATTTTTAAAGTTTTACTTGCTTTTAAAAGTGCACTTTGCAATTTGCTAAATGAATAATGACCAAAAAAAAAGAATTATACTGATCTTTGAACTTTAAAATATCAGAGGAGATTTCTAACTCATATGTTAATGATGAGATAACTATCTGATTAAAACAAATCCTTAGAATCGTACACATATAACATATATAAACACAACAACTTACAACAACAACAACAACAACCTTGAACTAGCAGCTCCATTTTTAAAGTCAGGTTTCCAGAGAAATACTGTATATACACATAAACATTTTTCAGGGTTTCTTATTTAATGGCAAATTTGGACAGGAAACTTGGTGAGTCAGAGAGACTCAGTCATTTACACGTATGATGTCATCTTCCAAGCTTGGCATAACCATAACCTCACTTTAATTCTAACTGTAATACGAAAGTAAAATGTTGTCTGAAAAATAGCCCTGACAGCAAAACACTTATCAGTCTTCTTTTCTTATGGGACAATGTGGACCTTTAAGAACGAAACACACAAGATCATTCCATCAGCAAAGGGCTCTCATTTAGCTGAGTTGCATTCTGCCCATATGTCCACCGAATGAAAGACATGCTGGACTCAGTGTTTGACTTGCCATCCTGTCTATATCTACACCTGCCCAGCAGAAGGGAAAAAATAAATAAATAAGCCCCATCTCTTCAGCCTGACAGCTGGACTCTGACCAGTTCCTTTTCTGCTCTGATTCACCTTACTTAAAGCTGTCACCATTTATTTCCTTACGTTTCGTGGCCATTTCTGCGGCGATCCTGCCTGCTCTCCTCTCTTCCTTGCGCGTCCAGTGTTGGCTTGCACTACAGGCTTTTTTTGGCCACCCAAGCTCCGTCAGCAATATAAGGCCTGGCTGGCCTAATTTTATCCTGTATTGGATACCCCCTGTTTGGATTCACAACACATACCCACACACATAAATTGGGAACCTGAGACATCAGCATGTACATGTCCCTCAGCTTTCAGAGACTCTTGTGGTTCCTCAGCCAGTTGGTGTCCGACCTGCACCCAGAGGCCTTCAAATGCCGCCATGATTGTGAGGAACAGCTTTTCATGTAAAATTAGTCAATAATTAGGATAACAGCACTGTAATCCCTACCATAAACTTATAATGATACTGTTTAGTACTCTAATTTGGTTTTAATGTAAAATAAGATGAGATAAAGTACAGTTATAATAAGATGGGATAATGCAACACAACATTTTATTCCGATTTTAATTTAGACAGTTTCAAAATAGAAATGTAAATGCTGACCCACAAAATAATGTGTCAACTGTGCATTTGGAGCACACACAAACTCAGAGGTTTGCATCACTTGTTTCATTTGTGTGTATTTCTATGACAAGCTGTTCTTATGCCATCATGACAGGTGTGTTTGAATGATTGAACACTGAACAGTATAAATGATTGATCTGATTAGACACAGTAGCATTGACTGTTTGGGGAACAGTGCCAAGCAAAACCAGTCATGTCATGTTGTGGTGACTGCTGAATTGCTGAGAGTTTTTCATATTTCTTCAGATAGAAAACATACAAATTTATGGCTAACATTTTTTCTTTGCCATTTTATTTCAGATAGCATTTAAGGAGAATACAGCCGATTTTACACCCATGATTAATAACCACATCCAGACTTCCACAGATATAATTCAAAATTAGAGAATAAAATAAATTTTGATTTATGGTCATGGCAGTGATTTTTGATGATCCACCTTGAATTGTCATTGTCGCTGTCACCATTTTAAAGTTTAACTGTTTAAGGGATCTTTGTGCCTAATCAAAAATGAACCTTCCTTCCCCTCTGTCATATCTTCCCACCGTCATGTACACACTAGTGTGTGCTAAATGTCTGACAGTCCTGTAATCCACAGCTGTGGAAGCCTATAATCCCAACCGATCAAAGGTTGAGATTACCAGAGATGTGGGAGGGGCAGAGCTGCAGATAGGAGGACAGTGAGAGAGGGTGAGTTCGAACATGACAGTGGGGATGCAAGCCAGGCAGGGATTGGTGCACACAAATAACCAGCCAATCGCAGCAGAGGCAGGGAAAATAACAAGGCAAGGGGAGAGCTGGTGAAAGAAGGAAGAGCTATGAAAAAGCGAGGGAGAAGGTGAAATCACAGCAGCACAGAGGAGAGAGACCGAACAAGAAGGAGAGGGAGGATGAATGGAGGAGAGAGCGGTGATCAGTGAGGTCTCCAGAGAGAGAAAGCAGAGGGGAAGGAGCAAAGAGATGAACAGGAAGAGGAGGGTGAGCAGCCAGCACAAGGAGCATCCATCAGCTCAGGCAGCCATGCTCTGAGCCCTGGAGCAGCAGGGCTACGCAGACACTGCACAGGCCCAGCATCAGGCCTACCTCAGCCCTCCGTCCCAGCCACAAACAACCAGGGCAGGGACAAAAGAAGATCCGTCTCACGCCAGCTGTGCATAAGAGCCATGAGGACAGCTAGGAAGGGCAGCGTGGAGATGCCTGCTTTTGTGCGGCAGCTGGTGAAAGAGACAGAGAAGCGGGTCAGCTCTTTTTTTAAGGGGAGCCGTGGAGGAGCAGCAGAAGGAGAGCAACAAGAGGGGGAGAAGGAGGAGGTCATCCCCAGCCCTTACCTGGACCGGCCGGTCCTGGATAAGCTGACGGAGGAGGGCTGTGCCCGCTGGGGCCTCACCTATGCCCTGGGAAGCATGCAGGGCTGGAGGGCCAACATGGAGGACTTCCACAACTGTGTACCACAGCTGGGGGGAGAGCTGGCCGACTGGAGCTTCTTTGCCGTGTTCGATGGCCATGCAGGCAGCACAGTAGCACAGCACTGCTCCCAGCACCTTCTGGGTCACATCCTAGCCACAGGTGAAAGATACAGAGTTAAGAGTGCATTAATGAAATGAGTATCACATTTTTAATCAAACTGTGATGTGAGTCTCACTATCTTCTCTCAGGGAATAGAAATTATTGATACATGCACTGATGATCAGCTGTTTAAGATTTGCTGATGATGATGTTTTTCTGACAATGAAAGAGAGACCATTTTCTCTTTTTTATCAGGCATTTATATCATTAATGGTCATTTCTCATTGTATTCTGCAAACATCTATTGTTAAGTATTATTAAGTATCAGCATTAAGTTTTCATTGCATTTTTTTGTGTACACAGGTGGAATTGGACCAGAGGACAACCCTGAAAAGGTGAAAGGTGCCATCATTGAAGGCTTCCTGCAAACAGATAAGCACTTGCACTCTGTGGCACGTCGAGAAGGTTGGGAGAGAGGTGGCACCACTGTGGTGGCCACTCTCATCTCACCGTATTACATCTACTTCGCCAACTGTGGTGACTCCAGGGCCATGCTGTGCCGGTCTGGCCAGGTTTGCTTCTCCACTGAGGACCACAAACCTTATAGCCCCCTAGAGAGAGAGCGTATTGAGAGCGCAGGCGGCTCTGTTTCCCTCCAACGGATCAACGGCTCCCTGGCAGTCTCCCGTGCTCTGGGGGACTTCAGCTACAAGGGGCAGAGAACCGGACGCCAAGCCAGCAGATGGTTTCACCAGAGCCAGAAGTATGTGTGGTGGAGCGCTCACCAGCAGATGAGTTCCTGGTGCTCGCCTGCGATGGAGTGTGGGACACCATCAGCAACGAGGAGTTGTGCGCCTTCATTCACAACCGGCTGCAAGTCTGCACTGATCTGAGGGATGTCTGTGCTCAAGTCATTGATCTCTGTCTCTATAAGGTTAGAACCTGCTTCTTCAAACCTGTGCAAATCTTATTTTAGTTTTAGTAGATCTTAGTAAATACACAGTGAATGAGCATATCATGATTTTCTACATGTTGCTCAGCAGTTTAAAGGCCAGATCCTTTTAACTGATTATAAGCACAAAACACAATTTCAGTTAAAAACTGAGTTACATAATTTTAATGGGCTTTGGATTTTATGTAATAACATAATCTTTTAAACTGTGACTGTGCGTTGATTTGGCTGGATCTGAAGGCTGCCAGGGCCAGACAATTTTTTGAAAAAAGAGCTCAGCCTCTGAAAGGTAACTAGAGTACAGTTTCTATTCACACTACACACTTAATAAATCACAATCATTCTTACACTGTACATGACTCATACTAAAGCTCAATGCAGCCTCACAATTTTTCATACCTTTCCTCTCTTACATCTTTGAGTAGACAGGTAATATATTTGTATGGGATAAAAGTTTCAAAGCTTATTCAGTGAAGGTCAACAGTGAATGTCAACAAATGTTCATCTTAAAATAGTAATATCTGCAAAGCAAAGTTTCAGTCTGGCTCATGGCTGGATGGTCCACTTTCTGCCATTGGCTGTAGCACAGGCAATGTTCATTTTGTTTCCATGCTTTTTTCTAAAAACAACTAGCTGCTGTGAATGAAAACAGCATTGAGACTGGCGAAGGTGAACCAAACTAGTAAAGTTGTGGACCAGAAATAAGTTTTAGGCGCTACAGAGCTGAGGGGAACTGCAGTATCAGGTGATAATTTTCTGTTGGATCGTCCAGCAACTACTTTCACATACAAGTAGTCATATGACTCACTGTTAATATAATAACAAAACACATAATAGGTAATTTAAACACATCTATGTACATATAGTGGCAAAGATCTAAAAGTCAACAGAAAATAGCAAGGCTGCATAGCTTGAGAATGAAAAAAGCTGCACTGACTTATGCTAAAGTTTTTGTCCAGTATCATTTACACTGTGGCCACTGTTGGTACAATAGTATGAAAGACCAGCATAAAATAGTCTGCAGAGATGTCAGAACAGTTTACACACCTTCTGGGAGTGTTAGACGACTGAAGGGTGATGTTGAAGGACGTAGACCTGCATACAAAAAGAATCAGTGCAAAATTCCTCATTAAACTCATCCCCTAAAAACAGGGTCCAGGGGACATCGAGGCGATTAATAAAATAAATTGGATTTGATGTCAATGTTGTATTGTCTTTCAAGTCATATCAGGATAAACACTGGCCACATTTGCACTCTGTTTGGCCAGCATTTCACTCTGTTATGTAACTAGGCTTCAGTTTGGATGTGCGCAGTGACCTCAAAATGTCACAGCTACTTCCACAGTCCACTTACAGTACATTCCTGCTCCACTGCATCTGTCTGATACTGCGGGGCAAACCTGAAGGTGAAAAGGATATATTTATAAAAACAGTTCACCCACAATGAAATAACGTTTAATGTGTTGGCATTTGTGCGGTCAACCCTCATTACTCACCTCTGCTGACTCCACTTTGCTCCACAGGGCAGCTTGGACAACATCAGCATCATCCTGCTGTGCTTCCCTGGAGCCCCTCAGCTGTCAGCAGAGGCACTACACCAGGAGGCCGAGCTGGAGGACCTGCTGGAGTCCAAAGTAGCAGGTGTGGGGCTATGAATTGTATCAGTCATTAGGCAAATTAAACTTTATTTAACCTAGTTTAATGTTTAAATTAAGATTTTTTCTGAAGTGTATGGTTTGCACTTGAAACATCTCTCTTTTGTTATTTTTTTCTGTTTGAGTAACTGATCATAGAAATTATTTAGGATTTTTGGAGAGTAAAAAAAGAAACCAAAGAATCAGAAATTATTGAAAGACGGACTAACACATTGTTGGCTCGGCTCTATTCATGGCTGACAATTTGTTGACAATTCGAAAGATACAGAATGATGTTGACCTTATTGTATGTAATCTGCAAACCTTGAGAAGAACAACAGAGACCACTGTAATGTTTTTTTATACTTGTGTCTATGTTTCTTTGTTATAAAACCTGACAGAAATCTATGATGAGCTGTGTGCCAGAGGGGAGGAACCCGACCTGCTGTCTGTTCTCACGGTCCTGGCATCCACTGTCATCCCTGGACTACCACCAGGTGGAGGCATACAGAGCAAGTAAGAGATGCCAAAATGTGTGTGTGTGTCGGTGTGTGTGTGTCTGTGCACCTACTACTACACTGTTTTGGGAAATTACACCATGTTACTTCTATGTGTTACAGACGGAACTGTATTATTTCTGCCTACTATCAACGAAGAGAGACACAAAAGCCCACAGTACCAAATGTGAGTACAATCTATACATTAAATAACATGTTACTGTATTTCTTTCACTACGCAAATGTAAATGTAAAAACAATATAAATTTACCATTATTTCTCACATTATCTTTCTGTCCAGGGCCTGGGAGGCTCCTGAAAAGCCCTGCCGGGTCTTGTCTAGGATCCATGGAGGAACTGTAATTAATGTCGATATTAAAAGTGTTTTCTTCATGCGTGCAATTTGACAAAAGGGAGATGATGAACAGACAGGGGTGTTTGTTTACATCATGCTAACAAGTAGCATCTTGACATAACAAATACAATGCAAAAATAGATCTAATAAAGCCTGATACATTTATATTTATACAAGAAGGACATTTTGTAACACTCAGAGACACTAACCCAGCAACAAACCTCTGCCTCATATTCAGTGAACAGAAAGTACAGCCTGTAAAACTGAGTAATAACCAACTGTGAAAACTGTCCATTTTCATTGGATAAAATAAGTGTTCGTACTTGTGGGGTTGTATTTTAAAGATGATGTTTTAAGAATAGATATAATAAAAGAATAATTTAATAATTTCCAGTTTGCCTTTCATCTCCAGGGAAGAAAATTGTAAAACATTGCCGATGCTAGCCAAAAGCTATTGTGCAGCTGACATACATCTTATGTGGAAACAACTGGGCAGCTGATTGGAGTGCACAAATGCATCCTTTTTTCCCCTAATGGTTAGAGGTGACAGACAAATAAACACTATTCTATTTTGCTAATAAACTGTCAGCAGATACACACACATGTCAAGAAAAAATACATTTCACAGAAAACTGAAAATCCTTTTGACGAAGTGTTTGCTTTTCCAATCTTTTGATGTTGCTTTTGTGCTAAACTTAGAATAAGATTCATCTGGCTGGGGTGTTTTAGAAAATTAGTTATTTATTAAAATTATTTCTTAAAATAAAGTTAATTATTACTAGTATGATCGTATATAGTATATATAAGAGCAATACAGCACATTGTATTATTCAGTACAGTATATGTGAAATGTATTTTTTCCATAAGTTGGGTGATATGTTCTGTGCTGCCTTCTTTGTCTTTTATATAGATGATAAAACAAATAGCAAAAGAATGGGTTAGTTATGAGATGGTTCATTTTATCTGCATTGTTCTGCATTATTAGATTATTTCAGTGATTAACTAACTGTATAGACATTACATGATAGGAGTCATAATTGTTTTAAATCTAAATAAAGAATATTTGACTGGTAACTTGCAGTATTTTACCACAATGACCCACTTAAGCACTATTTTCCCCATTGCTTTGAAATTTGAACACTAAAGACAATTCCTCAAGTGTGACCACTGGAGGAAAATGGATGATTTTGTTTCCTGTAAGATCTCTAAGGGGGGAGCTTTTCTCCACACACTTATCCTCCAGAGCACTAATGAAAATCCTCCAAACAGATGATACAGAATGACAGAGAATAGATTAAATGGATTTTCTTGCATAGTAAAGGATCTCCTCCTGCTAGCCAAAGGAGAGCCTGAATCTTGCTCTCCACTCTGTTGATGTAACTATCTGCACTGCTCTTACTGACATAAGGACGTCCTCAACAGGCCACATTTGATTAGATGAGTTCCACTAAAAACTCTGGATCTTAGTGCTCTTTCATGATTACAATGAATTTCAATGACATGCCCTGATGAAACAAGATGAGCGACTACTGAGCAATCAGCAAATTAAAATGACTCTTTCCAAGTGTTCCTGCAGTGAGTTTGAGAAGCTCAGATTTAACACTGACCACAATTCAAAGATGTTATACATGCATCTATCAGTTATCTTGACGTTATCTTTTGAAATTGTAGGTGTTGTGTTTTTGTCTGTATGATCGCTGACTACCTCACATATGACCATACAGTTGAGGAGGACAGGGCACATGTGCAGCACTCTTAAATCAGCAGTCCCCTTTAAGTGGTGCTTCACTGCTTCTTTCATCTGATTGCTTTTTTATGAGCCAATCACTTCACGAAATCAGACCGCTCTGCACAGCAATGTCGAACTCTTTGAAACTGTATTTGTGTTTTTGCCGTCTTTTCTCTTCACAGAACAAAATGTGAACAATTATTTGCTGTCCAGAATCTGTGCTTCAAAGTCTGCTGTTATCTGCATAGACTCCTACTGAAATTGCTCTGAACAGATTCTGGAAAATTATTCTATCCTCAGAATTTGGATTTGTCATACTCAGAGGATGATTTCTTGACTTTCTTGAAATCAGTCAGTAAGTAAATAGGTTGGACTGGGGCTCTAAATAGACAACATCTTAGTGTGTTTTACAATGCTGTGCTACCTATCTACACTGGTTTCTTGTAAGCGATTATTCATAATGGCCAAGGCTCCCACACCACCAGAGAATCCATTCTGATGGCTGTAGCTCTGCCGTGGGCCCTGATGAGCTGTTTCGCTCAGCTGCTTCTGCAGCAGTGCAAGAGACACCTTATTGGACACCATGAACTCATTGACAGAGATCATCTCTCCTGACAGACGTCGCCCCACGTACATCCCATCAGCCACTGCACCTGCATCTGTCTCACTCTCACACACCGTCTCCACTGAACCATCTGTGTAGCGGTGTCTTCCTGAAGGACAGTGGGATGACATGGGCTGCACAGTGTTGCGTTTTATGCGTTTTTGCCTGAGGTGTGCAGGCAGGCGCCGCTGGTTGTGTTTTTTATGGAGGCAGGGGCAGCAGAGCCCCCAGCAGCCAGGTGTTGTGCAAGAGCAGAGCTGATGCTGCCTAGAACAGACCAGCTTACCCAGAATCCAGTTTAGAGTTTGTTTGATGACAATAGAAATTACATTGAAAAGTGAGTAGATGCAACATACTCCCATTAAAATGAAAAGGCAGTTCCCAAGCCGGTAGGCTTCTTGAAACTCATACTGCTGTCTCTGGCTGCTCACCAGGTCCCCAAAACCAATGGTGCTGAAGGCCACAAAGCAGAAGTAGAGGGAGTCTACATAGCTCCAGTTCTCCATGGAGCTGTACAAGGTGGAAGCACTGCACGCGATCAGAATTGATGCTACTCCCAGGATCAGCATAACGTAATAGACTGATGGTTTCCAGCCTTCCAGACTGTCCTCCTCACCAGATGTCTCCCCCCTGCTAGACATCACCCCGGCCCCGCCACACCTCAGCCGACGGTCATGACACCAACGCATAATGTATGCTAACATCGTGATGATCCTCTCCAGGAAGAGATTAAAGAAGAGGATTGTGGCAGCACAGCCAATGAGACCATAGAAAATCAAGAATATTTTACCAGCTATGGTCGCTGGTGTGGTCATGCCAAAGCCTAGAGAAGACAAATACAAAATAAAGGGTTCAAAGGTCATGTTTCACAAACAGCACTGTTTTGAAGTTTGTATATCATCAGCAATTTGTAAGAATCTCATCTGAGAATAATAAAGATGTATAAAACTTTGTAAAAGAAAGACTTACCAATAGTGGAGACCACAGTGCCCACAAAGTAGAATGCTCCAGAGAAGTCCCAGCGGGGCCTCAGCATGTCCACTCTGATCCCAGCTCCATTGGCCTCCTCGTACTGCCGCAGCAGAGTGTGAAGGGCACCCAGGTTGACCCTGTACCTCTGAGTAAAGTTGTTCAGCTGCTGTTTCCAGAGGCGCCGAGCACGCAGCTCAAAGGGATGCTCCAGGGCTGAGAAGATGGCTGCCCCACACAACAAGTACAGCAGGATGAGTCCAGCCAGCAGGCAGAAACGGGCATTGTCTTCATTCATGGGCGCCCGGGGGCAGCAGCAGCTACCAGCAGCTCTCCTCTGAGCCATGTGCACTGCAGCAGCAGCACTGCAACAACATGCACCACTTCTGCCACCACAGCCAAGTCATACACGCAAGGTATGTGCAACATGCATCACCTACCATACAACATACATGCGCTGACGATATGACTCACTTTTGGTTTACATACACAGCAGTACATTTGGCTCTAAAATTAATTAAGGTTTGCCAAAAATATCCCTAGTGAGGGCTACTAGGATTATTTGCAGGGGGGGGGTGATGCATTTGAAGATAACTGCCTGTAACAAAACAAAAAAAAACATATGTTAACATAATAGTTACTAAAAATGTATGTATTAGGTACAAATGTGTTATTTTGCTTAACTGCTTTTTTCCCCTCTTATTAACAGATATATTATTTTAAACACAGAAATCTGACTGAAAACATGTCAAGCATTGCTTATATCAATCATAAAGATATTCATGATAAGAAAACAATACATTTAAAAAACATTTTTTAGTCAGTAACAGTTTAAGATCTTTACAGTACAATTTAAAAAAAAACGCACTTGGTACCTGGTCTCATTGACAGCTGCGTATGTTGCCTGAGCGTTGCTGTTTTGCCGTGCTTGTTCCATGGATCTGCTGAACAATGACCAGCGAGATGAAGCCTCTTGAGTTTTTGTGTGTGTGTGTGTGTGTGTGTGTGTGTGTGTGTGTGTGTGTGCATGTGTTTGTGTATGTGCAAACGGAGGGGCTGTCTGATGTTTCATCTGTCCAACTCTGACATCATCATTCCCTTGCCCACACCCTCCGTCTTTGAGTACACCCTGATTGGTGCAGTCATCTCTTCGTTTTAAAAGCACCGTCCTTTTTCCCCAAGCGTTTATCACACCTAAAATTATTTTTTTTTGCAAGAGCTAAAAACAAAAAATGTTTACTTTAAATGATAATCACACAGCTATGTTGGCCAAGCCAGGGCTAAGGAAATTCAAATCCTGATGGAGGAAGATGATTAACTGAAATTAATGCTCAACAGGGGTACAAACTTTAGAGAAGTGTCATGTGACTAGAAGCCCATCAGCTGGATTCATATGAGTGTGCCTATGTGTGCCTGCCACCACTGGGGTGTCCTTGAGCAAGGCACTGAACTCAAAAGTGCCCCAAGGTCCAACATACAGTATCAGATTGTAATTATACTGTGCTGTGCTTCCAGTCCCTCTGAGTAAGAGCTTTTTTGTTGTTGCTGCAGACTGTGTGGGAGGATTTGTTGAGCATGACTTTCAGTTTCTAAGTCTGTTCATCCCTTTAATCTTGTTTGATGCTGCAGGCAAGGGCAGGGGTTTCCTCTGCCTGCCGTCTGATGGCTGAGTGACAGGAGAGGACAGGTGTGGAAGTCAGAGAGCACATCTGCGTCCATCACACCAGTCAACACTGTATCAGGAGATGAATTTTAGAGTTTAATCCATATTCTTGTCTGTTCAGATTTAGAGTGCAGCTTCTCAATCACTTTAATTTTAACAACTGAAAAGGTTTGTAAGTACATCATCATATCTGCATGACTCCATCATTGCATTATTTTCTCAGCAGACTTTACAATGGATCGACCACTAAATTATATTTTACTCTTTGTAACATAGTTTGTAGATGATTAGCTTAATGTTGTGCCTCATGTAACCTCCCAGATATGCTTGATCTTGATCTTAAATGTAATTCCAATTGCATGTTGGTTTAAACATCACATATTGTGTACATGAATGTGATTAAGTTATTAACAAAATAGAAATGCCTCATATATGACTGATGATTTGGTGGTATTTAAATATATTTAGAAGTAGCCTGTTAGCGCATTCGCTGAATAAACATTGCGTGATAGCACATTAATTAGTGCTAACACTTCCAGTGACGTTAATGTGATGGCAGGTGCGTTGGTGACCGGTGGAGGGCAGCGACGCGCCCAGGAGGCGGAGAACCTCCGTCGAATTCCGGCAGTAGAAGAAGAAGCACAGGCACCGCAAAGGGAAGAAGAAGAAGAATTGAACAGTTCCCGGTTGTTGAACCGCTCCAGCCTCCGCTTTGCCGGTGGTTTACAAAGTAATTTGAATGCGAGTGTAACGCCAGCGAAGTCGAGCTGTTTCTTGTTTACTTCACCAAACCGACTTAGTGCAGCGATATCTTTCCAGGGAGCAGTTATGCGCTAACAAGCCACCTCACCAAGGATCGTTACTGCAGTCAAAGGTAACGATTATTCGCACACTGAGTCACGTTATGTTGTTCACACACAGACAGTCTCGTTACCGGCCCGCGAATCACATTTACAACGTATTTACAGTTGCTCAGAGTTAACGAATGACAGTGTCCTTGCTAGCTAACCTTAGCTAACACCAGTTACTGCAGCCAAGATGTTACTCTCGCTAGCTGACCTTTTTGACAGAGAACCTGAAGATAAAGTGGTTATTTTACGGAAGAGCCGAGCATCAAACGTTTTGCCACTGCAGATAAGCTAGCTTCACTACCGCCTGTAATGTTTTATGTACGTATGTCAGTTTATATCAAGCTGCACGGGAGAAAGTGAAGTGAAGCGCGAAATCGGGACTACCGTAGCAAAAGAGACATTGGCTTCATAACTTTCATCCTAGAATGAGATTTAAGGCATTGTCTAAGTCCCGACATGTGATATGATTCATTAACAACAACTTCTTTTCAATAAAAATGAAAACGCCTTTTGAGATGTCCTCAGCGTGCTCGCTACCGCCCCTCGCGGTTTTTTGATGAAGGCAGGGGTGAAACAGTAGAGGAAGCCAAAAATAATGACGTGTATATATGATGTTGGATATGATTATCTTGATAAATAATAACTGAGGATAGATTTGCGACAACAGACATCCATCCATCGTGGCTGCTGTGGATGTGTGCCATCTACTGTACTGCTTAGTAATGGGTGTGTACTGCGAGTAATGGGCATATACTCAGAAACACCTGTCTTTTATTGACTGCTTTTCACTTAACACAGATGTCTCCACTCAGATTTCCCTTGTCCATAAATGTTACACCGCAACTGTATTGTTTTAGTATAGTAGAAGAGTTAGTTTTACCGAGTTGCTCGTAATTCAAAGAAATAATTTATTCCTTATGCCCACAGCCAGAGCAATGGAGGAAGGCTCCCAGGTGATGGAGGATATGGTATTTCGAGGAGGGGAGTTTTCCGTGAAGATAGAGGTGGACAAGGGTTTGCTGATGGTCGAAATCTCTGAGTCGCTGACAGCGGATCAGTGGAGGGGGGAATTTGATCCAGCGTGTAGGTAGCATATGGCTATCATTGACTAAATGCTGTCACAGGCACAAACAGTCCCATTCACGCTACTGACTTTTTTTTTCCTAGACATTGAGGACCTCACTCGTAAAACTGGCAACTTCAAGCAGTTTCCCATTTTCTGTAGCATGCTCGAATCAGCTGTAAGAAAGGTATGTTTGAATGTTCTCACACAGATAGAATAAAAAAATCTAGAGGTCGTACAAATACATGTAAAGCCAATAGAAGAATGTGAGCACACACACATCAGCTCTAGGCTGTGGGAGCTGAGGCAAGGCTCATTCATTCGAGTTCCACTTCCACTTCCACTTCCATTGTTTCCACTAGAGCGTAAAATGTTCAGTGATCCTGAGCTGTCATATTGCCTTTCTACTTTTCATTAAAGTACAGGCACAGTGGCTTAGAGAGGGGCCTGGAGGAAAATAAGATTGCCGAAAATTCGGGTAGAGAAGTCGGTTTCAACTGAACTGTCTGCAAGCTTGGCACATGCACGTGCTGTTTCAACAAACATTATTAGAGTTGGGCTGTTTATGGCTAAAACAGAAATAATACAATGACCACAGAAACACTGAAGCAGTCAAATTTATGGAAAGACAGTTATCTTGTATCTGAACACAACTTAATATCACATTACATACATGATTCTCAGAAGATATACATATTTCTTTCAAGTGTCTTTTAATGCAATAGGCATATAAAACATTTTGGGGGGTTTTCCCCCAAGTTGATGTCTAGTAATTTTTTTTTCTGATGTTACATAGTTAATTTGAGCTTTTTTCTACAGATGAGCGATTCTGTAACACTTGACCTATTGACTTATGCGGACCTGGAGCTGTTGCGTAACAGAAAAGCAGGAGTGGTCAGACGTCCTCGAGGCCATCAGCAGTCATCTGCTCTCACTGCCAAAAGATATCTGATCCTCATATACACTGTGGAGTTTGACAGGTTTGTGTCACAACATTCGCATATTCATATGTCAGATAATTGCAATGGATTGTGCCCACTTTTGACCAAAGACTTATTTTGTCAGTGATTTGTTATGTCTTGATTTTGCTGACAGTTTTGTATTTGTAGGATACACTACCCTTTACCCTTGCCCTATGTGGGTAAGCCTGATCCAGCTGCCCTGCAGAAGGAAATCAAAGCCTTGAGAGCTGAGCTCAACGCTCTCACCTCTCACGGAGTTAACAAATCTGCAGAACTGGAAAAACGGCGGTTACAAGCAGAGTAGGTTGCATTTAATATTTGTCACCAACCATAACAAGTATGAATTGACATCAGAATTTTTTTTATGTTATCCACTGTTTTTCAGGCTGGCTCTGGTAAAAGAAGAGAAGGCGGCCATGGCCAAAGTTCTGGAGGGAATGCAGATGACTTCAAGTGGCTCCACACCTGGGCGAGAGGACTGGAGGGCAAGAGAAGTGATGAGGACGCTGGAGGAACAGCTTATCAAGGAGAGGGCCAAAAGTCAACGCTCAGCGAGCAAGAGATGCCAGGAGCAACGACTCCTAATAGAGCAGGTGGACCTATTCTTCTCAAAGAAGTCACAAAGAAGAAGAAAAGATTTATGTTGTTTTTCTTTGTTACTCAGCTGATTTTAACGTTTTTCCCCTGTGTCTTTGGCTAGTTGGAGGAGCTGAGAGCGTCAGAGTGTGCTCTTCGTGTTCGTGTCAAGAGTCTCACCAGTGAACTGGCCTTACTACGGAGAGGGTTAGACAATCTAAGCATGTACTATTTCTTTATTTTCTCTCTCTGTCATTCATTTACTTACACTGTGCACTAAATATTTAAAATCTGAATCTTATTACCTACGTAGTGCAAACCCTCTCTGTGTATCTGCAGCAGAGTAACTCCCGGGTCCAGTCACATCAGCTCTCGAGTTGATGGGGAAGTCTACCGCTCGCTCTCCCGTGAGAGAAGATCAGGGTACGGAGCAGTCAGGGCTCGCTCAGGATCCAGAGAACGGATACAGGACAGAGTGCAAAGGTCAGACGAAAGAGGCAGAAGAGCAGGTTCCTCAGGACCACGTGCTTGCATACCCCGACCGTCGCCCTCTCCCACTGGTACTTTTTTTTGTTTTTTTCTGTAATCTTCTGTTTAGTACTGCTTACATATTTCCTGTATTTTCTGGTTGTATTCTAATGAAGAGATAAGTAATTATAAAGGGTCATTATAACATTGCTAAAACAACATATTTAATGGTGGCCAAGACTTTTGCACAGTACTATACATGTTTTTTTTTCTCTTTTATTCAATCTATACCCTAAAAGATGCTTTTGTACAGCAGAAATACTTTTAAGATAATATGTCAGTTATCAACCATGTTGATGAAACAGAGTGGCAATGTGCTTTATTCCCACCGTGTGTTTTCCAGGGTCACGGGTGCCACGCTTCGATCCAACTGCATACATCCAGGACAGACAGCGCAGACAGAAGGAGACAGAGCTCAAAAAGTTGGTTTCTGTGATTCTGTCTTTGACGGTACACCAGTATTTAATACTGCAGCTGCCTGGGTCAGTACTTGTTACTATGTTTACCATCTCAGACAGAGGAAGGTGCGGAGGGATATGTTGACATCACCAGTTGTCCCCGAGAGGGGGCGCTCACGTTCCAGAGAGGCCTATTCTCAGGCGGTTCGATCTGGCAGCAGAGGGAGGAGTTTATCTCTGGAGCGGAGAGGGAGCAGGAACTCCTCTGAAAGCTCGTTAGTGGACATGGATGAAATGGCCAGAACCGTGTTCAGGTGATGGGATTACTTTACCCAGGTATCAATAAGTCTCTTTTGTCTTAGCTGGTTATTTTAATAGTCAGTTTTTTCTGTGTTTACAGAGGGAGAAAACAGACTTACAATGGACCCAGTGTGGTGAGTAACATGGTAATTCATGTATCTCTGGTACACTGTTTATTGCTGCTCTTGTAACTTTATAAGTATTCTTCTTACTGTTTAAATATATCGCCAGCCTTCTCTTTGAATGTGCATCTGTTTCTAGTCACGAGGAGGCCTTTTAACCCGGAAGCCATTGTGCAGTACTCCCACACACAGAATGAGAGACAAAGGTGATTCATGAAAGTTTTTTTTAAATTATTGTTATTGCTACAGTAAAATGATTTTAACTGGAAATTTTTGTCATCTAATTATCATTTCTCCATCTCCAGAAAGCTCTATAGATACAGGAGCTGAGCTGTCAGAGATTGATGCCAGGCTGCAGGCGCTTCAGGAATACATGAGGGACCTGGATACAGGACAATAACACAGCATGAGCATGAGCTCAGACTGAGGAACACATCAAGCCTCAAACATTAGTGATGGGTTTACACGTGTATATGACAGCGGAACTCCCCCTGGAGGGTCACATTTCCCTGACTTCAGCCATCACTGTGAAAGACTCCTTTTGTGGACTGAAATTATTACGATTTTTTAAAAATATACTGTGTTTTTATTGAATAACTTAAAATATGAATGTGTACGGCTGTAGTCTTAACACCGCTCCAAATCAACTTAACTACTGCATACATGGATGTAACTATTTTATTTGTGGTAAAACACATTTCACTATGCAGCAGGTAAAATGGATCAGTTGTTTTGCACATCTAAGTTTATGTCAATTGACATTTACTGGGGTGCAACAGTTCATCATTGATGTAAAATGTTGGTTATTTTGTGACATATTAATTGATTGGGCTCTGGTGTCAGGGGAGAACATCTTAGACATCTTAAAATTGCTTGTTTTGCCTAACAAACAGTCCAACAGGTTAATTAACATTGATACGAAATGAGGAAACCGAGTTCTCGCATTCCAGTTTTCGACATGAATGTGCACGATCTCTACCTTTTTAAATCACATTGAAGTCTATTATATTAAACTCAAGCGTCCATGGGTATGAATGTGATTATATAATGGTAGATTGACACTGTTTAACCTGAGACGGACTTCTTCCCAGTGTATGCCAGCTCCTGAAACATAGCAACCAAGTAGATAAAATGAGTGACTGTATGTTGTATTTTACTGCATGACTTGGTTAAATGTCATTCCTGCCAAAATCATTTACCATCTGTGTGTTTTTATTTTTGCTGTGAACATAATCAATGCATTTAAAGTATTATGTTCACTACAATTTTGACCTTTTTGCGTTTATGTTGATATGTTATACGATGACGTTTTTTGGGATTTTTAAGATGTTTTATACTAGTAATAATTTATGAAATATTTTTCTTTAGTGTTTTATTTGTGGGTTTTTTTACATTTTTTCCCCACATTTTTAGGACATTTTACATGGCTTTTTTTTTATAGCATACTAAATAATGACTTGGTTTTGTAACCCATTTTCTGCTATGGAGTGTTTGAGAAACACTATTCTTATGTTTTGAACCATTCTCTGCACCTTATTATTTTTTGGGACATTTTTGGGGTTTTTTCGACAGACAATTTTAAAACAGAGTTTTTAAAACCTAATATGCCATGCCCTTTTTACTCATTTTAAACACATATTATGTTATGGAGTGGTTATGACACACCATTCCTTGATGTTTTGATGCATTTTAAGGCCAAATACAATTTTGACAATTTTGGCCGACATAGTACAGTATGGCATTTTTTTGCGTTTTTCAGACATACAATATAATGACCTTTTTATACATTTTGACCACATATTATGCTATGGAGTGTATATAAAACACTATTCCTTGATGTTTTGATGCATTTTTAAGCCAAATAAAATGTTGACATTTTTCAGCTTTTTACAACATAGTATGGCATTTTTTTCATTTTTCTGACATACATTACTATGACCTTTTTATGCATTTGGAACACATATTATGGTATTTGGTGTATATAAAACATTGTTCCTTGATGTTTTGATGCATTTCCAGGACAAAATTTTTTTTTTTACATTTTTTGCCTTTTTTTCGACATTTTTTGCCTTTTTTTTGTGTTTTTCTGACATACTGTGCTTTGACCTTTTTACACACTTTTAACACAAATTATGTTATGGGGTGTTTATAAAACACCATTCCTTAATGTTTTGATGCATTTTTAGGCCAAATAAAATTTTGACATTTTTCACCTTTTTTCGACATAGTATAGTATTGCATTTTTTTCATTTTTCTGACATACACTACTATGACCTTTTTATGCATTTGGAACACATATTATGGTATTTGGTGTATATAAAACATTGTTCCTTGATGTTTTGATGCATTTCCAGGCAAAAATTTTTTTTTTTACATTTTTTGCCTTTTTTCGACTTTTTTCGACTTATGGCGTTTTCTTGTGTTTTTCTGACATACTGTCCTTTGACCTTATTATGCACTTTTAACACAAATTATGTTATGGAGTGGTTATAAAACACCATTCCTTAATGTTTTGATGCATTTTTAGGCCAAATAGAATTTTGACATTTTTCTGCTTTTTTCGACATAGAATAGTATGGCTTTTTTTTTGCATTTTTCTGACTTACAGTACTATGACCTTTTTATGCATTTGGAACACATATTATGGTATTTGGTGTATATAAAACATTATTCCTTGATGTTTTGATGCATTTCCAGGCAAAAAATTTTTTTTACACTTTTTGCCTTTTTTCGACTCATGGCGTTTTCTTGTGTTTTTCTGACATACTGTGCTTTGACCATATTACGCACTTTTAACACAAATTATGTTATGGGGTGTTTATAAAACACCATTCCTTAATGTTTTGATGCATTTTTAGGCCAAATAAAATTTTGACATTTTTCACCTTTTTTCAACATAGTATAGTATGGCATTTTTTTCATTTTTCTGACAAACACTACTATGACCTTTTTATGCATTTGGAACACATATTATGGTATTTGGTGTATATGAAACATTGTTCCTTGATGTTTTGATGCATTTCCAGGCCAAAGTTTTTTTTGACATTTTTTGCCTTTTTTCGACTGTTTTCCACTTTTTTTCGACATATGGCGTTTTTTTGTGTTTTTCTGATATAATGTGCTATGACCTTTTTACACATTTTAAACACGTATTATGGTATTGAGTGGTTATAAAACACCATTCCTTAATGTTTTGATGCATTTTTAGGCCAAATAAAATTTTGACATTTTTCAGCTTTTTTCGACATAGAATAGTATGGCTTTTTTTCATTTTTCTGACTTACAGTACTATGACCTTTTTATGCATTTGGAACACATATTATGCTATTTGGTGTATATAAAACATTGTTCCTTGATGTTTTGATGCATTTCCAGGACAAAATTTTTTTTTGACATTTTTTGCCTTTTTTCGACTTTTTTCGACTTATGGCGTTTTTTTGTGTTTTTCTGACATACTGTGCTTTGACCATATTACGCACTTTTAACACAAATTATGTTATGGGGTGTTTATAAAACACCATTCCTTAATGTTTTGATGCATTTTTAGGCCAAATAAAATTTTGACATTTTTCAGCTTTTTTCGACATAGAATAGTATGGCTTTTTTTTTTCATTTTTCTGACATACACTACTATGACCTTTTTATGCATTTGGAACACATATTATGGTATTTGGTGTATATAAAACATTATTACTTGATGTTTTGATGCATTTCCAGGAAAAAAATTTTTTTTTACACTTTTTGCCTTTTTTCCCCTTTTTTTCGACTCATGGCGTTTTCTTGTGTTTTTCTGACATACTGTGCTTTGACCTTATTATGCACTTTTAACACAAATTATGTTATGGAGTGGTTATAAAACACCATTCCTTAATGTTTTGATGCATTTTTAGGCCAAATAAAATTTTGACATTTTTCATCTGTTTTCGGCATAGAATAGTATGGCATTTTTTTTTTCATTTTTCTGACTTACAGTACTATGACCTTTTTATGCATTTGGAACACATATTATGCTATTTGGTGTATATAAAACATTGTTCCTTGATGTTTTGATGCATTTCCAGGACAAAATTTTTTTCTTACATTTTTTTCCTTTTTTTGTGTGTTTTTCTGACATACTGTGCTTTGACGTTTTTACACACTTTTAACACAAATTATGTTATTGGGTGTTTATAAAACACCATTCCTTAATGTTTTGATGCATTTTTAGGCCAAATAAAATTTTGACATTTTTCAGCTTTTTTCGACATAGAATAGTATGGCTTTTTTTCATTTTTCTGACATACAGTACTATGACCTTTTTATGCATTTTGAACACATATTATGGTATTTGGTGTATATAAAACATTGTTCCTTGATGTTTTGATGCATTTTCAGGACAAAATTTTTTTTGACATTTTTTTGCCTTTCTTCGACATTTTTTGCCTTTTTTTTGTGTTTTTCTGACATACTGTGTTTTGACCTTTTTACACACTTTTAACACAAATTATGTTATGGGGTGTTTATAAGACACCATTCCTTCATGTTTTGATGCATTTTTAGGCCAAATAAAATTTTGACATTTTTCACCTTTTTTCAACATAGTATGGCATTTTTTTCATTTTTCTGACAAACACTACTATGACCTTTTTATGCATTTGGAACACATATTATGGTATTTGGTGTATATAAAACATTGTTCCTTGATGTTTTGATGCATTTCCAGGCCAAAGTTTTTTTTGACATTTTTTGCCTTTTTTCGACTGTTTTCCACGTTTTTTGACATATGGCGTTTTTTTGTGTTTTTCTGATATAATGTGCTACGACCTTTTTACGCATTTTAAACACATATTATGGAATTGAGTGGTTATAAAACACCATCCCTTAATGTTTTGATGCATTTTTAGGCCAAATAAAATTTTGACATTTTTCAGCTTTTTTCGACTTTTTCAACTTTTTTCGACTTATGGCGTTTTTTTGTGTTTTTCTGACATATTGTGCTTTGACCTTATTACGCACTTTTAA
This sequence comes from Psettodes erumei, assembly GCA_016785225.1. Lineage (NCBI taxonomy): Eukaryota > Metazoa > Chordata > Actinopteri > Pleuronectiformes > Psettodidae > Psettodes > Psettodes erumei. Next base: position 1,024,956 of record JAFBJZ010000411.1, read on the forward strand.
CACAAATTATGTTATGGGGTGTTTATAAAACACCATTCCTTTTTTAATTGATGTTTTCATGCATTTTTAGGATCAGGCAACCATTGACCGGACAGGTGGTGTTGGAGAAATCAGACTTTCCCACTGATCTTGTCATGTGGGTTATGTTTGTTCAATGTTGGCATCATGGTATATGAGGCTCATCTTATCAAAGACGATGATGATCAGTGAATTTAAAAGTCATTTAAGAGGTTGTACCATTTCCCAGGATTTTCATGCTGTTAGTCAATCAACAACAAAAAAACTAAAGCAATCCTGAGAACTTAAAGGCCTTGTTTGCCTTCAGAAATTCTTAGTTTCCAAACTTGAGATCTGACAGATGAACATACAACAAAGATGAGCTCAAGCAGTTTTATTTCTTTAAAGGCATAAACTGTAGTACATCGACTGCACATCGACATTTTAATTATACAAAAAAAACGTAGGTCTATATAGTTTAAAAATTAATGAAATAAGAGGTAAAATGAAATCATAAATGAAAAAGCAGACATTTGGATAATAAAGAACAGCGCAATCTGGATTAAGACATTACAGGGCTTGACGTCTCCTGCCAGTCAGCAAGGGGAAATCCTCAGGCAGCAAGGCATGATCTCTGCAGGTGGGACAGGTGGGGTGATCCTTCAGCCACGACCTTATACACTGAACACAAACAGAATACATGCTGCACATTAGAACCAGCAGCAGTCACTATCCACACATCTGGAGGAAGACTTAATGAAATCTTCCCTGGTTGGTCCCGTGTAAACAGCAATACATGCTCACCTCTTTGTGGAAGCTGTGTCTGCACTCCAGCACACAGATGTCATCTGGACACATGTCATCATGACAGATGATGCAGGGATCCTCCATGTTGAGCTGCGCACGCGCACACACGCACACACACACACACACACACACACACACACACACACACACACACACACACACACACACACACACACACACACACACACACACACACACACACAGCTTTGTCACTTAAATGAAAGATTTGAGAGTCTGGGAGATCAAAAACAGTTCCCTTGAAAATCAGGGTAATAAAACTGAAAATTAAGTGTTAACAAATGTCACAAATACAATGGGTGTTTACCTACAAGTTATCTTCCTGTTGCTTTGTTTCAAATAACAGTTTTTGCTGCTTCAAGTCAAACCCTTTGAATGACCCCATAGCAGTTTGTATTACTGGATGATTTTAGACTTACCGCATTGGGAAGTGTGCCTCTCTGGGATACAATTGACTGCCAGACAGGAGGAGCAGCACACTGAGCTTGTCCCGCAGTACTGGATCTGACAGATTTAAGCTTCTCCTGAGAGGGAAAGAAAAAAGTTATATATCTTCCAGGTACTACCAGTGTCGTTGTACTCTCTTTCATGGTCTGTTCAGGTCCAACGCATGTTGGATCGGGTCTTAATTAACCACAGGTCCATTTCAGGGGATCAGGTCTGCAGTCTTCTTTTAAATTCATTTGCATGTATTGATGACAGATTTGGGTAGGTTTTCTGAAGATCTGTTTCAGGTGAGGCCCAGATATTGGGACCAGATGAACCCACACTTACCTGATGGTCGAGGATCAGCTGGGTCACTCCACTGACCACATCCTGCAAGTCCATCCTGCTGAGGCTCCCACCATTGGATGAACGCAACTCCTGAACAAACTTCATCAATTCTAACCTGAACACACACACACACAAAAACGCATAGTACACAGATTTTATTACCTGTGCTTGTTTTGCAAGAGGAAATTTGCTCTTTTTATTTTCAAACTCTCAGTGCTATGATGTTTCCTAATTTGATTTACTTCTTAATTTCTTGTTTTTTATTGGCTAAAATAAATTTTGGCCGATTCATTAGTCTAACTGTAGCAGCAAGGACTAAACATAGTGAAACATAGGAGAAAGAAAAAAAAATGAAAGTGTGTTAAACTTGGTATCAGTGGTCAGGCATTACCTAGTATAGTCAGGGAAGATGGTGGCCAGGCGCTCCATGGCTTTGTCAAATATGGTGACGTGCAGAGGCTCCAGTGTCCCCACCGGGGGTTTGTGCTGCGTCTGAGCCGGAGCGGCTAGTGCTTCAGCTCCTGCAGATGGAGCTGCAGACTGCTGGATGAGCGGGGGAGTGCTGCGCAACGTCTGGGCTGAAGGCTGAGGAAGACATGTTTTTTTTATTCTTTGGCTACCACAGAGATTTGCAACATTCACACAGAGCAGGAATTAAAATAACAGCTGTAGACTGTTACATTTGGCATCTTATTTTTTTTTCTTAACTTGATACTGTAAAACATTGAAGGTCCTGGTTATGTGTAATCTCTGTGTGCGTAATCTGTGAAATTTCATTACAACAAATTAATTCTGATAATTCAAAACATCTTCTATATTCATGGTGAGTAGTAGGTTATTAGTGGAAGCTGTGCTCTGGTGGTGGTGCTCTCTAAGTTGCCAGTTGCTGTTTTAGGTTAAACACAAAATAGTCTTCAAGCTGCTTATTTTTCTGATCACCAATAAGAAAAATTATCCATTTAGAATAACAGACATGAGCGCCCAGTGTGGCTGATCTCTGGTGAGGACTCCTACCGGAAGTGCTGGAGGCTTAGGCTGGTTGTCAACACTGCCTGGAAGCAACTCCCTGACTCTCGTGCCGTTCTTCATTTGATCAATCTGCTCCTGGTACTGTGTCTGTGGACCACATAGAAATGCATCTTATTAACTGGTTCAACGAATCACACACACACTTTTGTTAATATTCTTCACAGGTTATTTATTGAAAACAATTTAGTCAAAACAATGATGATGTTGGGATAGAGTAAACATCATGAATTGTTTTATAGTATAGAGTGTCAGAGGCAGAGACACAGTGGTAAATTAACCTTGTCTGCTAAAAACATTCATTTTGATACATTTACCTCAGCAGTGGTGATTTTCTTTTCAACTTCTTGGACGTTGGCTCTCAAGTTGCTTCTAGTCATTTCCAGGTCCTGGTTTGGGCACCTGGAAATATGACAGACGTTACACATAAATCTGATACCATATGACCCATGTTTAGTACAGTCATGTTAGCAGGACTGAGCCACAGCAGTGATTTCACTTCTTGTACCTGTGTATTGCTTCATCCAGTTTGGTCAGCAAAGCCTTGGCATCTGCCAGCTCTCTGTAGAGGCCATATAAACCCTGATCCCGGCTGCTCTCCCCCTCTGACACCTGGAGGAACAAACAAGGCAGGGTTTAAGGACAGGTTCACAGTTTTTTCATGGCTGTCTCAAAAAGCAGTCGGGTGCCCAGTAAGTACAGTACAACGCAAAAACCTTTAGCCACATTGGAATTTAGATTCTTATCCATCATACAATGCCATCAGGGAGGTGTCTGATTGGTTCCCAATTCTTCCTGCAGCTTGACAATGACCCCAAACACGCAGCCAAAGTCATTAAAATCTACCCAGGAACATCAGTGCTGTTTTACAGGTAAAACGGTAGACATACCAAATAATGATTTTATTTAGTTTTTTATTACGTTAAAAACTATTGAAGATTACTCCTGCTAATGTGTTCCTCGAAGGAGGAGAAAGTCTCCTCATTCTTTGCAAAAATATAATCTATAGGTTCGATACCAGTATGGAAAGGGGAAAAATATGCAATGACTAAGAACACTTTCGCTTTCAGTATATCAGCATTATCCAGCATTAAGCTGGAAAAAAATCTGTTCAGGGTCAGGAGCTAGGACATACCCAAGCTGTGCGAGACCTCCTAGTGGCAGAGGTAAACAGGTCTTTACAGCGCTTGATCTCATCCTCCAGACTCATCTTCTCATTTGCCGACTGGTTGCTGAAGGGAAAATTAGAAAGGAGCGGACAAATAGTGAGTCAGAGGGTTTAGTTTATGCTTCATGTTTGGACCCCTCTCTCCCCACTTACCCGAACTCTAAGAAATCCTTCAACTTTGCTTCGTAGTTGGCTCTCTTCTCTCGAATGCTTCGGCCCAGACTATGAACGGAAAAACATCAAAGAAGTATATAAAGATATTTCAGTCAACACTTGATGAATACCTCCCTTGTGGATAATGTGACCTGCTGAGACTGTAACCAACTACAAGCAGCAAGACATTTCATTAATGATGAAGCTGTCAGCTGAGACACTTGAAAAAGCAGATACTGGACACACACACACACACACACACACACACACACACACAGGAGAGAACTATCCAGGTGATCCACCCTCATCAGGCCTCAGCCTTACCTCCCGTACTCCTCCCTCAACTCTTCTATCTCCAGCTTCAGGGACTTCTGTGCTTCCTGGTTGGCTTTCTTCTCCTTCTGGTCCTTCTTCAATTCCTCTTCTAGCTTCTCCTGGAACATTGCCAGCTCTTTATTGGTCACCTTGATGAGAGAAAATGGACAGTTCAGTCATTCAGACTCAGCTCATCATTTTATACATTCACCATCTTTGTAACTGGTAATACACTGACTTGTATATTGGCCGTCATCGTCTGTATATCCTCCTCGAGGGAGGAGATGTCCTCTTTGTGTTTCAGGTTGACTCTGTCGCCGCTGTTTGCCATTTGCTCGATCTGCTGCTCCAATGTCCTGTTGCTCTTTTCCTTTTTGTTGATGTCACCCTGGATGAACGAAGAAGGCCAAAAGAGTCAAAAACAAAACAACTTAAACATCCGTGCATACGCTGACTGAAATGAAGTAACGCATGTTTTCTGCTGCCACAAAATTCAGTTTAAGACTTCTCAATAGCTATTTAACCCCACACAGAATGCAATATTATTTTTTGGCGCTAAGAGAGCTTGAGCCAGTTTTAGATTTTTAAGAAACTGTAGAGCAGAAATGCACAACTAGGTTTAAGGTAATTTGGAAACAGTAACCAAGTTTCAATCCCAATTTTACGCAGATTTTCACAGAACTTCCTTAAACTCAGCAGAAGACTACTACAACAACTATTGGCATTGGATTTTTTGACATTCATAAATAAAATTCAAGTACTCAACTCACCTGGCAGCTCTCAAAACTCTCAAGAAGCTCTGTATTCACCGCTACACTGCTCGTGTTCTCCGGACATGTCTGAGCGAACAAAAAAAGAGCAGTTCAAAGTGACAAACAATTCAGCGTGCAATTACCTTTTTGCATCTTGTTTAAAACGTTTGGAGCGGTACCTGTACTGCTGCATGTTTCTTGAAACGACTTTCCTCAGTTGTCAACGAAGCGACTCCAACTGAAGACGGATCCATTTCCACAACTGCATCAGACTCACTGACACGTAGATCCGACTTCAAATTATCATTACTTAAAAAGTGAGGGGGTTGCTCTTCACTGATACACCAATCCAAGGCAGGATTAATCCTTATGTTTCTGCCCACAGAGGCATTATTTCCACCTGCTGACTGGACTCCAAAAGGACTTGGGAGGATGAAAGAGGCTTCGGTCTGCGCAGGTGAGACATTGTCCAGATAGCTTGTGAAACCAAGTTCATTCAAATCTGGCGATGGAGTGTTTGTGTCATAATACACTATGTCATCCAGATCATCCAGTTTGGCTCCATGTTCAACCTGCTGCAGGTAAACACCATGCTTAACCAGGCCAATACAGCTCCCTATCTTTATGAAGCCAAGGGACAGGAGGAAGGACTCCAAGCCGCCTGCTTCTTGGATCTTCACTCGAGCCAGGGGAGGGAAATTTACCACTTCACCCACCAGCAGGGGATCCTCAGCAACCAAGGGACCGTGCTCCTCCAAGATCTGGGAAAAGTAGCTGCAGAAGTAAAAAAAAAAAGGAAAAGAGAATACAGTATGAATTGAGGACACCGAGTGCATGAGGCAGAGAGAGGATCAAGCTCTGACACACCTGGGCCTAACCTATGTTTCAGTTGTCAAGACTTTTCACTAAAAGAAAAAAATATCAACCTGCTGATGGTGCTAGAAGTAAAAATCTATCAGCTAAAATATCAGATTTTTCAAAACATACCAAAATAATCAGTATTGACTGGGATACAACCACAATATGGTCAGTTCTCCAACAAGTGTTAAGTCAGAATAATTGTCTGATTCCATGGGACAAACATTCAAAAAGACAATACGAGTACATGGCAGTTGGTCTTGCTGGGATTAAATCATTTTGAAACATCTATGTTACACATAACCTTACTACAGAATGTTGTACAATGTTGAAAAAAAAAAAAACTTTTTAATATGGTTAAACTATATGAATGTGTAGTAAAAAAAGTGCCCTGGGTTTGTCCCCTTGTAACACAATGCTCATCGTTGAATTTATCATATCTATACATGGAACTGTGGCTTCCACTTACTCAAACAAACTGTCTTTTGTTTTGTCAGGGTGGTAGTCCAAAATCGTTTCATGGTGACTTCTGTGTCTGGTGCTGTTGTACTGCTCCTCAAAAACAGCCACTTCCCCTTGAAGGTGTCTAGGTACACTGAATGTATCAGCAGGATGAAGGAATGATCTGTTGACAGAAAGCTTAATGTTATAAAAAGAAATGAATACAGTTACAATATGTGTGTCCAAGTGAATGAGGCAACTTACAAAGATGCATCTTCAAAATAGTCTTGGTCCTGCTCATCTCCTGGAGTTACTCTTCTCGTCTCAGGAAAAACAAAAACTGCCTAAATGGAAGATAAGAGGAAAATACTTCTGAGTTATGCTGCCAGAAGCATATTCTATTCTCAAGCAACAACTAACAATCTACTTTCTGACCATTGGCTCTTTCCGTTTCTTTTTCCGTCCGCGACTCTTAGACTTCATAGGAGAATTCTGAAATGAAAACACATTTAATGAGAATCAGCTCTGCATCCATGATTTCATGACATCTGCTCAATGCTTATTTTAATATTAACAGGAATCAGCCTGATCCACAAGGGTTAAATCATATTAAAAGGAATACCTCAACATTTTCGACAAATGCACTTATTTCGCCAAAGCAGCAAAACCAAAGTTGTAATTTATAGGAAGACATGCACTCGACTGTTTTGTGGCCCCAAAATGCATATTAATACATTATACGTCATATACATCTGTGCTCTTCATGAAACTATTGGCAAGAAAGTAATAAGCATATTGCCCAACATGTTAAACCATTTGTTTATGTTTAGTTTATGTGGCAACCAACTTCCATCCTGTGTCATATCAACCAGGAAAACCAAACGCTATTAGGTTTCTGACACACTTACATTTTGATTTTCATCAGACTTTTTTAAGACTGAACAATGACCATCTGAAAAAGAATCGAAAGTTAGATCATGAAGTCCAGTCAAAAACCAGCAGAAAAGTAACAGGTCTTAAAATTAAATATACGTACCCATCATATCAAAATAATCATCCAGTATAATGTGGCTGGAGACATACTCATCCCTATGCTCCTCCAGAGTCCAAATAAAGAGTCTCCTGTCATGTGGCGGGGCCTGTTTTAGGTAATCAGTCACAGTCAAGCCAATGCTTCCAAAAAGCTCTGGCCTACTACCAAGCTTCGCTATAATCAACTCATGCAATGGGCCAAAGTTGAGCAGAACAGTCATGTCCAGCTGCTCTAGGTGTTCTGCATAGCGCTCAATGAAGGATTTGGCAGCGTTCATGCCTAAAGCAAGAAGAAAGTTAGTCAGACCTGCTGACATGGCACTGACCTTGAACTCCACAGTTTTTTTTTCATGTTTTCTGTAAGCAAATGTCTTCTTGCATGAACTTCATTTGACATATTATAAAAATTATATTCACATATGTCTTGACAAATCCCTAAAAGTCTTTTATTCAACATTCAAAAATCCACATATACAGCAGCAATGAGCTGACTGTTACACCCAACTACTGGGTTTCATGTGACGTTAAGTTTTACGTGCGGCATAATACATTAAGTCTGATCAACGTACACAATGAACACTGACCTGCATTGTTGAGGTGACATGCCCAGTTGTAGAGTTTGAGATTTACATCGCGACAGGTACTGAGTAGCTGGATCAGGACACGAGCCCAAACTCGGTTCTTCCTCTCCAGCAGGAGTTCAACAACCTGACCGAGCGTCTCCAGCGGCTCCTGTTGCCAGTTCAGCATCCTCTCGGCTAGTCGGTTCCCCCTCGACACGTCCAGCTCCAGCCACGGTTTCAGACAGCTGATCAGGGCTGAAACAGCGAGACCCTTCTCCTCTCTGAGCAGATCCATGTTATGGCTGATCTGAAACAGAACTCGATCCCTGTACAGCAACCAGGCTGACGACACCAAGGAAACGAGACAACAACAAAAAAAAGACTGATCATTTGTTTCTTTGTTTAGCCACACAAAAAAATCTAAACAGCTCTAATTAGCTTATTTAAGATCAGTTTTACCTCATTAATATGAGAATTTCTCCAGCAATGCAAACTTAGCTAATCACGTCATCTACTCCATATGCAGTACCTGTTGCAGTAAGCCTCTTTGATGTATTGGTTAAGTAGTCACGTTCGTCTCATCACAAATATATTCTCAATCTAAAATATTGTTAAATTGAACCAACTGATAAGAACATACAAATTCTGGTTCTCCTGACTCTGAGTTCATTATTCAGAAAAATGAAACTCTTACACACACTGAGAAAAACTGTCAGACATGCTGCGCATTTGTAACAGATGCCTTACTTTCCTGTTGTCTCTGCGCTGTGGAGTCTTCTTTCTGCTGGAGAATCTCCTCGTTGATAGCCTGCTTATCTTGAAAAGAGTGCTTATGCTGCTTCCTCTTCAGCCTGTGCTCTTCCTTTGATTTTAACTTCTTCAGACTGAAAACAGGAGAGAGAGAGAGTAAGTTGTTTCAGAAAAAAAACTCTGGTCACTGTACAATATAAAAGCTTTTACATGGATCTGAAACATGACTACTTAATTGAGAATGGGCTTTTACTAACTCATCCATTGTTAACCAAAAGAAGGTAGGTAGGTAGGTAAATTACCATTTATGTCTACCTTTCACATTCAATTTTATGCAAAATTATTAATATTAAATCAAAGTATTTATGCATCATTCAAAGGGCAAAATAAAGAAAAAGAATTATTAATTGGCAAATGTGATCATTTTATTCTTCTCTTTTTATTAATACTTTGGGTCGTGTCTACATTTAAATGCAAAAAATTTTATCATTATTATTTAAATATTATTTTTATTGATTAATTACTGTAGCCACAGTGAGTTGGCAGTGTGACCTTTGTTAAACCACAGCCTCACCTTGTACATTTCTGATTCACTTTTGGCTTCTTGGGAGTGTGTGGTTTAGGGATGGCAGCTTCAAACTGAAAAGCGAGAAAAAAAAACCCCACCACAATCAAGTCAACGCTATCCTGTTATTCATGAGCGCATTAACCCAAAAAGTTCACTTCAACCGCAGGGATGTCTTACCTTACACTTTGCCAGGCCTGTTGGACCAAAGATTTTAATACAACAGATTTTGCCAACACAGTCTGGAGTCAGACATGCTTCTTGCAGGAAATCCTGCAACGATAAAATAATAAAGGCACAAAAGGTTAAGAATGGGAGCAGGGGCGACCTTGAAGTTAAGTTTAGTCCATTATGAAATCTCAGTTTACCTTTTCATTCTTATCAAAGTAGGCTGATGTTTTGAGGGTTTTCCAACAGGCGATGTGGTATTCAACAATGCAGCGCTGACAGCAGAATATCTGAATGAAGCCCTATGTAAAGAAGCAAGTACAGTTTAAAAAAAAATCCAATTTGAATTCTAAAACACCACTGAGCTGTGTTTCACTGCTGCTGTTTACCTTAAAATCTGGGTCAGTGAAGTAGATTTCAGCTTTCAAAGGGCCATGGCATTTCTCAAGTCGACAAATGGCGTCAGGAATAGGAGGAAATCTGCACAACTCTATAGCGCTCTCCAGAGTTTCCTACAAAGAGAAAAATCATTATTTTACAGCTTGTAAAATTTATAATCTTAATAGAGAATCTTCTAAAATCTGATTTAATTTAGCATGATTAGCATATAGTCTATGTTGAAACACTAATTTTCGGAAATAAATGCAATGACAACATACCTTGAAATAGTCAGGTTGTGTTTCTTGGACAATGTCTTTTGTTAAAGGCCATGTAAGTTTACCAGGTGTTATTTGATTCTTGACCATCTGCAGGGAATCTGAAAACTGCTCCAGAGCAAATGCAAACCTGGAGAACAGACACATACGTTGCACAGTTTGGAAATGCAAAGGTGTGAATCAGTTGCGAAAAAAACAAAACTGCTGACACTGGAGACTACTGTACCTGTTCTCTTTGAGGTACACCCTCCCAACAGCATAGTGAACCAGGCAGTGAAAGGTCCTCTCCTCATACGATTTCATCTTCTCCACAAGTTTTTGTGCTTCTGCAAGTTCCTGTGTTTCACAATAGTATAATATAATTGTGCCATAATTGAGCTACAGTCATGTCAGAAATGTGTAGAAATATTTGTACAAAAAAAAAAAAGAGAAGCCTATCTATCTACCTCGGGTTGGCCGATTTCTGTCAGGGCGGACACGCGGCCATAATGTAGCAACAGCTCATCCAGTGAGGAAAGTCCAAGTTCCTGAAAGAGTACCAGGAAACAAATCATTCTTTTGTCTTTTTATAGCTCACTCTAAATACAGTTGCAACATACTTTAATTTGGTTCTTGAAACTCAGCACATCATTTGAGACTGTGTCAAAATGTAGATTCACAACTTGACAGTTAAAGAGAACAGGAACCTGGCTTCATTAATGATAGCCAAAATAAAGTTGCATGTCTTTCCAAAAGGTTTGAGGTGGGGAGAGAGAAGCGATGAGAGAAGGGAACAATCAAATACATAAATGTTCTACACATATTGATCTGATTCTGCTTGGTAATTTTGGCTTATAAGATCTACAACAGCATTAAGTCCTACGCCAGCAACAGTGATATGCATACCTTGGCTGTGTTGGTTTGCAGCATGGCCAGTGCCTGGCTGAAGGACTGCTCTGCGTTGCGGCTGCGGAGGTCGGCCAGGGCAGTATGGGCATCCTGCACCAAGGATTTCAGCTCTTTACACACAGTTGCTTTAGTGTCAATGACTTTCTGGTTCAGGAGAGAGAGAGAGAGAGAGATGGCAAGTTGGCAAAGTGTTTAGTCAAATGACAGACGCAGAGCTCCCAACACGAATAACCTGCAGTTGCATTACATGACACATGAGCAGAGCTTTACCTGATCTTCGGACTGGCAATTTCTGTTCTTTGGTTTCTTCTTCTTCTTTACTGTGGTGCTGGGCTCTCCTTTTCCATTCTTTGAAGTAATCTCACTGGAAACACAGGATTTATAACCATCTAATGACTTAAGGGACCATTCCTTTTTGAGCTTGAAAACAGCAGTGGAAAACCCCTTCTTCGAAGCCTTTTGCTTGGTAAACGCACCCCTCTTATCCTTCATTTGACTTCACAATTATATCAGTGTAAACAGACTGTCCTAACATGTGGATGATGTTGCCAAGCTGTTACTACTCTGTGCCTGATGATCTTGTTAACTAAAAAAGTGGAAAACTGCAGCAGAATGAGAATAAACTCGCATCAGCTGAAACAAGAAAATTAGGTAGCAATTGTAGAAACTAAAAGATGAAGTGATTAAAGTGGATGACTAATAGCTCCAGCTTTCCATCCCCAAATATCTGTGCACTATCAATCTACAACTGCATTTTTTTGCAGGGGTCCCAGTGGAATCAAAGTGCAGATCTTTAAGCAGACACACAATTTATATAGGCACTTGCAATGGCATCAGTACTTCCACTGACCTTTTTGATGGTTTAGAGTCTTTGGTACTGCCCTTCATCTGTGTAGTACATCCATTTTTCACTGAGGAGAGAACATTAGCCATGAAGTTTTTCCAGTGTCATTGTGGAGGAAATCAACTCGTGATTACAGACATCTGGCATGATGATGCAATGATGTAGGGAGGAGAACAGGGATGAGCAATACACGTCAGAAATGTGTACAGCCCTGACACGCCAAAGGAAACTGTGTTTGCTGGAGAGCACAATCAGTCTAGAGACACTAAGGATCTGAACCCAGGTGAAAAAACAACAAGATTAAATCAACTGCATAAGTAGGCATTAAAAATTTACCTGGTTGCTTGTCCGTTTTTACCCCGGAGCCCTGTCAATACACAAGTTATTTTATTATTATTATTTGGGCTCCTCCAAATTTTCCACAGGCCTTTTTTACCTCAAGAAAATCAAATGGAACTACTATCTTGAGGATGGGGTCTTCTGACTGATCATAGGTGTGAGTAAAATGAAAAAAGAACAGAGTTACTAACCTCGCTCTGTGGACAAATCTTACAAGATTTTCCAGTCTGCTGTCGGGACTCTGCATCTGTTCCATTGGTGCTGTCCGGTCTACAATCCCCCCCAAAAAATGCAAGAGAGCTTCAATGAAGTCAGTGAATTTTTATTAGTCATGATTGTAAAATGTGTATTATGTAGCACACACACACATACCTTTCATCCTTACTCTTTGGCATCTGACTTCCAACTGAAAACAAAGCACAGAAAAATGTTTCAGTAGACTATGAGGGATTTCACCAAATTAGTAAGAATTTTGTTTTGTTTTTCACCTCCATGACAAGCAATAATCAGGTCTCAATTAAATCTTAAAGAGACATATACCAGCTCACATTCAATTTAAAGAGGAAAATCAAACCTCCAAGAAAGAAATGTCCACAAGATGTAAAGTTGTTGATTATTTTTTTCTTCTTTTCCAGATTTTTCCCCACCCACCATTTGTTCCCCATTTTGAAGTTTTTGGCCACCCTTACTGATACCAGTGTAAATGTGTTCATCTGTCCAATAAATACAGTGTCACATTTAAAGCACTAGTTTCAGTTCCACACATGTTTGCAGTTTCAGTTTGAATACGAGTGCAGGGGAAATACCGGAGATTCCTGCCATTTCAGTGTTGAACTTGATCTGTTGTTGTTCCAGGTCTCTGACTCCCTCAGGGTCGTCCTTACACTGTCTCAGGGCAGAAATGTTGGCGTTGATGGCCAATTTGACCTCTCCCAAGAAGAACAAAGCCTCACAGTAGCGGTAGTGACCCTGCAAAGAAATCATGCATTAACTTCTCACATACAGCTATTGTTATCTTATCAGTGACGGACATGAAGTACACGTGCAATCAGTGATAGTGGTGTGCAATCTACCACCTTAAATGTTGAGTATAAATAAGACTTTCTGTTTAATATGGTATTTCCGCAACTCAGTGACACGCAGGTGACTTTGTTTGAAACCTCAGTAGCAGATGAAGTACCAACTTCAGGCTTGAACTTTCTGTAATGTGACATAATAACTTGCTTCTGTGGTTCATAAAAAATCCTGGAATAGCATCAGTACTGATACTACTGCTTTAATTCATTCCCAAACATCCGCACCACACAAATTGTAGAGCTGGATTTATAAAAGAGATAAGTACCTTCGCCCACAGTGGTTTTATCAGTGTGGCACGTTTTCCATCACCAACCGCTTTGCTGCAAAACCAAATCACATGTTTGGGTGAAAACATTTCTTAAGCTCTGTACCTTTTGTGGATATGTATGCAAAAGTACGATGCGAAAATTATCTCGCTACCTTCTTCTGCAAATGTTTGCCAATCAGTATCTCAAAATGTTAAAATATTTTTGATCCGATTTGGTCAAACAATTGCTCCGCTTACACTGCAGATTAGTTACGTACAAGTGACAGGTGATGAAAAATAAGTGAGTGCTACTTACAGGTACTTCTTACATCGGATATAGCACAGGGCTCGGTTTCCATAAATAATGTGGTTGTCAGGGCTGAACGGAGAAGAAATTTATTTGTTACAAGAATAAGAATTAATTCAATTGTGTTGATAGCACCAGAGAAACATTACATCAACTCTATGGCTGGATTTTTGAGAGATGTTTCTAATACCCCTTCAAGTGTTGGCTTCATCAGTTCATGCTGGTCAGACTAGCTCACCCTAGTCAGACCAGCATGAACTGATGGAGCCTTTTGGATGAGAGGTGAAACGTCTTCAAAACCTACAAGAGATCTACAGACCTACAAACAAGTCCAGTTGATTTTGATTAAAATTTCCTTAAGTTAACCATGACCTTGGCAAATGAGAATATTCACGACCTTCTTAAGAAAATGACTTACAAATATTTGATGGCTTTGGAATAAAACTTTACAGCGTCTTCATACTGCTTCTTCTGAAAGTTTTCATTTCCTTTCTTCTTCATTTCTTCACTTTTCTGAATGAGGAACACAACAAATCCAATTTTTATTTCCACAGGTACAAGACAAACGTTTTGGGTTGCCAAAGTTGAAGGCTGCCAGTTCTCGCTTGAAATTTTATCCATTATTCGAATATAGGAAATAATTTTTAAAAATCATGTCTTTCATGATCTGTCCATATTCAAAGTTTAACAGTGACCAACTCCCACAGGCCATGCCTCGCACTCAAACAGGGCAGAAAAAGGCAGCGTTTCCAGGAAATGGGATTGTCGCTTGATAAGGGACAGACAAATGATAAAAATAGCCCCAGACCTGAAGAATCTAAAACTCAGCAAGCTCTCATTAAATCAAAAGAAAATTACAAAAGTACAACTTACAGTCTATAGATCAAGTTGCTGTGTCTTACCTCTATGTGAAAATCAGGTGGTAGAGCCTTAAGTTCCCTCATTGTCTTCTCCATGTGGGTACCCATTTCCTGAATATACTTAGAGTCTGAGTGAAGGCAAGAGAAAGGAAATCCACCTTTAAAACCCACAGACCTAAATCATATTTCTATCACTTGTACAGGCTTCACTGTTTAACACTGCATGTTTCTGTGATGTAAAATAGCTGAAATGTGGTTATTTTTGAGTTTGTAAAATGGACTCTGAAACCCACTTAATGTGCAAGCAAAGCAAGCCGCTTAATTGTGAGAGGTGCATTACTGAAAGGTTCTGCATCAGACCAGTGCACGTAAACTGTAGTAGCGCCTTACACTCGGTGAAGACGAAGCGCAGGGCTAGGAAGCAGATGTAAGGGTGTCCAAGTTCCAGGACGCGATGGCGAATATTGGGTTCTCCTGTTCGCTCCAACCAGTACAACGCATCTCCCAAAACATCCTGGCAACTCTGACGGTACAAAGTCACACAAAAAAAGTCACGTAGCATCATTAATCACATTATTATCAACCAAAAGCTTGAAAAAGATGCCACGCCTCTGCCATTGTTTGAAGTTAATTCACCCTCATTCGCTGATAACCACTTGTATATTCAATACGCATGACTATTCGGACTTACCAAGTTAAACATGTTGCTTATCCACAAAATATGCTTTGATTGGTCCCTTTTCAACTGAAATGAAGAACAAGAGGTTTAGATCAAAATCAAAAGTTCAAAAGTCGTAAAACACCAACGTCCTCAACACTTCAGTCTCCTCTCTTTCTATTCACTGCTAAACAGTGTATCTCAGACAATTAGCACAATCACTGCTGTGGATTTTCCCATTTTGCTATATCTAAAATATTATTGTACCTAAAATCCAGAGCGCACCTCAACATTATCTATGTGGGAGAAAGGATAATGCTGCACACTCAAACAAACTGGATCAACAATATCTCTAGGTCAGCATAATATGTTACAGCCTACTCATACACTTTGCCATCTTCTGCATAAACGGCTGTATTGCTTTTGCCATCGTGACCAATTCCTGAAAAACTGACAACCTTTGAAAAATATTTAAGTTACAAGGTTGGCCTGTTACCTTCCTAAAAGATAATGCCAAACTCTTGTGGGTCTCACAATCTTATGTAAATGAACTAAACAAGGTCAGTTTAGATCATCTAAAGAACAACAACACAAAGTATCTGTGAGGAGCTAAGATCGGCCCATAATATCCGCAGTGCCGATGTATCAGTCAAGCTCGACTACAGCCGGCACTGACCCAAAATTATCACAGTGCAATTTTATAGCTTGCATGTGATTTTTTTTTTTGACTGAATCACTTCATAGTCAACTTACACTTCCTCTATCCAGGGCTCTGAGGATTGCTTCCAATATTTCTATCTTATAGAGGGATTTCAGACATATATCTTCATTGTCCCTAAAAAAAAGAAAGACAATTATACTCTTTAACAGCATAAACATTGAGAATTAAAGGCATGATTAACTGGGATTTGAAAATAATTGTTCATAGCACATCTTATCATAATCCTTCTTACTTGGGGTTAGTCAGACCTATCTGTAAAGCCCAGAGAGCAGTGGGGCTGGACTCTTCGCGTTGCAGCAGAATGGGACACCAGAAGGCACAAATTTTCATCCGCTGTCCAGCTTCCTCTTTGATCTCAATAGGGATACTGCTCCACTGATCAAAAACCATCTCTAAAAAAAGCACAGACACACAAAAACATGCAGCACCGACAATTTGTAATCTTAATTCTAAACACAATGTTGAGCAACAGCCAGCAGGAAATGATCCAAATTCCAGGCGTGTTATTCTATCTTTTTAATTTTCAAGAAGCAAAAGTTTGTAGGTTAGCTGCACATAGCAAAATCTATTAACTTCAGCAACTTTACACTATCAAAGAATAATAAAAGTAAAAACATGCACAGGGGTTTTGAAATATGTCCAAAACTGTGGCCACAGTGAAAACAGTTGTCATGGTGTAATCTGTACTGTGCACGTCATGTCAGAATACGCCAAGTGTGATCATGTGTGCTGGGAGATGAGGATGTTTGTTTCCTCCCTGTTTTTAGTAAATTATCACAATACTAGGCTACTCACTGTAGCACCACTATCAAGCATGTTTACAGTTTGTGACTGCTGAAGAAGAAAATAGTCACACCTTTACTACCAAAGGAACCCAATTTTCTACAGATTCTCAGCTGCTCTTCCTTTAGTCCTCTGTCACCCACAATAACAGTCTACTAACATATAAATGATTCTTACCTGATGGAGGCAGGGCTACTACTTTAACTTTAGCCTGAGTGACCAAAAGAAAAAAAGACACTTTTAGTGACATACAGAAAACAAGTGGATACTCCTACTTTGAATTTTGGTTAACTCACAATATCCATCTGTTGGCTGAAGTCGTCCAAGCCATGGTCAGATTCAGACTCAGAATCTGACATTTTGTCTGACTCTGTAAGAAAATTTGTATAAATCACTCAAATCCATTTTGCATTCAGCAAACATCACGTCTCTTTACATTACTGTCAATAATGTCTATTTGCTGACATAAATATTGGCCGAACGACTATCGACAGGTTACTCATTATTAAAAGAGTAATGCTGCAGGCTGGTGACCGGGAATAACAATGGTGATGACGTACTGTATCATCAGGAGTTATGGCCACAAACTGTTATGCTTTACAAATAATCCAAGAGGGTGTGTTGGCGTGGGTGTGCTGTCTCTGGTATCTCAGTGAGAATGTGAAACATGATCCATAAAGTCATATTTGAGTCGTAGGTTTGAGCTAACAGATCCGTGAGTTTTTAAGCTGAAGAAGTGTGATTGTTTCAGTTATTGTTCAAGCAAAATAGAGTGTGTGTGTGTGTGTGTGTGTGTGTGTGTGTGTGGGGTGTGGGGGGGCATCCGGTAGGTGGGTCAAAAATAAGCTCGAGTTGCCAGATATAACAACGTCTTTATTTGTCATCACAGATGGAGCTGGTTGTAAAACGAAACCTAGCTGCGCCTCTGTGTAGGAAATGAAAGCTCGTTCGGTTTCATTTCAGACGTTACCCATGTTGGAGCAGAAAGTCTGTCCACATGACGTGTGCGGGTATGATACCGCTATGATCACCACACGATGTGGAGTAAACACTGTAAAAATGACCTTAAGAGTGACTCTGTTAATCTCTTGTGCCATAGTTCCGTTCTGAGAAAATACCAGCAATTGGAGTTTCCTCGAAACTAAGTCTCTCGGGAGTGGGGTAGCGGAGCTAACACTGCTCCTCGCAGTTAGCACTGTAGCATAATAGCCAACATACGTATTGCCGATATCCCGCCTTAAAAACGCTGAGAGTGCCATGTAAGCGCACAGAACTTTACACGAAGATATACCTGGGTAAAGTAGTGGAGTCACCTGCCCTACTATAACTTAGCCCGGTTTAAACTTTAAAGTAATTTTAACAACGCCACAACACTTTCTTCCTACTTTGTTAAAGTGCGACGCAGCCGACCCACGATTGAAATCAGGATTATACCTCCGCCACTCGACGTTCCTGGGTTTAAAAAAGCAGTTCAAATAAGTAAGACGTCAGAAAATACTCACGCTGTGTTAAAGATTATCACTGGTCTCTCGCCAAACGATACTCAGCGCGTTCATAACATTGTCCGGAAGTTAAAAGAGAGGCGCCGTTGACGAGCCCCGCACGTCTTCAAGCATGCGTGAAGGGGTGGGCTTCTTCTTCTTGAGGTCGTCTTGGCTCTTGATCGCCACCAACTGGTGTGGAGTATATACTACTAGCTGTTTAAATTTACTGGTCATGTTTTGCAATACTAAACAGGAGAAAATACGTTACTGGAGACACCGAAAAAGTCCTGCTGTCACCTGGTGGAGATATTGTGAGCATAAGCCATGTGATGTTGTGTCACAGGCTGCGCTTTGGCTGTTGCTCAGTGTATCACTCAGTTTTATGCAAATCGTTTTAAAAGAAATAATTTGCCTGACCATACACGCAAATCTTGGTTTCATGCACTGTTTAGGTGTATGGATTAAAAACGCCCTTTCTCTTTTCATAAAAGACAGTGCAGAATGCATGTGATTGACAGAGCAGATCTAGTCATTTGCCAGTTTATTACGAGCACTGAGCTAAAAGTAATGCAGTCCACTAGTCTACTAGTCTTGTAACAAATCCTCCATCTAGAAAGGTAATAATGTAAAGATTTTATTGAAAATATTTTGACTGCAGTGTTGAGGTGCTGATTCAACTTTATCACCAGACTTCTGTTGAGTGGTACTGGGTTATACTGTGAGATCCATCATTAGTATAAATTTGGAGTACTTATTTTATGAAGTATTTTTATGAACTATGGTCAGTTAAAGATATGATACAGATTTTTCCACAGACTAAAATAGAATTAAGACAGATTAAAATGACTAATGAGATGTTAGACTCCTAAAGATATCAACACAAGTTTAAGTTAAATTGCAGGACAGAAGAGTTAATTGGCACTATTGACTTCTGTCTAATTTGCTTTTAACTCAAAGTCATTCCTCTGCCGGAGCAGGCTGTGGAAAACCTTCTCCGGGTACAGGAAAAAGTTTCGATTCCGCTCCAGGTCCTGAGCATTTATAATTCGTATCACCAAGGCTTGTTGTATGGCTGGAGACTCACAGGGGTGATGCTGCACATTGTGACTCACATTCCTCCATGGTTCAATGATTAACAGACCCAGCAGGCTCGCCTCCTCCTCCCTACTATATCCAGTTGAATTGGTGAGTGTCTTTCTGTTTACCACATCTGCAGCAGTTTCATTGCTTCCCTTTGACATCCCGAATCCAAGCTGTTCTCTGGATTTGTGTGTTTCACAGCCTCTGATAATATCAGCAGTTGAATTGGGAGCAAGAGTATCATTAAATCTATAAGTTGAAATAATTGGACTAACTTGGCTAACATTAACAAGTTGATTGCTTGAGCAGGTTATGTTGGTTATGCTAGCTGGGTTAATTTTTCTTGGTAGTTGGTTGGCTGTCCTGGTTTTGGGTTTATGTGGACCTGGAGCTGGAGTCTCCTGGATGTTTCTGCGTAGATAGGCTGTGTAGCCCTGAACGAGGCGACTTAACCCTGTTTTGTAAGACAGGCGCAGTGCCTCTGCTGATCCTAATGGCACAGAGTGCAGCCGGACCTGTTGGAAGAAGAATAAAGGTAATTTCAAATCAAATCCCCAAGAACTGTGCTGTCCCTGGTAGCCAAGACAAGAGTGTAGCATTTACGAGAGCTTTCCACATTTCCTGATGTTAGACTAATGCCAGTCATAGGTCCTATTTACGAACTTCCTCATATCTTCATAACAGAAATTGTTAGGGCCTTGCCTGGTGGTTCATTGGTGATGGCTAAATGACATCATCTAAATCAAGGATTTCTTTCCTTTTGGATTTGCAGAAGGTATGCCATGCCCTGTCCTGACCTGGTGGATTCTCATGTGCAGATGAAATGCAGCTCCGGTCAACCATTGCTGCATGGACACTGAACTCATTCTCTTCTTCATGGTCATCCTTTCATAATGGTCAATCAGCTCACGTTTCAGCCAGCTGTCATAGAGCTCTGTAGTCTCAGCCATTTCTTCATGGTCGTTAGCAATGCCAGGGATCAGGCTGAGGTAGCTGTGGATAATCAATCCAATTCTTGAAGAGCTGCTGATGCCAAAAATCCTCTTAGTCTGGGATCTCTGAGTTTTTAGGTCCCCATCTGTTGTTCCTTGTGCTCGGACCTGGTGAGATAACAGAATAAATGACCGGAATCTACCAAAGTTTGGACAAATTGAAATTTTGACCTGATGAGGGTGCTTGATGAAAAAAAGATCATAAATGTAAACAAAGACAATGACTGTCTATGGTAAATTTCCAGGGAATCAGTCCAAAAGTTACAATTTTTGCTAAAAACAAAGTTGTGCCAGAAAAAAAAATAATGGGATAACCAAAATTATTACAAACTTTTGCATATTCAAAGTTTTTTGAGCATTACAAAAAAACAGTATTCAATAAAGACACAAATACTAGACAAAACAAAAAGGTTTTACCCACTTGTTGGGCAACCTGGTCAAAAAGCATGGACAAAGCAAGTGCAACAACCCCTACTCCTCCATAGGTGACTCTGCTGCTGCCACCAAGCTCTCCAGTCAGGTTGAAGCTAAATTGAGTTTGCTGCTCCTTGCTCATGCTCCGCTGTAAGAAGGCATACTGATGCTGCAGCGCTGCAGAGGAGTCCAGAGACAAGAAGGTGGTGAGGACCGGATCTAAGGAGATGTCAGGGATGATGCTGCCATCTCGAGCAAACAGGAACAGCTCCTGAACAGTGGCTGGAGAAGGAAGACACAAACTGCGACCCATCACAATCATGGCTATATCTGTCTGTCTACACCTGTGTGTGTCGATATGTGTATGTGTGTGAAGCAAGTCTGCCTGTTATCTGTGTGTCTGACCTACTGTGGGTTTATTTGCTTCAGTCAGAATTACGATATAAGCATGACTGGGCCAATGAAGCACTCAAGCCTATAAATAAAAAAGTATAACCCATTAGTTCAAATGTATATTTGCACACATGCAGTAGTTACAAGAACAACAACCTTATTTTCCTGCTGGGGCAAAGACAGTGGTAATAATGACACAGCTGTTGTGCACTTTTCAGCAGGTGACTGTCTATTTGGTGTCACTTTCTGATAAGGCACCATTCATAAAGGGTATGTAAGCAATAATTAATAGCTTTATTAATGGTTAATAAATAATTTACTAATGCTTTGTAAATCATTTTGAACCCATCAAAAATAACTTCTTTTTGTGAAAAATCAAAGTTGTGAAAAACCTTCCTTCATTATAATGCTGCTTGACTGGAGCCCTTTAAAAATAGCTCCAGGACATCTGTATCACGGCCCATTTAAATAAACATATTCTATCTCTCCTGCCAAAGGCTCAAAGTGCAGAATTTCTTTTTAAAATGTGGCACTCAATAGCACAAAACACCAGCCCATGAAATAATCACTGTTTCAAAAGCGTAATAATGCTGGTGATGGTATTTTGTCATCTTAAGAAATAGCAGAAATGGAAATTATTGAGCATATATCACTGCTAAACCAGGCATATGATGGCCATCTGTTTCATAGTCAGAGCAGCCTATGAAGGAAACTAAGGTCACAGCACTTTTTGTAATCAAACTGGCATTTAGACTTAGACACAACCACTGAACATTAACCTTAATGTCAATAAGCAAACAGTCAACCTCACTGTGAGGGACAGATTTACTCTGCTGGCCCTTCAACAAAGTCAACTTTCAACTATATTATATTGCTTTATATAATTACATTATATATACAGTATATTACTTATTTTATTGTATTACATATTATTGTATATTCATAATCACACCATGGTATTGCATATATTAGTATGTCAACAGCAATTCCAGTTGCTTTTGACTCTGTGTCTCACAGTTCACAGTTCATTATAGCCTATGAATATAGTGGAGAAGAATACTGTAATAGATTATGTTAAAACAATAGAATATGTATAACATGATTACTCCAGACGATTCAGTAATCTGTCAACGCAGTCATTAAAATGTCTCACAGTTTTACATTAATACAACAGTAAAAACATTGCTTTGATGATCCGTTAACTATTTATTCCAGAATTCTTGTACTGCCGTTCACTCTCATGATAACAGTCAGATTTGTACAGGATTGTATCATAGTTTGTTCTTGTCCGTATAAAAGCGAAACATTTGCTTGTATTTGGTAACTGGATTAACTGCAATAATGTTATTCGATCTGTCGACTGACGTCGTTCAGGCTAAAGGCTCTCCGTTCTGCTTCGTACTAACTCGGCAATCTCCGTCAGTCACGTGACCCCGGCTTTGCCTGCGAAAGTCTCGTATCCTTGAAAATTGTCTTTGATGCTAAATAAACTGCTAACTTTAACTTGCACTCATGTGTAAAGACAACCCTCTACTCGTGGAGTCGTTTGTCTGCTCTTGGGTGATAAATCGAGTAAATATTTCTAACCTCTGTGTTGTCGCGAAGAAGACGTCATAGTCCTGACCTTAACGGTTATCCGTCATCACGCTGGGGAGGTCGGTTCCTGCTTTGGGTCGGTGGAACCATATAAACGTAAGTACCAAAGCAGAGACCAGGTACACGTCATTTAACATAGGTGATCGGACTGTGCACGTCACTGAATTACTCTGTTATTGCTGAGTGAAATACTGCTACATGTTGTCTTTAGCTAACTGCTGCCCTGCGATGAGTCGACAAATGAAGGCGAAAGCAAGAATGAACGAGTACAGGAATCGTGGTTTCTGTCTCTATACAAGAATGGTTGGGGGTTAACTGTGAGTGATGAGTAATGTAAAACACATGTCCCGGGTTTACCCTGTATCATTTGGGTCGACATAATTGGATTTTTTGCAGTTTAGAAGGTCAGTTATGATATGTCGTACACCGCATCTTGTAGCCTTATGCTGAAGAGGGACAAGAAACACCAAGTCCTAATATCTTCGTGATTTAATTATGTTGAGCAAGCTTAGCTGTCTTTGATCGATTGCTTCCAGTTTTCACACATTAAATTCTGTTTTTGGATCGATACCAACCACTGAGAAAAATAATAGGCTCTTTAATGGGTAAATGTTTCTGTATGTTCACCACTTAGTCCCTTATTGTGTCTTTCTGCTGTATGGTGCTGAGCAGGTTATGATGACATCGTTATGACATCGTGGCCCATGCTGCTTCTATTACGATCACTCTTTATGAACTGTCTGTTGCATGTCTCTTCAATTCATGGAAATGCAGTACTAAGTATAATTCAAGTGTCCCTTATAAGGCAGGTTAGGGTTCAAGGTTCGTCTTTATAGACATTATATGATGTAAGATTGCACAATGAATCGCAGTTGTAGTGTTCTCCATGCCAGACTAACAGAATATGTATAAATACACTAAAACAAAATTGAACTGTGAGGTTTGTGCATTAAACACATTGCTTAAAAACTGTGTAATAATCTGAGGACATCATAAACACACTGTTTAGGCAGTGTAGAGATCAGTCTGCTCAGCAGAGCATACAGATGCACTAATAAATCAGATTATTAATTTTTCATTCTAGGTTGTCCAGCATTATGAGCAAGCGGACAGGGCGACGGGGGATACATGTGGACCAGTCAGACCTGCTGTGCAAAAAAGGATGCAGGTACTATGGCAACGCAGCATGGCAGGGTCTGTGCTCCAAGTGCTGGAGGGAAGAGTACCAGCGGGTACGGCAAAAACAGATCCAGGACGACTGGGCTTTGGCAGAAAAGTAAGACCTTTTACTAGTCTGCACCTTCAGTACCCAAGTTTTAAAAAAAATCAAGTTGCCTCGATCTTGCATGGCTTTCCACTGAAGTGTACAAATTAAAACAAAAATGTCCATCTTGATCACTAACATATTCTTCATCAATTTTACTTGACCCTAGGTTGCAACGAGAGGAGGAGGCTGCATATGCCAGTAGCCACGGACTGCAGACTCAGTCCAATGCCCAGTCCACAGCACCGCACCCAGGACACACTGCTCTGGGTCCCTTTTCCAAGTTCGAGGAGAAGAAAACCAATGAGAAGACTCGAAAAGTGACGACTGTTAAGAAGTTCTTCAGCCCTTCATCACGCACTGCTCCCAAGAAAGGCATGAAATTAGCACAACATACAACCCAGTCCAGTTTGTTATACTTTGTTTTATGGAGGGAAGGGGAAATGGCTAGTCTTACTTTCTCCAAATCAAATATACATCAACACCTATAAAGCTCATTACTTACCATGTTACATGTTAAACCTGTATAACAAACAAAAATGTAAAACAATGCCAGTTTGTGATTTTGGGGACGTTACATACCAGAACTATTTCATGGCTACAACAGCTGGGCACACCTGGGCCAATATTAGGGGGGGACTGCAGCCCATGGGGAATAAGGCCCCTGGGTAGACAGATTGTAGAGAGGACAGCAGCCAAAATAATTTTTCTCTAAATGTCATTCTTCTTCTTTAGAAACTCAAGAGGCCAAGACAACCAGTCCATCCTTTAGCCGTCACGCCAGCTTTGATACAGACCAGGCGTCCAGGGACTTTGTGGACTTTTTGAAAAACCTCCAGAAGCCTGGTCGGGAGATCTATAAGCAGTGTCGAGCCTTCATAGTGAATATGTCGAGCAAGAAGGTCTGTTGTACTCAGGCACCAGTCAATGATTAGAAATCTAGTGGTATAAAACAATCTTTGTAATGATAGGTTAACTGTTAGAAATTTCATGACCTAGGCCTCATTTCCCAAAAGCAAAAGGGGAAGATGATTATAAAATTGATTTTACCAATCTTCCTAAAATGAAGAGAAGTTTTCCAAGCATTAGCATCATAACAGAAGATGATCCTAGAAATGATGGTGGATTAACGAGTTCCTCCGACCCACTCGCAGGAGGCTAAAAGAATCAGCAGCAAAAACTTAATGATTTATTTTATTTTTCACATGTTTTTGCTTAGAGCTCTTCAGCTTTGTGATGGGTGTATGTTTAATACATATCACAGCTTGCAGACAGGTAAACAAGGTTACCTTAAATCGAATTCACCACAAACAGCCGGTGTTAAGAACAGCATATGCGTCGACTCACTCTTTGGTGCTGTTTTGGGAGCTGTAGAAGGTTAGGAGCGTTTGTAGAAATGCTCTTAGAAAACCCTCTAGACTTCTGTGTTCAGTCATTATTGGGACATGGTGTCTGCGTCAATCAGTGCCATGCGACCTTCTACCTTGTCTTGTCTTGACAGGATCTCAGCGCTGACGAACTTTCGGAGTGCGTTCAGGATTTCTATCAGAGCATGGCCGACCGCTTGATGAGTCACTTCAAAGGTTGGTTCAGAGAAGCTTCTCATGTCTCAGTCAACAACATTTAACACAAACCACTTAGAAGTTCTCAGTAAATCTAAAATGTAAACTCCACATTCAGTCTTATAGAGGTAAAGCTCTCAGGCAGCTCTTTTCCACTTAGTTGTTTAAATTTGGCACGACAGCTCTAACTTACATGGTGTTGTAAACTTTTGTTCACCAGGCTCTTCAGATTCTGTGGAGCAGGTGATGGACCAAGTGGAGAAGTACATTATGGCTCGTCTGTACAAGAGCGTGTTCTGTCCAGAAACCACTGATGATGAAAAGAAAGATTTGGCCACACAGAAAAGGATAAGGTGGGTCTCCCTGGATTCAAATCACTGATGGTTTCATAATAATAATGATGATGATATTAACATATTGAGTGAGAGTGATGACTAGTAATGGAACAGTACACATTCAGACTGGATACAAATACACATTATACAAAGTATCCCTCCACAGACTCACACACTCTTCTCTTTAATTAATCTGCAGCAGTCTGTGAAAACTTCCATCGGTCCACTTGATTACACAATTGCCATTTTTAGCAGAATTTTCCATGTTTTTCTTACATTTGAATGCACAGTTGCAGCTGCTGACTGCACGCGTTTGTCACCCGGGGGGAACTGATTATAAAAAATGTGTACTCCCTATGAACATAATGTTGATTCTTTGTGTTGCAGGGCTTTACACTGGGTGACTAACCAGATGCTCTGTGTGTCTATGGATGAAGACATCCCGGAGGTCTCTGAGAATGTGGTCAAAGCAATAACAGGTCAGAGAGTATCCTTGAACTTACAGTGTTGACTGCAACTAATCAAAGTAAAAAGATGTCAAGGGATATTTGTGTGTCTCTGACCCTTGCAGATATCATTGAGATGGACTCAAAGAGGGTTCCTCAAGATAAACTTGCATGCATCACTCGCTGCAGCAAAGACATCTTCAGTGCCATTAGGATCACCAAGAATGAGCCAGCTTCCGCTGATGACTTTCTCCCTGCCCTCATTTACATTGTTCTCAAGGCTAACCCTCCACGACTTCAGTCTAACATCCAGTACATCACCCGCTTCTGTAAACCTAGCAGACTGATGACCGGAGAGGATGGTTACTACTTCACTAACCTGGTCAGTTTTCTTCTTTTTTCTTCTTCAGTTTCTTCTCTGAACCAGTTTAAGCTGGAGGTGTATGTGCACAGCCAGTGGCAAATAAGACTTGGCTTAACCATTTTTGAACAAATAGATGCGATACAAGGCCTTCTCATCGAACTATGAGAAAATAAGCATATTCCCCAAAATGTGTCAGTCTCAGGCATCATTTTGAGTTAGTCTGTCTCCTGTGGGGTTTTTTTTAGTGCTGTGCAGCAGCCTTCATCGAGAAGTTGGATGCTCAGTCTCTCAACCTCTCCCCGGAGGAATTTGAGCGCTACATGTCAGGCCAAGTTTCACCACGATTCAGCAGCTCAGAGGGGGAGTGGCCCCACACTGGGTCAGCACTTGGCATGACTGCCACCAGCCCAGTCCTGGTTCAGCTCAATCACAATCTGGAGCTGCTGTCAAGCCTCAGCAGCAAGCAGGAGAGGCTGATGGAAGCTGCTCAGAGCCTGCAGGCCGACCTCCTCTCCTGGCCTGAGAGTGTTCAGCGGGAGGTGCACGACATCCTTGAGAAATACCCTCTGGAGATTCGGTCTTGCACAGTTTCTGCCATTGATTCCAACAACATGGACAATGAGAACCTGCCAACACCCCTCACACCCCAGGTGTTCGCTGGATAGTGGAGTCAAGAAAGGGAGGAAACATTTCACACACAGCCTGTGGTTTTAGTTTAGTAGTATTTGTGTGTTAGTACATTTGCTGGCTGCTGCTCACCAGCTATGGCAGTAGCACAAGAAGGGTCTCACTGTATTTAACAACACATGAAAATGTAGACAATTATTCTTCCTTGTAGGTTGTTAGGTATGAAAGAAATACCTGAACAAATACAAGTTGTTAAGATGTTACGTAAATAACTAATGAGGGAGCTTCACATATAATATCTCCTATATTCAATAAGACTAAAAACATAAAGTGCTTGTGTTTTGTTTGATTTTAGTGAATTATGTGTGCCTATTTAAAACATGTTTTTCAGTATTTAAAATTTTAAAAATCTGTATTTTTTTTTTAACTTCTTTCCATTAAGGATTGTAATATAATGTTATGGTTACTTCACTGATCTTAAATAAATGCTGATGTTTGATGGCGGCATTAAGTTGGATCCTGTTTTTTTTCCCCATGCTTTGTTAATATTATAATGCTATTGGTAGCTAGTTACAAACATCTTGCAAAAGACTTAAGTAGTTTGTGTTTCATGCCAGTTTATCTTGTCAGTACAGCAATGTAATCCATATTTCTTCATTTGTTTTTAATATTTTTTGCAGAGCTGTTTTGTGGAGCTGAACAGGCTCAACAAGTGAAATCCAACTGTAACAAATTTAGAAAAAAAGGACCACAGTTTTTAGTATTAGTTTTTATGAAGACATTATATGTTTAAACATTATACTGTGTCCCAAAAATGTACTGTATTTTGGCTAGCTTTCTGCATATTCACTGCTAATGAATCGGTGTTAGAATGCAGTGAGCATCTTATAGTATAAATAATGCATTTGTCTGACATGTTAAAACACTGCTGCATTTGACTTTTTGTTGTTGTTATTGTTGATACACTGGCTTGAAGAGTCCAGTGAAATAATATCAAACAATGTGTGGTCGTCACGCAGACTAAGCACTTCAATTCAACTGCACTTTTACTAAAATAGAATTCAGAAGGACTTTTACTTGTATTCAAGTATTTTTTTTCAATGGGGAACTGGTACTTTTACTCAAGTAAAGGATCATGGCACTTTTACTTTACTTTTTCATATTTGAAAGATTTGGTAATCACATAAAAATGCACATGTACAAAAAAACCCTCATCAAGTACAAAATATGCAATTTACTGTTTATTTTTGATACTGTTAGGTGACATGTGAGGGATTGCTGGAGAATGAACTGTGACTAACTTCTCCACTAGAGGCCTCCAATGTGCAAAAATGGCTAAATGCAGTTTTAAAGGGCCATTGTTTGAAGTCACTCAGCTGTAAAGCAGCAAGTCATGGCTTCTCGAGTAATAGTGTCATAGATGTGTAATACTCCCTTAAACAAAAAAACACCTATCATTCGGGGAAGAATTTGTCATTGGTTTAAACTAGTTTGCATCCACTGAGATGTATGTTTTCCTTATAACATTATCATCATACAGTATATACACAATACAAGATAAATTAACTGCAGGTAATGTTTATACATGCTTATATATTTCTGAAAAACCAATAATGAGAAAGCTTTATACATACAGTAAGGCATAGAATATATACAGAACCAACCTAAAGGATTTAGTATCAAACATCTGTCAAATATTCACACCGCAACAAAACAAAGAATTCTAAACATTTTGTAGTATATACAAAAATACTTATGCAAATGCCCCTAGGAATATTTCGATAGAAAAAATAATAGGAATCTCATCAGGAGGACATCACATTATATTTGAAACATGCACTTGCCGCAAAGGGTTTTCAGTTCAGCGGTGGGCCACATGTCTAAATGTTTTGTTGTTGTTTTTGGGGTAACTGTGAATCACTGAGAAAAAAGCGGTTCTTGGTGCAGGGATACTTGGTCTACTGTGCTCACTGGTCCTCGTTTAGTAGCTCAGATTCTCACTTGTGCTCTGCAAGCGTGTGCAGTCATCCCAAATGGGAGACAAAGTACGGTCCATTCATCTCATATGGACCTTAAACTTGCCATCTTTCCCTCCTCTATCATGTTCACTACACTTTGGATTCACTCTCTATGTTGGCAATATCCCCATTCCTCTCAGTCTGTGGGTTCTTACCCTGGTCACCCAGGCTGGTCTTGGTCTCAGGATCCTCCTGCTCAGACTCTGGAAGCCCCTGCTGACTTAACTTACTGGCCAATGACCAGGTTAGGGGCAAGCGGCTGCGGCTTGTCATATCGGCAAGCTCTTTGGCACTGCAGGTGGGTGTGTTGGTTTCATAGATATCGTGGAAGCTGTTGTAGTCCACTTCGTAGAAACCGTCCTCCAGCGTCAGGACTGGTGTGAAGCGGTAGCCCCACTTGATCTCGCTGCTCACATATGAACTCCTTGCCTGGCACGTCATGCCTGGAGACAGAATGAGTTTTATCCCTTTCACATTACATAAAATAAAGTGAAATGACAATTAAATCTGAAGGAGATGAAATTGATTATTTGTTGACATTTCACTCAAAACAACAAATGTCTGTGTCATGGTGTCACTAATATAAATGTTGTTTACATGTTATTTTCATCATGCTGGTATGATGATGTTAGTATTCAGCTCAAACTAGTGTTGGGTCTAACCACATGTACAAAGATTTGTGCAAATCCATCTACTAGCTGTTGGGATAATTCACAGAATAAGTAAAATTTGACCAGATCAGAAGTCAGTCCATTGCCAACATCAGTGGCACTCATCTTTGGGAAACTTGAACGTCTGTATAAATTTATATGGCAAACAATTAAATAGTTGTTAAGATATCTCACTCTGGACCAAAGTGGTGGACCAACAGCCAGACCATTGCTGCCATCCCTAAAAATACAGTAACTGTCAATGTATTGTTAGAATGAAAATAATGATGAACTAATGTATATTACTTATTGACATGAATTGTAATGGTAAAGTAGGTCTGCACTCACTGAAAATTAGGCAACTTTTGTAAATCTGAAATAAAGATATGAATTTTCATTGTGCAACATTGTTAAATCTATTGAATAACAATGACTGTACACATTATAGTTATGCACACCAACATCCAGAAAGTCAATGAGGACTCACCTGTGGCCTCTACCATCCCCTCCAGAATCACAACGATTTCCAACTCCTCCTTGGCCAGGTGGGCTTGTGAGATCTCCCAGAAGGGGCTATTTTGATTTATCTCATGGCAGATGATGAGGGGTGACACGAGGAAGAGCCTGTCATCTCCCGTGTTGTAACCCACATTAATGTCCGTCTGGTTTAAAGGGATGAACTCCCCTTCCTTGGTCTGCTTAGACTTGATAAGCTTGGCCCTGATTGAAGCCTCCACAATGTGCGAATTTCGGAGGTCTCCGACTCTGAACATCAGGCACAGTCGCCCATCTCTCATGGAGATGACCGCATTGGTAGAAAACACTAGTGTCTCAGCTCGCTTCTTGGGCTGCGAGATCTTCACAAACATGCATCCCACCATGAAGGCATTCACAATAGATCCCAGCACTGACTGAACTAAAAGCAGAACTATCCCCTCGGGGCATTTGTCCGTGATGACTCTATATCCATAACCAATGGTCGTCTCCGTCTCAATGGAGAACAGAAAAGCTGATACAAACCCGTTGAGGTTATTAACACACGGAGTCCACTGATTGTCTGCTATATGGTCCAGATCACCCCGGAGGTAAGCAATAAGCCACCACATGAAGCCAAAAAAGAGCCATGTTACTGTGTACACCAACACAAAGATGAAGAGGTTGAACCTCCATTTGAGATCTACCAGCGTGGTGAAAATGTCTGTTAGATACCGGTATGTCTCTCGAACATTCCCGTGATGGACGTTGCACTTCCCGTCTTTCTGGACGTACCGCTGGATCTTCCTTGTCCTGTCCATTTCTGCCAGCTGTTTAGGCAGGTCTTCACGGGCCTGCTTTGGCAACTTTGGCTGTCTGATGATGGCTGGGCTCTCCACATCCTGCTCCATGGGGGTTCTAGGTAGATTCAAGCCTATCAGAGAGGAAACTAATTAGCAAGTCCCCACCACACCAATCCAATATGCAGACACACCAACAGTACTGAATAGTTTCAGCGTGAAACTGTGCAGCTACAGTAAGGCAGAGGGAAAATGTGGCACCACCCACACTGCCAAAAGCAAGTTACACTTTGTCACGGTAACTCCTGCAGTATAGCGTGGGTGTGTAACACTGAATTAAGGTTATAATGCATTGGGACCCCAGGGAAATCATACAGTAAGGTGACCATATCTGAAGATTAAAACGATTATCCACTGAAGACATTTTGGAGTCAAAGCAGAGGTTTAAGCAGGGGTTTAACTGTAAACTAACCTACTGTATGCCCATTTATGTCTATATATTTAACTTTCTTGGTGCCCTGGCTGTCACCTTTAGATTATAGCCACTCCAGGGTCTCATACAGTATTACAAAGTAGACAATTTTGTGTGACCCTGTAAACAGCTACCATCCAAACTAACAAGCACACAGTTGGCTTCAAATAGGTCACAACCAGCATAACACACCCCATCAAACAACTGGGCCATGATATCTTTTTTCAGCAACATTTTCAATTCATGGATTTTAATTATAATGGAGTATTTTTACTTAAGTAAAGATTCTGAATAATTCTTCCACCACTGCTCAGAACACATTCCTCCAGAAGCTAAGTCAGACAGGGTAAAAATAAATCAATACAGCACCTATTAAATACAGTAGGGTTGCTATGTGATCCCTCTGATATGGCTGCCACATATAGAGATGTTTTTCTGCTATGCTGTGGACTGTTCTGGGATCAGAAAAGATTTCCGTTTCTGTGCACAGAGCCTAAGCTACCATCAGTGTTTTTGCCACTGGAACAAATGGCTGTGTTGAAGCTGTTCTGCTCTCCATTCACAGGGGAATATTATGAGCTTCAGCAGCGCTGGTTTCCATGGCAATGTACAGCTCAGTCTACCAAGTGCTCACAATATAGCAGGAATGTACTGGATGAGGCCGCAGCATTGGATAACATTTGTCTGTTTCATCTTGTTTCAGAAAGGCCTGAGGAAGAGCGATGTACTGTGTCTGCTTAGTGCATAAGGCTGTCATTCATGTCACAGCCGGGATTTTTCTTAGTGCTAAAAGATGAACATCTATAAATAGAATACAATAGTAATAGCGTATTTGTTATATTGGTACAGGCAATACAGAAACAACAAAAGACAAGATGATTAACAATAGTTTCCATTGTTGCTGGTACCACAATTGATGGTCTCATTTGACTTTGTTTTATGGCCAACAACTTTGTTGTTTGGACTCACCACTCTTATTCAATTGTTCTTAACTGCAGCAGGTAGCTTTTCAACAAAAAAGTATTTAACACTTTTATACTCCCTGCACCAAAAGCAAGATGAAGGTAGTGATTTGCTGATCATCATAGTGGTGTGTAGCAGCTGAAGAGTTATATATTTCTTTTAAAAGTCATGTCCCAGGTAGAAAGGTGGCATCCATTGTTTTATTCTATTTTGGTAAGTTAGTAACTTAGCAACTTAGGTAAGTTAGTAACCTAATATTTCTAAATTGAATCACAGGAGGTTACTGCCTGCCTATAAGATAATCAGTTTCATTAGATAGTTACACGAGTGCATCAGTCTTTAACCTCAGCAAGATGTGTTGTATTCATATCATGTCAGATGAACCTCAACTCAAAGGAAAGTCTGTCAATATGAAAGATAATGTGAACTCATTAGTCAACACTTATTCTATGTGATTTCATGATTCAGTTTCTAATTCTTATTCAAAATTATATCTGCTGTTTTGGGGAGATTGTTAACCAGGTAGCCAGATGCACATGTGGCCAAAATTGAGTTGAGGCCACATGGGAACACATACTATTTTTAGGTATACAAACAGCTGAGCACAGGCAATATGAACATCACATACAAATCATTTTCATTTCACTACAATATTGCTCAATTCTTTTAGAGCTCAGATGAGATTAATGCTCAGTGAATGAAAACTAGTCTCAGTTAACAACCGATTCTTAAAAATGCATCAAATTTTATGTTTATGGAAATGGTGCATTGCTGTCCTGAGTATGGTGCATAGAACCCCACAATCCACCACATCCACTGTGATAGGAGCAGCAGTTACTTTGTATGTAAAGTAAAAGTTTGAAGCTGGTGATCCAGCAGCTTGATCCCAGACCATAGTGGCTGGGTAGTCAGAGAACTAAACTAAAACTCCAAAACTGAGTAGGACAAGCACAGGATTTTGAGACCTGAGGGGGACAAAACTCCTACTCCCAGTCCTCGTCAATGAAAATTACACCTCTGCATTTTCTCCAGAAAAAAAGTTAAAGGTTTATTTTAAAGTCACATCCACTGCCATTAGTTTGTGACTCAAGGAAACATAACATGCCCTCAGATGGGTTCTCAAATTATATGTGTAAATAATACTGTTTTACATGCTGTAAAATGGTTTCCAAATCGGGCTATAATATGGCTATAAATCATTGGTACATTATTTATTCACCATGAATAAATCTATTAACTACAAAAGCTTACAAAGCTTCTGTAAATGGCCAGATAGTAACTAAGTGTGAGCAGATAACACAGAAACTGTGTTTTTCCATCTGGAAAACTGTTTCAGTTTCAAACATGTAATTAAGATTTTATTTATTTTTTGTTTTATTTTAACTAGGTGGAATAATATTTGAAAATAGCTATTTTAGAGAGAGTAAACCAGAATTAGTCTGTTAAACGATAAGTGGCTGCTTATTAGCCTGTCGCCATTTAACTGAGATCACTGTTTAGAAATGTACAACACAGGTTAAAGAAAAGTCAGCTTGCTCAGCACAATAATATAATTTCATTACAGAGCAGGCTAGGCTAAGTGATCTTTTGCTGGGATCAGGTGCATCCGCGGGAAGCGGAGAGCAAACTAACGCGCTAGAGATTTCCCGTTGTCATGGAGATGGAGGTGATCCAGATAATAATAAAAGCCTCCCTAATGTTAGTTCATTTTCTCCCTTTTATATGCACCAGTACGGTTCGTTCAGCAGCAGCAGCCTCGTCCACTGTGTTGTCCTGTGGTGATGTGAGGCCGCGGGCCTGCGGGCTCTCACAGCCTGGAACATATTTCTTTAACACCTTCCAGCTTCTTCCACCTAACAGGCTGCTTTTCCTCCATCGTGTCACAGGAGGGAATCGGCCAACCACAACTACAATCACCTGCAATTCACATTCGTGTGCCCTTTTTCCCTTGCGTGCTCATTATTCTTTTAATTAATCCCTGATTTGCCTTGCTCTGTTATGTAACTATCCACCCCCACCGCCTCCCCCCTCATATAACAGATGATTACATTTAACAAGCTATCATCGCTACAAGGAACAGCGGAGGAGAGGTGCTTACCTTGTGCAACAGCAGATCGACGTTCACTCCCCGGGTCATTTTACGTCGTTTTTTTGTCCCATGAAAATTTCTCCGCTGAGATTTATGGTTTCTGATTATCAAGTTGCTCTGCGAAAACCGACTGAGGAATAGCCACTAATTCCCCCCTTTCTCCATCCTCTCTCCACAGAAAAAGGCATCGGCCGTCAGCCTCCACCCCTCAGCTGGGAGAGAGA
Organism: Psettodes erumei; assembly: GCA_016785225.1. NCBI lineage: Eukaryota > Metazoa > Chordata > Actinopteri > Pleuronectiformes > Psettodidae > Psettodes > Psettodes erumei. The sequence goes on from JAFBJZ010000411.1 coordinate 1,059,970, forward strand.
CATAGGTGAACACTGAGGGAGAGAGAGAGAGAGAGAGAGGGAGGAAGAGAAACACCGAGGAGAGGGAGGGAGGGAGAGAGGGAGGCGGAGAAATGTGCAATGATAACCAAGGCTGGAGTACCAAACGGGAAGAGTGGGCAAATGCCCTGGGGCCCTAGACCCCCAGGGGCCCCTAAAAAAACCAGGTTAACGCAATGTCATTTGTTAGAAATTTGAAAAGGACATGGATAACATGAACAGACAATAATAAACCCATATGTTCGCGTTTCTACAGTTAAAAAATACCGTTGGAATTATTCAGTTGTCAAAATCATCAAATCAAATACATTTTTTGTCAATCAATGAATCACTTAATCAACTTATCAGCTTTATGGAGTAGTGGGTGGCTTCTGGGAAATAATAAAATGCCATAACACTATGTCTGGAGGGTGGGGGTGTTCAGGCAAGGCTACTTTTACATTCTTTTTTGCCACTTTCTACTTCTTCTCCACTAGAGTTATTTGACAAATTTAGCTACTTGGTCATTTATAAATAAAGATCTTTGCATTACAAACTCATGAAGACCTAAGATGAGATGTTTTGTTCGAGATCAAAATACAGTACCTGATAATGTGGAGCTCTCCATGGTGCTACTGCTGGGAGCTCTCCTGAACTTCCTCTCTCTCTCTGAACTGTGAATCACTTATGATGTCACAGTGCAACATAGCTCAGAATCTGTGTCTTTTTGAGGAATCTTATCAGAGACTGCATTTGATGAAGTCCTGAATTTTATGCAGGGTTCCATTTTCAGGGGCATGCATACATAATATCTGGAACATGGTGCTGTTTTATTTCTTTCACCATCACATGGCCCAAGATATAGTGCTGGATGCATTTTCATGTGGAATACTTGATGATGTTTGGTCTCTGATGGGCTGGCTGACCCTAAAAAGTGTTCTTTTGATTTATGGTCACTTTGGTTTGCAGGTGAAGGTCAAGAAGAAGTCAAGTTTTCCATAAATTTGGACCATGGCCAAGATTACAATTTTACTGACGATGATATTCATTCGGTACCAAATTTTATCTTTATCTTCTTAATGCTTACACATACTTTCATAAATAAAAGAAGGACACATATAGCATTTAACATTTTAAAATTTTACCATAAAGAATAAAAATCACACATTTTTTCATGACAAACTAAACCCAAAGATGACTATAGATCAATAGCTTCCTAGAAATGAACAGATAGTGATAAATAACTATATAAAAAACAGAAATATTGCAAACATAACAATGTAAACCAAGATTAGTAGTGCTCCAAAGGAAGAATATGTCTCCCTCACATTATCAATAAAAAGTACATCAACGATAAGCATGTTGGCTTTCTTAGTGAAGATAAATGAACTGATGTCAATGCTGTTACTTTCTATAGTCAATTACTATGGAGGTGTTTGAAAAAAAAAAAAAAAAAAGTATCTTGGTTACAATCACAAGGTGCTCAGACTTTATCAAGTATAGTAGGAAATACCCATTTAACTTACTTCTGATGCTCTATAGCTTCAATGAATTTCATAATGTCATAATGTTGAGAAAGTAACTACTTAAGTTGTTAAGACTCTCTTTGCATTTCTGCCATGACATCTGCAAATTTACATCAGTGTGCAAGAAATGTAGCTTTTTTCATTCCCCTACATTTGAGGAACTGGTGAAACTACACACCATACACAACCATAAAGCCTTCATTTTAGACTCTTTGATATTATGACAAAATGGGTTACACCCAACCTCTCTTCAATCTTTAAAAAGGCCCTCCTCAGGAGGCTGCATAATTAAAAAATACTCTTTATCCAAAAGAAACAGGTTCACAGTTAATCTGTATCCTGAAACAAAACGTAGTCCTACAAAATACCGATCTGACTTCAGTTTACTTACTTACAATATTCAATATTTATTACATGGTTATTTGAATGCAAGTACTGGTAATGTGGTGAGACAGTCCTAAACCCAATCACATATCAGTCCAAATTATAGGCAAAGCTACAGTAAGGCTAAAAAATCTGTTCTGAATAAATTAATTTTCCAAATAATAATAATATTAATAATAATAACAAAAATGTAGGATCATTATCATGATCATCATCATGTCATTTATTAGGTACACGTAGCTGTCATTTCACTTTTTGTTGAAACTGTTTTTAAGAGGTGATAATTGTACTGTATGATCAGTTTAGAGACTGGAGGTTTGTCAGCATTTTGACTTGTATTGCATTGTACTGACAGGCATTTCTATTACTTTCATCATCCCATCTGTATCAGGTTAGGATAGGCTGAATAACAGAATACACCTCTCTGTATAAAGCAATACAGTTTAACAGTAACACAAACGACACACTATAAAATGACCATGCAGTTGAATCATCAACTCTCTAAAATGCTCCGTTTTAACAAAAACTGAACATTCTAAGCTTCATGAAGGAGGATTTGTAACAGGACTGTTGTATTAGACTGCAATAGTTTTAGCTAAGTGTACCTAATAAATTGCCAACTGAGTGTACTTTGTTTGCTACATAGTATTTTTACTTTTACAAGACAGAAAAGTAACGTGATTTAAAGGTTTACTTTTTATGACATCAGCACAAAATATTGGCAACTTCAATACAAAAACCAATATCGGCTGAATTATATTTAAAAAACAGAGCAACCATCCTTTTGCTTTTTGGTCTGAACAGCTAAAACTGTCCTTGTCCAGCTTCACCACCACGTGATTTTAAACTCATAGATGGGCCTCTTGCAGTAGTAATGGTTGATAAGGTGCTTGTCACAGACACCAATACACTGCTGCTCGGCAGTGATGCCTCGCTCGGCCAGGTCACTGACGATGCAGTGCAGCAGGTCATAAACATCTGCCACTGCCTCCCAAGGTCCAAAAGAGACATCCACCTCGCAGTGATGCTCAAAGAGCTTGGCCTCGCTGTCCGAGCGTTCAAAGCGCAGAGAGTTGAAAAGAGGACGCTCGTATGGCGTGATGGGCATCTCCTCCTTATAGACACAGATTTTCAGCTTGGCAAACCGTGCCTTTTTCTGCATGGCCCTCAGTTTTGCAATCTCCACAATGCGCTCCAGATTGTCTGAAATAAAAAAAAAACAGTTACAGTATATGTATTAAATCCCTTTTCAATTTGTTCAGAAACACTTTTAAGGATTACATTCACAATTTTTCAAGTCTGTCTTATCAGGTGCCTACATGAACATTTTAACAGATTTGGATGCTGTACTTTTTCTCCCTGTTCATACTAATCCCTTCATAATATGTTTACACTATAAGTAAAGGGGTACAAAATCTGCAGTCTTCTTCCTGCCTCGTTCTGTGTGAAAATGTATCATAAAGATATGATTCATCTGGACTCATTATGAGGCTTCAGCAGAGTTACACAAATCACGTGGATACGACATGTTTCCTTGTTGAGCATAGTAAAGCAATAGATAGGTAGTAAAGCAAAGGAGTTTTGTGCCAAAAAGACTGAATGATATCCATTATCCTTAAATTAAATCATTGTGAAGTCTATAACAAAAACCCACATATTCAAGTTGTACAGTTACACCACACCACTGTGAATCTTATGAAATGGCCAGATGGCAGCAGATGTCAAACACTGTAGTCAGCAGTAATCCTGGTAATGTCTTTGCAATCAGGAGGCCTATAATTTATGTGTGTATTGTGCTTTTTTGCAGTGTGGATATGGCAATAATGCAGAGGTCTTCAAACTGCGAGGCACAGAGGATGGCTGAAGAGGGGGTGTGAGAGATGAGGTGAAGATACTGTGTGAGGTGAGGTACATGCAGGTACTCTAAAAACAGCAGTGCGTTTGCTTGGATGAAGTCACACAAAGCGATCCCCATACTTGCCCTATCACATTAGATCCCCAAAGTCCAGTGTGTTTGATGAGTGTGATCCCTGATTTGGCCCGCTTACCGACAGACAACAGCTGAAGCAGCAGCAGCAGCTGCTTGTGGAGGCAATTACTCTAAGTACTTAAAATCGTGAATCTGCAATTTGCATCAAAATCAGACTCTGAGTCATAGGTCTCAAATCTGAAAACACAGACAAAGATTTTTTTTTGATTCAGTGACTTCCATCTTTTGAGGATATTATTATCACTATCCACCATGAATAAGCATCCATAAACAAAAAAGATGCTCCTTACAAATACAGAGCTTCCTAAGAAATCATCAGATTTTTAAGTTTTCTTCAGTATCAAGTAATCCAATGACAGTTCACTGTATATGCATAGGTACAGTGCAAATTCTTAATGCTGTCCTTTTGCCAAAATGCAAACAAATATAGGCTACAATGGGGATTGAGGTGTAAGCCACAACCTAACTCACTGAATCCATAATAAACTGTGTCAGATTTTGATTTTTCAAAGTTTTCCGAATTAATGGAAACTGACACCAAAGACTTACTACTTATTTCAGTTACCTTTGTAGTAGGGCAACAGATCAAGGAAAGCTTGTCGAACTTTCTCTCCTGTGAGCGGCTGAATGTCCTCCAGGCTGTCCAGCAGTGGGCCAATGGAGTAGTACTGAGCCTCTCTGTGCACTGCTCTTACTCGGTCCCTGTGTGGAAGCTCACCTTCTCGGAGGAAGTTCAGGATGTCCCTTTGGATGGAAAATGGCATGACTTGAACATGCAATCACAAAACTATATTCCTACCTGATGAGTCCTACCATAAACAACGTTACTTTAAAATTTGAGTCTGAAAGATCCTAGTGGCATCTTAACTATGATCAATTTTTACAATCCTCAGAGATCTTCCTGTGTGAAATCGACCCAAGTCTAAAACTGCAGCTTCATGTCGAGCCTCACCCTTTCTTTTTGCGTGGCCAAGTTCCTAATTCTGTAACATTATCTCACCTTTGAAAATTTATACGACCGTTCGAGCCACCTGCATTTGTTTCATTCTGCATTAAGCACTCAATAGGCAAGACTGCCTAATGGCAATATTGGATTTTCATATGATTCATATTCCAGCATGCTTTGTTTTATCAAACATCAGGGATGGGCGATACCGCCTTCAAACACTGTTGAGACATTGGAGGGTAATTTTGATGACATCCATCTGGTCACTAACCTTAACTTCATCACGATGTGGACTGTGGTACAAATCAATCCAACTTCCACCCACAGTTTTCCTCGCACATTGCCAGCTGATGTGACTCACTAAGCCAACTCAGGTTTTCTTCCGTTTCTCACGATACTTTGTGATGCAAGTAGCCTCATGATAAAAAATAATTAGATTATTGCTTTCAGTTTCAGCCACATGTACTAATATTGCACATAGTGATGATGTAAATATGTCACAGCCCTAACTATGGCAGGAAAGTCCTCTTTTTTATAGTTTTGTATCTGTTTACATACCTACTTGCCTAAACACAAAAGCTATATGCTTTATGTCTCACATTTATTTAGCTTTAAGTCTTTATTTAATCTATCTGTGCATCTGTTCTTAGGAGAACCCTAACCGGGCTCAAAATCTTTATACGTTTCAACATAAATGGCCAATAAAGTTGATTTTGTTTCTGTTTCTCTGCAGCAGAACCTGGAAGGCTTTTGAGCACAGAGATAAAATGAGTGCAGAGAAGTCCTAGAGGAAAAGCTGCTGCAGTGTACAACATAACAGCAGCCTGAAAGTAGATTTATTTCCCAGCAAGACAATAGCCCCAAAAACGCCAGTATTAATATCTGAAATGAAAAGGCTCCTACTGAGTGTCTGCAGTGGGCCAGCATCCTCTGAAAGTTTTCTATTGCTTTATATAGTTATAAATCCTCCATCTCTCATGCTGGTTGCCTCTCATGTTTAAATATTTCATGCACACCTCCTCGTACAGACACTCACTGGGGCATTCATAAAGACCTGACCTTACCCCATCTCTCTTTTTGCATAAGTCGAACATCTCAACTCTGCTTGTTATCACATTCATTTTAAAGCAATTTGCCTTTCCTTTCTAGCTGTGCTCACAGCGAGGCTCCAGGGATGGTGATGCTGGTCCATTTTGGTTCAGACTGAAATGCATTATGCAGGACTCAAGATGAGATAATATCTCATTTTGAATCCCACTACTTATGTGTAACCCTTCCCTTTTCTTCCAGTGCCACCATGAGGTTGATTATTTACGGATGAGACGTGTGTGTGTCTTGGTCACTTTTGGAAATTGGGAAAAGACTTCCATGCCATCCTCAGGATGAATTCTTGAACTTTCCAATCGTCTGACCTCTGGGAGGTGCTACAGCTCCTTGTGCACAATATGCATACAGTATAACATGTCTTAGAGTAAAATAAGTCATCCAGAGGTCTGCAGCAGCAAATCTTATTTCTTTCCCTTAGATTTGGACTTGTACTTCTTTAGTGTCTATTAAATTCAAATGAAATGAAAAATTAAAAGGGAAGCTCCAGCACTAACTGACACATGTGAACTAAAAATAAAAAGTTCATCCTTGATATCCTTTGCACTTGCTCTGTGAAATTCTACCCTCAGGTAAGTACAGCAAGTCCTTGTCTAACTGACTTTGTATTTCACAGAAATCTAGACTTTCTCTCATTCTGTCATCATACTGCATTTGTCAAGTATTGATGTATTATAAATCATGTTTGTCAATACTGTGTTCCTGCTTAGTTGCCCTGTATTTAGTTTTTCTTAAGACTCTGTGGTGAAGCCAAGGGTAATTTTCAGCATGGACATCATCAACAGCTACATACATCCATCAGCCAGTTAGATTGAAACACAGACATAATGGTATAGGCATGTATATCAGCTGATATACGTAACAAGTAAGAATAAGCACAGACCAAGATATATAAATCATGACTAGCAGAAGTCAGAGATACCAAGTGTTTTCAAAGAATACATGAGTCATGATACCTGTCAGAATATAATGAGACGCCTTCAGCAGAGTGTGAACTTTATTAGGGAGTAAATGTTTGTCCTCTGCTAGCTTTACACTTTCTACTCTCACACAAAAACTTCCTCTCCCAAGTGTTTCTGTCATACCAGTCCGACGTCTGCTTCTTTTGTATCCCCAATGGATCACAAGAAAGTCTGCGGACAACGATACTGACATTTGATATTTCGCTGAGCACCATGGTCTAAAATCCGCCAGGGTACAACAAAAGCACAGTGCTGCTCACCCAAAATGTGTTCCATCCCGATCAATGAAGTAGCGTCCCTCAGCATCACGTGGGATGTAGTGACGACCACTGAACATGGCAGCCAACATGGTGTCCTCGTATCGCCGCAGCGTGGACAGGCGAGTGGTGAAATACATGCCCCCAACGTTCAGAGAGATGACCTCTGGAAACTTTGGATGAGAATAGAAATGGAACTGGTAAATAACAGACTAAAAGTCTGTAGCCTTTCTGGTGACCATGTAAGATTGTAACACATGTTACAAACCATAAAAACAACCACTAAATGGATAAAAAGTTCCAGACACGACACTAGCTGCGACTTTCCAAAGTTTAACTTACATGCAAACTAAACCAACTTTTCCCGTTGTGTCTCTGTCAGGTACATATCAGGAAACCCTGGAAACACGTGCGTCTTTCTCAGAGAAGATGTGTGTAAATCATGATACTGTTATGTTATGGAGTTATGTGTTATGGCTGGTCTCTGGAGACTTTGTCTTGTCCTATCACTGAGGGTCTGTGCTTGACCTTGGTTGCTAGGGTAACTGCCAATGTGGATTGGGCACCTAGATGCTATCAGCTGTGCTAGATAGCTATGTTAAAAACAAAATGCTGGTTTCGTATAAAAATGGTTCATATGTTGTTGTAGAATGGAATGTGCATCCAACTGATCACTGAAAGTAACTGAATAGAAATGCTCATTCAATGCCTAGATGTGTCACTCCAAGTGTCTCTCTGTGACTTTACAGTCAGACCACAGGGCTGTAAGAGGATTATTCTGCTGTAGCCATGTTTAGATCCTTCGGCGGATGGGAGAGTCTGTGGAGGACACATCATATGCTCGCTCACTAACACAAGTCAGGTGACACAGCTGCCAGCCGATCACGACAGGGCCCACCTGACTCAACCTAACCCAAGAACACTGATACGTTTTACACAATTTTTTTAATCTGTTGATCATTTTATTATTGTAATTAGCCATATGTATATAAATTTTATAAATTCTTAATATATAGCATAACTTCAATGTGCAGTAAATTCTTTTAATATCCATGGATAATCCTTCAGTTTTCTGTATAGCTTTTAAGAATACCCGCCCGACTTGCACTAATGTAAATAGAATGTATGTATTGCGTGCCCTGTGAATATAGTGTATTACTATCACTATACAGTGTGCATTCAGCACATTCTACAGGCTAGTTATTGGTTAATGTTTCCCTTTTCTCTCACCCCATATTTATATCCATAGGACAAGGTGTAACAATTTGGTGGTATGTATGTATGAGGTACTACGGTCATAACATATATGGAAACTTGAACAGTGAATATGGCAGTGACTCAAATTTACTGTCTGGTCCTCTGTACTCTGTTTTTAGTACTTCCCTGCCGCTATGGATGACAGCTGTTACTTTTTCGCTAGTAAGTCTTACTTACACTGGGATAATAAAAGTATTTTTTTTGTCCGAAGCAAAGTATTATCCGAGTTTGATTTTCCAGTTAGTTATCGTGTCTGTGACCTGGTCTAATGTGATTCTTCTGCAAAAGCGGCCTACCTCCTGCTCCTGTGTGCTCAGCGGGGAGCGAAGCGGCTTGCTGAGGGGGAGGTTCGGCGAGGGGGAGGCCGGCTTTCGGAAATCGTCCTCCGAAGGGTCCGAGCTGGACATGGCATCGCTCGGTTTCTCGGTGTCCCCTGTGGCCGAGAATACCACCATCACTCTGGGTAGCGGCAGCGTCCGTCTGTCCTGGATGAAGCGTCTCACCCGTGTAGTAGCGGCGGGCAGCGGGCTGAAGGACAGAGACTGCCGTTCCCTGCTGCAGCCCTCAGAACCGTTGGACCCGCTCGACCCATTCTGCTGCATGCGCGCAACGAGCCACCTCTCTGCACAAATGCGGGGACGATGGCACGAGCCACGGCGCGCGGCTGGTAATGACAACAACAACTACAGCGCGGAGCTGAGGGTGGGGCTCGAGCAGCTGCAGGGACACACCCAGCCTTTAAACCACCACCAGGAAGCCGTGAAATCCCGCCCTCAACATTAAAACAAAAAGCCCCCACAGGTACTAAATGTGTTAAAACATTTAATCCAAACTGTTAGCAGAGTCGGACTGGGCCCGTGCCGTCTTTGGTCATACGTGATGTGACGTATGCGCACACCGTCATGACGTTCAGTCAGCTAGTGCCCTGAGGGTCGAGACACTAAAGTCTGAAATAAAGCGTGGAAGTCACTATCTTAAATTAAATGTAATGTATCTGATCTTTTCCAATTTCATTTGTTAAAATAACCGTTTTATCCTATTTTCCCCAAATAAACTCTAGATGCCCATGCAATTGTTTGAGTCTTTTACTAGGAGTCAGATGGGTTGGTTCATGCAGCAAAGACTTGATGTATTTGTGCTGGCTGCACCACATGGCGACACCAAGTGTTCGTATTTTCTTTGAGCATTACCAATATTGGCAAACAATTCAAGCAATGACGATGCACGTAGTTTTCCTGCAGCAGACATTTCATAAATTTGTGACAGTTTGTTTGCTAGATTGAGCGCATGCTTTGTGGCTAATATTGTGTCTTAAACATGTTTTCTCTTTACTAAAACGATGTTCTAACTTATTTTGCTTGGGCCCCGACAAGATCTCCTTAAATACTAGAAAGTGGAGCCATGTAAATGAGGCTCTCGTACTGCGGTAGACAGGAAGTGGGAGAGGCCATCTGTTTGGGCCAAGAGGGGAGTCTGTCTTTTGTGATCCATTTAAATGTAATTATGTGAGACTTTAAGTTTTTTGTCAGCTAGTCTGTAAATATTTTTTGATCTAAACCTCTGTTAGTATTACGATTAATACGTTATATGTAGTTGATTGTTTGTTTCTGCCCCCTAGCTGTCTGTGTAGACTAGCCTGTGTGTATATAAACCCTGCCTCTGTTAATAATTCTAAGATCACTCAAATTTGCTAGTTGTTAAGTTGACCCAAGTTTAAGTTAAAAAGGGCTCTTGTTGAAATTATTTTTGGTTAGTTTTTCCAAATTTTTGGTATTTTGAAAAAAAAATGTCTTCAAATCTTTGTCACAACTATAGTTCATAGTTGGTAGCAGATAGTTGAAATGTTTCTCTATACATTTAAACTTATTTAAGTCCATCAACTATAACTTTTTTCAACTTTCATTTCTCACACTAGAGGTTGCATATTTCATCTCTATCACCTCCTCTCCATTCTCCTTCAATTACTCCTCCACTGGATTAACTGTCCTTTTATTCTTTGAGATTAGCTTCCATTTATTCATAGATTGTCCAGCTATTCAGGTAGTCCTGGTTTCTTCATTTACAGTGTGTTGGTCTCACTCAGCTATTACAGGCTCCTGTTTTATCATTGTACAACAATGTGCATGAACAAAACACACATACAGTACCTGCAAACCATTCCTTACATATAGATATGAAAATATACCTGTTTTAAGAGACAGTTATCCAAATCTGTATGTCTTTTGTTTCAAGGTTGTGTGGCCTTGAGTTAGAGGTACAGACTGAGTGACACATTTTTTTTTTTACAATAAAACAAAACAATAGAAGCACAATTTCCAATTACTCAAAGTTGAGCACATGCTTCCTCACACAATAAAATACACGTTTGCCATGAGCTGCTCAGTGATTTGAACTACATTTGATAGAAATTGAAATTGCCTATTTGCTTGCAAAGGTCATTCTTAAGTATAACGTCTCTTCTAACACACAGGAGTATTATTTCATTATGGAACTAATGTGGGAGGTAGTGTGAGCTATGATTAGCCTGAATAAAGTTTCAGGTATGAGCATTTGTCCATAGCCCATAGCCATCCCGTGGTGAAAGCTCCCCCTGTCACTACAATGGGTAACAATAGAAGTTTTATGGATGATGAAGATGGGTGTGAAGTGATCCGTCTTTATATGGCAAGAATACCTGGGATGTTAATCCACCCCCAATTGTCTAAACTTAGCCCAGGTGGTTGATGTGCTCAGGTCTATATAACTGCAGAGGGAGACTAAAAATTGATCTCTCAGGAAGTTCAGAACGTGTCAAGAACCAACTAGCCATGGTAAGCCTCTCCTCCTTTGTCCTTGAAATCCTTCTTTATTTATCTGTTCTCCTCCCCTTGTTTATTCAATTGTATTCTCTTGGGGCAAGGGGTGGAGGAATGAATATCCAGTTAGGTGTGGGTGGTTAAATAATGTAAATGTTTGATGCACACAAAAAAACTGAAGGAAAATTTGTTGTGTTTGTGTTTTTTTCATGTGTATTCTTAAAGTTGCATTGTTGCACTCTCAGGAATCCAATGTATAAAAAATAAACTTATAACAGAGTTAATATCATATTTCACAACTGCCACAATAATGGGCTGCAAATGGAAATATATTAGTTAGAGTTTGTGAATGGTGAATTTGTATCCATGTACAAAAAAATGGTGGAACAAATTTTGTGACTATTTCACAAACTGCATTGACACTGGATTGTTAGTAAAACAAGAACTACTAAGAGTTCTACTCCAACAATGGTATTTGAGGAGTGTGCGAAAGATGTCTATTAATATTTGCCAAAAAACTCTGACAAAATGCTGGATGTGATCACCTGAAACCAACTATAACTGCTGTGGCAGAATAAAATAGGGAGGAAGGGAATCAGTCCAAATAATCAGACGTTTCTAGCAAGAACTCAATTTACATAATAGCAATCTCTCAAATTCTCCCATCAGGCACCGAAGAAGGCAAAGAAGAAGACGACGGAGGCTGGCTCTAATGTTTTCAGCATGTTTGAGCAGGCACAGATTCAGGAGTTCAAGGAGGTGAGACGACTGTTGACAGCTGTGTTTGTCATATTTTTTAAAATTAATCTTGTAGGGATTTTTGTACAAGTTAAAATGTGAGAATTTATGCCGTAACATATACTTTTTCTCCAGGCCTTCACCATCATGGACCAGAACAGGGATGGTTTCATTGACAAGGGTGACTTGAGAGACACTTTTGCTGCTCTGGGTGAGCTGACTCTACAGTATTTTAGACTTGTGGAAGGTTTCAGTCAATTATAGAAGTGACCCCATGGACTCATGCCTATACAGACTCCTCTCAGCATTAGGTGAGTCACATGATTGTTTTCTCAGTGAATTATTGTTTTGTGTACTTTGTGAGCAGGACGTCTCAATGTCAGCAACGAAGAACTGGATGAGATGATGAAGGAGGCTCCAGGCCCCATCAACTTTACCATTTTTCTAGCTATGTTTGGAGAGAAGCTCAAAGGTCAGTCAGGCTATCTGTCAACTTGAACTGTTTGATTTGAACTGCTGCTACACCAGGCAGATTAGAGCAGTGCAAGGGCCAAAATGACTGATCTGATGTTTGCTCAGTGCTTTTTATATATTAAAACAATCTTCTTGAAACATCTTTCATAATTTTAGGAACTGACCCTGAGGAAACCATTCTCAATGCTTTCAAGATCTTTGACACAGAAGGAAAAGGTGTCTTAAGAGGGGAAGAGTACGTATTTTAAAATACATTTCCTAAAAGTCTACAGCTATACTGTAAACAGTGGCTCTGAAATAAGTAACAAATTATAACTTTCTTTTCACAGCTTCAAATACCACCTTATGTCTCAGGCAGACAAGTTCACAGAGGAGGAGGTGGTATCATGTGTAACCATCACTACTTACTGTTATAAGCATAATACATTTCCTCTAACAGCTTCACAATAAAAAGCCTAATTCAAATTTCTGACAGGGAAAATGTATTCTGCTTGAGGGTTTTAATAAATATTTTTGTTTTTTTTTAATACTTGTTGCATTTTAAACATTCATGCATCACCAACTTGGTTTTCTTGGAGTTTTGACTGTCATCCCTTCTTTTAGGTAAACCAGATGTTCACAAACTTTCCCCTGGATGTATCTGGAAACCTAGATTACAAGAACCTGTGTTATGTTATCACACATGGGGAGGAGAAGGAGCAGGAGTAAAACAGCCAACAATGACCCTCAAATCATCTGCCAGTCATGTGCCATCTGAGGCTCTTTAACCAGACATCACTTTGTTTCACCCACAGGTTTACCAATAAATGATTCAGAGGCGTCCTGATCATTGCCTCTATGTGAGCTGGTTTATATGGCATTTAAGTGAAACCCTACAAACACATCTGCACACTGTTAATACTCAAGGTTTTGTTCATTCCTCATGTTCTGGTACATGGCAACACGAAAGATGACCCTACTGCTTAGAAGGGATAGGTTGAAGGGGGGAAATGTGATAATTAATGGCCAGACATGAAAGAAGTACAAATACATTAATGTAGAAATGCTCCATTACAGATGAAAGTCCAGCGTTTGATGTCATCCTTAATAAAAGACGTATTATGTACAAAATACACTTAAAAGTATCAAAAGTGTTGTAATATGAGGTATTTTACTTTACAGGGTTATGTTTCTTATGTAAAATAATCATTTGATCTGAAAGTATCCGTTAACTACAACTTAACCGATAAAATGTAGTTTCCTCCCTAGATTTGTCTCACCAGTTAGCTCACCAAGCTGCTGGAGTGCACTCACTCTTTAATGTCGTTATTTTCCCACAAAAATGAAACATTTCTGTAGTGTTTAAATACTTTTAATGGTACGCAGTTTTAAGGCGGGAGCTAGCTATTTTGTAGTCATAGTAGTTTGCAGAGCAGAACAACAGCTAAAGGGGAAACTTCAGTCACAGCACTGAGGCTTATTGTAGAAAGCATTTTGAGAAAAATGAAACCGCTAGATACCAAACAGTAAAAGCAGTCAGAAAGTAGTAGCTGTTATTTTTTGTCTGTGTGTCCACTTGAAACCACTCAGAAACTGTAGATGTGTTTTGCGGGGAGGTCCTGTGTGTGACGGATGTGAAGTGTTGAAAAAGGAAGCACAGCTTGTACTGCCGCCACTGAAGAATGAACACAGCCGGACCACTGAAGGTAACATGCCTACATATCGGACACAAACGTCTTCTTACTTTCATATAAAGCATCATGTTAGCATGTAGTCTGTGCTTTTAAAATACATTAATAATATCTTAAATGTGGATGTTTGTGGTTGAATTGAAGTTGATGGTTGCGGTAAAGATGTCCAAATTCATAAAAACAAACCATGGAAACATTTAAGATAGTTTTTCAATGGTTGACAGGTAATATTAATATAATATGCTTTCAGTAATCCTAAATGTTAAAAATCACTTTTAGAATGCAGCCAGGTACATTCACTTGTACATCAGTCTTTTAACTTCATAATATTTCACAGGGAGATATTGGGATTTTTATGTCAATACATTTATCTAACAGATATAGATGTTGGTTATTGTGGGGTTGATTACAAAATCATGCAGTTATAGGTAGTGAGAGATGGTGGGGTTAGATGTGACACTTACCAATCACACTGATTGTTCTAAACTTAACCATAAGCAAAACTAGACTTTATAACTGACCAGTCAGTTTAACATACCCTTGTAAAATTAATCCCTGTAGATACAGATAGAAATGATGACTTTAAGGCTGTATTAAAGTTGATATCACAGCATGGCTGTACTCGTGCTTTGGAACTGAGATGCTTCTTAAATGGCAGCATACAAAAGTTGGTGTAAGTCCTACATATAGGCCGTGTCTCAGTTTTGTTTCGGCCAACCACATCCTGTGATTCACTCTGTCTTGTTAACAAGAAAGCAAGAGCTACGTCAACGATAAAAAGAGATTGGTTGAATGAACATAACCTCAGTAATTTTTAACATTTGAGATGGTAATTGCTGAACTGTGTTAGTCCATTCTGAGAATTCTGGGTTCAGATGATAGTTGGTCATTGGTGTCTTTTGTATGTCTTTTAGGTATGACTGGAAACTCCAATCTGCTGACTGCAGTCCTGGCAGTTGTGTCAGTTGTGTCACTAAGTCTACTGTCTCTGCTCTGTCTGCGCTGCAAAAGGAAGTCCAGTAAGAATGTTTGGTACACATTGCAAGAACAAGGGAGTCTGAGTGCTGAAATTCTGTTGCTCATTATGTTTTTTTTAATGAAAAAATGAGAAGATTGAAATGAAACAAAACGAAATGATAAGAGAAAATACAGGCAAAGACTCAGTGGAGGCAACCAAAACATTAGCTCAACATTAAAGGCAGAGTTCAAATTTGGGGAAATATGGTTAATTGCAGAAAGTAAGATTAAAACTTTGAAAACATCTGTTTGAATATGAAGCCAGCACAAGCAAAAATCTAATTTCAGATGGTAACTATATCTATCAAATGTGTGTAGTAGGCGTTGTCTTTGTAAGCAGCTTAGTTTAAACTGTTCAATAGTGAGATGTCACACAGTTCAGTTTCACTGCATTTTATTTCTTGCAGAGGTCATACATGAGGAACAAGGGACATATAACCTGCACACGTTGTGAGTACAATTTATGATTTTGGCACAGTGCTTTGATCAACATTGTTGTTGCTGTTGCCACAACTTTGAATTCGTCAGTTTAATTGCCAAACAAAGAAACGGTCAAGAAACATGAGCAGTCAAACCCCCCAGGTTAACAGGCAAACTGTGAAAATTATTACCCAAACTCTCCCTTGTAAACATATCACATTTAAAATGGATCTCATATCAAATGTGTGGTAATTTCTCAGGAATCTTTAGGTTTTGCTATGTTTTGTTTAAATTAATTTTTAACAATTAAATGCTATTTTGACAGCCAACGGGGGGGAAGTGTTTTTGCTGTGACGAGGTCAAAAAGAGGTAAAGTAAATGAGCTACAGTTGTTAACCAGCAAAGCCTCAGATACTGCAACTGTTCATGACAAGTGGAACAAGATCTCTATTTATCATTCACTTTTATTTTTCATATCTCACTTAATTTGCTACCCTTTTCCCCAGTCACCAGAGCCTATGAAATAACGTCAACCACAATGTACGTACATTATTCCGACACTCATCAGCTAACCACATCATTGAATGTAATGTACTGCAGTGTATGTGTTTGAAGGGACTATTGTGCTTGTTTAACACATGAGAAGATAAATACAGCCTTTGAGCTAAGCTATATGCTAGGCACGTCACTATGTCTGCTTCTGTAATAAACACAGACTTCGAGCAGGTAATATTAATCTTGTAATATTTCTCTGGGTAAGATACAAACAAAGGCATTTCTTATGTCATGCCTTCTTTCCAAATGTGACATGAGACCAGCATTTTTAAAGCTAAGTAACACGTATTTTTATCTAGTTTTTTTCAAAGAGAAGAAAAAAAAAAAAAAGTTTTAAAAAAGTAGTGAAAAAAGTAATTCAACAATCAATTCAAATGTTGGACAATACAGTCCACAGAAAACTCCTTCAATAATGCTAAATTCATCATTCATTGTGTCTTTCAGTGAAACTCAAGAGGATTTATCACCAGGTAAACTCTTTTTTTTTTTTTTAAAAAGCGTCTGTTTTTAGACAAAGAAAGAAACAGGAACATGTTGGTGTTATTGCTGATGAGCTGATCTATCAAAGAAGGTTTATACTTAACCACCATGTTTTACAGAAGCAACTGATGAACAGTCAGCCTACCAAAATATTGAACAACTTGGTAATTTTACATGCACAAAACACAATAAAATAAAAAAATGCTTAATTATTACATTAAATACATAAATTATATTATTTGAATTACAGTAAATTTACAGTATTTGTATAACTGCATTACTGTTGTGTCCTTTATGTTAACTTTTATAGGCTACTGCGCTGCACGTCAAAGTGGAAGTTCGAACCATACATATGTGTAAGTGTCCCTGCTCTTCTCATTCAGTTTCCCATTGAAAAAAGAAAAATAATGAAAAGGCTAAGTTATTTTTATTTAAATAGTTGTACAACCCATGTACTTTTAAAATATTTACTCTTGAACTGTATATTCTTGATGTGTCTAATAAATGATATGTCCCCTTATGTAAATAGCTAGGTACATACAGAACAACAGGATAAAAAAATGTTTTATTTGTGTATTGTTTCATAGAGCTCCACTCCCAACTGCGGTATATGCAAATGAAGAGACCACAGAAGCTATAACTGGTGAGCATTTTTGGTCTTCTCTTTCCATTTTAAAAATTAAAAATATGCATACACCACCAATTTGTCCAACTTGGATAGCTGTGTGATTACTTTTAACATTCACTACATGTATTGTTGCATATGTCTAGATGCTGATCACATGCCGGGTATCTATGTGAACTTCATAGAATCATTGCCAATGATAGATGGTACGTCCAGTCAATGTGTCAAAAAATATCAGTTGTGATTCAGTGAGAGATAATGAAATAATGAATGAGGGCAGACAAAATGCTACATGTTAAATCTCAACCCATTCAAACTACTTTCAACTTTCTACTTTCTCCAAACAGATAATGACTATGAGAACTCTGCATTCTGTGCTGGATTACAAGATAGGCAGGGAGTGGATGGTGAGTAATCTAAACAGCATTTGTCTGTTATTACATACGCAAATGGTTGTTATTTTATTCCTTGTGCACTGATAATGTATAATAGAGTTTACAGACTGAATCAATCCAAGCAGAACTGCAATGTTTAGTCAAATAATTGATTGGTTCATTGATAGGAAATAATTCTGTAACTATTTTGATAATGGATTGTGTCCTCTTTATAGATGCTAAAGCTTCTTGTATGCAGCCTCTTAAATGTGAAGCTTTCCCGTTTACCTTTGGATTTTGGAAATTTTACAGGCCACACAATTCCCTGTTTAATTCAGACTTACTGCAGCCCTAAAACTAATGAACAAAAACAAAAGAGGCACTGTGGGAAAAGAGAAACAATATTCACATATAGTTTAGTAATCAAGAAAGACATTATCATTACTGCTTGTTGCAGGAAGATGAATATTTAATTTGGGAAATTCAGATTTTTTAAACATCTTGTAAGGTCTTGTTTTTGATGAAACTCAACTTTTCTTTATAAGACTTTTAAGGAAATTCAGAGAATCTGATGGTGAAATAATAACTTTAGATTCTTGCTAATATTACAGCTGACTCATACAAACCATAACAAAGCACTTAGCATAAAGTCCTTTTTACTTAGCTTGTAGGCTGTAGCACTAGATGTTCTGCTTAGGAAGCTGCTGTTGCATCACCCTATTGCATTGCACATGACCACATTCAGCATCTCAAGGCTGAAATATTAACTAATCTTCCATCTTTTTTTTTTTTAAACAGATGAGCCAGATTATGTGAATAAAAACAGGTACAGCACCTGATGTGGACAACCACAAAGCATCAGAGAAAAGATGCAAACTGCCTGAACAGTCTGTTGTCCAATACTGAAAGTACAAGTAGTGTTTATTTATTCCTGCTCTGTGTGATGTGCAAATTATGTGGACAGCTGTGTGAATAAATATGACCCTTGATTGTGTTTTTCGTCTGTGAAAAATTAGACTGCCATCTAGTGGTAAAACTGAATCTACTTTAAAATACAGTATGCAATGGACTACAAAAGAGATGTATTGTATTGCATGTCCTTGATACTCTTGAATGTTTGCTTTGCTACAAGTGATTTTGGGGTCAGAATATTCAGAAATGTTAAAGAAATTGAGGCAGAAGGAGGAAATCAATTACTCTGTTAAAGTTATTACAGTGCAATAAAGCATCAGTTTAGCCTCAAATCAATACTGTACTTTAAGCTTCAAAGTTGGGAGTGCTTTAACAACTATATTTAGTATCATAATGCAGTTACAATCAGATTCAAGTTTGTAGTAATGCATATGTCGACAACTTCCTGTCCTGTGGACAGCCCTAAGCAGAGGCTGGCGCATGGACAGATGATTATTTAGAAAATATAATAAGATATTAGAAATTAAGACAAATCAAAGAAATGTTCCTTTTATCTTAGTTGGTAGATACAAACGCACATCACAGAATAGGCTGTATTGTGACACCATTGTATTTCGAGTTATCCTACTTGAAGCAGCAGAGCCCTTCGGAATGAGGAAATGGCCACAGAAGCGGTTTTACACAGAGACGGTTTATTAACCTGAGCAGATCAGCTGAGATCAACACCATAACTCAGTCTGAAGCTGCTCAGAAACCAACGGCCAGAGAAGACAGACGACCAGAGCCAACATTAGTGTGAACAGACAGAAAATATGACATCTAGATACACATATAACCGTTTCTCTCGTCCAGTAGATCTACGGATCCGATTGTATATACTGTAAGTAAGTTCAAGGGCAGTTATGTAAGAGTGACGCAGCAATAGACAGATTCACGCACGCAAGAGCCAGTGTTTAAGTTAGTCGGGGGTGAATGCTGACGACTCCTCTCGTGATTTTTAAAAGAAACGCTACAGAAGTCCCGACGAGTCTGAGAGAAACAGTGGAGAGGTGAGGCAGCACACTTACACCCGCTGTCAGAGTCAGGTGACGGTAACGCTGTGGAGAGTGTTTGCTATGTGTCAGCCGTCCCTTCAGCAGGTTGACAGGAAAATTTATCACCTGGGCAAAAAACAACTTCATCATTAACAAGCCATTTGATCTTTTCTTAACAGGTCTTAATTCTTCAGTGTCAAGCGACTCCTATTTCCAGCAGTTTGGCTTGAAGAGGTTTATCAGAACGTTAAAAAAAAAAGGCAGATGACTCTACTTGTTCAGGTCGATGGATTCGAGACAAAAGAAATAATTCCCCTTTGAATCACAGCTGAAAACACGGTGAAATGGCTGATGAAGCAGGTGTTTTTTGGTGCAGGGTAGGGAGGTTTTAGCAGTAAACAGGAGTCTGGGTGAGTGGCTACCCACCTCTCATACACTCATTCACTCACACACACACACCAGTGGGCTGATGGGAAGTTTAGGCACTGCTGAGGGCATCTACGCCGGGCAGGACTTTACCTGAGGACACAAAGAGAGTGAACCCGCCGTCAGCGTCGTCATTATCACGCTTCAGCACAACACTGATACAATTTGAAAGATTTTATTTCTTCTTCTGTGTCATGTGAAGCAGCATCGCGTTGCTCTTCTGTAACTCACCCTCCAGCAGCTCCAGGCTGGCACCGCCTCCTGTGCTGACATGGCTGACCTTGTCTTCTGTGTTCCACTTGGCGCAGCAGGTGGCAGTGTCACCCCCACCTGGACACAAACAAACACAGCACACATCATTCATACATTATGAAAAGGTTTAATCCAAAATCTTAAAAAGACCTCTGCGAGACAGCAAAATGGTACTAATACAATAGTGCTCTACCAGGCCTGTAAACACAATAATGTTTTATATAGCCCAGGTGTGACTCCAGCTGGGGGCCCTTGTTGGATGTTGGATGATGGGTTCTCACAGCAGGATAGAAAAAGCTAATAATTCTTTAGTAAAACAAACTAAAGTAAAACACTTGCCATGTTCATCACTAACCACGGCTCTCAATATCTGGACCAACACAGGAGTGGATCGGCACACTGACAAGTCTCACCGGCTGAATAACGTGGGCACGAACAATCAACAAACAAATTAATACGAAAGCTTCCACCCCTCATTGTCTTTCTTACCGATGATTGTGATGCAACCGAGTTTGGTCACCTCTACCACTTTGTCCATCAGGTTCTTTGTCCCTTTGGCAAAGTTGTCCCACTCAAACACACCAACTGGGCCATTCCACACAATCTGCTTGGCCCTGAGCACCGCCGCCGCATTGGCCTCAGAGCTCTGCGGTCCACAGTCCAAGCCCTGCGGAGCAGAGAAGAAAATAATTATAAAATAGAAAAGGAGAGATGTTGGAGAAAATCATCACCATCGAAATGATTAGACGAATTGGATGATGATGATGCTACATCTTCTCTCACCATCCAGCCAGCGGGGATGCCAGCAGCGACAGTTGCAGTGCCGGTGGTGGCTTTCTCATCAAACTTGTCAGCGGTGACAAAGTCGACGGGCAGAGTGATCTTGACACCGTTCTTTTCGGCTTTGGCCATGAGGTCTTTGACAATGCCTGCCCCATCCTCATCGTACAGGGAGTTACCAATCTGACAAAGGTGACAAGAAGAAGAAGGCAGGAAATTTAACTACATGGACAATAATGTCAAGCAGCAACTAAAAAATAACAAAAGAGACAAAAATGAGACAGATCACAACAAACAACACGATTCATATGTTATAGCTTGTTTTCTAGATGAAGTTGAGAACTGGTACTCCCCCTCTGGTCAATAAGGTCAGTAGACCTCAGGGGGAGCTATGTATTGCTGTACAATTTAGGATTCAAGAGACACAAGTTTGCATTAAATGGCTCCACCAACCTTCAAATATTCTGGTGTTCAGATGATCAGAAATGGAAATTTCATTGTGATGTTTAGGTTATAGCTAATTTTGTCTGAAATGGTTTTCTTTCTAAAACAAATGAGATGAAAAAAATGTCAGTACATCCTGGAGTAAAATCAAAACCAACCAATCCCTTTTCACCTCTAACAGGGAGGGTTCTTTTATGGATAAAACAGTGGTGACTTCCACCAGCTACAAGTCCTAAGGTCCAAAGGTCATGGTTGTCAACTGAGAGAGATAAAGGGTTCGATAAGAGACTATTCAGTCTGTGTGCTCAGACAGCCTCGAGAAACGACTTTCTTTGTCAGCGACACACAAGCATGGATGAATGACACAAAACTATCTGTGCAGCTTGACACTACAAAAGGAAAGTGAGAAAATATGTTCTTTTGCAATTTTGGGTAAACTGACCCTTTACATAAAAGCTGGTCAGAAAGTCAAACTGAACGTGACTCTCACTCTCTGCAGTAAAATTATCAAAACAAAGCAGTTTCGCAATTGTGTTTGAACACCAGGAGCACCGAACAATGAGTCCAGCAGCTCGATGGAGCGAGCACACTCAATGGTGACTTGTGAAACACCTGAAATGAAATAATAATATTTTTTAGTCATACACAAACAGCCAGTTCTACGGAGCTTTATAAAACCTTGAGCTCTGTTTTGCATTTCCAGCCTTCAGCTTTGCTGCTTTTGTTCACCCTCGCTGCTTTCACCTGCATCCCTGCTGCATCAGCAGCTGTTCACAGAGAGAAGGCTGAACCCCCCCCCCACTGTACCCTACTTGCAGACTTCCTCACCTCCATGTTGTTGAGGACTTTGAGGAAGGTGAAGGCCATGCCGCCACCAATGATCATCTCATCCACCTTATCCAACATGTTGTTGATCAGCTGGATCTTATCTTTCACCTTTGCTCTAAAACACAGACAGAGAAGAGGCGGAACCCATCAGTACAAATAAGAAACACACATGTGGAGGAGGTGGAGCTCATGACAAGAAGTAAAAAAAAAACAAGATTTATTTAGAGTGATCTTTAAATACAGTAGCAAACTGGTTTATACTTCTAATAAAATGTCTGACCTATGCTTCAATATTTTACCAGACTGAGATACACCTTATGGTGAAACTTGGACACATCTTCAGTGATGTAATGTATGTGATGTGTGACAAATTAATCCATCACTCAAAGGGGACTTCCTTCATTGTATATAATGGTTTCAGTTTGAACTCTCACTGATTAATTTCTCTCATTTTTTTTTTTGTTGGGCTCATCCAACTAGACACATAAGATTCCAGCAACTCTGATGAATTGACTGGCTGTGCCGCTCTACACTGAGCAGATGTGACAGTTACACAATGCCCTCAGACAAAAATGAACACGAGGCCAAATCCCAAATGTGGCGTCGGTTGAACTGACTGTATCCTCTCTCATTCAACTGTGGTGCCACAGCTCAGTACCAACACAGGAAAGGATGACCCAACAAATAGAAAACCACCGGCAGCACAGCAGAGACACAAAACCACAGGAAGTAGTGTTCTGGCAGCTTGTGGTGCATTCAAGAGTTTGTAGTGAACTCATTGCTCATCTGGCAGCATTTGGCTCTCTTCCTCAACCAAACACTAAAAAAATATTCCTGAAATTACTGATGGCTTTACTTCGGTCTATTTGTGGTGGACAATCTAATACGTGCGAGGGCATATTCCTGGCAGGCCACTTTGTAACATGAAAGGTGTCATTTTCCGGTTTACCTTGAAATCATCGCACAACGACAAACTGTCGTGTATTGTTGTAGCACCTGATAAGCTTCCTGGGTTGTATATCATGTCTTGTTTTGCAGTTCACCGTTGGCAAAGCGGCCTCCTGCATTGTTTCATTGCAGGGCTGTTTTCAGCGTCCGCTGACATGTTCAAACTTGACGAACTGCGGAAACAAAACTGTTCTCACCCTCCGAGGATGGCCAGGAAGGGCTTCTTAGGTTTCTCCAGAGCCATGGCAAAGTAGTCGAGTTCCTTCTTCATCAGGAAACCAGCTGCCTTCTGGGGCAGATTTACTCCCACCATGGAGCTGGGGGAGAGGAAAAGAGAGAGGAGCAGCCATTAGAGAAACAGAGGTGGAAGAGGATGGAAAAAAGTCAATCGTATTTAAGATGCTTATACATAAAATGTGAGACACATTAATGTCTTTGAAAACCTCTTTATAAAAAGGAGTTTAACAAAGTCTATCACTGCTGATGTCCTCCATTAATCACCACTGTACCCGGACAGCCTGCTCACCTGTGGGCTCTGTGAGCCGTGCCAAAGGCGTCGTTAACGTATACATCTCCCAGTTTGGACAGAGACGCCCTGAAGGAGTCAGTCTGCTCCTGGGAGGCCTTGGTCTGAGGGACAAAAATAAAGACAGCACAAGAGTTAGAGAAGAAGACAGAATGAAAGAACAAACCTGTATCAGTGGCTGCATTTCATTTGAATTTAATATGGACACTGAGCTGCTGCTGAGTGCATTGAAAAACATCCACAGCCAACTTTAATTCAGTCGGTGCATTGTGGATCAGGTTCCTGCTGCACTTTAACAGGCAAAGGTCATGACTGTGAGACTGGAGGGCAGAAAAAGGTCAAGAGGGCTCCTCAGTGCCGTTCAAATGTCAGACATGAGCACAGTCAGATCACTGCTTCCTACATTTCCCGTTTGATGATGGATTGTACTCTTGAAAACTAGTGACAAGTTATTGCTGCGTTGTTACTTTTCCTCAAACATTTGTTAGAGAGGTTACTATGCTTGTGTTTGTTGCCTATCTACTGCCAAAACAACACTAAAGTGTGTCTTTCACGCTTTTGTAGGGTTATCATATGGAGCTGGGGCACTAATTATTTGAGAAATTGAGAAATAGAACATTGAGAAATGTTTTTTTATAATGAAATGAAGTGTAAAAACTTCACTATGTGATACCGTACAGCAGTACAGTAGAGACCGACTCACACAGGCTGCATACCAACCAGGCCTCTCAGGACAGGAAAAGTAACACATCCAGCCAGGACAGCCCACTGACCTTCACGATAAATGTCAGCGGGACAAGGCTGCCGATCCACTCCAGAATCAGCACAGTCCTGAGCCTGCGTCTGTTTTTATATCAGACCATTTGCATCTCAGCAGAAAGACCAAGATTATGGTCATCGCTCAGATGCCAAATTCCCTTCCTTGCTGCCTTCAGAGGGTATGAAAGCAGACACTTAGTGGCTGAATGATAAGGAGGAGGGGCGGAATAGAGAGAGCTGTTGTCTGGCCCTTTGCAGACGATGCACAAGGTTTAAACTTCAAATACAAAGAGCGCACAGACAACACACAGCTCAGCAGACTCCCAGCAGACACTGCAGCCCTCCTCACCATGACGTCATGAGACGGTGACGCAGCTCTTTTAGAGGGACACTGCAGCTGGAGTGACTGTGCATTTTCCTCCAGGAACCCAGGAGACCAAGCAGTGAGAAATTCTGCAGGACAGAGTCTCCTGCTAACGGTCCCACAGCCCGAGCACAATCTGTGCTGTCAACCCACCCCAACTGACATTTGGACTGAAATGGGTTACTTTAAATTTTCACTGGGGAAACAACCCAAGTTGCCAAAAAACATTTTAAATCAGCTCAGTCTGGTATCACAGAGCACAACAAGTACCTGAAGTGAAACTAACACTGCCAAAGAGCTATACTTTCATCATTCCAAGATTAAATGATAATTTATGGGTGAAGGACTGAATAAATTGTAATATCTAAGGTAAGTATAAACAAGATTTATCTTTGCTGCTAACTAAATTAAAACCAAACACATGAAGCACCAAATTCTGCTGAACCTCGAATAAAAACAACAAAAACTGTGTTTCCTCAGTCAGAACAGGCTGCTGGGAGACTCACCTTGTTTCCAGAGGCGTCCTTGCCCTTTCCCTCCTCGGCGACGTGGAAGCGGAGGTTCTCCAGCAGGATGACTGATCCGGCGGCGGGGTTAGCGCAGGCAGCCTCCACCTCCGCACCCACACAGTCCTTCAGGAAGGTAACATCCCTGCATAGACCCAGAAGAACAGTTTCTTTATTAAAGTTAGAACTTTTGAGATTTTCATTCTATCAAAGTCCATTTTACCTGTCAATTTATTAGAATTATAAATTCATCACTTTCTTTAAAAAATTAACTGAATGTGTCAAGAGGAAAACATGATTAGGTAGCAAGTTATACAGTCCAGTAACTCACTTTCCCAGCAAGGTCTTGAGCTCAGCTGCAACAGGCTCCAGGGAGTATTTCTCAGGCACAAAGTTCCCATCAGGACGGCCCAGGTGGCTCATCAGCACGACAGACTTGGCCCCATGGTCCAGGCAGAATTGGATGCTGGGAACGGCTGCCTTGATCCTGAAAATTCAAAAAGAAAAGAGCCCAAGAGTTCAGCAAAACCCCCCTTATAATTTTCCTCCTGCTTTCTTTCTACTGGGTTTTCTACTTCATTAAAAATTTAGAGAAATGTAGATTTATTTTTTTGTTTGCATTGGAAACCTTTTGCTGTGGCCTTCACTAACTTGATTGATTCTCCATGATTGTTTTTCCTGCTAGAACAGAGGAGCTGCTGCAGAAATGAGACAGACTTTACCTCTGGTTGTTTGTGATGTGCTTGTCCTTCATGGGAACGTTGAAGTCAACCCTGGAAGAAAAAGAGATATAATCCAATAAAAAGGTGTGTAGCACGTTAAAAAGGCATTTTATTTGTGTTTGTGCAACTCACATGTCTAATGTTTCAGTGTAATGTCAGACTCTTGCAGCTGACAACTAAATTCTCACTCACTCTTCTATACAACAAATTTGTTTTGTTTCTGCATTGCATTGTGGTAACTGTAGATTACTAAACATCAGTTCACATTATCATATTATATTAGTATCAATGAGAACATTCCATATGCTTTTAGACCCCAAAAACAGCAATGGTCCCCAGTCTGACAAACCAAATGCACCGAGTAGATGAAAGGTTTATTGGTTTTAATCAGTCTTTACAAAAACTCCACTATTAGCTGACCTTTAATTCAGACAGGGCCAGTGGGAGAAAGGCTTTTCTCCATTTGTAGCAGCAGCAGCAGCACTGGCATCTCGCGTTGCTCTGCCCACTGAGCTGGTTGCATGTTCAACCCTGTAGCGATGCACAGTGGCAGCTCACGCGAACATGCTGCATCTCGTACTCCAGTTGGTTACATAACCACCTCCCGCCTCTCTCTGTCTGTCTGAGGACCTGATGCACCGAGACACATGATCAGCCTGCACACACACACACACTGCACCCACTGCGATCCATTGTCTTAATCTAAAACCAAACAGTCAGCAGTCCAACGGCTCAACGCAACACTCAGCCACCTACCACCTGTGGTAGTTTTATTCTATTTAATTGTTCCTTCTGTTCCTCATTAGTGTGGGAATGCATATCGCCAAATGTTTTCTTGCATCATTTACAAACGAACACAGGCCTCAGGCAGGTATCATAGGCAGAGCTGCTCTGGAGGCAGAAACAAGCGCAGTGCATGAGTCACATCGTGGGTGAAGCTAAGGAAGTGCAGTTATTTGCAGCACGTGTTAGCTACTGGCATATTAGAACACACAAAACTTTCTATGGCTCCAGCTATTCAGATAGACTCAACCAATGAACCCAACGCAGGTGAACCACCTTCCCTGTCTTCAATGCACACACCACCTCCCCTTCACTCCGTCTTAAAGATAGAAGTTCAAAAATCTCATACATTCGGCATGCTATGACTGGCCCTTGGTGTGATATTAATTAACCCAGAGCAGCACACTTAGTCCACACAGAGACTAACTAAACGGTAAACTGCCTTTACAACACTGAGCTGTGCAGGCTGGGGGCTGCTGCTGCTGCTGCTGCTGCAACCGGTGAACCTTGTCCTATGCCGCCTGTCGTTGCATCACTATCGCGAACCAACATGGCCCTCTGACATTTCCACACAGGGTGTCAGTTTCAAGTGCACTTTCTGTTGCCACTGACATTCAAAGTCTGTAGGAATATCAAGGGATTAAATGGCAAACAACACATTCAACTAAAAATAAAAGTGTTGTATTTCAGGTAGCTTTATAAGCATTATTTTGTATTATTAAAAATGTAATTAAGATCTGTTAAACTGACTCTCGCAGCATGTGGTGAATTTTAGTTTAACGTGAAGGCCCAAATCTCACTGCTATTAGTGATTCAGTCAGTTGCATCCATGCAGCATCTCCTCAGAGGCACGTAACATGGATGGAAAACGTGACAACCAGCTAAACTCACTTCCTGCCCTCTGTTCACTGTTGAATGGGCATGACTCACACACCGCCAACCACCACGTTTGTGTCTTCGCATCAGCACTATGGGATAACTACACAGTTGATAGCTCGGGTAGGACATGTTAGGGCTGTGAAAGGTCTATTACCTGACGTCAAATAATCCCATTTCCGATTAGCCGCGTAGGCTGATGAAGCTAAGAGATAGGCCATAAACGCTCACCTCATAATGACGCGCTTCCCCTTCACGTCCACCTTGTCCAAGGTGAGTTTGGTAGACAGAGACATGTTGCTGGTTTATCTTGTTTTTTTTCCTGCACCTTCCTTGCTGGATCTCCTCCGCCTCCTCCGGCTGACTGTTGGTTCGATACCGAATGACAGCGGTGACCTTAGCGCAGCGCGTATGGACACTGGCGGGGCGGGGCAGCGCACACTCCCCCGCAGGTCATTGGTTACAGGAGGAGGACAGGCTTGCATTTGATTGGATTCAGTTGCTGTCACTTGTCTGACGTAAAAATCATGTTCCCAAACAACTATGGGTTTATAAAAGCTATAATGAGGTTTTATCATAAATCCATTGATACAACTGTTAATTTTATTTACACTTCTGTAATTTTTTACAGGGGAATGGGAATACACATTATGTTAATTGTTTAAACTATAAGACAAAAATATAACAAGACATTACAGGATCGAAAATACCTTTAAGTAAATGCATAAAATAAGAGGTAATCACAATGATGATAGATGAGTGGTGATTTGCATTGATTTCATGCCCCCCCCATATTTACAGGTAATT
Organism: Psettodes erumei; assembly: GCA_016785225.1. Lineage (NCBI taxonomy): Eukaryota > Metazoa > Chordata > Actinopteri > Pleuronectiformes > Psettodidae > Psettodes > Psettodes erumei. Next base: position 1,088,508 of record JAFBJZ010000411.1, read on the forward strand.
TTGATAATGACTTAAAACACTAACTAGCTAAGCTACTGTCTGCAACAAGTTCATGGCTTAAAAGAAGAAACAAGCGGTAGTGGAATCATATTTTAATTTATTTTCACAAAGTAACGTTGGAATAGGCACAGGCATTCACTTTCTGAACACACAGCAGATATTCATTATTCATCTGTACAACCACGGGATTTAATAGCCGAGACATGGGTCTGCATGGCAGCTCTTCACTCCTCTGGCTCTCTCCACTCTTTGGGCATGATGCGTCCGACAGGTGACAGATTCCAAACAATGCCAGACTGAGTCACCACCTGCATGAAGGCAGCAACACATAATTTAATCACAAAACATTTTTTATTATCCTTTATCTGTTTGCTGAGGGATAGCATACATTGTCATAAATTTAAAAAATCTTTCAGGCCTTTACACAATGAAATTCAACTTTAAATCCAATTTCACATCAAACGTAAGTCGAGGACTAAAGAGACGGTTGTCTGTCAAGGTCTGCAACAGTACATTTGTCAGTACAATCTTTGTGTATATAAATGATCTTTAAAATAGCAAAGGGATAAAGGAGATGAATGAAAATGCATAAAAATATACAAACAAACTGAAATTATGGACAAAAACATAGGAAAAAAGAAATCAAAAGATAAGAAATAAGCATCCACTCATTAGAAACTTTCTAATTTATTTGTTCATATTTCTCTCTTTTGATGAACCTTTGATCTTTTGCTTATTTTTTCTTTACCAAATCCATCCGTCATACCTGCATCTGTGAAATCATTTTCCCAAACTGCTATAAATATCTTTCACATTTAAAATAATAAAACGTTCTTCACACAAACATGTTGGGTAATACAACAATAAATATGCTCAGATCGCCCTCCAGTGGATAAAATTAACAGCTGACATTCAGAGAAGGATATCTGAACAAAAGTCATTTGGTAAATACCATCTAGTGTGTACAGAATAAAAAAGGGGGTTGTGTGACTTCCCTCAGGTCAGGACAGGACAGGACAGGACAGGACTCGACTAAAGGAATCATCCTGACTTGACAAAACGTGTGACTGGACTTGCCCAAGCGAAAATGACTTTGGCCTTGGTGGAGACTTGGACCGTATAACTTCATTCACATTTCTGCTACTTACGTATGCCCACACAGCCGTGCAGAAGACAGCTCCACCAACCAACAGGCCGTTGCCGTACTTGGCATGAAAGTCATGGTTAGCAGAGGATCCGTGCCTCACCTGCCGCACGGCCTGACCTGGATGTGACAACAAGAAACAGTTTTAATGGTAATGAGTTACATACCGAACTATTACTAACTTTTTATTTTTTAAGACTTCCAACTATCAGCATTTTTTAGTTCTCTTTATAGCTTTGGTTAATATGAAGCTGAAAATAATTATAATAAAATGTAAAATGGGCACAAAATGGTTCCAAAAAGTGGAAATTTATGCAAACTAATGGTATAAAATAAAAAGGGCTGAAGTAAATTATAATAAGGATAATAATACTTTTGCCCCTTGAGATGAAATGATTACTTAGGAAATTATTTGATCAACAGAAACAAAACAAATAATAACCCATATAGATAGTGGAAATTATCATACATGTACAGCCATATTTGATTCAATGTGTTAATCCCATATTACAGTCGTTCCTAACATTTACAAGACACGAAAAATGCCTCCGCATTTAAAAAATGAAACCAAATTCCCCCAAATGGTTTTAAATTAAAAAGGTAAAATTATTATTTTTGATTGAGTACATTTATTATTCCTGGACTGTCAGTAATACAAAACATCTGAAGGTGTCAAAATTAGGAGCATTTTGGAACATTTGGTGGCATTTTAGAGACTCAACAATAACCAGCAAATGGATAAATAAGAAAAACAGTCATAACATTGCATTTCCCAAAATTGTAACATCTCCAGTGGTCATATTAGACGTTGTGTTAAATAATTAATGGTGATACTTAAATATTGTCTGAATACACCGCGAGGCAATAATTATGAGTACTAATCCTTTCAGAATGGTCTGAAATATTTAGCCAGCTGAGAAGACTGTCCTTATTTGACCTTTCTTTATCACAGACTAATTTATTAAATTTTCATGGGTATCATTTTGACAGTTCACCATGGCCTAATTTCCATTATTATTCCAAAAGAAAACATATATTACAAGCAAGAAAGCTCATCATTATCGGACAGAGACTTCCAGAAATACAAATACTTCTAACTAAATAACTACTTACACTTGGGGAAGTACTAGATGTAAGCTACTTAATTCAATAAACAAGTCTGTTTTGTATCGGCTTATGGAGGAAGTGCTAAAGTTAGCTAGTTAACAGCAGGCTGTTAGCACGCCGACCACGGTCACCGACCAAACAGACGCCTGCCAAAGTTGTAGTCAACTGATCTTACTCCGCCATTTGGGTTAAATATCCACACAAGCCAAATATTTGTATGAAACCCCGTTTACGTACCGGTAACATTGACTGCAGCTTTAGCAAACCGGTACATGCTGTTTCGCTTGGTGACTCCAGATACCCTTGAAGAACGAAAGCGTAATATGGCCGCTGCGAGTATACACACAGGATATGACGATGTGTTAACGTCGTGAGCATGCGTCGACAAAACGCAATCGCTAAATGCGTAAATTAATTAACGGAGTAAACACAATCATTCGGTCAAAAGAAACACACCAACACAAATTAATTTTCAGTTATTTGTCTCAGAAAAATAACAACTCACCAGACTACTCACCAGAATAGGTTTATACTGTGAAGGTTATAGAGAAAATGTTATGAAATTCCCCGCTCGAACACCGTGTCAGGATGGCCGAGTGGTCTAAGGCGCCAGACTCAAGGATAAACTCCTTCCGCATTGAACGGGACTTCTGGTCTCCGAATGGAGGCGTGGGTTCGAATCCCACTTCTGACACATACCTTTTTGGAGTTGTTCATTAAAGATAACTACAGCGATGAAAATCGTGAACCACACTAGTCATCAAAATACGCAGGCGCAGCACTTGCAATCCTGTGAAAACTTTGAGCAGTGAACTTTTAATCAAATTGTGCATACGGAGATGTTTATAGATTTATACACGTGTTCACTTTAGGGACCTCCAGTTTGATGATAATAATGCGACATATTGTGAAAAGTAATAAGTAATACCCCAAATTGAGTGTACAACTTAAGATAATAGTTATCTGTTCCAACATAGTCATTAAAAATCGTATTATCATATTGAAATAGACTACAAACCTTAATTTTGTAGTTTTCTTTATTAAATCAAAATATCATTCAGGATTATAATGACATTAAGGTTCTGTATGTCTGTGCATAGTGAAAATGTTCCCTCATTGAATCTGTTTTTTTTTTTATGGAAAGTGGCCAGTCTCTCCAGTTTTACAGGGATGATGGTGGCAAAGAAAGTATTGTTTAACAGATTTTTTTTACACAGAGAAAAATTTCTACAGTCACAACTTCTTCCATATACTGTAACATCAGGATTATGAATAAACAATATATCCTTGCAAATAAAGTCTGTGCAGTTTAACAGACACAATTTTGGGGGAAAAAAATCTGCTGGTCTGTTTTTCACAACTTGGACTGTATAATATTGCTGAAAAAGTATGTGATTAACAATCACTTTTTTTGTTTGTTTTTTAATCTTTAATTAGTCGCCATCGCAAACTGTCACCTATCACCTACCTGAAGCCAGTTCTTTGTACTTTGACCATTTTGACACTCTTCTTCTGCACCATGTAATGAACTGTTAACATTAAAACATGACTGTATGTGAACATTCAATGTACAATTTACACAAACCGCAAGCCCTTATGTTTGAGAAGCTGAAACCAGAGATCGGTCAATATTTTAACCTCAGATATGACTAGTGTTAATACTGAGTATTAAAGATCTCTGAACTTGCAGAACAAAATCCTTAAGATCAGTTTAGGAGAAAGAGTTGTCAATAGAACTCAGCACTGAAAATCAGACATTTTAAATCTGGCATAAATGTACAGGACAGTTCAGATTAGCACATACATTTGATGTGTTGGAATGTAAAAAACAAGTGAACTTCATCCTCCTCTTGTATGAAGATCTGACAAAAAGCAAAAGAAAAGCAAAACAAAGACCACATTGTCTCTTATATAATGGTCATAAAGGCTATAAACCAGCAGATCTGTGAAAATATTTTTTCCAGAAAAAGTGCTTGTGTTTATGTGATGAAAAATATTAACTTCAGTTTGTCAGGTTTTGTCCAATTACCTGTGTTGTCACTCCCTTTAGAGGAGAATTGTGCCTTTAACCTGGTTTTTATTCTGAATTACTCATCATGGGTTGTGCAAATTCTGCACTTACCACCTCCATTGTCGAGATTCAAGAGATGTAGTTCAAGCTAAACGTTGTTAACCAGGGTGAGCAATCCTCCTAAAAACCTTCATTTCATTCTCTGTTTCTTGTTTTCAAAATGAACTTGGATTTTACATTTAAAACATTTTATTCTGAATTTTAAGTGAGTCTAGTTCCTGAGATAATAAATTTCAAAAAGCAAGCAGAGCCAAACCTAGTAATGCGTATGACCTGCCATAAAATTGCAGTGATATTAATATTAAGTGTGTATCAGAGCTGTAGATCGTCACACTGATGTGACGGGCTTTTACTGGGATGACCTGAACAACACTGATCTCTCTCTTTAGACAACCAACTGGCATCAACTTCCAGGACTTCATAAATTGTTGGAACTGGTCCTCGAACTTCTTGAATTCTTGATTTTTCACAACAGCCTAAAAAGGATCCATGTTTATGTTTAACTGATCTAAGCTCTAACAACGCTCCACAGATCAACATCGGAATGCAGTATATTTAACTGTTAATGCCGCCTAACCTTCACATAGCATAAATGGAGATGAATGGAATTCAGGTGGCATATAAAATCCAGGATTGTGCACTAGAATGCATATAGATGATGGAGAACTTTTCTCTAAGCTGTCCTAACAGGAGGCAACCAGCATCAAATTACAAACATTAAGGCATCTATCATTTTCTCCCTCTTCGTCACTTATTTTCTAGTCCGACTTTTTGTCTTTTCCTTCCTCGTCATCTGTGTACTCTGTGGGATCCTCTCCTGGTTTCAGAAGCTTGCCGATGTAGTCATACTTGACTGCAGTGGTGAAAAATAAAGAAAATAGGCAAATGAATCACAGGCTGAAGAGCAATGATTTCTCAGACAGCGATTAAAGGATAAAGCAGGGACACTCTGTTCAGTGGACACAGCCAAGGTCTTTTCGCAGTGCTTTGCACCCGTCTGACTTTACTGGAATTTATTCCTGTAAAATTATTTATCACCTAATATTTGACTTGTCTGACATTTGAAGAAAATAGCAATACGTGTTTATTTATATTTAAGATTTTGAATCTTAGCAACCACTCAAAGTGCTTTACACTATATATATAATAATGGTAATGTGAAAGTATGACGTAGTCACGTCTCTACTCACAGGTGAACTGAGTCTCCCACTCAGAGAGGCTCTCCTGCTGCATGGTGTTCAGGTCAGACAGGTCGTCATGTTCATCTTTAAGCGCCTCTTTCTCCAGGCAGAATGTAGCCAGACCTCTGGATGCATCTCTGCCTGCAAACACTCCATACGGCCCCTCTGCAAGACAAGATGAGGCACGAGAGCACGCAGTGAGGTGAATGCCAATGTTCTGCTTTGTTAAACTTTGTGATTTTCTTTTCACTTTGTTTAAAGCTCTTGTATCTTTCTTTTTTTTCAAACATTTGGAAAATTTTCACTTTTTAACAATACCCACGCCTACATGTTAAAGGCTCAACAGCCTGCAGCAGCTACGTGTTATTAAAGTGTCCCTGGGCAAGACCAAACGTTAATTTTGATAAATCCCTGAAATTAAACAATCTAATGCAATATTTCCGTGGTCGTGCAGCGAACTGAAAAAAGTTCGCATGACAGAGAGCAATCATGTTGGCCAGAGGTTACACGCAACAGAGGTTACAAGCTGAGATGAGTTTAAAGAAAACGAGGTCTGACTCTGAGGCTGTTTCCAGATGGCTAAAATGTCACGATAAGCGTGACAGAGCAGATTCTTATTTCACACATCTGGAGAGGATGAAGAAGTTGCAGCACGATTTAACAGCCTGCATTAGGGGTTAGTGGTTAGGGTTGACACCCAATGCTAATTTCATTTATATAATCCGTACTGATCGTTATTATAGCAGAGTAATGTTAAAATAAAGCGTCAACTAATCATTAATTGTCTATGGTTTCACAACCAACGATTCACACATCATTAAAAGTGCACTGGGTATCTATTTGCAGTGGACAGGGAAATATAAATTCACCGTTTGCAGAACGAGTCATGATACGATATTGTCAATACCATTTAACGCGTTTTCGTTCTGGAACATGGACACGGCCATAAAACGTGGCGGCATTCAGGTTATCTTATTTTGCGCTGGCAGGCTCCACTGCCTGCATAGACGATCTCTGGTTTCAAGGCTACAGCAGCTTCTCTGTTGTGAAACGCGATCTCAGCGATCAAACTAAAGGGGGTGTGGCTCTCGCCTCGAGTTTAAAAAGTCCACCTAAAATTGCAAATAATAACTTATATTTAATATAATATCAGTGAAATTACAACAAATAAACAACATTTCACGGAAAACCAACGACCACGTCGTGCTAAATGTCGTTGCTTTGGCAACACGAAAGGAGTGACGAAACAGTCACGAACATCTTCACGCGGACGGGTGGGCTATCGTTACCTGGCCCGTAAAACTTCTTGCCCCTGGTCACGTCGAACACTTTCCCGTTGACGGCCATGAGGATCCTGGGGTTCTGCAATCCATCGTAAGGCTTCAACTCCGCAAGAGTAAAATCTCTCTTTTTCAGTTTAGGCAGCGGCTGTTCCACCTCGCCGAGCTCCGGCGGCTTGTCCCCGCGGAAGATTTTGTACAAGAGGAACAAGCAGAGGCTGAGCAGGGTCAGATTCAGCGGGGAGGTGAAGATCTCCTGAAAAATGCCTCCAGAACTTAACTCGCTTCCCTCTGATTCAGCCATGTTGGCTCCTCTCTCTCCCTCTCTTCGGTGTGAATGTTGGGGTGGGACTCGTGGATCTCACGGATCCTGAACCAATCCCCTGCTGCAGCCTCGCAGGCAGCGGTTCACTGTCTAGGCCAATAGGATTATTCTAACTGCGTGCTAGCTTTTGTAATATTCATTATAGTGTAGTCTTAGCGTTTCACGATATGCGTCTGTCTTATTATTTATAATTCATGGCTGCATTCTCACAAGTTCCATTGTTGATAAAAATGTTCATCGTTTCATAGTTCACAGATTATTTATTTAGTCGATAAACTATTCTGACATAGACATCTGAAGATATTATCTAAAATGTAATGACGAATTCATCTTTCAAATGCAGCATAGTAATAGAATAATGAAATTAAATGAAATCTTGTTATTTTACTTTGAAGTTGGGTTTTGACACAGGGTCCCTCTACAAGAAGAAGACTACATAATGGGGAATGGAGGACCAGCCATGCATTTTATTGACTTAAGTGGTGCATTTTTTTTATTTATTTATTTATTTTATTATTATTATTATTATTATCAATCGCAAAAATTTGCGATTAATCAAACAATGAAGACCCAGGTAGTATGATCTTAACCTCGGGCGTTCGACCGTTTACAGGCAAAAGTGAGCTTCCACGACTCGTTGCATTGGCCAACTGAACTTCACAACATCCGGTGATTGTGTCATGCAAATTCGCGCACTTCCGTCCTATGGAAACCGCCTCTCTCACCGTGGTTCCCACCCAAACAAACAAAGCTCAGTTGGATATTTTTCCCCTCAGAAACGTAAAACAGCCCTGCCTGCGGCCAGCCGGTCCCCGTCAGTTAGCTGGATTTGTTCCCAGAGAATGGGGCTCCTGTAAATCACAGACCATGTTTACCGCGCCTGTTTGTAACCTTATCTAACTTACGGCTCGGCTTGCTCGTAATTTTAGCTGTTGCTCAATAGTGTAAGTCAGGTTACCCAAGCTAGCTGCCACTCTCTGGGTCCAGTCCGCAGCCGGTTTTGCCAGGCTGGGCAGAAATGACGAGCGTTTTTACTTTAAAACCGGTGTGGTAGTCACGGACAGTCTGACAGTTTCGGTTTGGCTCCGGATCGTAAGAACGATCTGTTGAAAGAAGCTCGCTACTAGGTGAGTTTTTTCAATGTTTTTATATGGTGCTGAAGTTAGCTAGGCTAGCTCTCACACCCTGCTTACCAATAATGCTGCTGGTGTTTTGGCCATGTCATGTTGAAGTAAGTGGACAACTCATATCTTTGTGCAATCTAATCAAACGTTACCTGTTTTTTATTTAGGTGATTCAAATAAAGTATAGTTATCAATCTACAGAGGGGACAGTAGCTTATTAGCTTTTTACAGCTGAACAATTTTAAATACAGCAAAAGTCATTGTGGAGCTAGAGCATGTTCGTTTTAATGTTCAGTCTTCAAATGATGATTTTCTTTTTCTAACTAAACGCAAATTGTGTTTATGACATCATTATTAGTGTCACTCATGTGCTGTGCATCCTGTCTTTTCATCACACAGCACACTGAGCAGCCCAGCAGCTCCCTTGTTAAGTAAACCTCCCCCTCTCTGTTTGCTGTGCTGCCATCTCGTCCTGGGCTGGTCTGTACTCAGTTACTATGAGTGCAATGCGTGTGGATGCCAAAGTGGTGATGCTGGGAAAGGAGAGTGTGGGGAAGACCAGCCTGGTGGAGAGATATGTTCATCATCGCTTCTTGGTCGGCCCATACCAGAACGTGAGTGTCAGCTGCTCTGCTTCAATATCCATGTCAGTCTGTTGCTGATTTCCTGCCCGCTGCTCTGATAGAAAGCGTTATTTATATATTTAGGCCTGGGGGCAATAGAGGTCAAGTCTTTGCTCATCATAAAGCATAAAAGCATGGATCAAATCTCTGGATGCGGTAATGTTTCAATATGTTTCTTTAAACACATAATGCATTGGACTGGCATCTTTGTAAAAATCTTACACATTGACATTTGGTATAGGACAACATGGTTAGCACAGATTAACAAGGGAACACTATGTACTCCAGATAGTGCTGACATATCACTCTAACCCTGCGTTATCCTGTCTCCCATTAGTGGCCATTTGGGAGTGTTTTCTATGGAAGTTTAGACGGAGAGTACCCACAGTCCACAGAGACCTTTTTTCCATCCACAAGTGTCTAATGCTTGACTGCACTTGTTTTCTTTTCCTGACAGACTATTGGTGCTGCCTTTGTTGCCAAACCAATCCAGGTGGGAGAGAAAGTGATTACCCTGGGCATATGGGTACGTTAGAAGGCTATGTCATATAAATCTTGGCTCTTCTGAGTCTTGGTCTACATCAGACTCTGCAGCAGTGCCAGCGTTTAGCCAGATGAGATCTATAAACGTATCGCCGATAACGGCCTTATAGCCAATCGCATCACATTAGCTCCCTTCATCCTAGTAAGTACCACAAATTATATTCTGCCACACCAAGTCACAGAGTAGTAACTACAGAAACACTTAAGATACCAATATTATGCTCTCTGTTTGGACAATGGAAAGGGAAAAACATGCTGTCTAAAAATAAAATGTGTTATTGCCCTCAGCTCTCTCGTATATTGAAATTAATTAGTATAGTAAATTTATCTTTGAATACATTTTGAACATGTGATTTAAAGAGAGTGAAATCAGATGCACAACAATGACATTACTGTACAAATGAAAATGCTCCCTGTCCCTCTCACTGTATAAATGTGGAATCTGTGAAGGAAATAACAGAAGGTCCATTACTGTTGCAGAAGTTTTACACTTTTTTGTAGCTGTGAGGGGAGATTGGCTCAGAGACACACAACTACACTTAAGCCATTTAACATAAAGGTAGCAGGAAGAAGGGTCTTCTCTTGATTTTTCTTACCATCACCCTCTCCTCTCCTCTCCTCTCCTCCTCACCCAGGATACAGCTGGATCAGAGCGCTACGAAGCTATGAGCAGAATCTACTACAGAGGAGCCCGGGCAGCCATAGTATGCTATGGTAAATCTGCACTGTTTCTAATCATCTTATGGAGAGCTTTCAGGTGCCATAACTCAACCCCCATGTGCTTGGCAACTGCTCAGAACAGCTGGATGCTTTTCGATGTTGCCAGCTCCATATGCACTGTAGCTGGCATCCACCTAAAAAATTACTTGTCAGGATAACAAGTGACTGAGGGTGGTAGAATGACAGGATACTGTGTGTAAGTACAAGGCAGTTTACCACTGTACAAATCTATACAAATTAAGAGAATTATTCTTTTTCTTGATAATGCTAATAAAATGTTTCTCTGTAGATTTGTACAAAGAGGACTGTATGCCCAAAGCAAATCTGACTGACTGAATTTGGAAATACTACAAGTAAAAAAAAAGTCAGGTTAAGACTTGATACTTGATACACATTTTCTAAATGGTTTTCTTCTCTCTCTCTCTCTTTGTTCCACATTAAGGAACTTTGCGTCTTACAAAATAGATCATGGCATTTCCCACTGGATTACTCACACCGCTGTCATATTTTATTTAATGTCTTCTTTTGGGTCTACTGGCCTTATTCTTCTTAACTTCCACCTTCTTTCTCTAGATTTTATTTCAACAGTATTTTCCATCCAATTTTTTTTAACATCATCTGCACAAGTTGGAGGTTGTGTCGCTTACTCTATCTTCCTTTTAATTATATATATATTTTTTTACTTAAATCTGTAGAAGTGTATGGATAGCATATGGAGACTGAGAAAATGGAATGCTTCATTGAATACTCATTGAGTCAGCCGGCTGTTGGTGACTTAAAGTTGTCTTTGACTTTCAGATCTGACTGACAGCAGCAGCTTCCAGCGGGCTCGGTTCTGGGTGAAAGAGCTGCAAAACTGTGAGGAGGTTCGAGTTTTTCTAGATTAAAGTCATATGTAATATATCTATCAGTATGTGTGGTGGTAGTTTAGCAAAATGAGTTATTGTGTAAACTTAACAGGGATTGGGTACTGTTTGGGTGCTCAGTGGGAGTTGTGTTTAATGGTGTATATGGTTTCTGTAGTGTCTATATGTCTATAGTTGTATGTATGGCTGTACTACTATAGTTGTCAGCTACTTGAAACTGAAAAATTACAGGTAAAAAGTCAAAGTAGCCAGTTAAACCTGTGTACTGTCTACCTGTCATTCAATAACTTTGTTTTTTTTTTGTTTTGTGAACTCCAGCACTGTAAGATCTACCTGTGTGGTACTAAAAATGACCTGATTGAAGCAGATCGGAGCTTGCGTCAGATCGACTACCACGATGCTCAGGACTTTGCTGAAGGTAACTATAGTATCACTGTTGCAATCCTGCCCTCTTTCACTGCTGTAAAAACTGAAGTGGCACATGGACAAAATTTCTGTCCTTGCAGCCTGACTGACATCTAACCAAGATTTTGTTGCTTTTGCAGAGATTGGTGCACAACATTTTGAAACCTCCAGTAAAACAGGAAATAATGTGGGTGAGTCACAACTTTGGTCATCTGCAGACCGCATTTAACATGAGTGGATGGTCCACTGAGGAAGTAGGTTTCCCTCTGAATTCTAACTCTGAAAACCAACATAGTGGATAATTAGTTTAATAATAGTTAATTCTTAAGGAAAAACACTGTTTAATGCCAGTTTCAGATATGTAGAAAAGTAAAACTAAAACACAAGAAAAGTCAGTACAACATCACGCCACCCGCCTCCTGGGTGAAATTTATGAATATCAAGCAAAGTGCTTTACATAAAGCATGTCAACAATATGAATGAAGAGATTCAGACCTTAATCTCTTGCCATTAATTTCTTAGATAAAATTTAACAGGATGTTCACTGGAAGAAAAGCAGGTTCAATGTACCTCTTCTTCTTCTTCTTAAAACATCACTTACCAACTGAGCAGTGGCACTGCTCTCCCACACACAAGGTGCTGAATATTGCACTGACATGATGGACACCTACTGCATGTCAATATAGATGGATGAAAAGACAGAAGCGCAACAGAGAGCAATCAGCAGGACCAAATCCCTGTAATCCTTGTAAAGCATGTCAATGCTAATCATCTTTTGCACAGATTTGACAAGCACGTGTCTTTACTGACAGCCTTCCATTCATTTCAGTTCACTGTAGAGCATATTGCAATTACATCTTGAATCAAAAAACGCCTATACCCTGTTCCCACATTCTTGCACTCAACATGTAATGTGGTAAAATCTCAGCTAGCTCAATGGAGGCAGATTTTGGAGGCTCTCTCACAAAAAGGTGGCAAAGAGGTGTTCTGTTGTAACTGCCTGCAGCACAAATCAACTGTAAATCAGGTATTAGGAATGTGAGTGGACTAGTTTTCAGCAGGTCATAGCGTGTGAACGAACAGATGGAAACTGACCGGTGTCATTCTTCCTCTTCTTGTCAGATGAGTTATTCCAGAAAGTTGCTGAGGATTACAACAGCACTGCCTTCCAGTATATGACAGGTGAGTGCTTGAAGCATGTACACTTCTTTTGCATGTATATATCCTCTTTGTAGCCTTAAAGGGATTCGGAGGTTTTGGAGATGCCATGGAAAGACAGCAACAACTCTTTCTGGGTGGCCTACAAGTGTCTGGTGCTGGTGGAGAAGATTGACAACATGAAGCATTTAAAAGGAAAGCCCAGTAATCTGCTGCTTTTCATTAAAGACAAGAGTATGCTTGAAACAAAAAAGTGCATGCAAGTGTTTACGGCCACCCTCGAAGCCTCGTCTTTCTAAAAACTTTCTAAAAAGCTACAACAGCACACTCTTTCAGACAGTCCTTCATTGATTGATTCATGGCATTGCACTCGGTCGCACTTGGTTTCGCTGACAATGAAAGTGATAAAAGTAGTTGTGTGAAGCATTAAAAAAAAGCTTAAAACTTGCCCAAGATCTGAAAGGCATAGTAGGGTTTGGGTTGTATTAAAGGAATAACCAAGTGTTGGTTCAGCACAGAAAATAAGATCAGCATTAAAATTGATCCCTGGGGAACACCACATGCAACAGAAAACTTTTCAGGCCACACAAATGTGAAAAACTAGTTCAGAGCACAAAATGTGTCTGGAATTAGATGAAATCACTGCACTGCACCGCTAAATATGAAGTTACAGCCAGCAACCAGTTAGCTTAGCTTATTGCAGAGACAGAAAATGGGGAAACAAATAGCCTGACTCTATTCAAAGGTAACAAAATCAAAGAACTCATTTAAGAAAAATAAAAGTCGACATACAACATTTTCCCCTCTGTTTCAGCAGAGGACACTGCCGTCGACTTGGGCCAGAAGAAAGATTCTTATTTCTACTCTTGTTGTCACAACAACTGATGCTGAGCAGCAGGAAGGGAAACAAAAGCGGTCACATTCCCTCCGCTGGAGTCAGACCTGGATATGCTGGATGGGTGTCAGATGCCTCCACTCTGGATCTGGTATCCAAATCACAGAAAAAGAAATCAGCCGGTACTGTTTAATACGTTGTTAGATATGTTTATTTCTTTTGTGCCATAAAGAACCGAGGAGTGCTAGAGTTTATGGAGGAAGAACTGCTACAGCTGCAACTGTGACTGGGTGGAGAGGGATTTAACAACTAACACTTCCAACTTTCACCCACATAAACTGGTCAGTTTTCTGGCTAGCTGGACCATCTCATGGAGCAAAGCTGTGGTGTTAAACAAGATGTGCTGTGGTTAAAAGATGACCTGCAGTGATGGAAAAGAGGGATCCTTCGCACCTTGCACTGGCAGAGAAAACTTGACTGATGCTGCTTAATGTTGTAGCAAGTACACTGTGCTAGAATGGTTGGATCATTTGTTTACGCCCACTTGTAATGAATCTCGCTGTGGAAACATGTTTTTTTAGGCCTGCACATCTTCAACGAAGCCTACACCGACGAAGTAAAGCCAGCGAGGAGTTGTCTTAAGAAACAAAAGACTCCAGCTTTCTCAGCCATACTCTGTTGAAATAAAAAAAAAAACAACCTTATGAAACATTTACAAATCTGGTATAACACATGAATGAAAGGATACCAATGATCTTTATAAAGGCCTTTATATGCACAGTATAAATTGCGGGACCGTGCATGCGTCCAAAATCATATTTCCAGAGCTTTGGCTCTTGAGTGTCCACCACAGTTACCACATTTTTTGCCATGTCATGGCCATGGATGTATTAAGAAAATTGATATGGCCCCGCCACTGAGCCCTGCTGCTAATTTAACTCTTAACTGACTATCAAACTGTCAAACACCCAACTGCAAACAAGGTCAACTTCTTTGTATAAAGAATAATCAGGCAGTTGGCTACAGAAGACAGAGGCAAACCTGGAAGCCAGAAGACATTTTTAGCCAAAGCAGTTTGCAAGAAATTTTCATTGACACAAACAGGCGCCCTCTTGGAATCCTGTATCTGCTTCTCTTAATACATCTATGCTGACTGGGTACAACAAGTATCTACAAAGTTTTCTTTGCAGTACTCTGACTGTCAAAAGGAGAAAAAAAGCTGATTTAAGATTGGTGAGTCCTAAAATGCTCAGGCTTAGAGAAATTTTGAAGTACAGCTCTCTACATTCAAACTCTAAATTTCCTATTTTGTAATTCTAAATGGATAATACGCATGGAAATATGGCTGACAAATTATCTTTCAGTCATTTGTAGCAGTGAAATGGTCCTTTGAGAATGTACTCTGAAAGGTTTTATGAAAAACACCACTTCTAACAGGAGTGATGCGGATCAAAGCATCAACTTTATATTTAACCGACAGGAAAAAGCCTTGTGGGTAACTGTTGTGGTATCATATAAACCTTCATCTCTCAATGTTCTCAAAACAGTATTTACAGCTATATTTAAGACTGAAGTCACTAATTTATTGCCTTTTAAGTTGTGCTGTCAGATATGGGGAAATACTGTAAATGGACCGATTCTCAGTTTGCCCCATGTTGCTGCTTTGATGTGTTCATGTTCATGCGTTGATATTTTGATGCACAATATTTTTATTGAAGGCTGTTTAAGAGAGACTGTTGTAAAAGAAAAAATATGTTCTGTAAAATTAAAAGCTTATTGAATTACTGTTTCAAAGCTCCTATAGACCTTGATTTTCGAAGTTATTGACCCACATTTTTTTGGTCTAATTACCCTACAATATCCAAGCTTTTTATCCAAACAGTGGCAAAATAAAGGCAAAAGAGATACATTTTAAAAATCTATGGGTTTTGCGGTATTTACAAATCTTCATGAAAAATTTAGCTAGTTTAAATCAGCTTCACTCAAGACCAAATGTTTTACAGTTGAATTCCCCTCTCTGTGGTTTATCATGGTTTAGCCCATCACCTGTGTTTCCAATTGCAAACTTTTTTCGAAATAACATCTGCTTTTTGGTTTCCTTCCTGCTTGAGAGCTTTTTTGAAACCACCCTTGATGGTGCACTTATACTGACGATCTCAAATGTGTTGGGGAGCTCGACCACTGGGAATTTGTTGTATATGACATAAAATAAAGAAGCAAACATGTAACAGGGGATCTGCAGGTTTTGGAAAGCCCAAAATAGCATCAGTTGTGATTTATCAAAAAGGAGGTATTTCAAAAGTTTTAACTTTTGTTTACAAAACGGCTGCTACAGGCAGTAACAGGTAGTAATAGTTGTTCATGTTTGGGGCTGTAAGGAGATTTACAAGCATGTGTAACAGAGTTACACATGCTTGCTACAAATCTCAGGCTTGGACAATGGACAAGTTTCAAATTTAGCAAAAAATGGCACATTGTATTCTATATGGTGTTAAATGGGTTTTAAAATTAATTTGGTAAACATTGCAGAAACCCTCTTTAGGAAATAACTAAGTCAATTTGACAAGTTTAACTTTGATACAAGGGAAGTTACTGATCTATGTTTTCTATGTAGTTTCATGTTGACCAATAAATTAAAAAGAATGAGGCCAGCACAAAGTGCTTACTTCATACAACTTTTTCTTCTTATATATTTATATAGCAGTTAACAGGTCAATGGTTGAGATCTAACAGGTCATAATTACACTGGAATGAAACATTGCTTGTTGGGCAACTGTAAAAAGGCATTAGTAGGGAAACTTGGCTCTCACAGGCGCCAAACCATTCCTTAAAAATATCTTCAAAGAAATACACTCTAAGGCATTGGCAGATAACACAAAGACAATATCAGAAGCTTGAAGACAGAGCGTAACACGTGGCAAGAACACATACCGAAGTGCAAGCATCATGGCAGGGGTCCGTTGCCTTCCAATCGAAGACTTTAGTTTTGCCTCAACGGAGAGTCAAGAACGAGGAGAGGGAGCGCCAACACCCCCACTCTCCGTCGTTATTATTTGTGCGTCACAGAATAATACATAAACAGCAAACACACCGGAGCAAACTTAGTGCCATTTCTGCATCCAGACCACCGGCGTCCACAAGAGCAAGACCGTGTCTTCGTTTTGTGTTGCCCATTCTACTGAACCAGCGTCAGGAGTGTCAGTCAGTGCAGCGTCCCCTGGAGCTGCTAATTAACCCTTTAATGTTTTAGTGTCCCATGATGACATAAATACTTTCTTTGTATCTGATCTTTGTCAAACACTGTATCCTTGTCAGTTCAGGATCCGTTTTTTGGCATGAAATGGTTTCCTCCTTGGATTGGCTTTTCGCAGCTTCATTCCAAAACTAATCAGCATCACTATTATTTTCATACATGGTCTGATCCTTGAAGCACCATCTAAATATCTGAAGTATCAAGAAGAACAGGAGACTAAGGGTACACTGGGGTTCATCGAGGTAACTACTGCTGTGCACCAGGTCATTTGTCCCGAATGGAAATTCATTCAGAGTGGTTGTGGCAGGTGATTCCACCAGCAATATGTGTCAAATTACATATCACAGAACTAAGTCCACCCACAATGCAAAAGAATTTCAGTGCAGTAGAGCTCAGCTATGCTTCATCTGGAGTGATGCTTGTCTGAGAGCACAACCAGACTGAAACTGGTTCATTTACAGACAAACTGTAACCACATCGTCTAACTGCAGCAATGTAGATGGGACAACTATTTTCAATGTAATTGAGCAAGTCAATTATCAGACTGGGCACTGCTGTGACTCATCCGTTTCCCAGGATTCATGGGCTTTAGTGTTTTGCCCCGCCCTTACAGGAAGCTACAGTGTAGTCTTTTCTTATATTGCAACACCTACACACCATGTACAATAATCGTCTCCACCTATATTAAGATTCTGCGGGTGAAAACTTGCTGACATACAGTATATGACACCTGAACTACCACTCAAAGAAACACCAGAACAAACCAGTGGGTAGATTGGTCAAAATGTGAGAAAAAAAACAAGCACATTGGAGTGCAATATGTTTACAAATGCCAAGTTTTATGTTGCCGTTCCAGATAATTTTCTTTGTCAGATTTCCCACACAAAGGTGCAGCCAGTTTGTGCAAAGCCGCTGTGTTGTGAACCATCAAACTACAAAACTAAATCAATAAATCTTGAAATAATTTGTGAAATAGCTAAATATCTGTCAATACATTATATATGCTGTTTATTTTAATGATTTATGAACTTCACAATTTATTTAATTACTGATTTAGTTTTGTCCTAGAAATCTCTCCAAATATGTATCCACTTACTCAGTGGATACAAGGAGTCGGGCCACTTGTGTAATGCAGTTACTAAGATGTCTTGTTGCTTGTTCAGCCTGCATGTCCTGTGCCACTATAAATAATAATTCACTGTATGTCACTCCTCCTCTTCTTCCTCCTCCTCCTCCTCCTCCTCTTCCTCTTCCTCTTCCTCTTCGTCATCTTCATCTTTGATCTCCAGGTATTCCAGCCCTACCTCCACCATCGCCTCTCTATCTTCTTCATGAGGATCTGATTTCTGCCTCCCCACCTCGCCCTCCTCCACTAACTCCTCGTCGTCCTCCACTTCTGCCAGCAGCTCTTCCTCCTCCTCCCCCTCTTCCTCCTCCTCATCTAAGACATCCCTCTCCTCTTCATACGAAGAAATGGGCGAGTAGTGCGGTAGGTCGAACACTTGCGGGCTGCTGGGAGGATCAGAGCTGCTTGGGGGAGGTGAGGCTGAGGGAGCGGTGACAGGGATGGTGATGGGCACCGGGATGGAAAAAGCAGGAAACGACTCGGAAGCACACGTGCCAGTGCCAGTGCTGATCTCCCGGACTCTCTTGGCGGTTGGGTTCAAACTGGCAGCTGCGTTAGAAGCAGCAGAGGGGATGACAGCCATGCCCAGCCCAGAGGTAAGCGCCCTGGGCTCGGGCATGTACTCCCGAATCTCTCCCGGTTCCAGCGGCTCAGGCCCACAGGGGTCGTGTTCACTGCAGGACAGCTTGCCGTCCAGCTTGGAGATGAAGAGCAGGCCGTCGCGATGCTGGCAACAGTAAGAACTGGGACACATCTCACAGAATGATGCTGCCTCTTTACCGCATATGTCGCACTGGTGCCACGGACATTCCCATCGACCTTCAATGATTATACACACAGACATGCAATGATGCAAATATGTGCCAAATTTCAAGAGGTGCTCTTGTAATTTACTATGGTATTTTCTATTACGTTATGCTGTACTTTATACTTTGTCTCACAGGAAAACCATGCACTTTTTAAATATATGTATTTAGCTGTAGCTGTTGGTTGCACCAAAACACCTGCAGAGCGACTGACCTGCGGGCCTCTTGGTGAGGTTGAGGCAGTCTGCGTGGTAAACTTTAGGACATCCTGGTCTCTTACAGGAAACCATCTGCCCCCCATCCCCACAGCTGAAGCACTCATCCTCTCTTTCTTTGGTCACCACCACCTTGTTCTTCTTCTTGCCGTGGCCTCTCCTCTTCAGCTTTCGGCCTTTGTCGTCGGCTGGAGGGTTGTTCTGGTTGCAGGGGACAGAGGCTGATTAATAGTGATATAACAAGAGCACTAGTGGCACTTTTATCGTGCTTTCTTAAGTGAAGTCAATTTTATGATCTAATCTTTTCACCCTGTCACTCAACTTCCCCTTCAGCCACCAGGCAAAAACTTTCTCGACAGAATTCAGCAATTCAAAAAAACCTGTGTCTGGATTAATGGTCTAACAACATAGAAAACTGAGTAGTAATTCTTTTGTGTCATGCACCTCACCTTTGGCCTGACGCCCAGGAAGCCACTGCAATTTGGCGCACCACATTTACAGACTGTCTTCCCGTTCCCCAAACACTCAAGGTTGTAGTTGAAGGTGAGCTCTGTGCCTGAACAGATACACACAAACAACTGAAAGAGGCAGCACTGCAGACTAGAAAGAGAACAAGGGCTAAGTGATGACTTTTCTCTATTCTCTTTTCCCTTGTTATGAGAAGACATTAGGAAGGGATCTTTTCCCAGCCAGTACAGACAGCACAAACAGGAATTACAGCAACTACATGTAATATCTCTTTCAGTGAAGATGTTAGCATTTAAGTATTTTTTTAAAAATGTGAACCAATCCTTAGGTTGTGTTTTCTACTATTAATCTACACATAGTAAGCATAACGTAAAACATTTTTAATATTTAAAAATGTGTTTACATTTAACAGGTGTTTTTCACATATGGAATCAGGAAAACCTTGGTTGTGAAAATTTAGTGAAAATACTTTTTTTTCTCTTCTACTCAAATGCCAAAAGAAGTTAAAAAAAACATCTGTTGATTTAACAAACGTGATGTAAAAGTAAAGTGGTCTTTCCTCATTTCAGCTCTAAGTAAAGCGGCGCACCTGCAGCAACGTCCACAAGAGCAAACAGTCCCACCCGGGTGTCTCCGCTCACTGTCCACTTCTGGGTCTCACAGTTTGGCTGACAGCTGTGGTTCATGAAGCGGGCCTCGTTCCCCTTTGGACCAGCATCAATGATCCGGTCCTGACACATGCACACGTCAATTAAAAACTCTAAACCACAGTTGGACTTATCTGAAACACAGCTTCATTGTCTTGGCATTTAGCTGAGTGTGATAATCTCTATAGTCCTACTCTTTGTTGGAGTTATATTATTAAACACATCCACTGTACTCTAATCATCTGATCAGCCATAACATTAATACCACTGACAGGTGAAGTGAATCACAGTGGTTATTTTGGTACAACCTCTATTACCCCCTTCCAGATGAAACAGGAAAGCATAGCCACTTTCCATTTTAGATGTCTGCATCTAAAATGCAATGCGAACCACAGACCCAGTTCTTGCTAAAGCTTGAAAACACACAAACTCAGGGCTGTACCTTGTCCAGAGTTAACATGTAGAAGTTACAGATGTCGTTCTCCTGTGCATGTCTGATCCTGGACCTGCACTCCTCCTCATCAATCACCTCTCCGACATACTCGCTCACAAACTGACCCTGGAACAGAACACCACAGAGAACACTCATTATTTACTTTAATCCAGTACCACTGTACAGCAGCCACACCACCTGAGGGCACGTCTGCCCCAGTTCAAGTAGAAGTGGTGGTACCAGTATTGGCAGTTAGTAACAGCATTAGTGGCAGTACTGTTGCTGACAGTGTTTTCTTTACCTTCTTGATGTCATGGACACAGCGAAGCCCCCAGCCTCGGGACAGCGTCCTGAAGATCTCCACCTGGCTGTACTGACGCTTAGTGAATGCCTGATTGAGGCACCGTTCACCTGCCGGGCAAACCTGCAAATTCAGAGCATAATTATCAAAATATGTCAGTCATGTATGACATAGCTCCTGCCTTCACTGTGAAGTTCTTAAAATGAGTTCCAGTTTAATTTAGTCTTGATTTTTGCTTTATAATGAGTTACCATGGACACCTGAGTTTCTTAAACACTATGCAGGAGTGATGTAGGTATTCCTGTACCTGTGGATGGCATTCGTACAGCAGCATGCGGTTGATACATTCCGAGTCCATCCCACATGGGCTCTCGTCCGTTGCCTTACAGTTACAGCGTGGGATCTCTGACAGATCGGCAGTAAAGATCTGAACCTTTCCGATTGGTCGATTCACCTGAATGAGTCAGAAAGGTATAGAAAACATGATCTCTCCTCCGTCAGCAGAATGGACACAATTGATGGCTTGTTACTGGATAAGATGATATGTCACAAATGTGCTATAACAATTATCTCTTTTCTCCCTCACCTTGATATGTTTGTACGGAGGAGGCTTCCTGTCATTCTTCCTGTCCTCTTGAAGCTGCCGAAGCTCCTTCTCTGCCTGCAGTTCTCGGAATCTCACAGCTGCCTCCTCCAGAGCTGAGGAGGAATATTATCAGCCAGAGAAGTCAAGTCATCATACCAAGTACAAACTGGAGACATAAAACATAATATAAAATAACTTTCACTTTCAGGATCTGTTAAAGAAGCAATTTTGATGAAACACAATGGGTACCTTTTTTGTAGGTGGCATCAACACCTTTCCCCATCTTTTCTTTGCTGTTGGCATCCACATCCATATAAGGGAAGACTCTGGCCTGGTAGGTCCACAGATAGTCGTTCGAGCCAAAGAAGTGAACAGGGAATTCCCCAACATCGTGCCTCATCCGCTGAATGTTCTCTGGGATTGTTTTGGGATGGCTGACCTCCGCTGGCCACCACCTTTAGAGGTATAGAAAACAGCAAACGAAACAGAACGGTACAACAATTGTAGATGAAAAATTTTATGAAAAACTGTTGATTGTACAGGAGTGATCCTTCATGTATTACCCCTCAGGGGAAGTGTCTGTTTCACACACTTCATTATCTGTTTCAAACCACACCTACAGCAATTGTTGGTTTTGTTGGCACATATACTGCTGTATTCTTAAAGGGCTACAGTATAAAGTTATTTTGTGTAATACTGAGGGATGTTTTTGTTATGATGAGATAAAGTAATTTTTTGCTTTCTTGTTAAAGTCAAATTATTTGGTATGCGTATGGTATTTGGTTTGGGCTGTAACTAATGATATATTGTTTTTGTCTGACTAAGTCTATAGTCAAAAATATTTTACTATTGTAGAAAACTGATTTAACCAGGAAGCATTTTTTGAGGAGCTGGAATCAGGGAATTTTGGCACTCCTTCATAAAAAATAATAACTTGAGAGTCTGTAACAAACCACAAACACATTCCCCGCTGACCTGTACCGCCCGACTTTCACCCAGAGGATGTCCTTGTAGTGAGGTTTCTTCCCAGCCTTGCAGTCGTTGCAGTACCAGCTGCCTTTAGGCATCTCAATGTTCAGACACTCCCGGTGGAAGGCAGCAGGACAGGACTCGCAGCACAGCAGACTTCCCCCTGGAGCATGGGAGGAGGAACAACACTGGTTTGCACAAAGACTGGAAATGAGCAGCGAGCTCTGGCTCTGTGCAAAGGCAACGAAATGTGACTACCAGCACCAGTCAGTTTCACTGAACATCTCGTTTGTTTAATCCATACAAAAACTGAAATATAAAGCATAAGTGCAGAACTTAAGTGCTGGGTAATATCTTGCTCAGGACATTTAACTTCGGTGGTGAAAAAAACAGGATGAAGAAAAGAAAATGACCTCCCCTACTGTCCAAAAACAAATTCAAACTCGGATCCCATCAGGAAAAAGAAAATTTATGTAATCCCTCCCCTCTTTTGAATCCTCCTCACCCCTAATCATTTCTGCAAATTTTGACCCAATCTGAGGAAAAGGCTGAAATGACTGCATGTTTCTAAAGCCATACCTTCTGTGCAGACGAAGCACCAGCTGACGTTGACATGTTCGTGGTTCTTGACGCCTCGACGGGGGGCGAAGTGGTTGGGACAGATTATACTGTTGCTGGAGAGGATAACACTGCCTGCTGCCATACAGAGATCTGTGGCGTGATAGGCCACCGGGCAGCGCACGCACCGTACCAGACGACCTACACACCAAAACAAAGATCAGGACATGGATGATGCAGAAAGTAAAGGTGTCATCGGAGCATATCTAAGTGTCCTCTGTTCACCTTTAGAGATGGACAAACTGTTGGGATTGGTGATGAAGCAGGTGAGGCAGACATGGATTGAGCAGCGGAAGCCTCGATTCACAGGTGCAGTCGGGGCATACCTGGCGATGCACTCCCCGTGGTAAAACTTTCCACACACGGGGATCATACAGCGCCTCACATCCTCACTGCGCTTTTTACATACAAAGCAAGTGTGGATGCCTGGGGGAAAATAAAACATTACATGGGTAGTTTAGTCACTGTAAGCCTAAAACCATCAACTTTAGCAGTGCATAATAGCACCATCAGATGAGTTTTTCATTTGTACTTTTTAGTTATTAGCAACATTTGGCTGTAACACTTACACTTGTGTCTATACACCTATTCTTAATGTGTATATTCATTTAATTTAGATGGATGACTTTTACAGTGAAGATTATTTCCTACAGGGAATAACCTCAAATTGCAAAACGTAAACACACAACTCACCTGATTTACACTCAGGACAGATAAACTTCCCTTTTGGCGCCTCAGCCAGAGAGATGCAAGGCAGGTGGAAGGCTCCACAGCACTGACCCTCACAGAGCAGCAGCTCCCCCGTCTTCTCACACACCTGAGATGAAAGATCACCGCATGCATTAAAAAACATAACCTAATTACAGCATAGCTGTAGAAGTGGTCCTGTGAGTTCCAGCCCCGTTGAAGATTGTGGCCAAAACAGCAACATACTGTACATCAGGCAACGATTTCCTAACCGCAGTTGGTTATGTATCAATTACATGATCAATATTAGACACAAGAGACAGCTTGCACTATAGCTGGACAAACAAGATCAGTTCCATCACTGCTACCATAAATCCTGTCCTCACAGGCTCAGAGGAAAGTTTAAACTTTTCTCAGAAAGCTTCTAAGAGCAAAGAGGACACAGCTGTAAAGATCATTTTCTATCAGCGGCTTAGTCTTACCTGGCATATGTTCTCCTTCATGGAGGCAGGGCCTCCTCTGTCCCCTATGATCTTCCTTGAGGGTGAACGTGGGTCATCGCAGAGCAACAAGTCGTCTTTCATAGAGGAGAAGCTGTGATCCAAGCTTGATGTTTCGCCCTTAGGAGATAAGGGAAAAATGGAAATATTGCATCACCATTAAAACACCGAGGTCATGCACAATATCTGAGACACCGTGAGACAACTTGTTGTTGTTGTTGCAGTTATCGTCAAGTCTCTGTATTTTGATAGGCACTCCATATCATCCCACTATTTACCAATTGTTTCTGCCTGAACACCATCTCCCATTGAGGTCCGAAAGAGAGTGAATTGCCTAAGTGAAGGTAGTTAACAAAATGCTTTTAATTCTAAACTTAAAAGTCGGACCAGATATACAGTATGTGTGAGAATTTCTGTCCAGGTAGGACTGATATCAGATTTAGCAGAGTCAAAAAACAGCCAGTGGAAAAACTGATCTGCAGTGATTTGTGCCCAGTTTTGCACAGTTCTGATAAATCATTCACCAAATCATTTTAATGTGAGCAGCAGTCTGGCATACTCTGTGAACAAGAGAAGAGCAAATCTGTGACCAAAGCAAAGATGTCTGACCTCTGACTCTGTTGAATCCTTTTTCACCTCCTGAGCCTTACTCTCCTCTGGCAGAGGACCATCAGCCTCTGCCGTCTTTGTCTCCACCTGGCTGGGTTCTGATGGAGCCGGTGCAGGAGTGGCAGGTGTAAGGGTGCTGGGAGGACTGGGAGTGAGACTGGTCTGAATGAAGGGCGTGGGCATACAAGTGGAGATGACCTCTGGGGTTGTTGGTTCGGGAGTGGATGCTGTAAGCTGCTTACTCTTTGATTTTAAAGATGGTGGCCCTGAATCTGGGTGTGAGAAAGTCAGAATCAGTTATCCCAGACAGGATAGAAAAACTAAACAGGGTTCATGAGATTTAAAACAACTAAAACACAGAAAGACACTCTCCATGAGGCTATTTGAGGGGACAAAGGGATATTCGTTTTGCCCAAAAAGATGTGAAATGAGAATGTATATAATTAAATGAATGAGGTATACGATTATTATGAACTGCTATTCAGTATAGTATACTCTGTAACGAGATGATTTGCTGACCTGATTGAGGGGCAGGATTTGAAGTGATCTTCAGTGTTTTTACCTGTGAAAAAAGAAACATGAAAATACACACAAGATACATACACAAAATAGGCATAGTATTAACACCTCCTGATGTAATTCAAACACACAGCCTTGACAAAAAACAATCGTTAATAGTGGCTGTATCGGACCTCAGTGGACTGTATAGATGTTGCAATGAACCTGCACCCCATGTATAATTACATAGACAGAGAAGTACCAAATATAACACAGCTAAATAAATGTACACAACACAATATGTCCATGTTGTACCTTCTTCTTGGGACCTGTTGAAGCCTCTGCCTCCAGACAGTACTCCAGGATCTTCTGAGTGGGTTTCCTCTTCCGCTTCTTCTCCAGCAGAGGAGCATTTCCTGTAAAATGTCACAGCCAGGTTAGCATTACAAGGCCTTATTCAGCACAAATCAATGCAAACACTACAGTTGAGGCTGGACTGGAGCTGTAACAAATAGATTAGGGAGAAGTGACAGAGAAAATAAATGTGCAACTGTTTCCATAACTGATTATTTTAATATTGTAACATTTACAGGCTGAAGCTTCTCAATGAGTTCCTTCTTTCTTTTGCCACAATTACCTAATTGTAAATTAAACATTTGTTGGTTTTGGACTGTTGGCAGGAAAAATAAAATAAGACTGTTCCCCCATTTTGTGACTTTGAATGCTAAAAAAACCCCAAAACAGTGCCTCACCGGTGTCCTTGACTGGGCCCTCTGCCAGCGAAGGTTCAGCTTCAGGAGGAGGAGTTAGTGTGTCAATGGAAAGCACCGATGCATGTTGAGAAGATGTGTTTTCAGTGCTGGGCATTTGTAGTTCAGAGGGCATTGTTGCAGTTATTTCCTCAGGAGGTGGTGTCTGTATTTCAGGAAGTAAGTTCAAGGATGGATGATCGTGTGTGTTCTCGTCCAATCCCGTGGGTTCAGACGGGGAGGTAATGGGTTGAGTGTCCTGAGAAATCGAATGGCGCAAGTTCATTCTCAATCAGGGATACAACTTTCCCATGTAGGATATTAGCATATTGGATACTTGAGGCCCATGCCAGTATTATGCACATGTAACAACATATGGTTATAAAGTTACGACAGATCTTACTTTGTATGATGTTTACCTTTCCAATCAACTGGAGAGGCTTTTTGGTTTTCTTCCTCATGGAGAAAATCTGATCGTACTCTTCAGTCCATTCAATCAGCCGCTTGCTTGGTTTTCTTATTCGTTTATGTGCTGAAAAAGATCAACTTTATTCCTGTTGTTTATAATGTGCCAAATGTTGCAGAGCATTCCTATTTATTCTGAACAACACAGCCCTTTATCAGTTTACTTCAATCATCATAATGGAATGGGAATTAATAAATAACAGCAAATGATAAAGAATTGCTTTTACTTCTTGTTAACAGGAAATAATCTCTGAGCTAACTGTGAACTACAACTTGCACATGTTTTTAGCCTATAGCATTTACACAAAGCCTCATTGTTCCTGGCTTATACAACAAACAACATAGATGAATCTCCAAATATGGGACGGAACAGCCAAATTCTTGGATGAGCATTTGAAGCTGGTCTTCATGCATTTTATGTTGAAATTATAGCTGATTCTGTTTCGCCTGCGCTTCACTCTTTGGGCAGACTGTAAACTAGACTGTCCTTACCTGTTGGAGCCTTTTCGCGTCCTCCAGGATTGTGCGTCAAGCTTGTGTTTGTCTCAGTGCATTCTGCAACAAAGCCATTCAGCTGTCCCTGACATAACGTAGTGTCGGACCCCCGCTGCTCCAAAGGCACCATGCTCTGTAGATTTTCATTCACTCTGCTCCACCGCTCTTCCTCCTCCTCCTGAACCAGTCCTTCACCCGCTCTAAACTGCCTCTCCCAACTGCTGGTCGGCATGCCCAACAGGGACTGGACTCTTGATGAGCAATCGACTCCCTGTAAAGAGTCTGCTGTTGGTAAAGGTGCCATTCCTGGCGTGGGCTCCATTCCTGGGAAACCAGGTCCAGACCTGGCAGGACGACAAGGCACTTTGCGGTTGGCTTTCTTTTTCACTCCAGTGCAGCTACCCCTTCTGTTATAGGGCCTCTTTGATGTCTGACGGGGGCTGTCTCCTTTGTGTGTGATTATGATTTTGTTTGGACTTGAATTTGAATGTTGACTTTGTTGATCTTGGCCTCTGGGTTTACCCTCCCCAGGCATCACTAAGGGCTCCTCCTTAACATGTGCACTTGGTGGCCCAATCTCCAGTTCTAAGGGGGCCCCTTCTCGCTCTCGAGTGTCATGCAAGTCCTTCAACATCATGAGAAAAGTGCTGAACTTGTAGTTTGCATCTGGTTTGAAAGAAATGGGTTTACCACCACCCTCATTCGTCAAGGACTGGAAAGACACCTCCTCCATGTTTTTAAAGGCATTCATAAAAGAGAATGGTGAGGAAGGTGAGGATGGGGATTTGTCAGAGGAACGATCTTCCTTTTTTGCCTTTACCTTTGAAGTGAGGGGTATGAAGTCCATTGGTGGAGTTGAAGATATTGAGAGGTCTTCATCTTCACTCTTGACATATGCTTCAAGGTGTGCTGAATTAGAACACATTGAAGGGGGCCTGCTACTGCTAGAAAATGCATCCTGATTATTCTCACCATTGTGACGAGATTTTTGAGATTTTATTTTAGTGCAAATGTCCAGTTTGGTCTCTGGTTTCCAAGTGGAGTTAGAAGCAGAGTGGCACACAAGGTCCTTCGTATTTCTTAAACTATCCTCTTTCTGCTCAGCCCCCTTTTGGGCTTTTTCCTGCTTCTTCTGCTCAACCTCCTGCATGGCCTTCAGGGCTCTGGTCATCAGCCGACTGCTGGCTGGAAGGTGGGCCGGCTGCTCATGTATGACTTGATTCACCTCATCTGGAACCTGCTTTGATCTGTGGACCTCTTTCTTGGGCTTGTCAGACGACAGGCCTTCGGAAACACCCTTAGATACTGAACTCCCTTGCTGGGGAGAAGGTAGACTTGGGTTAGGTTTTATTCTTTGTGCTGAGCTGCCTAAGTGCTCTGAAGACATGCTTGTTATATTGGAGACAGGAGCCTTCTTACTTTCTGAACCATCTGACTGATTAGCGGATGGGCTCATCACATTGCTTGGGCTTACATTTATAGCTGGTATCCTCTCTGCTTCTGTGCTACCTAACTCATCAGCAGACACAGTTGCCAACATGGAGGCCTTGATAATTTCTCCCTGTGATGATTCTGATGAGAGACGAAGCATACCATTCCCACCAGTCGACTTTAACTTCACCACTGACACCTTTATGGATTCTGAACTGAACGGCTGATTTAAGGAGATACTTGCCTTCCCATCCACAAAGTCTGATTGTTTAGAGGAAATTTTAGTCACATTATTATCTGGTGTTTTCTCATTCTTTGCGCATCCGGGTTGGTCAGTGGGAGTAATGCTTTCACTGGAGTTTAGGAATTTCTTACCCTTTATGTCCTTGCGTATTAATTTTACAAAGGGCAGCCTACATTTAGAGACGAGACTTGTTTGCTTTTCGAGAACGGCGTCAGTGTCAGCATTTAAACCAGACACTGGAGTTTTGTTACTTTCTTTTTCTTCTAATTGATCCGAGATCCTGTCAATTACATGGACCTTTTTACTAGCCATCATGTCAAGATGTTCAGTTTGAATGACACTCTTTCCAATTTCTAAAAGCCTGGATTGGTCACTGAAATCAACATTCATGCTGGGCTCTAAGGCCTTTTTAACATCTGAGGTACCACATTGGTCAGAGAGCATGCTAATAACAGTGTCGGTTGTACTACTAGGTGTCTGATTACACTTTGAATATCCACATTTGTCAGAGGGAAAACCAGTCTCAACAGAGACCATGAACTTCTGTTTGTCTGACAGTCCAGACTGATCAGATGTACCAGAAGGCTTATTAGTAACCAGGGTGTTGTTACAATCTGGGGTCAGATTTGCTTCAGCAGATACCAGAGTCTTAAGCTTGTCTGACAACGCTGACGGATCGCCGGGCCCGCCAGTAGACAAGACACTTGTGCCCAGCATCTTTTTACTAACAACAGAGAGGTTTTTTTTCTTACAAGATGCCTTACTGAAAAGAGTGCGGTCTGGCATCGGACTGGTTGTTTTAGGCCGCCTGTCTTTGCCTGATTTACTAAACCAAAGACCACTGTGACTCTCTGGCTGCTTCTTCACCTCCTTGACAACAGATGAGTGAGTCTGAACTACCTTAGGCTGACGTTCAAGTGCTTTAGGACACAAAATCTTAGGGACTGAGTCAATGTCAGAATATGGGCACTCTCCATTGCCTCTCTCTGATTGGCCAGGGCTATTTCGTGACATCTCTTTAGAGTGTTTATTATCCATATCTTTTGAGGATTTACTTAATTTCTTCTTGTCAGAAGATTTGCTTAAAGTGCTTGGCTTTGCTGGAGCTGTTATTGGGGATGAAATGGATCCATTAGTCATGTGTGATGTCTCTGGCAGGGTCGAGACAGGTGAAGTGGAGGGGGGAGGGGCTGGTTGGGCCTTGTTCCCTCTCTCCATTGTGGAACTTTCGTGGAAGGCATCATCTATGGACGAAGAAACAGAGGAAGCCATTTTGGGTCTCTCTGGGAGAATAGACTCAGCTTCTGCCACACTGGATTTCCAGGATTCCTGAAAGCGCTTAGCAATCTGCAGAAACATAAAGAAAAACAGTACTTCGTCTTTGAAAATGCATCAGTTTACAGTTAAATTTGTTCATGTTTACTGTTTTAAATTTAGTTATTCCCAAACAAGTCTATTTCAAAGAGAAATAGTGTGTAAGCTTTCTTTTACTGTCAAACTCTATGATCATCCAAAAATGTTGATGACTTAAGCCAATGTTTCAGTGTTTCAGTGTTTCAAGTCCTATTACAGTGTCAATTACAGTGTATTTGTAGTTCTGCTCCCTTTGCTTCCCCCTCCGACGCAGTAAGGAGAGCTGCTCAAATTCAAAGCCTCCATGGAATGGGTGAGTTGATTTTTCCTCCACCCAGACAAACTCCACAGGCTCACCAAAGGTCCTGACATGGTAGAGCCGACAGGGCCGGTCAGTGGGTTCTAGATGATGACAGAACATCAGCCTCAGTGTCACGACATGCAAATTAAATCAGCATCATCAAGCACAGGAAGTACACCAGTGCATCTGCATAGCAAAGAGCTTTAAAATGCCAGAACCCTGAACTATCTATGTTAAGTTACATGGCAAAAACATGAATCATTACAGCGGAAAATGTATACATATGCTCTGAAATATACTTAATATACATTCACCTGAAGCTGAAGTCATTAAAACAATACAGCAAAAGACATTAATATGTGATTAAACTTTAACTGTAGAAATCCACAAATGCACAGGAAAAAATATTAAGTGAGTAAACACTTTTATATTGTAAAATCATAACACAATCCATGTGCATGACGGTGGATGTGGATGCTTCTGAGAACTGCCTTCATTAATGCTGGATACCAATGGCGATCCACTGGCTGAAAGCATCCATTGGTTACAAGTAGTAAGTACAGTATGTGGTTTTTGTGATATACACCACTTTTATTTTGAATCACTAGCATGTAGCAATGCCCAAAATCACATTATAAAGGAAATGGAACAGTAAACAGTACATAGTAAATGTACAATTCTGAATGTGTTTTTCAGCATATTATGTCCTAAATTAATATCTCAAAACCTTATCAAGCTTTTTGATGTTGTGCAAATCTATATTTGTTAACACAAGAGAGCTCTGTTATTACCAGTTCAGATACCAATTAAGTAGCAACCAAACCAACCCATAAGGCATACCACACAACAGAAAGCAACCCATATCCAATGCATTAGTCAACCATGTTTCAGGCTCACCTTTCATTCTGTGATAGAGTCCCTGCACAGGGTCAATGATCACCTCACAGGGCCACCATGGTCGTCGGCTGAACTTTGCCCAAATAATCTCACCCTCTAAAAACTTCACGGGTGGCAAAGGTTTTTTCCTTAGACTGCTCTGCTGTTGATAACATGACAGTGAAGAAGAAAAGCACAATGAGATGTCTGAATGCGACAGGTTTTGTCTTTTCACCACATGTGCTGTATCAGAGCTACAACTGTGCTTTTTAAATATATTTTAACATGATGCACTCCTTGGTGACACATTGCATTCACTCTATCGTCAAACACATGGTGCATAATCCATAATATGCCTAAAAATACAAAATATTGAATTTATGAACAACAAAAGAATTAACTTTAAGAATGGCAATCACTCTAATCAAGAGCCCAATACCTTTTTAAAACTCAGTCCAAAAACAAGACTGCCAGAGATTTGTTTAAATGTAAGTTGATATTTTCGACCTTGTTTGACCTGTCTAGGCCTCTGTGAGTCTTTGCGTAAACTGCTGTGGCAGGAAATGTGAACCAACTGTGAGGTGTGTGCTTGAAAAAAAAAAAAATCATAGCTGTTGGAGGCAGCAATTCTGATTCACATGGTGAAGAGACACCAAGCACAAAGGCCCAGTGAATAGCTTTCTCCTCTCCATGGTGGAATGTAGGCCATGACATGTGGTTCAACGATATTGAGCTGTAAGCTGTGTTTAGATTCTCTTCACTACAGACTAGTATCCTTCTCAAAGGTCAAGAATGAGCATTCATGACAATTTTCACCTGACCGAAGAGAAAACATAAAAGAGGACGACAGGCACAGACAAAAGGTGAATTGTATTTCATGGAAAGTCATCTGCTATTAGGATTCACTGCCGTTTATGCCTCAACAGGCTCTAAACTTTCTCTATGATCTTAATCTCAAACAGGTTCCAAACCAACAACCATGGTTTCAAAATATGACAACCTAGTAGTGGTAGTGGCTACTCCATTTCCCTCAGCATATACAGGAGTAACTGCTCACAGCAGCAGGTCAAGTGGACTGGCGGGGCACATGAGCAGGCCTGAGCTATGACTGGCATGTAGCCGGACCTGTCAAAGAGCCAATATGCGATGATGCAACCTGAGCTGGAATATTTTAAAGAAATTGTTCATCTAAAATAGGCTAAAAGAAGTTCACTCCATACAAGTTTTTAGTGGTAGCTGATTTGGTCAGGAAGGGGTGTATGACTCTTTCAGCTATAGAAAGCTGAAAAAGTGTGAATTTGTACCTATTTGGGTGCTCTCATGACCTTGCCACAAGTGCCCATAATTTGAATCAAAAACTTCTAATTGCTTCCCTGTTGTTCTATGACCACATGTGAACATTTGAACACTGCAAGGCTTCTGTTGGCTATGAATGACTGCTCGACAACTCAATGAGCATTTTTCACAGCAGGCATTTGGATATGTCACAGTTGGAAAAGCGCATGTGTAAATAACAAAATTAGTGATGGCTAAATTATTTTTAGCTGCTTCAGTTTCAGGGTCCTTCTGTAGTGCATACTGGGTCACTGTCACACTGTCATCGCTTACTGCAACTGAACATCACTGTACTATTCATTGTACAATTATCTGATCTGTTATCTATTGTTGTCTGCTGCACACACCATACACTACAGACATGTAGAACACATCCTGTATCTTCGCAAGATTTTTATACATATATATATATAAATTTTTAAGATTCTACATTTTTATTGTCTTTCATTATTATTTCTTTTTATCATTTTATAGTCTATACTATTTTATTTTAAAACATAGATTTAAGGCTGTTATTTGCACACTTGACCGGGTGGTTGTAATTTCTATTTATCAATTTGTAATCTTGAATCTATATGGGCGCTTGAATAAAACAGAGCCATTATTAATGTTATTGCTGCTATGTCAAGTCAATATAGTATATTGCCTGCAAGTAAAAACAGTATAGTAAAGTATCAGCTGTGTTCACTTTGCTCACACTGGTGGCCCTATGTGGTCACTGATAGAAATGGTGTCTTCTGCTCTCATTCAAAGGTTTAGTGGCTGTTTTCCTGGAGAGAGCAATATGTGCTAAAACACTGATTCACAGAAATAAAACCAAAACATCTCCTTCTGAGTAATGGCTGTGCAACTCTCGCCTCTTTCTTTGAATTCAGTATCACCTCATGAGCAGTGCCAACATGTAGATTTGAACGCACAATTGCATCCCATAAACATAAAGAAAAAAGCTGAAACAAAAGCAGAACCTGTGAGAATTAATGCAGGTTTAGTAACAGTGTTATGTTCTTGAGGTGGAAAAGACCTATTTTAAGTATGTTTGTGAGGACGGGGTGATTATTCCCTTAATAAAGAGATTCCTTAGTAGGTGAACTGCACTTATCATTACATTTTGGGTGAAGAATAATGTTGCCATGGACTCACTGAGTTATGCTGTGGGCCACAAATAAAGCCCTGTTTTTTAGCCTATAGTTTTGCTCTTTTTGTCAAACTGACTCCATTAAAATGACGCCAGATTCACCATTTGCTTTTTCAGTTTCATGTTTACCAATAACAGCGGTACAGTTGTGGAGCCATGTTTTCTTCTGCATTTAAAAAATCCAATATCCTATTAACACTGTGTCACCATATACCACCATGTGCTCCATGCCACGCATAGAGTTGTGAGCGAAAAAAATTTTGATCCAGCATCTTAAGAAATATTATGATCAGGTGAAATGTCACCCTTCGTTTGAAAAGAGACATTTTGAAATTTTAAAATGTTGCGTCCCTACACCAGGAAGAAAGCTATTTGCATGTCTAATAGTGGTGTGGCTATTGCTAAAAAAGCCAGGTATACTCAGGGTAATAATGGTAAAACTTGCCATTGAATGCCTTGAGGGACTATCCACAAAAAGGAGCAGATCGGTGTCGCTGTCCCACTCGTCCTCTGAGCCATCCCAGTATCTTCTGCGCTGTCCCGAGGACTGGGACCGTGTGACAACCTTGGCTGATGACAGGGTAGCATCCTTAGAGTTCGAATTTAAGTCCCCAGGTGCAGACTGAACAACATTCCCTGCCTTCTCATGTTTATCCTGCAAAACTCCCATAGGTGACCCTGTGTCTCCCACTTGATCAGTGTCGTCCTCCTCAAATAAAGAGGATTCAAAATGGAGGAAGCCGTTAGCAAAGGGGCTGCTGCTATCAAGAGAGAAGGCTGGGCTAGGCGGGCCTGAGAAACAACCCTCTGCCTTTTTCTCTGAGGTGTCAGTATTGCTCCGATTGGCTCCTGGTGCACCTCTACTTCCAGTCTGGACCTCAGTTTGTTTTTGTCCAGTGGAAGAGTTACCAAAGTGCCCCTCTCTGCTTGCATTCTGGGTACCAGAATAATCCCTGCTAGTGCAATCAGCCCAGGAGTCCCGCTCAATCTCCTTCCCCCTCTCCTTCTTATGTGTCCCCCATTCCCAGGTCCTCTCTGGCTCCCTCAGTGGCAGGACCAGGTCAGGTTGGCTCACCATGGTGGTGAGATGCTGCAGCCTCCGAAGAGGACTGTATGAGGAAGAGGAGGAGGAGGAGGAGGAGTGGTCCCTTTGTGTGAATCCATAGACGGATGCATGCTTGAGGGAGGAGGCTGCAGCAGACATGGTTAGGCCGATCCTGTGGTCATGGCGTCTGGAGGAGCAAGAGTGGGAGGAGAGGTCACGGCCAGGGGTCAAAGGGCAGTTGGACTGATGACTCTTCCTGCCAGGGCCTGCATAAGGCCCACTCATGCTGGCATGATTCCTCCCTGCAACACAAGCAGAAGATATCAGTTAAGTAAATATCTTTGGCACAAGAAACACATCAGTTTGGATGACTCTGACAACATAAACAATGTGGTTCTCCTTACACCAAACTTCAATACAATATGCTTGGAATAATTCTTTGGGGACTTCCACCAATTGCCCATGGAACTCTGCTGCAATTTTATGGTTATTTTCTATGTTCCTTATAACACTCCCATAAGAAATTACACTTAACCACGTTTTTGACAAAGCATCTCGCTACAAACTGTCATTCATACAATAATAAGTCATAGAGGTTGATGCAGCTCATCTAAAGTTAACCCCAGCAGCTGGTAATGGGATATTTTTAAAAATGACAGAAGAATGGCACAGCTCAGACATCAGATCCCTACAGACAACACAATCTGCCGTCAAAATTATGTCAAAATAAAAGCGTAAGAAGACTCACTGACGACGAGCGGCTCGACCTAATGTAACATTTTTAGGAGAGATCCTGCGTCAACACCGCAGCCCCACTGAAGAGCCTTTCAGGAAAAAAATATCGCGATAGGATGGAAATGACATCAAGCACGATAAGGTCAGCAGCCTGTAAACTCACACACGTAAAGTACATCTATACACAGTAAAGACTATCATAGCGCTTCATGTAAAGATATCAGCCCGACGCCGGCGCTGAATCCACGACCTGGAATTAAAATGGACCCGTTCGTGCGCGCGCGTGCGTGATTGACGCGCGTGTGTGTAAGTGTGTATAGATGTGTGCAACTGCGTGTGTGTGCGTCCTTCGATCCTTACAGTGGTTCCATGACTGCAAACAGAGACAGAAACGCAAACGCCACATAACATGCAAACACGACGACACACTAGTTCACGTACACACGCTGACACTCACACACAGGCGCGCGT
Organism: Psettodes erumei; assembly: GCA_016785225.1. Lineage (NCBI taxonomy): Eukaryota > Metazoa > Chordata > Actinopteri > Pleuronectiformes > Psettodidae > Psettodes > Psettodes erumei. The sequence continues at coordinate 1,124,241 of JAFBJZ010000411.1, forward strand.
ACTTCTACAGGCTTCCCTCCGACAGATGCAGGCTATGTGCATCAAACAACAAAATCACGGAGAAAACACCAGAGGACACGGGATCTGTCGCGAGAATCTTACCATTCCGGTGTCGCCCACCGCAAAGATGACCCTCAATCTGCTCATTTTGGCGTTTAACTGTGCCAATTTCCAATTTTTTGAAAGCGGATGAGGAGAGTCCCGGCGGCAATACTACTAGGCCTGGATCCTGTGAAACGCACTCACCCCCTCCCTCCCTCCCTCCCTCCACCTCCTTCTCCTCCTCCTCCTCCTCCTCCTCCTCTCTCCCCCTCCTCCTCCTCTACATGCGCTAAAGCCTGGTCCAGCGGCCCCTGGAATAGAGATCCAGGCGTGTAATGTTCCTCCAGCGACACTCCCCCTTTTTAGCTTTGAGATAACTACAACTTTATAATTTCCCCGTCTGTGGACGTCTGCTCTGTTGAATGGCCGTTTCCTGCATGTAGACTCTGCCTGCCCCTCGAAAGTCAGTCGCTCTCTGCTGTGCGCACTGCCAGTCGTCACCACTGCTTCCCTCCCCAGCCGGTCCACAGCGTGGAGCACAGAAGGGGCTGTAAATCTCTCTATAATGATAAAAAAGAAAAATATCTGAGCTGACAGCACCCTCAAAAAACGCACCGTAGCGCCACACGTCACCTACAAAAATCGCCCCGCCCCTTCCCTTAATTACAAGCGCCAATTATTAACCTAAACCAGGCTGCCATCACCAATGACATGGCACATGCCAAACTTGTGCCAACAACTGGCATCCTCTTCACCACCATCACCATCACCACCACCCCGACACGCACTTGGGCAACACACATGCGCCTGGAGATGAGACGGAAAAAGAAGCAACAAAAAAATTAAGTGATGCAAAAATGTCCACCACCACCACGTTTGAGAAAGCAGTGAAATGGTGCTGCAGGCTACCCGGAAAAACAGATGAGTTTCCTTTCCTGAGACGAGTTGCTGTGTAGTCTCTGGCTGCACACCCGGTCCCTTCAAAATGGAGTCCTCCAGCCTTAGAGGAGGAAAAAAACACAGGCCACAAAGTGTTAATATATGCTCGATATAAAGTTCACCCTCCACTGAGAAACTGAGTCAAAAAAGCGCACCTCTTCTGTGCTCTGGATGTTGTTTCTTGAGGCTGTTCGAGTCTTGAATCCACCTATGCTACGAGAGGGGCATTTTCTTTGCATGCCATGCCTTCCAAAGTCACTGTCTTATGAGCGTTTCTGCCACGACTGGGGGGACTGAGGCACAATCATCCTCTGTTGTGTGTGCCTGTGTGTGTGCCAAACGCACGTCTGACAGCAAAAACCACAACACTTGATGGCACATTTAGCGTCGAACGCGCTGATCTGGTTGCCGTTTGTTATGTACATGGAGGGAAAACAAACGCTCAGCTTTTCTTCCTGTCTCAGAAACGAAGGGGTAAAAGCTGGAGAACTGCAGCTCTCGGCCGGTGAGACCGAGCTGAGCTGGGAGACATGCGAGGTTTCCGCTTGACTGTTTTTGATTTCATGGGGTGAGGAGATCTCCAGGTTTGCAGATTTGGAGACGATATGTCAGTGAGGATAGACAGGGCGGACAGGGGGCATGTTTCAGGTGTAAAAATACCCACCCTCCCCTACACACACTGAGTCCACTCCTTTCACCGAGTGTCGACGTGGGGAACAGCGGTCATGATCGACACGGCCGCAAAAACAGCGAACCCTCCCAAAAGCAGCACAAGCGCGATTGGGTCAATGTTGAGCACATACGGGGAAAGGTTTCTCTGTCGGACTGTTGTGTTAATATGTTGCGTTTTCTGCTCCGCACACGGCGAATATGAGTTCCTCACTTTCCCCGGTGTTTGTTTTTTTCCCTCTCAGTGGAGGCGGAAACACGGATAATTTGGTGGTGCGTTTCGTTTTCAGCATCGATCTTTGCAGGACGGGTTTGGTGAGAGAGGGGCAGAGAGGAGGGGGAGACCTATCGAGGCAGACGGGAGAGGGAAGGAGAGAGAGACAGGCAGACAGGACAGGGCCTGCTGCTGGGTTGGAGCAGCGCAGAACAGCGCCGCGAATCGGCAGCGCTGCGCATCATCATCATCGTTCGCGTGGTTTCATTCTCAGACCAGATAGTCAGTCAGCGTGAGTTGCGATAGTTTTGATAGAGTGGCCAACAGATAGAAAGGGCCATGCCTAATATTCGCTGTGTTGAATACATGCAAGTATTGTACTTTTTCCATTTCTGAGGTACATGTACTTTACTTGACTAACTCGATCTAATGTTACTTTATACTTATCCTTGACATTTAGTGATTTCTAGTCACTAGTCAAGTATACATGGCAGTTTCATTTTCCCTCACCCAGGAACAAAGCAGTACTCCTGAGCTGAAATGATCTGTTCAATGATTTGTCGATTAACAGATTAGTAATTACAATCATATAATTACACTACACGTGTAATTCCCCAGCTGTAACACACAACCAGTTATGTATAAAAGTACATAAAAATGTGTGTTGCTGTGACACCAGCACAAAAAAACTCTTCACAAACACATGTGTAGACACATCATCTGATTAGAGATCAGTACACATGTTGGCATGATACAGGCAGGAAGCACATGCCAGCAAGAGCTATAACCAGAGGCCCCTATGGCCCAAAGTGCCAGGGAACCAAGGGCCTGGGGCAGTTGCCCAGTTTGCCCAGTTGATAATCCACCTTGGCTTGGGGCCCTGTGTCAAATTTTAGATGTCTATGAGCTATAAGCAACCACACTAAAGAGACAGTTCACCTCAAACTTTCCATATGATGTTATCTAAAAATAACTGTTTCAGGCCCAAAGAGACGAAGCTCACTTGAATACAAATTTGTGTATCATAAGTTTGTTTTTCTTGATCAATCAATAAAAAAAGGACTTGTAAGAACTTAACATATCCACTAGAGGGCAGCAAATCACATGATATAACATGGAAGCTTGAGCTGGAGGAAACCATCGCTGGTATGAGCTATTTTTAGTTTTGCATGCAGAGCCATACTTTACTGTATTTAAGTTTCACTTTACTATACTCCTCTTGGCATGAAATTTCACATCTTATACATGTATTTTAACTGCCTTACAATTCACCTGTGATGGAATAATACAAGTTTCACTGAGGTTTTCTATTTCTTAATTACTTGACACACAGAAAAAATGGAAGCCGTTTGATGAGCCTCAACTTTACAGCCAATCAGTTCAATATGAACTACAACAGTTAAGGCTAAAAGATTGAGGACCTGCCATAGTTTTATTCTATTTCAGTGGTGATTAATAAAAATTTTATTGAGGAAAACCTGGGACTCCTGGAAGTATGGTGCACCACACACACACACACATATTTTTAGAGGGAACTGTTCAGTCCACACACTGATGAAGTTTTACTCAAGTGTCTGTCATATGAGAGAAAAAGAGAGAGAGAGAGAGAGAGAGAGAGAGAAGCAGAGGCCCATTCTCCTCTCCTCTCCCAGAACTGTGTGTATGTGCATGTGTTCCTGTTGTTTTAGATTCCACTTCACTCCCCCACTGCTGCCAATCCTTGACCTCTGACCCCTAATGAACCCAGCTGTCAGCTGTCCTGGCCTACTTGGGACAACTCTCACTTCTCTCTCTCTCTCTCTCTCTCTCTCTCTCTCTCTCTCTCTCTCTCAACTTTTTTCTTTTTGTCTGCGTTTCAGTGACCCTATCCCCTCCACTTCACTTACACTGAAGTTGCATGCTCAGTATTTGATATGACCGCCCTTTTGTCTTTAATTCATTCAAACATTTTCCTCTGTACACTTATGCACAGCTTTCCATGTTGCTTGGGAGGCAGCTTGTTTCAAAAAATGGTGCATGTACAATGTTCAGGGCTGATGCAGGCTGTCTTCAGTATAGCAGGTCTGTTGCTGTAGTCAAGCTATAATGTCAAGTTCAGTACAAAACTAGTAATATTACTCACATCACCCACATTTGCATTTTTGTTCAGTTTGCAATTATTAAAATCACTACACAGAGTTAAAACAGCAACACACGAAGTGAGGACAGAACAAGGACACGCCACCAGAGGAAACATATTTTTGTGGAGATACAAATGGCCAGAGATCTCAACACCTGGAGTTGAGTCATTGCTGACCAACAACCCCAGATGCTGAATCATCTTATCACCATGGAGACAGATATCGGGTCCTTAAGGTCGCCCTGCGTGTTCATCTTTTGATCACAGCTCACATGATACCCAAGAGGGGGAGAACCACATGTAGCTGCTCTCCTGCTGGACAACACATTGACAGGGTTGTGGTGATCGACCAGTCGGTCCAACACTTCCCCAAGGACTCACCACCACGCGCAGCAGATGGATGAACTGTAGTGACCAGGGGAGGTGCTCTCCTCTGTAGACCACAGTGGACTTCCAGTTCAGTAAGATTTGTTATCTCCACACAGGAAAAGTGGTCGGTTTGTGACCAAAAAAATTATACACATTTGGTTGAGAATAGTTCAACCATTTGAGATTCTGACACAGTGCTGTTCGACTGCAGTTCAAAAATATCTGGCATGACTGATTAATTCCTGTTTGTTTTGTTATCATTCATTGTTGGTGTAAGTAATCGTCATCTGGCATGTAGGGCACTGAAAAAAATACTTAGATATGCAGCAAGCAGGAAACATTACATTATATAGTACAATAACATCATACTGACTGACATAAAATGAACTGTATGTTTTAATCACATTGGACAATGTATGTCATCCCAGTATGTTATGTATTTTCAGTGTATTTGCTGGTCTTAATATATTATTGTTTAACATATCAGAAGAAGAATATTTTGACAGCTTTTTGAAGGCTTATGAAAACTGTATGAAATGGTTATTGATGTAATTAAAACTATGAAATTCTGTTACATATTTTCATTAATTTAAATATCTATATGATCAATTAAACATTTCAGAGCAGAACAGTAAGTTGGCATCAAGAGTGATTTAGGATAAGACTCATCAGTCTTGTTGTAGCAGCAGTTCTTCTCCACACAGGGGAGGTAACAGCATCTCTTTGAGAAGAACCAGACACATGATCGCATCTCCCTTCATCTTATTTGTGCATTTTATGGTGTGAAAAAAATAAAATCATATGTTCTGCTCTTCATTTTAGAAATTTATATCTGTATATTTGAAGCTCCAAAAAGCAACAGAAAAAGTCGAGAGAACCTGTGATGCCACCAAATCCTGACTCGCTGAGGTGTTTTGAAATCTTACACTAAATATCCTCTCTAGTCTCATCAAAACTCATTACCTCTTCTCATATACATAATCCTCATTAATCCTACTTATACCCATGAACAACGTGTGGAAAAAAAAGAAAAAAAACTCTTTGAAATGAGAGTCCGCTTCATTCCAGCTTTGGCGCCTCCAGACAAAAATATCTCAGGAGACCATTAAAAAATGTCAAATTCAATTATGCCTTTCTCTCTTTTGCACCTTAAAAGACATCACACACACACACACACTTCTGTAAAATCTGAATGAAAAGAAGAGGAAGTCCTGAGGGCTTTGAAAGCACGATTGGGAGAAGGCCCTTGTGCTGGTGAGAAAGGAAAAGGTGAATAACAGGCCCTGGTAGCCGGCAGCCAGCACAAAGTGGAGTGGAGAGCTCCATTCTCCAAGCCAGAGAGGGAGACCCCTCACAGGGGGCGGGTAAGGGCCCAGAGGGCCCTCGGCAGTGCGGGACCTATGCTTAATGAGAAATTCCTGGGGATTTAGAGGGGCGCAGAGGTCTTCATTTTCTCACTGCGCCCACAGGCCCCCGGTAGCAGGGTGGTGAGGGTTCCCTTTCAGACCTCAAACGTCCCCAGAGGAAGGGAGAGTCCCTCCCCATTCAAAAAGAGCAGGGGCCTGCCTGCCTGCTGGATTATGTATATGAGATGTGGGTTGTAGGATCACAACCTGCCACCTTCTGCACACTGCAAAAAATGTCAACAAGTCATTTAAAGCTGCACCTGCCCTCACAAAGTGGGGCTTCGGCAGGGAGGAGTGTCCCATCCCCGCTAATTAAGATCCAGCACCTTCATTCTGATGGGTGTCAGTGGAAACACTTCCCCACACATTAGAGAAAAATATGAGCTACAGACTCATGTTTTGTTTTTTTTAAAAATAGACTTAATTGTGGGAGGATATAATTGTAGTCATAATTTTAAACAACCCTACCATACTTGAGCAAATATTACTGGAACAAAAAAGTGGAAATACAGTAGCAATACTTTTTTTTCACAAGTAAATGAATGAATGGAATAAAGCAAAACATGCCTTTAGAGCATCAGGGTCCTGCCTGTACAAAGTTCTGTTCTAGATTAAAGCTGTTTGTAATGAGTCAGTTGTTAATCTGTTAATCTGAGCAGTACCAGGGAAAGGGTTGTAGTTGACTGAAGTGGGTGCAGTTTACTGCCCATAAACCTATGGCCTATCAGCTGGTGGGTTCCCAATACAATATTCCCTGTAGGTCACTTGCTGTTGTCCGATTCATTTTTTTAAATTTGTGTGAACGAATTTCCAAGGCAAGCATTCAATTTTGATTTTGACGAAGAAAAAATCGTCTCAGGTCTTAGGCCAATGGAGAACTTGACTCTGGTATAAGTGAGAATTCCCTCCCCAATGTGGAGAAGCTATTACTTGGCATTGTATGGGGAATCATCTCCCTATCAACTTTCAGATCCCCTGATCATGCCATGTTAGACTGACACGACCAGACAATTCAATAAGTGGAAACATTGCCAATGTAATAAGAAAATATGGTGAAACACAGTAAATCATGTCACCACATTGACAGACCATTAGGTCTTTTAGTGAAATGTACAGATTAAAAACGGATCACTGAAGAACTTATCGAGTGAACTGTTTTTTTTTTCCAGTCCATGGCCCTGCGGTTGATTGGGAGAAGAAGCAGATCTCACCCTTGCGGGAGTTAATTCTCCAAGTGTCTAATTAGAAGAATGAGCCAGGGGTATTGAGGGGCCGCTGAAATGCAGCTGCCCCTGTCAGAGTCTCCCAGCACCAGGCCTTTGGACCCTCCCCGGCCCTCGGCCCCCGGCTGAGACTCTCTCACAGCTGGCCCCCTCAGCCGAGCTTCAGAGCCAGAGGGGCCGGGGCTTTGGACATTGTGTTGGAAGAGCTCTTGCTGAGGAACGACTCGGCTACCGACACAAACAAACCCCAGTTGGTTGTTTGACGGCTTCACAGGTACAGAGACGGCGTCCTCTCTCCAGGACTCAGCTCCTCAGGAAGCCAGTTTTCATGATAGAGCATTAGCGGTGCAGCTTTGAGGAGAGCTTCCCCATTTATTTATGCATTCACATCTTTGGTGTGTCACTGACAATTATGTCCATGCCCTTTTACAGTGGGTTTTGGTCTGGACTGACCTCTGAACCAAAAGTACAGATCTATAAAACATTAAGATAAGATTTACTCATGATTAATTAAGTTGTAGGTTACACCCACGACACACGCACACACACACACACACACAGAGAGAGAGAGAGAGAGAGAGAGAGAGAGAGGGACTGCTTGGCTTTGAGATGGGCTGTGTTGGTCAGTGCCGATTTCAGAGCCAAACACCCCTTCTTTTAAAAACCAAAGCACAGCCGGAGGCTTTGACAGAAAAGTAAAAGATGTCCACTTGGGCACTCAGCGTGAGCAGCAGACTCACTGTGGATGCAGCCGCAGAATAACTTGGGATGATTATGCATCTATTCTGGTAAAAGAAAATGAGACCTTCACTTAACTGTTAAGTAAAGAATGGTTGCAGTTCACAACATCTCGCCGATGTTTGGACCACACCTTAGGAGAGTTTTGGGATTTTTAAAGATTTTTTAAAAACTTTCCAGCAGAATCATAAAATACACTTTGTTTAGTGTTTGTAGATGATAATAGTCATAATACTTTGCCCTAAAAAATATTCAAATATTCAGACAGTCTATTTTTTAGTTTTACTTCAATTCATCAGTGACAAATGCTGGATGATTGAGTGTGACTTTGGGCGACAGCCACTGGGTTTGTGATGGCAGGTATCATACCTGCATTAAAACTACATGGAGATCCTTGAGGCACATGTCCTGAAGAAAACAAGAGGAAAAGCTGAAGTTCTGATTTCTCCCTCTAGCTAAAAATGAAACATCCCAATGCTGGTTGTTCACCATTTAGCACAAGTGTAAAGAAATTGTATTTGCAGGAGGAATGTCCAGCTAATTGGTTTGTTTAAAAGAAAGAGGGTGTGAGGGGAGAGACAGGGAGAGAAATTCCCCCTTTCTTTTAGTCCAGACAGGTTAAATGTGCAGTTATATCCAAACAATAGAGGCATCCTTTCACATGCAAAGATGAGGTATATGGAGCGAGCCGGTTTTTGTGGCCGGTGTTCAGACTTCTATTGAGAGGCACCAAAGCGTGACGGTGTCCCCTCCCTTCCATGCCTCCCACTTTCCCCTCCTTGCTTCCTTCATTCTCCTCTATCTTACATGATGTCCTCTCCATGTATCCACGTTTTTTTCCATCCATCCCCCTCTCCTTTCATGTAGGCCCAGGATGCCTAACAATTATCTTCACATTAGAAGATGCTGTAACTCATGATTTAGCAAGGTGAAGAGGTTAGATTTAGAGGTAGATGGCAGATGTTCCTGTAGCATGTCTACATTTAAGGCCCAGCACAGGCCTGCATTTGCCTTTTTATCAATCATAACCACAACTTTCCCTTACCTTTACGCTATCATAGTTGCCGTGTGCAGATATTGTCGCAATTTTAAAATTTTTGGTGTTGGACTTAAAAAACACCATAGCCATTAAGTAGTGCAGCTATATCCCTTCTAAAACAAGCACAACTGAGGTTAACCCCGGATGACGGTAAGACAAGGAGGGCTGGTAGAAGAGATTGGGGCTGGTAGTGGAGGGGATATTGGGCATTGAAGGGGGTTTGTCATACAAAGACTGAAGCCGTGAAATGGTGCTTGTAAAAGCCCAGTACTGTTTGTCTCATTGAGTTGTCACTCTGCCCGGCAGGTCCCCTGTATGATGAGACCTGTCAGAGAGCCACAGGGAGAGAGCAGGAGGGGAGGGGATGACCTAATGCTACATCAGCTCCCTCCCTTTTCTCCTCTGGGGGGTTTGAGTGACACCCCCACCGGCCCCCCCATACAACCCCCCCATGGAGGCATGGCTGCAGACGGTCTGGACTAATCAGGACACTGAACATTGGCACACTGCTCAGTAGGGAGGACTGGAAGATAATCAAAAGATTCAGGTGGTAGAGAAAATAGCAGCAACACCTCACAGAACAAATGAGCAGTCATAAAGTGCTGCAAAGCTGGTGCGTCATAGTTTATTATCAGCCAATAATATTTGTCAGTAAGACAAGATTGTCAGCCAGCAAGGTGAACCTGCATGTCACAACTTTCCTGTCAGTCTGTGCTGTAGCAGAGGCAGCAGTCTTTGCTGTTAACATGGCCACCATTGACATAAGTTATATTTCCTGTGCGTGAGTTTTTTATTCTGTCATGGTTCAGTATTATGCTGTTTGTTTATTGTCTGTTGTTGTATGTGTTATCCCTAGGCTTTTGCTTTTCCTTTTTGCTATGTGACCATTTGGACAAGCACGACATGTGTAGAACCTAGAACGAAAGACGATCAACAAAGATGAATGGCAGACATACATTCAAATTAATGAGCCTATGATAGACATAGACATACAAATTATATTAATGATATTAATTAATATTAATGAGAGACACTGACTGACAGGGACCCTAATATCAGCCCATACAGAAGCAGAGTTAGTAATGGTAATTTAGTTGCCCCAAGGTAATTGTCTTTTCAGTGCAGTTTACATAATTTTTTCATTTAAAACAACTTGATGAAACACAACTTGACGTATGAATGGGCACCACGTGAATGCAAATTAATTGTGTTCACGTTCAATAAACATTTTCTGAAAAATTACTATGACCTCAGACTTGGAGGTGCTTCACACTCCACAGGAAACCATCACAATGTGCACTGGAGGTCACAGTCCACTGAAGCAAACAGAGTTGCATCGTCAGGGAAAAGGCAGAGATGCAGTCCCTAGATCACCAAGCATCCATTCCATTGAGTTTGTCAATGAAAATAACAAACAGACACAGTGTGATGGCAACAAGAGGAAGAATGCAAAATGCTCTGAAGTTAATGTTTCCAGAGAGAAGAATTTACTAACTGCATCTTCAGGAAACAGTTTGCTTGCAGAGTCAGTTACTTAACAGTGAGGGGACAGGTGGTGACACCAACAGCTTCACCCATTGGCCTTTAACTCTCTGTCACCTCCCTCCACCTATCACACCATTTCTTTGTCTGTCTCCAACTACCAAAGTTCAGCTCTGGACCATACGCATTGTCCCCTTTGATGACTTGACGTCTCTGTCTGTCATATAGACGTAGACACAAAGACTAGCACATACAATACTAACACACCCTGTGCTGCCCCTGGTCACAGTCTGGCATCCTGACAGATTCTCTTTCAAAGGTTACATGTCAATCGGATTTGACAACCATGATAAAGATTTTTAGATTCAGTCCCATTCAAAGCATAAACAGGAATACTACGGCAGATGACTGTTGTGAGATGGCATTATGTTGTAGTCTTGCAAAACTGGTGCTTTGTAGAGGCTAATACTAGAGCGAAATTGGATAAGATAAACCTTGAAAAGACTATTTTTGTCTTAAAACATGTATGATGGGGATCTTTCACTGTTATATTTTAAATAATCTCTGCTTCCAGAATTAGAAAACACATTAAGCCATGAAAGAGGTTTTCTTCCTAAAACATAACTCCATTCATTTGTAATCATCCAGCCAGAAGTCATTGAATATTTTACTAAAAAGCACCAATTAAATCAACCTATTAAAAGCTATAAGAAATAAATGGGTTTTAACCATTGAATAATCTGTCAAAATGTTCCCATGATTCTTTTCTTATGCAAACAAGCAAAAATGTTTAACCATTGGGGTGCTGTGCTGTGCAAACGAACGCAAAAAAGACGCAAAATGCAAAAAAGGTGACGTGCTAGCAGCATGATTACCACAGGATGAGCTTGTCTTTTCGCACACAGGATAACACTGGAAGTATAGCCACATATAAGCTTTTTGCATTATGTCTGATTAAAGTCTATCACATCACATGGTCTTTCTGCCAAAATAATTACATTATCCACCCAGTTCTTCTCAAAAGAGCAGTACTGATGCTGCAATAAGTTGGGCAATTTGCTGTATCAGCCAACATGATTATTGGACGATAATAACAGTATTTTACTTGAGGATAATCTCCTCATGAGAATATTGCAGGTTTTCTTGAAGGTAGAAAGCATATTTTACCAGGGAAAATATACACTTTATTTTTTTGTTTATAAGATAATTGACCTTTTGATGCATAAAGAAAATGTGGATTTTGGTTAGGGGAAGGAAACAAACCTCACCAACTTCAAAAGTCTTAAAATACTATGCTAGTAAGTAAGTAGCAAATGCAAGTATTGCTCTTATTACAGAAGCTTGCACACACACTTCGGCATGTGGAGAAATCCTGTTTGGTGGAGGTTTGGAGAAACAGTCAATTTAGTTTTACTCCTACAAGAGTCTACAAAATTTCAAGTAGAGACTGGTGACAATTAAATTCATGTCTTTCAGGAACACACACTGATTCAGGGGTTGGTGACGTCTGGACATGGGAGGCGACAACAACAGCCTTTGCCACAACATGTGGAATGACTTTCTTTTTAACAGAATGAAAAAGCTTCTTGTTCCTGGAGTTAAAAATGGAGAGTCTATATTTTAGGACCGTCAGAGGTGGGCGGTTTGTCGCGGCTTGGCTTGGCACGGCCCAGGAGGCCCTCTGTGACTGACCTTGTTTGTTTGGACAGCAAGCAGTAATGTGGCGAGCTGCAGCCCAGGAGACTGACCAGGAATGTGGGTGAAGGTCTCATCTGGCCTCATCAAAAGATGACCGTGAGCCTCTCTGCTGTCTCCTCTCTCCAGACCATCAACACTGAGATTGCTGCTAGACCTGCCAGACCTCACAGCATCACACTGTTTGAATCCACAAACTGCCGACTACAGAAAGGAGATTTGATCAAAATCCAAATGCAAATGATTAGTGCCAGAAATATTTTTAACATTCTTCTCCTTTCAACATCAATATTCACACACAGGAACATTTAATTGTATGCTAGTTTAATTCTTTTTCTTTCAACTTCACTCAACCTCTGTTCTATGCCACACCGAATCTAGTAATGAATCTTATCCTTCTTTAATCTAATTTTCATTATGATATGAAATATAACAAACCTTAAACCCTAACCCTTATACTGTATGTGTAATTCTTTATTCATGTAATTCTAACATTACATAGGTTTCACATTGTATGTGCATGTTTCTGACCAGGCAATTTAAATTCTATTTTTGCTTTATTTATTTTTGCTCTATATGTCAGTGTGGTGTACAAAGGTCTGGACAGAATTTAGACAGGCTCCCATTAGCCTCAGCATGAACAAAATACTTATGTTTTAAACCCACTACAGCAATTTTGGGTTGTGGTTGACCTGCAAAATGAGTCACAAAGAGATGCAAAATATTTCTGAAAACCAAAGCATCTCTGCTTGCATCTTTTTACTGATGCTTGTCATCATAAAATTCATTGAAACTGCTGACTTTTGTTGTTGTTGTTGTTGTTTAACAGCTGTCACGCCTTGAGCAAACATCTCGCTTTATTGCAAATACCAAGCTATCAACAAATGATCACCCTCCCAAAATGTCTGATATTCATATGATATTATTGTATTGATATTTATTGTTTTCTTGCCTGGTCTGAGGCCAACCATCCAATCTACTAGTCTTGCCAGATGAACCTGGGCAAAGGACAAAGCAGCAGCAACGCTGTAGCTTTTGAACAAGCTGCTGTCAGGGCCAACTTTCGGAATATGCCACATTTAAACACAGAGCAAAACATGTTTTCCCTTTAAGATATTTAAAGAACTGGAGGTGGGTTTGATCTATCTTGTCTGAAACTGCACACATAACATCACATTTAAAACACAAACACACCTCAAATGTGGCAATTTTTTGTGGAGGCCAGTGTTGCTTTGATGAGGTTCAGTAATATTGCAGTACGTATTGTTTTGTTCTTCTCCAGGGCAGACTGCACATTTTAGGTTACAGCATTTTGGCCAAAAACAACATTTCCTGTGGCAGCAGTTTTTAAGTCAGGAAAATTCAAACTTTAAATATCTGACTTAAGTTGCTTCATGACACTAAATGTATTATGATATATGATGAGAGTGCTGTGTACTGCTTTGCCCTGTTTTGACCATATGGGGGTGGGCTTGAGGTTATGCAATTTTCACTGACTGCAGTTACATTTTTTTCTGTATTGATAAAGACAGTCCACAGTAGTCAGACATCACATCCTAAATAAATGGGGTAATTATGAACCAGCTTATTTTTTTAAAAAGAAAGAAATAACAAGCAAATGAAATCTACACTAAAAAAATGTAAAAAATCATTCCTACAAAACACATGCTCCCCTAACATAAGGTTTAAAAATATGCTCCAGTAGCATGACGTTCAGAGTGTTACACTGAGCCCAGTGTTTTGGGGAATCCAGGCAGTTCTCCACTCGGCTCCTTATATCCTGCTCTTCCTCTCCTCTCACCTTTTAATTGGTCAGAGCGGCTCCCAGCCTGTCAGGATGTCCCGGCACTGCATGATGCCTGCGTTTCCTCCCTTACAGCTCAGACAGAAAGGCCTCTGTTGTCTGCTTCAGTTTCCATACAGAGAAAGACTGAAAGGGAACTTACCTGTTCTGTTCTGTCTATTGTAGGTAATGAGTTTATAATCACCAACGCTAGCCAAAAGTGTCTAATTTTAGCTGTGGTACGCAATGAAGTGGACTATGTGAAACTCACCATGGTAGTAAAGAGTCTGGCAGACTAGACACTCCATGTCAAACAGTCATTCTGTAGTTTGCATAAAAACTGTTCAGCCTTAAGACAATAGTTATTCTGGAAAACATAATTAAAAATGGAGTTTTCTTGGGAAAAGGATGATAAAGTTTGTTTTCTGTAACAGCTGAAACAAGGGACAGTAAATTAAAAGATGTCACTCAGAATGGAGGTTAGTGCAGATGGAAAGGGAAGAATTTGCAAAGATAAAGAATTTCAAAATCATTTACATTTTCCACTAATCCATGTCCTTGAAAGTGGATTTTTATGAAAGAAAACTTGCTGAGTTAAACTGCTATATGTTCAATTAACCATGTAGCTACAATGCTTACATCTGAGATGCATTCTTGGTTCAGTCAGAAATGTTCCTCTGAGACAGCTTTTCGCCTGTTTGTGGAGCAAGATATTTTTGTTTTAAATCTCCATTTAGCTTCACCTGAATAAAGAAACCACCTCTGTAAAGAAACTGCTATATTTTCAAACATTGAGCTTCAGGGGAGAGAGCTGATCATGGAAATTTGTGGTGACTGGCAATCAAATGGATAACATTTGGAAGAAATAAACACTAGGGCCTCCAACAACAGCCAGTTCTTTTTCTCTGTTTGTCTCTGCCTTCTTTCTTTGTCTCTGGATCATTAACATCTTCTGAAGGAGACCCCTGATCGTTGTCTCCCTGTCTGTCTCTGTGCAGCCTGACCCATAGCTGTGTGTGCAGACGCCGGGTCTCTCGCCTGACTGTCTCGACCCCATGGCGCTCACCACAGTTTGGAGACAGACAGGTGCCTGCAGCTCACGGCTCATTTCAGAAAATTAGTTTGTGGAAGTGGGATCCAGTTTGACTTATCACAGATCAAACTGCTGATTTTCTGGAGCACTGATGTACATCAACGATTGGTTAAGATAGTGGTGGACTGTGACATCGTAAATATACCTATACTTGCAATGAACCCACAATTGTAGATTTCTCATTGTGTGTTACATGTGTTATACTGAATGTAAGTTGTAGGGTTTGTGTGGTTAGGTTTAGGCTACACAAAAGTAAATATGTCTTGTCCAATGCTTCAAGTTCAAGGCCCGGAAGTGTCAAAATGTAGAAAAATATTATCAAGCAAGTCAAAAGTATAACATTAAATAAACAATACATCACTAAATAAGCAACAATGTTTGGTTGATTAATTTAGATGAAGTGTAAAAAGAAAAAAAACTCATGATTGACCTCTGACGTCTGGGTGAGAGCAGAGGGTTACTTTCTCTGCCCTCGAGCTTGGTCTTTTCTCTTTCCAGAGATTTGTAGATGGAAGCAAAGCAAAGCTGAACAAATAGAAGGAGTTAGCGTTGATTTATCGTCAGTGGCACACAATGATCACTGATAGTGCCACCGAGCAAGAGAGAATTTCTAGTCAAATCGTTTCCTCTCAGTTTTGTACTTCTTTCCTGACTTAGCTAATGTCTCAAACAACACTCTTCAAAGTGGTTGAAAATGCTATTTGGGCATTTTTGTTTTTTCTCACTACTTTATACAAGTGCTGTTTTTTTGTTGGTTACTTCAGGCAGATGTTTTCATTAAACGAAAAAAGCTCTAAAGCCTGACTGTACACTACCTGCTCAGCACCAAACAGCAAACAGACATAGTTAGAACCTAGCTACTGAACAGAGTGGAGCATTTAGCAGCTAAAGAGCCAGATACTTCCCTCAGGACTTGGTAGAGTCTAAGTTAATATTGGACATACACTCAGTGGTTGGACACAAATATCACTAAGAATCAATGCAAATGTTGCTGACAAGCTTAATATATCGACTTAAAGTGTGAAAATGTTTCAGTGTTGAGTTCACTTCTTGTTTTTGTGGGCCTGGCAAAAAGGAACTCATACAGTTTTTAAGAGCTAGTACAATATAAACAGATGTACTGCATAAACAGTCAATTCAAATGTATTCAAATAAATATGGACGTTGCCTTACTTGTGCAAGAATTGTTTGAATTTGAGAGACTTTCAGACTCCAGATGTTTCACCTTTATATCTACAACAGCACCACCAGTTTGTTTTAATTAACCTCCTACCGGGATCACTGGTCTTAAATATAGGAGCTGCTGCTGCTTTGAGGAAAAAGGCTTGGGGTGGGTCTCTGGGTTTCTCCTCCCTGAATCCACAGAGAAGGACCCTTGCAGCCTAATAAGCACAAACATACTTGTAACTAAGTTAGAAAAGAGTCCACCATTCGTTATCTGAATCACAGATGAACACATGATTTGATCTGATATTTTAATACAAAAGTTAATTGGACAGCAGAGTCCAACCTTCCTCTTCATGGATCAATCACAGTTGATCCCAGTTCCCAGCAGGAGACAGGACTCCTGGGAGAAATCTTTATCTGCTGAATCCTGGGACACACGTGACTCTGCTTCAACATGTTTGACTTACTGCGGGCATGTAAACAAAATGTTGATTTGAAGGCTTTGTGTTCAACAATGGTGACTGTTAATAGTTTGTTTGCAAAAGATGCAAACAAGTGAGTTTTCAGAGTGTTTCTGGCCAGTGGTGTGTGTTTTACTGCCCTATTCAGTGGCAGAATATGTGACATTTTTCCTCATCTATTTGCTAATGTGATTTGGCTTTTTGTCATTCAGATAAAGGGCTATGTAGATGATCAGTACAGCTTTATTCAGACATGACAGGATGGTTATGGAAGGAGCAATAAGTGTGCAGCAAGTGTGTGGGATTCAACAACCAAAAGTGACAAGACTGGTAACAATAAATGGGCCACATTTACACCTGGTATTAACATCTGGAAGAGGAAAAGAATGCGGTTGGATCAGAATGGTTGCTTCCAGATGTAGTCTGGCTGGCTTCTTGTAATTGTAATTTTAGCCAGGTGATCACATTCTCACTGTACAAAGAAAACCTACCTGAATTGCTGGAGGGAAACTCAGACAATCACTAGAGTCAGTGGTGTTCATCCTCTGGTCTCCATGATATAGCTATACAAATATATATGGCAATCCAGTAGTTGTTGAGGTATTTCAGTCTGGAGTGAAGTAATGGATCAACAGCTTGACAATGCCTTCAGAGCCACGTCGCTAATGTGGCTAAAAGTAGTCATATGCGACTTTTCCCACAGTTCCAGTCAAGTCTGTTTTCACAATTAAAACAGATTGTTGTTAAATGGGTGAGGGAAAGTAAAACGCAGATTTTGATTATTGTGGGAGACAGTGGGTTGAGTTAGTCATGGGTTGTGAGATTTCGTAATGCCACTATTGTTTTTCTTCTTCTTTTTTTTAAACCAAAAAAGTCCCTGTCACGGTGCACTGAAGCTCAGCAGAGGATCGGACGTGTCTGTTTATTAAGTGTGTGTGTGTGTGTGTGTGTGTGTGAAAGAGAGGGAGAGAAATTTTAAGGCGGCTGAGAAAACAAACACACACACATTTACTCAGGAAAGAGGAGAACATAAACAGGAGGAGGAGGGCTGCTCTTCCGGGCTGATAATTACATATTTCACTGATGAAGGATGAATAGCGGGTGATGACAGCCTTATTCTTCTTTGTTTTTTCTCTACATTCTTTCTTATTTCTCCATTGTGCTTCACATGCCCACAGAGACTCTCAGGGGGCTCAAAGGGGTATTTCATCCCATAATGTAATAACTGTCCCAGCTTTCAGTGCAACTAATAAAAACAACATTTGCTGCAGTGTTCACTTAATTAGACACTTGATTGTTATGATTTGGAATAACTTCCAGTCTTAATAAGCACTCTCGTCTATGCTGTGTGTTTGATTACTTGAAACTATAATTTGACAAACGTATTTTGTCATTTGTTTTCTATTTCCTTTGTCAAAATTAGTTTATAATTACAGTTGCCATTTTGAAGAAAAAACATTTTCCACCACATTTGCAGTAAATTCATACTTTCACATCATATGACCCTCTTCAAAGTAAATGTGTTTTAAGGACAGCATTGTTTAGGAACACTGAATTTAGCCCAGTCAATTTTATGAAAAATTAATTGGCTTTCGTTCCGGAGGCAACTTAATTTTTTCGGTGACATTTAATTTCTGTTTGTCAAGAGACTTGAAACATGCTCATCCATCACAGTTTATGCTTCTGTCAAAGTTCTGTTGTTGATTCTTGGTACAACTCTTCAAGGACATGCAAACATCTGTGATTTTTAAGTCAAAAGCCAAAAGCATTGTTTTCACAACAATCAATACAACAGAGTCCTTCCCACAAGGGAAGGACATTTGTCTTTGTGACACACAGTAAAAACAGTAAACATAAAATAATGAACACAAATCATCAAGAGTAAAATAAAATATGTGCTTCTCCTGGCACTGTGGTTATTTTTTTGTTTGTTTATTATATTTGATGGCAATGGCAAAAAGGATCCCTAAAATATCCTTTAGAAGACATTAACTCAAATTCATAGTAGAGCACATTAATTGTCATTCACAATCGACAAATTTTATAAACCAGAGGACTGGGATGCTAAACACGCACAGATGCTTTGATCAGCCAGACGGATGCTTTTTCCAAAACATTTTTGTTACTGACTTCAAAAAACTCCCTCAATTGACATCATTTCTGACTGGTTGAGTTGGTCTGTAGGTCGGTCGCATTCTTTCCAGAATTAAATATATCGGCAACTATCAGATGGATTGCCATGGACTTTGTGATCTCTTTAAGTTTTCATCTCGTGCCATAATCACATTTAAAAATTTAATTTGTCCAATATTTTGATTTATAGCCATAACCTGCTTAAGTAATTACATCCACATCCACCTCAGCATTTTTTTTATTCCTGAGAAGTAAAGATGGCATGTTAACAGGCAAAACTAGAAGGTGGACATGGAAACACATCATGCCTGCTGTAAAATGCTTTATGCTGCTGTGCCTAATTAGTCACAGAGCCACAAGCATGGATAGAGACTCTTAGTCTTGTTACACATTTAGAAATTTGGTAATTCATAAAGAACACATACAGACAGCGGTGCCACTTACAGACACAAAGGATTTGTTGTGTTTGGTTGGCTCATATGCAGTGACACCCTTGACACTTTGATGTGTTCTGTTCATACTGTAAAGTTCAGCCATAAAACAGTTTCATGGAATCACAATGTTATAAAACCCCACAGAAGTCTCTTGTCTTTGATTCCCTCTCAGAACACACGAGAGATAACCCACAAACATGACCGCGCCTGCAGATCACGAAGCTTCCACACACTGCCCCGACAACATCTCCCAGAGTTTTTCAGCCTTTGGGAAAACTGCAAGTTTGCAAACATGGGAAAAAAAGTGCATGATGAAGTGTCACACTGAAATATATGTAATTAATTATTATTACTTCTCAATAAAATTAGTCTTTCGATACAAAATGCCCCTCAAAATGTGAAAAGGTTTAATTTCTTTGACTAATTGTGTTTAATATTTATTTGTGTGAAACAGAGTTATATGGATCATGTGTGTCTGGTGCTTTGCTGTTGGTTTTATGGTCTACAGGAGTCTGTGTTGCAAGTCAAGGCTTTTTAGTTCAGACTGTGAGAAATCTTCACACGCCATAGCATGTGAACACAGCACAGCACAAAATCGGTTGCCACAATCTGCCTGAAAAGTCTTGCAACTATTCTGATACCCACTTAGGCAAACAGGATTTTTTTTTTCTGGCATGTACTGTATGTCTGAACACCCTAAGGGCACATGGAGCCAGTCCAGTACAGGTTATTTAAGACAATTACAGTGTAATTTCCAGGATTTATCAAGATGAAATGATATTCCAAAATGCTGTTGGTCGGTACACTAGATTACTCAAAAGAACTCTAAATTTCTGAATAGCAGTTCAGAAATTAGGGCTAATTGACTGAAACAGCTGCAACTCAAAGTTGTTATGTGAAGGAAAACATTATGTTCAGTTTCAGGGACACTTTTCTTGCCATAAATGCTTTAATCTCAACAAATTAATCCATGGCTACAAGGCAAAGGAGATCACAGACATGTAGGAATAATGCCACGTCTAGAATTTCTCTTTTCCATTATCTATGACTGGAAGAGATGACATGCCTTTTTGGCGATCATTTTGCCAGGTCAATTCAGGGTTCAGTGTGTGCTTGCATCTTACAGTAGGAAGCATTTAAATCTTCAGAGGCCTTAATTGCCACCTGGACCTCCTGAGCCATTAGCCACCCTCTGAGGAGAAAGTGTAGGGTTGAGTTGAGGGAGAGGGAGTTTGACTATAATACACATTCTACATGTCCGTTGACGCACATTTGACTTAATGACATCCAATCAGTCACATCCTCGGGCTTCCATACACAAACAATTACAGGCCTGCTTGGCTGCAGCAGATGGTAATCGTTCACATCAGCTGAGTAATGGCTCTTTAAAGCCCCAGACAACCTGTTGTTTCTAAGTGACACTTTTGTATTTTATTAAAGGACAGGGCTTTTTTAAACTAGGTGGCAATGTATGTTCTCAATTTATTTATGTTAACAGCACACTGGTTTCCTATGAGACAAAATTTATGGACCCAACAACATATTTTCTGAATCAGCTTCTTATCATGAGCAACAGTGTTCGACACCTGAACTTGAATTGTCCTGCTGACAGTTTTGTTTGTTTTACATGAGAGATTTCTGTATTTGTGCTTCTGTCTGTGCTTTTTCTGCTGGTGTGAGGAAGATGGAGTCCTGTTTGAAAAGCATAATGTCATTAGTTTCTGCCCTTCCCCCATTCCTTCTTCCATCTTTCTTTCAACCCAACCAGTCGAGGCAGATGGCCACCCAACTCTGAGTGAGGTTCTGCTAGATGTTTCTGCCAGTTAAAAGGAAGTTTTTCCTCTCCACTGTTGCCAAGTGCTTGCTCTTTGAGGGAACTGTTGGCTTTCCTTCTCTAATATTATGAGGTCTTGACCATAATTTGTAAAGTGCCTTGAGATAGTTTATATTGTGAATTCACACTATACAAATAAAATTGGATTTTATGGGATAGGTGCTGTTTTCAACCATAACAAGGTCAAGAGAAAAAAACAGTAAAATATGTTTCTGACTACCTCTTTGTAAAATAAATTATTTTTTAAAAATTTATTTCTACAGCCAGTTCTCACATTTCAGATTTTTAAAGGTGCTTATAGCAGAAAAAACATACAATGATAATGTAACCAAAAAGTGGAATTCAAGGGTTCTGGTTTTCAAGTAAGCTTCATGTCTGTGCAAATAGATTTTACATGGTAAAACAGTATCTGTCCCCAAATCAGGAGACTACAGATCTACCACATTCTACAGAATGTTTGGTATGCTTCAGAAAATGTTTTGCAGTAATTTAAAATATATGCATGTGTAATTAATGGGCAAGAACATGCAAAACCAAACCACTGGCATGCTCTAAAATATTTCAGTAATTAAAGGTGACAGGAAGAAACAGTCAGAGGGAATCAAACCTTGTTGTAAACATGAACATTGGCATTTTTGTCTATGCAGTGAGAGTAGATATGGGCCCCTTGACAAACACACATATCAAATTTGAGGAATAAAACCTCTAACCCTTTGTGGACACTCTGGCAGACGAGACAAACATCCGGCTCCTCTCTTAAAGAATCCTCCTGTTAGCTTGTTATTGGTGCGTGTGGTTGTCTTGAAGGAAGTGGTTGTCGTTGCTGAAAGTGGGTGTGAGTGCTGCATTTTGAAAAGTGATTTATGAGACCTCTGGGTTCCTCTTTTTTGTCTTTACAGCCACAGTTTCTCTGTCTCTCAGACATCACACTTTTAAATGCCTGCATCCTTTGTGTTTTTGCCCTTGAATATCAAGGACTTGAACCTGCTGACCCGGGATAAGTAGCTTTGAGATACACTGAACACATCTTAACACCTGCTGCTGCTTATACTGCACATTTACACATAAATTATATAAAAAGTAGGAAAAGCACTTAGTGTAGCAAAAGCACTTAGTGTATCAAACTTGTACAACAGTAGGTAGATAAAAAGAGTTAAACTACCTTTTTAAAATTACATTAATGACATGCACTCTGAAAATCTCTCTACAAAGTTAGAGAAATTAGATAATTTTATGTGACAGACAATGTATCACATCCTGTCAGTTTTTTGATAAGTCTAAATATATTATTTAAATGTTCACTGTCATTTATTTTTCTGCGTCTGTTTGTAGCAAGTAAAGAAACATTAACACCAAATAAGTGTAATGAGAATTCTGCATGTGTTGTCAAACCTCCATAATTGCATAACTGGTTCATGGACCCGGTGCAATGCCTCTTGAAATATGAAACATTACAACAGCATCTTTAATGACTGACTTGGCATCCTGAAAGCTATGACTGAAAGGCCATTTACTCACTAAATAATGAAATGGAGCCATATCTTCATAACAGCCTTGACGGGAATGGAAATATTTCTTCTATTGTATGACTGGTATAATTCTGACTTTAAGTTTATTTAAGATACTATTATTTTTCAGTGACTATGGACACACTTATAAGCCAGGGGTAAAAAATTAAAAGTAAACGTCCATGAAGCCTCACCAGAGACTTTTCACTGAATTCAGCAGAAACAGGTTAACAAAGTGAGTGGCTTTAATTGCTCCACCGTGGGGGAGCAATGTGTCTGAAATGAGTTATCACCGAGGCCAAGCGACATAAATCTACTCTGACACGGCCACTCTGCCCGCCAGGAAACAAGTCAGTCAGTGAGTCCACTAAGTCAGGCTAAGCTGACAGCAAACCAGACAGGTTGGCTGGCCGGGCAGCCAGACGAGCAGGATTCAGGACGCCAGCTGGTCAGTTAGCGCTGCTGCAAGTGTTTATGAGGGACTCAGTCATTCAGGGGCCTTTCACTGTGACAATGTCACTAGAGAAAGACAAAAAATATCATAAGACCTATGTTAAAGAGATAGTTCAGATTATTTGAAGAAGGCTAAGTATGAGGTATTGATAGTTTATTAGCTGCGGTAGAGTTTGGTCTGTGTGCTTCCACTTTGGAGAAGCAGAGTAGCAACAGAGACACTGAGCCATATACTGTTGTGGACCTAGGTTGAATCTGTGTGTGTGTGTGTGTGCAAGCGATGGGGCCTCCATAAGTCATCCGGCTGGGGTGCCAGCCATACAACTCACTGAATAACTAAAGTGTCTCATTGGCTGACTGTCTGGCGGCTGATCGGGCAGTCAGGTGATTACAAGGACGCCATTCGGTTTTACAGCAGAATAATATGGCCACTGTTCACTCTCTTTCCTTTCTCTGTCGTCCCATGAGGATATAGGGGAGGTGGTGGGGGGCAGGGGAGTGATTAAGATTTTAGCGAGCTGCCTGGCTGTTTCAGGGGTTGGAGGGTAAAGAGTGGGGATTTATTAGGGCCATAAATTTGACCTAGACTTCGTCCTCCTCATCTCTCCCACCTCTAAAGACCCAGCATTTTAAATCACTCCTTGCCCTCCCCAATTAACACTCTCAGATAAAAGGACAAACAGACAGACAGACAGACAGATAGACAGACTAGACAGACAGACAGACAGACAGATAGATAGATAGATAGATAGATAGATAGATAGACAGACAGACAGTATTGCCATTCATCCACTTGTGAGAGGTTGAGAAATGGCAAGTTAGACCACTGTGAAAGCCACACACACGGACAGCAAGACTTTCAGGCCTGCCCTACAAATCTTCCTCTAATGTTTGTGAAAGTGTCAGCTCCACAGAGAATCAACTGTACTCCGGCCTGTCCTTAATGACCTCTGACACTACTGAGTTTGCTTTGAGAGGAAACAGGGACGGTCAGTAAACTCAGAAAGTTCTCGTTCAACTGGAGGAACACAGGGTAAAGATACCATCTAAATAAGATCATCATTGATGGTAGTAAGTCTGGTGTTGAATCCTTTTTCACCCATTTTCCAGAACAAATCAGGTTGTTTCATGAAACTCTGTGTTGGTTGCTTTTTGTTTTTGAGACACGGGTACCTATTTTCTGGAAATTCACAAAACAAGTTGAACTGTACTGGAAAATGTTGAGGTAATCTTTGGGTACTTGCATTTTTTTATTGTTTGAAAGAAACAAAACAAAGTAAAATAAACAAAAGAAAAAAATAGCATGACTGTTATAGCTGAATGACACTGAACAACTGTGCCCTCTACAGTTTGCTGATTGACTGGTTTATTAAAACCAAGATCAAACCCATAAATTTTAAGAAAGGCAAACATTTTTTCCTGGTTTGACCAAACAGGACAGTGAAAACACAACTTCAGAGTGCCTCTTTGAGCACCAGTTTCTTCTCTCCTCAGTGTTTGGAGGCTATTTTGATCATTAAAGGCCCCGGGTCCCACAGCACTGTGGGTGTGTGTCTTGGTCCTTTGATTAAAGGGCAGCCATTGAAGAGTGTGTGTTTTGTGGTCTGAACCAACAGCATGCAAGGACGCCATACAGGCCTGGGTCTGACGCAGCAGCACCACACCGAGATCTGAGCTAATGCGGTTCGTGGTGGGGAGAGAGGTTGAGGTAATTCTTAACCTAACTGCCATCTTGACAAACTGAGGACTGATCAGAACAACCTCACTTGAAGAGAAATGTCTTTGTTTTAAAAGTCTACAACCTAAAGAACAAACAGAAATAGTCAAAACAGTTTAAACTATGACCTGTTGTGCTGGTATCCAACTCTGTATATCCAGTAATTTCACTCCTCAAGATGACTCCTTTCATCCTGTCGCAATGGGCATAATTTGCATTGTAATAATTTCTTCATGAACTGTTTGTGAGAGCAGAGAAGATAAATATACTGATTAGAAGCATTAAAGTACTGCAATTGCAGTAGCATTTAATTTCCCCACATGGGTCCTGACCATGCAGGATGAAAGTCACCAAAACTGCCAAATCAATGAGATACATATCAGTCTGTTCAACTTCATGTCAAATCCCCGCGGTTTGTAAAACCACAACAAAAATTCAACAATGCGTAATTTTCTCCTTTAGTCTGGACCACGCAAACCAAACTGAAATATTTATGTAAAGATTTACTTTTTAGATGTTTGATTCTAAAGAAAACTGTCTTCTTCTTGTGAAACTCGCTAACTCATATAGCTCACATTTTTGCTGTTTTTTTCCTGGGTCAATGCCTCAGCCTGAAAAGGTGTTATCAAAGTTATCCAATGACTTCTCTCTCTCCGTTTACATACAGTTTGCATCCTCCTTCCTTCCCTCCATCTTTCCTTCTCTCTCTCCCAGTGAGCGCCCCATTGACATACCAAGGGCTTCTTTCACCATGTCTTTAGGTCTGTGGCTCTTTTTTAAAGCAGCCTGCCTCTGCAGTGAGTGGGGCCTGACAGAGGACGTTTTCAAACCGGTCCTGACATTGATGAAATGCCTCCGGTAGAGTCCAGGAGCTGCAGTCAAACACACAGTGTTGACTGAGACCATGGGTCTATGTGTGTGTCTCTGTGTTTATGATTAAGTAAGCTTTCAAAAAGTCAAACAACGAACAGAGACCTATTTGATGTATGAAACTTTGAATCTCCACAAACGTTTGGAGGAAACTTGCTTCTCATGGTTGCCCAATGCAGTTTAATTTTTTTTTTTTGCAGGATACACGTCTAACAACATTTTTAGGAAAGTATTTTCGAGGTTCCTCTCCTCAAAGGAGTCAATTACTGAATGTTTTTATATTTGGCTGGTAATAAAGTTTTCACATTTTTTGTTATAATAATCTTGATAACAGCAAATGTTTTCCAAAACCTTTAAAGATATCTTATTGTAAAAAAATAGCAAATAATGGTATGCAGTGTCTCTGACTATAGTTGCTACATTCCACAACTTTTGGTCACTACCAAACCTGGCAACATCCTTGTGGCATCAAGACTCTCTCTGTCATTCACTGATAAACAGTTCCATCATGTGACAACTCCCAAAACCACAACATCTCATTTCTACACATCAGATTGTGTATGGATTAAACAAATATACAATGTGTTAACTCTTGGTTGACAAGTTAGCAAACTCTAACTTGACACTAACTGTGTCTGTCTGCTGTTTGATGCTGAGCAGAGAGATGGAGAGGAGGGCTTGTAGAAGAATGAATGAAGAAGAGGAGGTGGTGGCATTTTACTGTAACAGATCTCATTAAAAGCGCAGGAAGAACACGAGGAACAGGAAGTCAAGCATTCAGTGTCCTGCTCTGCCCTGCTGCGTGCCTTTTACTACTCTGTTAAGGTCTGCTCTGTCTCAGTGCGTGTGTGTGTGTGTGTGTGTGTGTGTGTGAGGGAGAGAGTGAGTGATTCAGTGAGTGAGGGAGAGAGAGAGAAAGACTGACTGACAAGAAAACAGACACTGGCAGTGAGAGATTTGGAACGAGAGGGTGTGTGTGTAAAGAAAACAACAGTGAGTGTTTGCCAGGAGGAGAGAGTGGAGAATTTGTGTAGTAGGAGGATACAGTATGAACACACACACACACACACACAAACACACACATGGTTGTTAAGTCCAGAGGAGTCATCTCCTGGTCGTGGAAATGAATGTGACTATTACTGAGGTATTAATGTCTCCAGATTGCAGGCCTGTTCCTGCCCCCGCATCCGCCGGCACTCCTCTGTCCACAACTGTGAAATTGGGACCATGTGTTGCTGTGTTGCATCACTCCTCCGCCACCTCCTCCACTCCCTCTTCTCCATTCCCTTCAACAGGTAAAAAATTAGGTTTCTCAGCCTTGCTCCTTCTCTCCTACATGCAGCCGTGTTGTCTCTCTTCCTCTTCCTTTCCTCTTTCTTCAGTGTCATGATTGGTCAGACAATCAAGGTGGGATGAAAAGGCTGCTGCCATAGCTTCATCCACTGCCATTCAGAAAGTTCAAGAAAACTCTGTCTGTCTGGTCTCAACGGGTTTATCACACAAATTGACACAATGCAACATTAAGAAAAGTCTCTCCTTTACAGTATTGCATTCATGGTGTTGCATTGTGTAGTGGAGAATTCTCTCTCTTATATACACCTGACCAGTCACTGAATGAAGTGGATGTCATTGTTTCAATGCTGATTAATCGGAGTCCATTGTGTTAACTCACACTAATTATTTCAATCTGTCTCTCACATGTCCAGAACCTGTGACTTTAACATTCATGCTGTACGGATCAATTGACTGCTCACACTTGATGTAAGCATAGAACAAAAGAAAATATTTAACATAAGAGGACCATGAAATTGGACAATGGAACTGTTTCAAAAACTGTTCAAAGTGCAAGCCCAAGCTGACCAAAAGTATTGGCATGCCAGACCAGTCTGACCAACAACACAATCGCTAATCGTTCAGGGTGAACTTCATACCAATTCTAAAATTAGTCTGGGAATAAATCAGGCTTTATACATAGGATGTCTGCCCATATTAGGATGATTTTATGAAGACAGCTGAGGTACAGGTGAAGCAGTCGACAAACTCAAGTGAAAGAGAAAGGAGAGCGGAAGGAAAGAGGAGTGACTGTGTATGTTCAGGGGTTGCTGAGGTGGGGAGGTCACATCTTGCTAGAATGCTGGGGTCAAGTTTATTTTTCCTTCCAGGGGAGATGGTGATAGAACGGGAGGAGTAGATGGAGGGATGAAAGGAAGGGAAGAAGGAAAGGAGTCAGGGCCCTGGTACTGTGCATGCTAGCTAACCATCATGGCGAAAAGTGGCTTTAATGTTATTAGTAACACCTGTGTTTTGCCTCCTATGACAATGGACATACAATATGTATCAACATGATAGCCAATGTCACACAACTCAAAATGCACCCTTTCCTTGACAAGTAAGAGTAGTACACTGTCATGCAGCAATCAAGTTAGATTTTCAACATTATTTAGGAAGGTGATGCTTTCATTTATGGGCTTTATGTGGCTGGCAGTTAGTTTGGTAACATGTAAAAGACCAGTAGTTGGACTTTAGAGTGAAGGCATACAATTATTTTTTGGAGGCAGTACGTACAAGTGAACGAGTAGAAAAGACTAGGCTGTTTATTTAGGGTGAGCTCGACTTTCAACTGGACACACACACACAGAAAAACGGAGGTATCTTATTAGTGTCAGGATGCACTGAAGAGCCTCCACACTCACACCAGGTTCATCCTCAGAGGTCACAGCATAACATCCTACAGGAAGTAAACATGCACGCACATACATCCACACACGCAAACACGCACACCTTTTCCCCCTTTCCCTCGTCTTCTTCTTTCTCATGTCATACTCAGATTTCACAGTTCAACATCCGGTTAGAAGGCAACTGTGTGAGTATGTGCTGGTTAAAATGTATTGAGTAGTTACTTAATCCGACTGCTAGGTTATTAGAAAATTTTGGGAATGAAACGCCTCACATATTTTAAGCCCTTTCAAAAGGAGTGAGGGTCATGTGGTGAGACACTTAAATTTGGACTCAAACACAGAATTCAGACAAAGGACATTAAAAGGCTCAAACACTGGTCGGGGGGAGGGACAGGAGGGATTCTGGGAAGTTGGGTTGACGGAGAAGCACAATTGGCAGGGTTATCAGAGTTTTAGCAGGACCTGGGATCAGACGAGGAGCTGGGTGAGGCATATGAAGACAGATAAAACCAGACTGGGGACTCAAACTGGGATCTTTATACTGCAGGGGTTGATAAGTGGATCGACTTCAGGTGCGCAGGATAATTACCACCAGAAGCAGGCCTGGATCACCATGCATCAGCTACATAAACTCGTCACGTACACACACGCACGCACACAGAGATACAGACGGGGATACAAACTCAAAGAAAACAAATGAAAAAACAATGAAACAATAAAAAGAAATGAAAAAAATCAGCTGCAGGCTGCAGCTAAAGTGACCCTGCACCCTCCAATTCATACACACAGAGCTGTGTATGTAAAAGGTGACCATACTACCTATATGACACCAACAACAGGAGCCTGAGAAATATGTAAATAATGAGGGTGTTCTTGGGAGCTAGAAACAGGGCAGCTGAACTAACAAAAGAAACTTCCGAATTCAGAAAGTCCTTCCTTCAAAACATTCAAGTCTGCTTACTGACTGAAATTGCACTGTTTTCTTTTTTCTCTTTTAGTTTTTTATGTTTCTTATATTCAGAAATCCTAGCTTCATAGTTGGATGTCATTTATTTGGAAACAGGTTTAAAAAAGGACAAATTAAAAAAATCACACATGGAGGAAGATAAATGTTCTCTTTCAGCTTCACTTGCATGGACACTAATATTTTTCATTTTGAATTATCTTTTTTTACTAATGCCCTCATCCCACTCTGACTATTTTCTGGCATGAGTGAGAGGCCTCTGGCAACCAAACGTCGTCAATATTAAACATTCGTTTGAAGCGGCTGCTTGTGTGGACTGCATTTCCACCTGAAAGGAAAGAAGATGAAGGTAAACTGATAAGGATTAAACAGTAAAGTGTGCATATGTGTGTGTGTATGTGTGGCTGAGGGGTCTGTAACACTGCACAAAACAGCATCCCTGAAGCTATTCCTGTAATCTCTTGCTTTTTACCTCCCTCCCAGTCACTCTTTTCTCTTTTCCTTCTCAGTCAATCTTTCTTCCCTCAAGGAGCCACATCAAAGAGCAGGGAGCTGTTATCAGTGCTGCGAGCTGTGTTTGTGTGTGTCTAGCATACCATAGTTTATCTCTTGGAGTAGCAGACCTCATCCTGGTTTATCTCTCACCCTCCTTGCTGAGATTTATCAATGGGAAACAACGGTGGAACAAAACTCATCAAACCAAACAGTTCGGACCTCTGGAGTCAGAAAAGCCCTAAATTACTGATTGTACTAAGAATGTAAATCACCCCATTTTTCCTACTCTCCATGTTCATGGTCATGAAGTTTCCAAGAACATCAGTGTAAAAGCAAAAAATAAAACATATATTTTAGAGATTAAAACATAACGAGAGACAGACATCTACACCCACAATTGCAGGAAATTGTGTATTTAGTTTCAGTGGCCTTGATATTAAAAGTTGCTCTGTTGTTTCCTTCAAAATACAAAGCTGCACTCAGTTTCAGCACTTTCACATTACACAGGTGTGTTTTTTGGGGAATAAACAGCTGCTTATCAAGCATCATAACTGTTTGACATGCAGGAACACTTAGGGATACAATCAGTATTTCCTCTGTCAGGTGGGATGAAAGCTCTCAACCTGAAAACCACAAATATTTTCTTCAAGCTGATGACCACCAAATCACAGTTTTGCATCTGTCTGAATTATCAGGTGGTGGTACTGATATTTTGCACGGCAACTTTAACAATCAAATTCTCCTCAGAGGCCCAGTGCACCTAATTCATCTTTTGGGCACCTATGTATAATTGTGATTTTGAGTCACTGCCATGCAACAGTCATTTTTGGGTTGGAAAGAGGAACATCCTCAGGGAGAGCATCAGAAGTGGTGTCCCAAAAATGTGAAGCAAAAAGGTGTCCTAGTGTTTATATTAGAGGGTAGAAGTCTGATGCACGCACATGCGAGCGCACGCACACACACACACACACACACACACACACACACACAGACAAACATACACATATATAAAAACTACCAAGCTTAAGGGTGTCTTGGCAGTTGGCTGGAGGTGGACTCTCAGCCTATGATAAGGAGTTGAAGGGCCACATCACAGGAACACATGCCCTCTTTGATAAGAAGGCCTGTCCCAGCAGCTGCAGACGATCACTGACCACAGGCAGCCTGCTGGGGGGGGGGGGGTGGGGGGGTGTCTCTCAAACATTACACTCTTAAAATAACAGGAGGGCTCAGAGAGCACCCGAAATATATCACAAACACACAAACATGCCAGTGATGGGCATCACTAAGCAGTGCAAGATTCATGATTTGTCACCAAATTATAATAATAAAAAGAAATATCGGTAGTTATGTGTGAAGTGTGATATAATGTGACTGTGACTACATGGAAAATGTATGTTTTCAATACTGAGAATATAGTGTTAGAACATTAAGTTCTAACATATTCTATATTTCCTACATAGTTTCATGCACAACGTCAAAGTGAAGTTTTGATTCATCACTTTGATTTATTCTCTTCTTTTTTCTGCTCCTTGTCTTAGTCTTTTTATCTGTCTCTCTTCAGTTTGTATGCTTTGGTCACAAGCACCAGTCAACAGACATCTGTCACCAGGGATCAGGATGTTTACCTGTCACACTACCTACTTTCACTTTGCCGTCATCTAACTCTACCTCTAACCCACACCCCCCTCTTAAGAGCTGACATGTTACCCTGACAATGCCACTTATGTACCTTAATATTTTTATTTATGCACAAAGTCTGCAGAGCGAGGAAGTTGGGCTGGAATGATGCTTTTGAAAATATCAAAACTAATTATGAAAAACTGACTAATCATGTTGTAATTGTAAGTGTGTCTCCATGCATTGCTGAAATGTTAGAATAACATCAGAACGAGAAGCAAATTTAGTTCCTGATATAAAGTATTTGTTGATCCCGTTGTTCAACTTCTATAACTCTGATGTGCAGATCCAAACCTTTAGAGTTGTTAAGGTTAGGCCAAAAAAAAAGCCTATGAAGCTGACATTAACTATTAAGGAAAAGCTATATACGCTTGTTTTGGAACCGGAATTACAGGGGTACACAGAGTTTGTTTTTCAGCACTGAAAATGGCCATCCATCCATGCTGTGCGTGCATTACATAGCAGATTTACTTTGGCAAAAACGTTGAGCAGTGACATCACCTGTAACCACCAGGAGCAACCATGAGGTTTATCATTGCTGCTTATCATTCTCTATTTCAGGACTACAGGGACCAAAACTCAGATAAACATTACAAACGTCCAATATTTGGAGCCAGTGGAGTAGTCTGCAGGGAGATGTAGAGAACCCAAACTCTCCCACTGTCCGACTGGAATACAGCTTGTTGTTGGGAGATTGACCTCCTGGTGTGCTTAACACTTAAATCACGAGAAGCACCAATGTCACCGTTTGACCGGCTTTACAAACACTGACCAATCCCAGAGTGGCTGAATAATGTATTAAGCAATGATGGATTGTCATTTCCAAAAAACATTGTTTGTAAAGATAACTGTCTATTAACAGCAAAAACACAGAACTGAACAAACACTTAAACATAAGACAGCGCCTGTGATGTGCGGCAGACGTCTCTATCCTTCTGAAGGGGGAGTGAACAACAGAGAGACAGACGGGAAACACAAGGATACAGAGTGTAGAAACAGAGGAAGAGGACGAACAGAGGAATCAGTGGAGCATATCAAATATCTTCAGCCTGTGGTCGCAGAAAATGAGAGAAAGTGGTGAGAAGGAGAATAAAGCTGAGAAAGGAGATAAACAAGATGGACAGAGAAGAGCGAATACAGAGAGAGAAACGTCTCAATTCGGGAACAAAAAGGACATTGATTGAACATGTCAGTCATTGGAGGTGAATGAAAGATGGAGGGGTGGGGTGGGGGGAGAAACCCCTGCCATCTGGGCAGTAAGGAGGGAAGCAGCAAGAGGAAGCAGGATTCAATCAAACCCTGTCAAGGTCAGTTTGAAGTGAATAGGCCTCTCCACCTGGCTGCTCTTTCACCGAGAGGATGCATGGTGCTGGGGGCCTCATTGCACTGCATGTTGGGAGGGCCCGTCCACTCCAAAGACAGACACTGAGACAAAATTTTACTTTGGAACTGTTAATGTAAATTCAGGATTTGGACTGAACTTAGCTAAATGTGAAAATTGACTTGGGAACTATGGATAGATTATAACACAATTGGCCCCTAGGCTTGGATATGTAAAAGGCCCCTTCAACCCTCCCGCTATTTTTATTCTTTGGCATAATTTTCATGCATTTTATGCCCAAAAGCAATGCAATTTCCAAAGTGTTGGTGAAATACAGCTAAATACTGCTGAGTAGACACAGATGGAGCTCTGCTACTGTGCTCCGGTGTTCCTCTCAGGCTGAACAGACAGAGCCTGACAGACAAAACCCAGGGTAAATATGAGGTGCTATCTGCATGATGACAATTTTCATGGAGATTTTAGTAAAAGTGGCATGGGTAAACAGGATTTTGAAAAGTGCAAATCATGTCTTCCAAAACTTAGCCAGGACTGTTTGAAAAAAAAACAAAGGCAATTGATAAAATCCTGAACTGTAAAATGCTGCAATATTTCCAAGTAGTGGTTGGGTAAGGTGGCTAGCAGAGTAATTAGTGATTGATTGTTCATATTTCTTGATGTTTGTTTGCTTGTTTTA
Organism: Psettodes erumei; assembly: GCA_016785225.1. Taxonomy (NCBI): domain Eukaryota; kingdom Metazoa; phylum Chordata; class Actinopteri; order Pleuronectiformes; family Psettodidae; genus Psettodes; species Psettodes erumei. Next base: position 1,157,461 of record JAFBJZ010000411.1, read on the forward strand.
AGTACTTTTTGGGGGGGCAGGGGACGGGGGAGTCTGCATTCCCAAAAATAGCTCTCTCCAGTTTTGTCCCTACTTCTGTTGCATGATGCATATTCTGAGCTGCCCTGGTCAACACAGGGATTTCTCCTTTTGCATTCACACTAAATCACTGTGGTTTATCTGCTAATGGGATGAAATATAAAATATAAATGTGCAGGCGTGTGTTGCCTTGGATATTTGGCCTGGTGGCCCGATGCCAACCCAAATCGCCTGCTGGCAGCCTGAATACAGCAGGCTGGCCTCTGTCTGAGAGCCATTTCACAGGTAATTAATGGACATAATGACTGCAATTCTGGAGGAAAAAAGAGAGCGCGGCTTGCTCTTATAAATGCACAAACACTGTGATCCAGTATTGGCAATTATGGCCATTAAACACATTCAGCCAACATATTAGCTGAATATGTTTAAAAAATATTATTCCTCCACTGCAAAGTCATATCATTATATAAAGTATTTAAGAAAATACTTAAAAATAAATATTTTTACCATTAAAAAATGGATACACACAAAAGTGCCCCTATTTAAAAACCAATGCACAAACACACTGCCCTCATTTTCACAATCTGACATACAAGGTACAGTTACCCTTACAGATGCAGTTTTAAGAACACACACACAAACACAAGTCTGTCTAAAGGGTTTTCTTTGGCTGCATGTGCGTCACGGCACTACCACGCCTGGAATCACTTATGTCGCCACACATCCATAAACTAACACAGGAAAGACGCGTGGCACCACGAAACTACACGGTTCACCGCTCAGACCAAGAGCTCAAAGTGCTTCTATACTGAACTCTGCAAATGTGCTCTGCTCGTAGTGTCTTTTAAACATCTGCTTACATTGCTTGTGGTTTTGTGTTACACGTATTTCATGTACATTGTATGTCTGTGTAAGATAAGGTAGATTTTTGGTTTAATGCCACAGTTTAGTTAAATCTTTTTTACTGTCAGTCTGGCTCCTCCTTGCAGCTGGATTTTGTTAGCGTATGACAAAGTTAGACTGGATGTCCCCCTTTTTCTAGTCGAAGCCAAGTTAGCTTTCCACTAGCGAAGCTGTTGTCCCAGAGGACCAATCAGCTGCAGTCCAGCTGTAGATCTGTACACAATGATGACAACATGTCACCTATACACACAGACGCACGTAAAACCAATAATATCTATAGACTACAATATACTTAAATATGTGGATTTGTGCACATGTGCAAACACGCACACTGACCTCTAACCTCTTTGACCTGAGGGTCTCCCAGTGGAGTTCAGCTGGACAGCCCTGACCACCTGGCCTGTCAGTAACACACAAACAGGATATCACACACTTAAAGCCAGCACTCACTCAAAGTCTGCCAATTCCATTCACATGAAAATGTGAGCAGCACTGGTACTAGTCTGTGCACTGAGGTGTTAATAAAATCAGTATTTTAGGTTATCAACATCTGACTACAGCTGTACTGACTGATTGTACTGACTTTAAAAACGAACGCTCACAGAGAAAGAGCAGCGCAATGGGACAAAAGGCCAGATCTGACTTCAGTTTTCTATTCACTATTTAGACAGTTATTGCTGTTTGCATGTTATTGGCCAGTCAGCTTTAACCCAAAATGTAAACTTTTTATTTCACTATAGCAAAGTCTTAAACTTGTTTGGCTTTACAGCTGCCCAGCACAGCCCTGGACATATTTCCTGAGAAAAAGTTTACAGGTGTTAACTTCACATCATAAATGTGGGCAGTCAAAGAAGAATGATCTGTTTGCTTGGAGGTGATTTTAATTTAGAGCTCCTCTGGGTGACAGGTGTGTGAGTGGTGTCACCCGAAGGAGGCAGATCAGGTGAGTAAGGCTTGGGTAGGTCAGGCAGGGCGAGGTAAAGTTCGATAAGTAAAGGTCAGGGGAGGAAACCTTTCCTCTGGATGTTTGCATTTTCAACATACCCAAACGAAAACAAAAGTTGGGTACGATTTAAAGTCTCTGGATGCTACTTCTGTTTGGCAGCAGTTTTCATGTTTGGACAGTACTCAGACCTGCATCTGAGGAATAACAATGAGCAGGAGGCAGCCGGGTTAGCCATCAGCTGAAACAAAAACATATTCTTAGCAAATATAAAAATGTATTTTTTAATTTCACCCTATGTAGATTAACTTTGAGCAGAAATTGCAAGTATTTGCTTGTTCTAGCTGTTGAGGTGTGAGGATCTGCATAATTTTAAATACATTAATTTGAGAAAAAAAATCAGCAAATTAATTGATAATGAAAAAATGACATTTCTTGCAACCCTACATTACTTGCAACCCAAATGAAAACTAAACTTTTATTGGTTGTAATTTTGTTTCAACAAGGAGGTCTTTGTTGCCCCTTCATATTTGTAATGTAATTAGACTTCTTTTTTTGTATATATATTAACTAACATCCCCTGATATGACAGAAACAAGCACAAAATATCATTCAGTTTGGTTATTTTGCATACAGAGACACAGTTGCCATATTGTGTGGATAAGCTGATCTTTGGTCAGTGGGCTAAAGAGAAGTACAAATTTAGTCCCTGAGCCTTCTTAACTTATCCCAAAACCGAAATATGTAATACCTCAAGTCCCTAGATGAAAGCTTTGAATCCCACTAGCATTCCTCTTTTTGAAATTACCTGAGAAAGATAAGTCAGGTGAGGTGAATTGAGGAAAGCCATGGAACTTGGAAATGGCCAGTTGAAGTCAATGAGCTGCTGCTGCATGTAATCGTCTACATTACATGCAGACGGTTGTATGCAATGACACATGTAATTACACAACGTTCCTGCCTCTGGGGCCCCCGTGGAACCCGCTAACTACACCTGCAATTTAAGTGTTGAAGTGGAGGCCACTCCTTTCGTTGACCCCACGCTGTGCAAATGTGAATGTGTGTGTCTGTGAGTTTTAAGTGAGTTAAATCATGAGGGACATTCTGGGTAAAGCCTCCTTTATTTATTAAACTGACAAAGGATATTGGATCCAAAAAATACAAGAGACAAGAGTGGAGATACAGAGAAGCCAACCAGTTAAGAGCTTTGTAAATTAACTCTACCTCATCCTCACAAATGTACTGATTCATGGGTAGTGTCCCTATCAAATCAACACAAATCAACTTAATTTTCACTTAAATTTGGCAACGTGTTTTCACCACACCCCATACTCCAGCTCAGACATTCCCCACCCCCTCTGCCTGCAGAGCTAAGCAGCTAACTAGCCTCTTGCCATAAACCAGTGACAAAATAGCAGCTCCTAATTGTTGAGTTTAACGCCTGGTGATTACAGGGGCTCATAAAACTCCCCTCTGACAGAGAGACCCACCTCCCTCCACCTCCCTTCGCTCCTTCAAGGCCACACAGAGCGCCAGTGCCAATCAGCAAGTCTCTTTCTCTAGCGCTGTTTATTCATTTAACAGCCCAGAGAGGGAGGAGAAATCTACTCTCATTTAGCTAACGGAGACCAATAAACACTGAAAGATTTAGATTAATTGACCATTTACAGCCAGGGGAGGGGGGGTCAGGCTGGATAAACTCTGCTTGCTGGATGAGTGGGGTTGACTTTGAGCCCATCTTTTGTTTAAATCTAAATTAATATATATATATATATGCCAAGTGTAATGTAAACCAAGACAGACAATGGTCAAAGGCATTAAAAATTATGTTTCTGCATTTATTTATGAATCCATACACATGAAGGTGACCTCTAAGGGTTTGTTCTGCTAGAATGACATGATCTACAGAATGCACTTAAGATAATGGTTTAAAAAAACGAGTCGACTCAACAAGTCTTTTTTTCTGAATGGAGTTTTTTTTGTATCAGCGTAGGAATAACCCTGTGCTCCTGTAGGAAATTATCCCCCAGAAACAAACATGCCACCAGACAAACTAGTCTGCCTTTTCATTCAAACGTTTGTTGGGACTGGGAGTTAATTTTAAGTTACATGCGTTTTGTGTTTTAGAAATGAGCATATTTGAAATAATCAAATTACAAAGAGCATGCACTGTAAACTGAGTAGACAAAATGTCAACTAGACAAAGACAAGTGGAGCGGCTCAGAGCTTTAGTCTCTGCATTATGATAGTTACAAATTACACCACTTTCTAAACAAAGTGATGCCCTGTGATTTAAGTATACACACTAACACGCATTTGTACTTCTATACTTACGAGGACTCTCATTTACCCTCAATGCATTCCTGAGCCTTTAACCTTGACTTTAAGGTTCTGTTATGCTAACAAAGAAGTAGTTCATATGATGCATTACATATGTGCCACCATGAAATGTGGTGTGATGATCAGACATTATTGACTGATACTATTGCAGCTCTTACAGAAAGCATCACTGAAACACCCAGAACATACAGTGTGTGTCTGTATATTTGTAAGTCTGAGTCCATCTCCCATGTAATTTAATTTCATATCTTCACAAAAAGCTTCTCAGACTCTCAGGGAGGCGAACTTAACAACAGGCTACACAGATGGGAAAGTTTTCTGGTAATTTGACTTAAGTTAAACATCACAAAGCATCACAAACTGCCATTTAAATGAAAACGATTGATGGCAGCAGATTGTGAGAGCCAGGTTGCCCCCTCTAATTTTGGCGGTTAGTAGATGTTTTCATTTTATTTTTGTTTCCACGTCTACCCATACTCTATTTTCCAGTTTACACTCTTATACAGTTTGGAGAACAAAGAACCATTTTCTGGATAAGAGAATACCTCAATGCGCCATAGTTTAAGGATTTTTCTTTCTGTTTTGCAGCGGTGGCAGGTTTCTGCCTAATGGATCTGGAGGAAAATACTTGTGTAGTGATTGTATAGCGTCTTTGTCAATGGGGTCCTCAAGCCCAGGCTGAAGATGCCTCCTCATTAAGTCTGGGTTGCTGGGCCTTATTGTTGTGCTAATCAGGCACAGATGTGGACACCCTGACTCCGGAAAATCATCCAAGCAGTTTTGACAGCAGACGCCTTTCAGGGGGGGTGGGGGGGGGGGGGGGATGAAATCCTGGGGGACCATTATTATTGTTTTTGACAGGGATCCAATCCAAATATGTACATGTGTGAAAATGAATCAAGCTTGAGCTGTCAACCTCTGAACTGAGATATTTATGATGGTGGTGTGGAGGGAAGCAATGGGTTTCTTTTGTCAGGAGATGCATAAAGATGGTGGTTTCTAAATTTGGATCCCCCAATGAGCTGGGTGAAGGATGGATGGTGGAGAGAAAGTTTTCAACCTCCCCTCCTTAACAGTTAACACTTCTGCAGAGGTCAAAAATCAGAGTCCTTATGATAGCATCTTCTAGGGAACATGAGGATAGCAAAATTCACAGGAATCCATCCAATATTGTTAAGATATTGTCAGAACACAAACACAGTCAAACTAGCTGTTTATTTTTCTACTTATACTTTTGTTTAGGTTGAGACATACAGTAGGGCCTGACGAGCAAAAATGTGTAACTGTCCAAAAATGAATGGTTGAGACTCTAGTTACCTATATTATTAGCAGCACAGTCCATCATTCTGCTGAATTGAAATGATCTTTGCTATCCTGAAGGATTCAAAGGAAACAATGCATGTGTGTCAATGATAACTCTCCCACTACTCTCCAGAGCTGCATGAAGTGACTGCAAAATGCTAACTCGATCAACCTTGATTTATCCCAGGATTTCATTATATTATATAACATTCTAACCAAATCAACTCAATTGACATCAACAATAAACAAATTCCCCTAAATTTCAGTGACTCCTATTCTCACTCGCCATCAGAAGCTCAAGTGGATTACAACATATATTCAGTGATACCTAGCCAATAAGCATCTATGATAAAAACAAAAAACATCCACTGACATTCCAGTCTGACCAGCGTTAATTAACTCTTTGTGTATCTGGTGCTGGTGAAGAGGGCTTGGTTCATGTCAGGGAATGAATGTGCCGATGCCACAGAGACTGTGGGATTAAGGACATGAAGGGAGGGGGGAGTCACTCTGTTGAGATTAGCACCTCCGTTTGCTTTTCCCACATGGCCTCTCAATCCCTCTGGAATGCTGCATCACTGTCCCTTCAAACTAACGTCTTTCTTTATAATCAGAGCGAATTTGAGTATGAGTCTGGACCCGATGATGTGACAGGTTTGCTTCTGTCTCTGCATGAAAAAGTCCCTGTGCACTGTAAAAACGAAAAAGACCTTATTCATTATTCATATCTACATATTGCTTGTTTTCAAACAATATATATAAAAATATATAAGAAAGAAATATGTATTGTTAGAGATGTTACAAATTTTTTCTCTCCATCAAGATGATAACTACAATTTAATTTTGTAGCTGTTCATGTAATTTGGGAAATAAAATTTGTATTCAGAATGATTCACAAACTAAACAAACGCAATGTGTATACATACTCAATATCATTAATATTTACAATGAAAAGTTTAGGGCCCAAAACAAAACTGAAATCCACATTTAGTGGATACACAGCTATTTGATATCCAGGGTACTTGACAGTCCAAAAAACATAACTAAATGATTTTTAATTACATATATTTTGTGCTTTAAACTAACAAATTAATTTGTATATTTGTACCCATTAAAAGAAAACAGGGATGTGGTGTTAGTGAAAAAATAAATCTCCACCTTCAATGTCTTTCAATATGATTGCCAACATTCCTGGCAGAGATGCAATGCGATGGGAGCAATCATTTTATACTGGACTATTTTTATGGGCCCAATCACTTTATATTGAGATGTTGCCTTTAGTATTTGCCAGAGCAGCTCACTTAACATCCAAAGATGGACTAGGATATCTCCAAGTTGTGGGCAAATGGACAGCCACAAGCCCTAAAAGTATGATCTTAAGATTCAAATCCCTCATCATCTAACATCCCATTGTCCCCCAAATCCAGCCGAGCTTTAAACGAAGCCTTCTCTGAGCCCTGCAACAATGTGGCCCATAAGACCCCCCCAGACAAAAAAGAAAGAAAGATCCTCTCTTTCTTAACCACAACTCCCTCTCCTTCACTCGGTGTAAAGACCTGATCCTCCAGTGTGAGAAGCTCTTAATCAGGGGCCAAACAATGAGGCCCCAGATCCCTGCTTTTTGACAGAGGGCCTGATCTAATAAGCAGAGGAGGGCTCAGTTGAGAGGAGTTTGGGTGATGTGGGGGTGGTGGCTTGATCCAAGGGATTACCGTGAAAGATCTACCCTTGAGTGGGGGCCTCCTCACGGGGGGGGGGGGTCAAAGAAGCGGGTAAGGATGAGCAAAACCATGGATAGGTAGAAATTATCCATATATTGTACTGAGTTTATAGATATAGTCTGACCAGATAAAATATCAGATGAAAAATATACATTTACATTTGCAGGTTAACACAATGGTGACTTGAGATAAAGAATCAGAAATTAAGAATGCAATCAAAAATTTTAGCTTGTTTGTGCTGCAAACATGGATTTTCATTATCCTTAAATAAAGGAAATATTTACTTGAACAACAGAAAAACCTTGTATGAGACAGTATGTGTCCAATAACAATCTATTGTGATCCACTGACAAAATAGGGCTGAGAATTATATTCATTTAGAGCCACTTTTATCAAGCCAAACAATTCTGACTATCACATGAATGTATGTCCCTTTCCTGCCCTCTCACACAGTTCATTGTCTCACATTGTTCTCACCAGTCACATGCATGGAGCAGAGATGACCAGCTGCTGAACCCAGTGTTGATCAGGGTGATTCTGTATCACTTAAACTTCCCAGATCATTAGTGTGTTGTTGAAGCATGGGGGAAGAAGGTGGGAGAAGGGGAGGTACAGGTGAGGAAAGAAAGGCATAAGCAGAGCATGGTGGTTATGAGCACCTGTTTAAGGTCCTCAGTCTAGGTAATGGGGGTGGGAGTATGGGGAGTAAAGAGGAGGGAGGTGAGAAGTCATGGGAAGGCATTGGGAAGAATGGGGCTTGTTGGTTGGACAGCTGACACTTAGAGATATGTTGTTCCTTTTTTGTATTGCATTTACAGAAATTGAATTTCTGTTCCACAATGAGAGTATGGATGAAAGCATGTCTCTGTCTTAGTCCAAATCCATGTGAGAGCACATAGAAGCCATGACACCCCACACACACACACACACCACTCTAGCCAGGCCTCCAGCTTCTCTTTTTCTTCTCCTCAGCCCCTCTATTCCACACCTTTCCTTCATTCTCTGCTTAGCAACCTCGTAACCCAACCATCACCCTAAGGCCCCTTCTCCTCCTACCACCACTATCCTCTTCTTGATCTCCTGCCACTTCAGTCACGTGATGACATCTCTTCACACACAGACCATCCAGGTGGGAAAACAGCACATAACAAAGCATCAGCTGCTACATACTGTATGTTCCTGCCTTTTTTGTTCAAAAATCAAGCATCAGCTGTCATCACATAGTATGAAATTGGTCGCCTATGTAAAAATGTATGCTTACAAAACATTATTATTTAAAAAATGAAACGTGTGAAAACAACCACAGTTGCTTGCTATTAATGCTATTAATGATCAGAACACACAACACAAATCATGAACATTCAATAAGTTTGTATTAACCTATATCCAAATATGTGTGTATTTTCTTATCACATCAGGAGAAAATTATGACCTTCAGTGACGAAGAAAAGACAGGAAAGACGTGGAGACGAGGAGAGAACTCACAAGCTTCCCAGTTGAGTGAGGTCAGGAGGAAGAGTAAAACCACAGATCTGCTTCCACCTATCCTTCTGTTTATTGAACTGTAATCATGAATAATATCCCCCCATATGTAACACGTTACCGGATTTCCTCCAGAATACTGCAGCCAGAGAGTCTGCATTCACTCAAGCCCCAGTGTTGAGGTTAACCAAACATGTCTCTGCACGTACATCCTGGGTATATCACACAGAGTGTTTGGACGGCAGTAATCCCTCTGTTGCCAGCCGGCCAACTATCTGTAACAACACACATATGAATAAACTGCATACAAATATCCCATTATATACATGGACACATATTCACAGGTTCTTTACAGCAAGTGAACTGGTATAAACTGTGTACATATACTCGTGCATACCATTTGTACTGTATATGAATGATTATAGTGGTACTATATATGTTTGATAAGTATGGATCCATGTTTATAAAGTTGCACTTTCGCCACACACAAGAAAGTTCTTCGTTCAAACCTGGGTTCAGGCGGGGCCTTTCTGTGGGGAGTTCTCCCTGTGCCTGCCCAGGTTTTCTCCTGATACTCCAGTTTCTTCTTGCTCCAGCAAAAACATGCAGGTTAGGTTGATTGGTGACTCTAAATTGCCCATAGGTATGTGTCAGCCCTGTGATAGACTGGCTACCTGTGCAGGACATTACCCGCGCTCACCCAGTGTCAACTGGGATTGGCTCCAGCACCCCCACAACCCTGCATGGATAAGCGGTATAGGAAATGGATGGATTTTCTATCGTGAACATTTGCCAAATCAGAGTTTTTTAGCCAAAGGAAAAACAAGGAATGTAGAACATGACAACATGAATGATGCTCCTGCAATAATGTTCTGACCTTGTGTCTTACATATTACCTGTATATACTACTAAATGTTTTTGCCTAATATGCTTTGAAGGAAAATGAATTGCCTCAATGTGAATGGATGAGTGGATTATGTTCACTGGAAGGATTTTTTCCTCTCCAAGACCTTTTAATATATTGTTTAGCTATTTCAGTGCGAGGGGAAAACTGAAAACCCAAGTGTGGGCAGAAAACCTAACTATTAAACTGTTCAAACATATCTACATCAGTCAAGCCATGGTCATGTTGTATTTCCAAAGTTTACAGTGTCCTTTCAAGGTTAGTGATGTAAGGAAAGTCTGCGCTCCTCAACTTTACACTGAAGAGAGTGCAACATGCTGGAAGTACACAAGACCACGGAGTGGGTGTCACTATATCCCCACCTAAGTATGCAGAAGTGCTCTGGATACAATCTGACATCATATATAGTAAACACAGGATAACAAAGTACCACAGTTGGAGTGGAGGAGCTTCAGGATATCATTGACTGGCTCTCTTAGACAGCCTAATGGGGAAGAAAAAAGAACAGAAAGAAAGACTCTTACCTCAGATAAACAGATCAGTGTTCCTGAGTCTATAATGAAAAAAGACCAGGAGCCTCCAGCATTTAAATCTTTCCAGAGTTCTCAAAAGCACAACAGCAGCAGACCAAATTTACACACACACCCTACTCCAACCCTCATCTGACAGACACTCTCTGTCCCTGACTCACACATGTAAAGTTGGTCCGGTCCAATTACATACATGTTCTCGATCACTGCGTCTCCTCTTTATTTTTTCTGTTTCAAGAAGGATTCAAGAAGCAGCCTGTGAAGTCACTTCCAACACAATGGGAGCTTTTCTGATAACAAACTACTGGAGGTGAGATTTCACTCTGCAGATAAATACAAGAAAAAGTGACATCACAAAAAAGAAAATTACAGAGGGAATCCTCCTCCACTTTAGGTTATCAGTGCCAGGCCAGTGAGGTTGTTTCAGCCGTGGCATACGTCCCAAATACTTCAAAGAGGGACATGTTCACGCACGCACACACACACAAGCAACCAGCCAAACAAATAATTAACAAAGTCAGTGAGATTAATTAAAGCAGCAGGGTTCAGGCAGGGTTCAGCCTTCTGTGTGTGTGAGGGGGGAGGACGGGACTCCCCTGCTGGATGTGATTAGAGAGCCAAAGAAGAAAGGGGAGAAGAGGCAAGGGAAAACAGTGGCTGTCATTGATATCCATCTTCATGTAAACAGCTGGGTGTGTGTAGGTGTTCGTATAAATGTGTGTGTGTGTGTGTGTGTGTGGGGGGGGGGTTAGGAGGCAAGAGGAGAAAACTCTCCATTGAGTAATTCCATGTTCTACTGAACTTAAAATAAGAGTTGTGTTTTTTTTAAATGATAGCTGAAATAGCAGAAATTTAGGAATTTTGGAAAAAGTCCAAATTAGGTGGACCACAGTGAAAGCATTATCGTTTAATCTATATGATGATTACAGTTTGTGAAACATTCACAACGGAGATGTCTTCACAGCTACACCATCAATCTAATATAAATATTCTGGATGCTTTTATATACATTTACAATTCTCAGCCGGACATAGGTAATATCTTTAGAAACTTTGTGATCCCCACTAAAAATGATGATAAAATTATCAGCGATATGAACCAATTTAGGCTACACCACATGCGTGGTGCTAGTGGGACCACCAGTGCCTCAGATAACATGTTTTACCAGCAGATCTCTTGCTGTGGTACCCTCCTCCCTGCCCTCTCTGTTCCTTTCTCTCTCCCTCTCTGCCTCCCCCTCCACCTCTCTTTCAGCTCTGTGTTTTGGCAGCAGGGCTCCCCTGCATCACAAAGCCCGTACTCTCAGCTCGTCCCATTGTTTTGCGAACATCGCAGGTAATGATTAACACAAACATGCAACAATGGGAGCTTCAGCAACCGACCAGCGTGGGAGTCTATGGCCTTAAGGTTGACAAGAAGCAGACATTCATGTCACTGACCTGTGCTGTATGACTTTTAACTTTTTAGTTTAAGGTTTTTTCCAATGATATTTTAGAGACTTTTTGAATGCATCAATTTTTTAGGATTTTTTAAAGTCCAGTTCATTTAATATGCAAGAAGACTGGTGACAAATCAATGGACAGTGTTCAAATTGAGGTGCTTCTTTACAGGGCACAAGGGATGTGATATGAAAATGATGTGACTCATAAGCCATGGCCTTCAAAGTCACCAAATATCAACCCAAATGAGGAATTGTGGGAGATTTCAGTGCAAATTTAGGCAGACATTTCTGTTGTTCAATTAAAGGAAGTACATATTTATTGATCTACTAAAATACCTACTTTTATATTTCTGGTATATTCGTACTTTAAAGTAGCATCCATATTGGATTCTGCTCTTCATACTAAAGTTATTAGTGGTCCCTCAATTCTAAGTCTTTTCAATTTCTTTGATTTCTCTGTGGTACTCTTCACTGTACAGTGGGTTTGATGTATTAGTTTAGCTTGTTACATAGTGTGGGATCCCAGTGTTCATAGTCGAACCTCAAGTTTGGATGCAGGACCAAAAGAAAAGGTGTGTTTACAAATTAAGATGCACACTGAAGAGGAGCATCAGCTAAACATTCAGAATTGTAATGTAAACGGAACCTGATGTTTCCATAATGTGGCCCTGCTGTGAAGTAGACTAATGAGCGACCAGCCACACCTCATGCATTCCTCATGACCTTTATTCCACCTCACTTTCCCTCCACACACACACACGCACGCACTCCTAACTTCACCTCACCCGAATGATTATCATTCACCCCAACATCACCCCGTCTCCTCCTCAATCTGTTATCAGCTGTCAGGCACCAACCGGCCCTGGTATTCCCCATTAGCATTAACATCAGTATTCAGCCGGCTATCAATGCTATCTGGACCTGGGGGCATTGGGAGGGTCAGGAGGGATCCGCCATATCACTGATGTCATCAGATAAAGAGATGGGATGGAGGGTCTGGTCCTGGTCAACGGGGCGGGGTATTTTGATTCTATCAGCAGAGTATTTGGTATTCAGTTATAGCAACAGAAATGAAAACCCAGAGGTTATGTAACTAGTGAACTGCTTTAAATTTGCCTGTCTCCTTTAGCGCTACTTCAGGGAGCTCCTTTGTATCTCAAACAACAAAAGATGCACTGCAACATTTAGGAGTGCATACATTAAAGATGTAGTTCAACATTTAGGGAAACTACATTTTGTTTTCTTGACGAGAGTAAGGGAGAAGAATGATCCCACTGTTTTTGTGTGCAAATAAAGGTAAAGCTTGAAGTGAGCCTGAAGTTAGCTTGGATTTAGCCAATTAGCTTGATTTAACAATATAGACAGGAATCAAGAGGAAACAGCTAGCCGGATTTTCTCAAAATAAGAAAAAGAACCCTCTAAATTATTTAGTCTCCTAAGCCCCTGCAACACTATTAAACATTCCTTTTAAAGTTCTTGTTTTATTACATCATGAAAAGTACAACACTGTGAACGCAAACAAGCTCTGCATGGGGTACAGAGGAACGAGACAAAAGTCGGATTGTAGTTACCTCAATTACACTCACACACTCACCTGATTATATTCCTACCCAATTCAGGCCAAACTTCGAGGGTAAGATCAAATTAATCATTAGTGGAATCTTTGGTCATCAGTACTGCTGCATTGAACTACACACACACATACACACATGCACACTCATGTTTGCCACAAATATATCGAGCCTGGCAGTAGACCACGTAACGCTGGCTGGCATTAGCACAGCTCTTATCTACTTTATGACTTCCACTCTGCCTCGTTTATTTGTGTACTTTGACTTTCGCTGTAAAGCACCGTCTGACCCAAAGTAGCACTGTGCAGTGTCAAAGGTCAAATCTGGAATTTATTTCAACACATAAATTTCAGTTAAAACCACTCATACTGCGGCCACATAAGGAGTTTGACCTTTAGATAAAAGTAAACGGAGTGTGTGACTTTTTTTTTTTTTTTTTTTTTTTACCTCTTTTGCGATTTATTTGGAACTTTTATTTTGAAGTTGGCAGATCATGTAGCAGGCAGAGCATTAGTCAAACATGTCTTCAAGCATCCTGGAGGCTCACTTGACTTGAGCAAGTATCATGTAACCATGTTTGAATCCTCTTTGTGACCTTTGTAGCTTGTGATTGCCCTTCTTCTCCCCAACACTTCCTGTCTCTCTTCATAATAAAAACTATCCAGCTGAGGCAAAACAAAAGTTTTCTTAGAAGCTGAAATGGATTTACTGGCAGTTAAACCACTGTGGATATTTATGGGAGTACGGGTTTGCTTACTGCCAAACTTGAGTGGCACAAAACCAACTGGATGTATGTTAGAATATTTAGTCTGACTATAAATAAATTCTAGTTGTTATTTTCACGTGTGGTTTTTGTGTTTTTTGAATGTCAACAAGTCTATATACATTTTGAGAAACATCATAATGTTCCTTCAGCTTTATGAAGTTGTTCATATATATGGTCAAAAGTATGTGGACACCTGTACATACAGTATGTGACTGTTGACTGGCAGCCATAAACTATTGGCATTAACCTGCTGTCGCAGCAGCCTCAACTCTTCTAGGAAGGTTTCCCCAGTGTGCAGTTCAGCATGAAGGTGTTGGATGAGGTTGGGATCAGGGCTTTGTGTGGGCCATTCAAGTTCCTCCACGTCAAACTGGGAAAAACATTTCTTTATGACCCTAACCTTTGTGCACCAGGGCATTGTCTACTTGAAATAGTACAGTATTGTCTAAATTATCACTTATATCCAGGAGCATTAAGATTATCCTTCCCTGGGACAGTGTCCTCAGTTAAACAATGAACGAGTGAATAAAACCCGGTATAGGCATACAAAAGCCACTTAATGCCTCAGAGCACTGGGAAGGTTGAAGCAACCTCAACTAATAAATAAATAATAAAGGGAGACACAAAAAATAGGATTTCTATCTGTATTCTGACTTTTTTCAACAGACATAATGGCTGGATAAGACTCTTTTGATCTTATTTCTTCTACAGCATCATTGGACCTGATGGCTTGCCTCTTTGACAGAAGTTACCTGTGTGTTGCTGGCATGTAAACTGAGCACTTGACTGCTCTCACACCCCAAATCAGAGTGTTAAAGTTAAAAGCTTGGGATCTGCAAAAGATGAATTAATTTCTCTTTGTTTCATGCTTGTAGACTATACAAATACCAACTCAGCTGGGAAACAGTTAATGAGTTAGTTGATCTGTTCATGTGGGCTTATGGTCTCATCTTTATCACTTTATTATCATCATCACCAGGTGTTTTCTTTATCTCCCCTAAATGCTGATGTCATGCTTGTGCAACACAGATGAATTTGTTTGTCATACAACAAAACGTCTCTCCTTCCCCCAAGAAATTAATACATGCGTATTATTTGTTAGGATATTAAGCTTTCATGTGAGGGAGGGACATTAAAAGGCTCAGGTCGCTTTAAGCTGATAAAAAACGGAGCTGATCTTGATTCTCTGCTGCAACTAATGGGATTACTCGCTCCCGTTCTTTTACTGATGCAATTAAAACGCGGAGGCAATTCACACGCATTCACTCACTTAACAACTTAATTGAACGCGCCTTCTAAAGAGGCCTTAATGCCCTGTTTGCAGAAAGGACAATTAACGCACAATAAATTATGAGTCGTCATAAACATCTGTTTTAATAAACGTGATTTATGTGGTTGCTTTGGCACGCGTTTTGCTGTGGGAAACAAAAAAACCCTGAACAATTACAACACTTACGTTTACTTCTAACAACAACAGAAAATATCGTTACCACCATCGTAACAACTTCAGCGAGCTGAGTCGCTCTGGTGAGGAGGGGGAAGCAGGGGGTCTTAGCTATTATTTGCCAGCTCTTTGGGAGGGTGGGGGTTGTTTTGTGTGGGGGTAGAGGGGATAACAGAAGCGTTACCCCTCCTCTCTCTCTCTCTCTCTCTCGTCCTCTCCCTTCTCCCCCTCCTACCTCCTTCCTCCTCCTGCTCCCCCTGGCCGCTCTCAGACCATTGTTGTTGTGACTGTCGTCCGAAGAGTAGTAGAGTGCTGTAGTAGGGCTGGTGTGTGAAGAACGCAGTCACTCGCTCCCCTCTCTCTCTCCCTCTCTGTTGTAGAAAGGAGACGGACTGAGGAGGCTGAACTCCTCATTTCAACGGCGGAGCACAGATCTCACCGGGATCAACACGCCGAGGAGAGAAGAACTCGCAGAAGCGCTGCGTAAAGACGCGCGTAATGAGTGTTATCCAAGACGGCACTACAATTTAAATAAGTAGGGACTCTGAACCGGGGGGCACGTTTTATTACTTGTCTCTATCAAGATCTTTCTCTCGCCACATCGGACCTTTTTAACATCATCACAGCGAGAGAAGATATTTTACACGTGCAAATCCACTTTCTCGCTCCTTGCTTGATTTTTATTTCTACCCATGGATTTAGCGCTCTGAGCGACCGGCAGCAGTGGACTTTGCACCGGGAATCACAGCTCCTTCTCCGATCGCCTGGAGAACCCGGCAACTGTCGTTCACGTTCCACGGGGCTGTTTTTGATGGATTTATAAGGTCAGCTCCGCGGTTTGCTGGATACAAAGGAGTCGATACTCGCAAACAGACTGCTTTGGAAAAGGGAATACTGGAGCTCCAAATGAGGATTTCAATATTCAGTCGTATCGACCGGGACAAGGAGTGACTTCTCCTTGGTGCCAGTCATCACAGCGAGGACAGTCCGAGAGGAAAGGTGGGTGAAAACAGACTGAGACAGCTGGAGATTCTTGGAGAGTTATTTCATTCATTTTCAGTGGGGCTGGCTGAGTGTAGGTCAAATTTCAGCAAAAAAACCACTTAAAAACTGCATATTAAATTACTCAAAGCCTCATGTTAGCGTGAGATTACTCTTGCTGTGAGCAAAGCAAAACAAGTCACTTATTACACTGAACCCTCCACATGGGCCGCGTCGCTTTTAGCGGAGTTTGAACTTTGTCAGACTGCAGACGCTATGAGATTATAAAAGTTAACATGCATATAAAGTGATGAAATTCATTTGTATTTCACGCACAGAATGGGAGCAATGTGCACTTGCAGCATTTTCTTTAAACAGCCCACCATCCAGGTGAAACGCTGAATTTATCGGTTTGATGGACAGACAGCGGAACACACTGTAACCTACAACACGAAGAGTGATACGTCTAACTTGATTTAGGAATTCTACAGGTTCACTATAACCTACAAGGCCCACTTGAGACTAATGGTGCATGTGGGGTTGATTTATTGAGTGTGAGTTATGTGACATGAATATGTAGAACATTAGAATTATAATGCGTGTACAGTGACTCCCTTCTCCCCTTTTTGTCGGGGTGGGTGGTGGTGGTTCGGGGGGGGCGAAAAGTAGAATACAGTAGAAAGTGTTTTGGCTTCAGCTGAACACAGCAGAGTGCAGCACCCAGGCAGCGTGCCAGCGGAATTAGCAGCAGCAGGAGAAAAAAAGTTTTCCAGTCCTTAATTGAGAAAGAATACGTTTCATTCAGCAAGCTGGTTATTTAAACGGTGTGTGTGTGTGTGTGTGTGTGTGTGTGTGTGTGTGTGTGTGTGTGTGGGCGCGGCCTGCATGCATGGAGCGCACGCACCAGGGTCTGGCGCCTGTGCGCAGTTGGCCGACTCGCAGAAAAATAGCTGTGTTACTCCTTTAGTGTTCTTAAAGGCTGTCAAAATTTAGCCTATATCTGGTCTGTGGAACGATAAACAATAAACATAATATGTTGTCTTTGAAGTGAAGTGACATTGGGGTATTTGCAGCTTAAATATCTTTTATAATGACACCAGGGTCAAACTTTTGAATGCACATTTGTGGAAAGATTATCGGGTCAGGTTTGTCAGGTCAGGTCAAAGTTTATCAAGTCAAAGAAAATTATTTGGGTAAAGTTCTGTTGCATTAATCAGTTAAGAATATGTACTTCAATTAAAGTAAGATGAGAGGCTTGTGTTAAACCTGAACTTTAAGTCAAATAATTGTGTGGTTATCCAGCAGAGAATGAATCAGCAATGTTTTGAGTCATCAGCGATGCCAAAACTGATAATGGAAATAGTCCTTAGTTGCAACCCTAATTGATATTCTGCAGACCTCTATTGTACTATACTGAAGACAGTAAGATGTCATACCCAGCTCAATTAACAAATCAGCTCCTGGCAAATGCTGTCAGTGAAATTTAGAGATGAAATGATTAGATTAAAGTTTTCACCTCAGAACCAAATTTGGAAGTGAAGAGGGATAGTGCACTATTGCCCTGCTCCAATGAACAGTCACCCATTTCATCACATTGCTGCCTGTTGTACATTTCCACCTCCTGTCTCGAACCTGAAGTCTCATCAGCTGCCGGTTGAATCTCTACTCTTTCTTATGATTCTGTAGCTTCCTGGCAAGTTTCAAGTGTTTTCCTCATAAGGGCCCATTATCCCAGGGCAGACTGAGTGCCATCCATTGACAAACAACAGTCAGTAACAGCCCTGCTCCTTATTCATGACGCAGGAGAGTCTGGACAATGTAAGGCCTACGGGACAGTTAACAGGACATCTGGTTGAGAATACAGCTGCTCACAGTCTAAACAGGCTCCCTCTTTAATGATTTGGCCGAACAATTGTTTGTGTTTTTGCCACCTGGTTGAAAATGGAACAGAAAAGTTTGTGTCTTTAGCTGCTCTCCCACCAGATCTCCTTCAAGAATCAAGTTTCTGATCAGCAGATAACCGTCTGCCATGTGTTTGTTTGGCCCTGACAGGATCCAGATTTAGAGACTGCTTGGTTTCTGAAATCGCCAATGCCAGGGATTGGTGTGTGAGGCCCATTCAAGGCTTCCAACATATATTTCTGCCGTTTAACCACGAGACACAGAAGTCGCATCAAGAAGATGTCGAGGGTCTGCACGCTCTGTGTTCTCTTGTTCTGTTTGATTGACAGAGTCTCATCCAGGACCATTGACGAAAGAAGAATAAAAGGTAAGACCTAAATTGTTTTTTCCCTGCAGATAACAAGAACCATGACTCCCTGAAATTTCAAATCTGTTCCCTACCGAAAAAAACCAAAAACCTTTTCTAGGTATCTGAAGGGTTTCTTTTATGTCAGCATCCCTCATCTTTGGACAAAAGACCTCCAAAAAACCTCATCTGTCTTGAAAGTTCACTACTCAGACAAAACATGCATTTTGGGTGTAAGCACATTACTTTTAACTGTGTAAAAGGGTATTCAAAGGGTTTTTGATCGGTCCACTTTCGCTTTTTAGAGGGCTTTAGTTTCGTGGGAGGTGTGACCCCAGAGGAAGTCCAGGTGACAGAAAAAAATGATAGAGTCTGTAGTCATGACTGGGAAGGAGTGAATAAGGGGGGCAAAAAAGCTCTCAGTGTTTTTACTGTCGTAAACGGTGCTACCTGATCCATCCGAGGCCCTGGGGCTCGGAAGTGTAAATCTGCCTGGCTGCATGCCAGCTGTAGCGCATGCAGGGGGGCACTTTTTCATTGATGCTTCAAAAAAGAAGCCAATGAAATAAGTCAGTGGTTGTCACTTTAAAGTTCCATTAACATGTTTGTATTGTGTATACTTTAGGTGTAATCACTCCCAATGTTAAAGTGAATCAGCATTTTTCAGATTTTAGTTTTCTTCATTGGCTGACATTTTTTCTGAGGATCTGTGCAGACTGATGAAAGACAAAGTGGATTTTTTTGTCCTGGAGGTGAAAAGCACAGAAGTTTCCTCGTTTCCTTTGCAGTGGCCCCACTTTGTACTGCAGGGCCAAGTGAGGCTAGCTGGGGCTTGCTGTTCAGAAGCAATGTGAAGGAAAGATATCTCAGGTTTAGACACATGAGTAAAGAGTCAAACCAAGATTGATCACAGAGAGATTTACTGGCCGTAAAACGTATGCAGGTTGCACTTGTGGAGTCATCATCTTCATTTTAATTTTGGTCCCCCCAAGGAACTGATGCATGTGATGATTTTTTTGATGACAAGAATTAAGTCAAATTTAAACTGCATAAATAAGAAATCCAACTGAGAAGTGGTTTTACACACTAAAGGCAAATAAAAAACAACCAAACCTCAAATGCCACCAACAACTTCAATGTAACTACTCTGTGGTAGAATGTAGTAGTATCAGTTGTTTGGTAAACAGTTGCAATTTTTAAAGCTGCTTTCCAACCTTGCACAAATTGTAGCCTGGGTTTTTTAAGGAAGGACACTGTTCAGTAGAAATGTAAGGTTTCAAGACTGAATTCACTTCTGCCGTAAGATTCAATCTGATTGTTGAGGTACATGCAAGTGGGAGTCAGAGAAAATCCTACAATGTTGCTTTGAATGAAAGAAGATTATCATCACTGAGAGGAGACATAGACATCAGAAAGCAAAAGCAAACTCCCCCTTGATGTCAGTTGAAAGAGTAAAAAGAAGCTCTTTACCACCTCCCTGAAGATGACTCCAGCTAAACAGAGGTTACAAAGGTCGTAGGGACCCACAATGGCTCTGACAGGGTCGATTAAATCCAGTTTTTATTCTGGATGAACATGACACAGAGAACAAGTGTCAGACGTGGCCTGCTGTCTGACACAGAATTTTAGATAAATCTTAAGTTTCTTTTTTTCTTGTTTCATCTAACAAAGCCATTATTAATCTCTTTAATTCTCCCTGTGTTTGCTGTCACATGGCCAATCTGATAATGGCTGTGAGTGAAAAAAATCCCAGTGCTCTCCAAATATAATTATACATATAATGTTACGAACCGCATGTGGCTGCTAAATGTAGGGACCTGACTTGTTCTTTTTTCTTCCTCCAGAGAAACTTATTTTCATTCCTGTTTTCTCCTACATCATTACAGATAATATAAATGTCTGAGAGTAGCTTTTGTCTGTGCTGTGCCATCAGCTACTCTTCACCCCCACAATGATGAACATAAAGTGTCCTGTACTGTCCTCCAAAATTGATTATATTTTTGCATTTTTTAAAATATCATAAACAAGAAAATGCTTTAAATATTTCATTTACCAATGACTGGGAGTAATCTGCAACATTACGCAGAAAAGAGTGAGCCAAAGAATCCAATTTTTATTTTTTTTTTGCTTTAGTCTCTGTACATTTTAACTGTGTATGCTAGGTTTTTTAGGTGGCTACCAGTCAGCTTGGGTTTCAGGCCAAGAGTTGCCAGAGTTTGTCCAGTGAACCGCTTGTGAATTTGAAAGATAACATTCAAATGTGCTTGATGGAATTAAGTATTAAGTAAATTAATTACAACTCAGTCATATTGTCAGTCATGCATTGCATCAGTTTATACACTGTAATCAATGATTCACAGAGGGAGTTATATAAAAAGACTTTGTAAAAAATAATTTGCTGATAGCCACATTGCAGTGCATTAATGATACATACAATTAAACCTGCAAACCAACATGATTAGATTCATTTCAGTAATTCCAGCAATTTTAGTAAGATTTTCCAGTAACCAAACTTCTATGAAACACATATTAGTGGGCTCCACTGCTGTAAGTTAGCTAGGGTTGGGCATGAAGGCCTCTTGATTGTCCCAACTGTATTCCACAGAGGGCTCTGCTGCCAGCCCAGCCGGCTGCACCAGCTGAGTGTTTTTTTTGTGTTGTGTTATGTTTTGTTTGCCCCCTTGCCTCTGGGTGACAATTCACACTCCATTGCAAGTTCAACTCCAGGGCACCATCCCTGTCTCTGCAAGTTCATTAGCATGGCTGCAAGTGTATGTGCATGTTGGTTCATCTCTGTGATTTACTGCCAGGTTTATTGTTTTCATGTTTGCTCTGTTAGAGGAAAATGCATGGCTTGTTTAGATGTGATATTCTTAATATTTTTCCACACAGAGGAGATATTTATCAAATTAAACAAATTAAACAATGAGTGTCTGCACGTTAAAACTAGCCATCAAGGGCTTTCTGTTTATGTGTTTGACCAATCACCGTTTCTGATTTTCCACTTACAAGGTTGTAACCATGTATTTGCTCCTGAAAGCATTACCTCTACATGTACCCTGGGCGTTTGGGGAGGGGGGCAGCACTTCACCCCGACAAGGGAACAGATTGCCTTTTCACTAAGCGCTCGCAGGAAGCAATCAGACAGAAAATTGCCCTGGAAAATTGCTCGTTCTGAGTGACTGAGCAGTAAGCGAGGTCCCTGGCCAGGGCACACATATGCTCCGACAAGTGAGTGGGTGAGCATATGAATGGGCGAGTGACCCACTGAATGGATGGCACTGTGGCTGATGGTGACACCATAGTAGCTGGGTTATCAGGGGTCTCTATCACCAGTATCTGGTAGCATTAAAAGACAGTGGTTGTTTAGGAACACAGTGTTGTGTTGCCAGACCTTTCTGAGGTAAACTGACACTGCCAGAATGTCATTTGATCATTTTTGTCAAGTTCACTCGGGGTGCATTGGTTCAAAACAGTGTGGTAGCCTTTTTACAAGACAAAAGTATCATTCACAGAAAAAAAACAAATAAAAGGCTTAAAGGATACAGGGAGTTAGTGAACAGACAGTTCCTCATCTAAACAAAGTGACAGTGAATCTCAAAATGAAAATTGCAATAAATTGAAAAACTAAAACTTATTCTCTATCTTTACTTCTGTATTTGTTCTCCAGAACTACGGGTCTCCAGGCCTCTGATCGTGCCAGGTTACCCAGAAAACATCACAGTGGTGGTGGGTGGTCAGGCAAAACTGGTATGTAAAATCCACAGGCCACTGTCCACAAAGTTACAGTGGCTTAGAACGGAGATTGGCAATACTGGAAGAAGCCAGGGAGGACAACCTCGCCTCAGGGCACTAACGGTATGCCCCCCACCCCCCACCCCACCCCCCAACCCACCCAAAAAACCAAAACAAAAAAATGCAATTGAATTTGTAATGTTAATATAATATCTATTTTACAATCTCCCTCATACAGGCCCTGCAAAGCAATGCGTCCAAGGTGAACACCCTGCATCTGTCTAACATCACCATGGAGGATGCAGGCGAGTACATCTGCATGGCAGAGAGCATCCACACAGGACAGACAGTACAGGCCATGCAGTCGGCGTGGCTGGATGTCCTGCCAGGTGAGATGCACTCATATCTTAAAAGTTTTTGTGCAATTTCTTCAATCCAAAGTTCCTCATAAAAGAACAGGGGGGAAGACCTTTAAACTCACTACAACTTGGCATCCGTCAACTTTGTTACTATTCATGCATAATACAGTATCACACTGTTTTCTGATCTCAACCTTTCCCTTCCACAGGTACCATCATTTCCCGCACTGTGGATCTGAAATCTGAAGTCCCCCAAGGTAACTTCATACTCATGATGACAAAGGTTGCATTCATGCATTTGATGTTCCTAATATTTTGTCTAGCCCAGTCAAATCAATAAGGGTAGGCCAAACAAAAGCCAGACCTCTATTTATAATGCAATACTGCTATGTTAGACTGGTAAGCTAGGTGTTCTAAGGAAGGGACATGCTGTTGAAGGTGGTATGGCGGCCATCTGCGTAGGCTCAAACACTGCACACTCAACTCACTTAGATCTCCAGTGAACCTTCACCGCCCCTCAGATTTACTCTCTGTCCACTGTCACATTGCAACATGTTCATTAGCTTCGTTTTCTCTTCCTCCTCATTCCTTTTCTTCTTCTTCTTTTTTTTGTTCAGTGAGTGAGTAAGGGAGGGAGATGGCAGTGTTAGCTAGATCACTCTCAGTCTCACAATAATCCGCAAAGGAACAAAAAGATGAAGAGGAGGGGGTGTGTGGAGGAGGGTTGGGTCAGTCAGGCCTCCTGGTCTCCATGGTATTTTCATTGTGTGTGTTTGTGTGGGGATGGGACCATAATGGGATTGAGGAGCTGAAGGTCACATTTGAGGGGATGGCTACTTGCTTTCGAGGAGATGAAGAAATGCCCCTCTCTTAGTGACGATATATATGAAAAAAACAAACAATAGAAATAGAAAGTTGAAAAAGAGGTTGAAACAAGAAACAAGGTGTACATCCTAAATGAGTGTGTTTACGTTGTTTGGTTTCCACAGATGTCCTTGAGGAGCTGAGTGAGGACACCACAGAGCATCTTTTGTTAGAGCCAGGCAATGTGCTAAAACTGCGCTGTGACATGAGCACTCGGCCAGGCATGGCAGTGAATTGGTACAAGGAGGGAATCCGGGTTCTGCCCACCCCCCGGATCCAGATCCGCGGTGCCATCATGGAGATTACAGATGTCACATACGAGGATTCGGGCATTTATGTTTGTGTTCTCCGGGGAACCAAAGAACCTGTGAGGAACTTCACCATCACTGTCACAGGTAAAACACTAACACACACACACAAAGTAATTCATGTCAGTGTCGTTAATTAGTGCTAATATGGTTACCTGAGCTGGGCCATCCTCACAAAAGAGCATACATTACATCAGGTTATACTGTATATTCAGTTCACTGAAAAGCAAATCTAAACAAAAATAGGCAACAGTTGATTCATTTGGCCATTCATTCCATGTTTCTGTCTCTCTTCACACTGCCTTTATTTGTCTTTATCAAGACTCAATGGGGTCAGGAGACGATGACGAGGACAACGGTTTGGAGGACTCATCAGTTGAAATTGAAAATGACCAAGTTTACTTCTCCAGAGGTGCATTGTTTGTTTGCTCAATTGCTGTAATCCTTAAAGATTTAATATAAATCAGTCTCTTGGGTTTGTCAGAGCATTCTTACTAATGGTTCCTTGGTTGGTCTTTTTCATTTCAGGTCCCTATTGGACCCACACCCAGCGTATGGAGAAGAAACTGTATGCTGTTCCTGCAGGCAACACAGTGAAGTTTCGTTGCCCGGCCATGGGCAGCCCTGTGCCAAGCATCCGCTGGCTCAAAAATGGACGTGAATTCAGAGGAGAGCATCGCATTGGGGGCATTAAGGTTAGGCTGGTAGCAGAGTGTGAATGTCATGTTACCCAGATCATAATCTTTGAAAGCATGAAAACAGCCAGTGAATAGAAAATTTCGAATTTAAATATATGGACATTCTTAGTTTCAATCAAAACTAATGTTATGATATGTTTCTCTCTGGCTAGCTGAGACACCAGCACTGGAGTCTGGTGATGGAGAGTGTTGTTCCTTCAGACAGAGGAAACTACACTTGCATGGTGGAGAACAAATATGGCTCAATCTCTCATAGCTATGTCCTCGATGTCCTGGGTAAGACACGGTGATGCATAACACAAGGCTATCTGGACTTTTGAGCGTGTGTCATTGTTGCTTGTGTTTTAATGCCTCAAATACTGTAATTCTTTTATTTATTTGTGTCCTTGGCCACTATTTTGGGGTAATATTCAACAGCTACTAATATTTAAGTACTGAATTAAACATCAGCATGTATTAGGTTGCACTTAGGGAAAAAGCACCGTGTCTCCAGATAAAAGCCTCTAGTCTGAGAGAAGGGGTTAATCAGAGGGGTGATTAGAAGGTGACAGGGGTGCTTGGCATTCGCCATGGAGGGCAGGATGTGGACGGTAAGGTGTCCACACCAGTTTTCTACCTGACCTGTTACAGGAGATCAAGCAGGACTGTGGTTTATTTGTTCATTTGTTCGCTGTCTGTCCAGCATGGGGTCAGTTTCTATGGGGGGGGGACTAACGAGACAGCTAACAAGATCGGAGAGCAAGAGTAACCCCAGATCAAAGAGACCCCGGCAACAAGCTGACACACAGCCAAACTAATGGAACCAGTTTTCATCCCAAAATGACATTTCAGTCTTTTTTTGCCAGGGTACAAATATGTTATAGATGACAATAACAACTAGCTTTTCTCGACATTTGTATACATGTGTGTTGGCTGTTAAATGGTAAGTGTCCGCTCTCTTAACTCATGTCACGATTTCTTCCTCGTGCAGAGCGCTCCCCACATAGGCCTATCCTGCAAGCCGGTCTACCAGCCAATACTACAGCAGTGGTGGGCAGCGATGTCCAGTTCCACTGTAAGGTCTACAGCGATGCCCAGCCACACATTCAGTGGCTCAAACACATTGAAAGAAACGGCAGCCGCTATGGCCCTGATGGGACGCCGTATGTTCAAGTCCTCAAGGTTGGTGATTTTTAGCATATGTTGTGATCAGAGAGAGAAGTTTTGAAATATTGTGATTATTATTGTATACTAACTTTGTATGTCATTTTCTGCATATGTGTTGTGTAGACTGGCAGCCTGAACATGTCAGAGGTGGAAGTACTCTACCTGTCCAAAGTTACCATGGAGGATGCAGGAGAGTACACCTGTCTGGCTGGAAATTCAATCGGTTTCGCCCACCAGTCTGCTTGGCTGACTGTCCTCTCAGGTAAAGGACTTAACTGAAAGCTACTTGTCTTAGCACTGGAAAGATTCACTTAATTTTGATTTGTCACACAAAATGATTTGGTGAACTCATTTTGTAAAATCTATCTACAGAGGAGGAAGCAGCAGATTCTATGGACACCATGGAGACCAAGTATACTGACATCATCATCTATGCCTGTGGTTTCCTGGCTTTGATCATGGCCATCGTTATCGTGGTATTGTGTCGAATGCAGGTCCACCCCAGACGGGAGCCATTTGATGCTCTTCCTGTCCAGAAGCTTTCAAAGTTCCCTCTTCGCAGACAGGTACAGGGCACTATGTATCATGCAAAATTAAGCCTGTCTTCTCTAACAGATGCTTTGGCAAAGAGATGACTTTGACATAAGGCCAAGGTGCGCTTGAATGCTTCCTATCAAGCATTCATGTTTGAAGCTAAAGGTGCTCATACCTGTATGTTCCCTGTTGCTAACTAAGTTCTCTTTTTTTGCGTCTCTTCCTTTAGTACTCAGTCGAGTCCAACTCATCAGGGAAGTCCAGTGCATCTTTGATGAGGGTGGCTCGCCTTTCATCCAGCTGCTCTCCCATGCTGGCTGGAGTCATGGAGTTTGAGTTGCCCTATGACCCAGACTGGGAGTTCCCCAGGGAGAAGTAAGTTGCCTGTAATGCAGAATCACCTGGGGGATCATTTGCAAAGATGTGGATTTTGTTTTGGAAAGAAATTATGTGTACTCTTACATTCATTATGAAATAGAGCTCTTTTTAAACTTTAAGTTTATACAAAAGCTGCACCATATACAAAGACAGTATTTGTTCACTAAGTTTGGTTTGGCTGCTGAGATCCAAACTCTTAATCATTGTAGCTCTCGGATCATGTGGGGACCTAAAAAGAAACAAGTGTGCAGTCCATTTTTAGTGCTGCCCAACCCATGTTTTATGAAACCAGAGCCCAAAATTATGGATTTGTACAGTTTTCATTTGGACATACTTACTTTCACTAACTCTCGCTCTTTTGCTCTCTAGTTTAACATTGGGCAAACCTCTCGGAGAAGGCTGCTTTGGTCAGGTGGTCAGAGCTGAAGCCTATGGCATCAACAAAGACAGCACAGACCAAGCCACCACTGTTGCGGTTAAGATGCTCAAAGGTAGGAAAGAAATGAAAATGATAAAGACACAAAATACCCAAAGAAACTAGCTTAAATCTGCTTGGCTAAATAAGAGGAATTTTTACTTGCAGATGATGCCACAGACAAAGATCTGGCAGATCTCATCTCAGAGATGGAGCTGATGAAGGTGATGGATAAACACAAGAACATCATAAATTTGCTGGGAGTCTGCACACAGGATGGTGAGCTTCTTATATATTCTGTCCAGCATTCCTCTAATTTAAATTTTAAAAATGTTGCCCTGATTATTTGTGAGCTTGTCAACAGTCACATCATAAACTGAGGGTCTTCTTGGATTTCAGGCTGATGTTTAGAGGAATGATGGAATGACAGCATCCTCTGTGTTAATGAAAATGTGGAGATACACACATGCACACACTCATACACCATTATTTTGGAAAGAAAATAATGCATTTTCTTTACTGTTTCCCAAACTATATTGTTATTTTAAATCTAACTAAACCAACATAATTTAGTCAGTGTTTCAGCTATGATGCCCCCAAGCCACCAGGCTAAACCAACAATAGAAACAACCCTTCATCCTGCTTTTGTTCCCCTCTCCAGGCCCTCTGTATGTGCTGGTGGAATATGCCTCCAAAGGCAGTCTGAGGGAGTACCTGCGTGCCCGGCGACCCCCAGGCATGGACTACACCTTTGATGTGACCAAAGTGCCTGAGGAGCAGCTCACCTTCAAAGACCTGCTGTCCTGTGCCTACCAGGTGGCCAGAGGGATGGAGTACCTGGCCTCTAAAAGGGTATGTTCACTTTAAAGAGTTGTAAGAACTTAGTAGCACCAATGCATCTGAGAATATATCTGAATCTCCTTATGGTATAATTCTAGTTTTTTATTAGTTTTGGGCAGGACATACAGCCACAAAATGAAAGAAGGATAGTAAAATGCTCAATATTTGTGGACTTGTTAGGGGCTGCAATATCAGACATTTTGTTTATACTTGGGAAAGGAAGTGTGATGAGGATTGGGTTCCTTTGTATAAGTAATTGTTTCTGTATTTGAGCACTTGACCTTCAGATTGATGAGTTTGGTTAAGGCGATTTTGGATGCCCCCCCCCAATCTCCCCTGTTGTCCTCTGTGCCTCTGTCTGCCCCTTTCTTTCTTTTCTTCCCATTCCCACCCCCCGTGTTTCAATTCCTTTTATTTTCCCAGCATGCACTCTGTCTGTGTGCTTCTTATCAACATGTCTCTTTGTTTGCCAGCCGGTGTCTCAGACAGGCATTCCTGAACAGAAAGCTGCTGCAGCTTCAGCCCTGTTTACTCTTCTCCATCCATCTGTCTGTCCCTCCATTGCCGGGCTTTGTCCTTTTTAGCGCTGCCATAAATCTGTTAGCAAACAGGCAACAGAGCCATCGTTTGGGTGTAGGCATCAGGTTTCTGGCTCTACAGCCTCCTAAGAATGCAGGAGCCTGAAACTAACCCTCCATTATGGGGTGACCCACAAACCAAGACTGGTTCATTTTGCACGTTCCCACAAATCCCACGTCTATTTCGAATGAAAACCAAAATAAACTTAATGACATCCATTCATTGTGGGTATACAGTGCCTTTCTTTTTTTCCCCCCAAAAGGCTGTTTTTTTCTTCAGACTCCCTGGTTTCTATATAAAGACATTTTAATTTTGTTGCATTCACTAAAACGAGGCACTATGTGTTGACATTAGACTCCTGAGTCTTTTCATTTTCTGCGGTGAATCATTTCTACCTTCCCTACTTTAGTGTTTTTACATGGTCTATCCAAACCATGGCCTGGAACAGAAAGAAACATGTCATGTCACAAGTCTAAATTTAAAAGAGCCTTTCAAGAATATAAAACTTTAGATTATTAAGTTTAGTTCAACCTTCTTGTTTGGCCAGAACTTTAAATTTATCTCTATACCACATGCATACAATTAAAAAAGAAAAAGGGAAGAAAGAAAAAGAGGAAATATGCTCCATCAAAAACAATGTATTCATCCCATGTTGCCAGTTAAATCTCTTAAAACCATTAAGCAGGACCATTTAAACTTTATGCTAATCTTCTAATCTGGGGACCCAGCAGTTGGCCTAAAGCTCATTTTAGGGTTTTGTTTCGTCTTTCTCTGCAGTGTATCCACAGGGATTTGGCAGCCAGGAACGTTCTGGTGACAGAGGACAATGTGATGAAGATTGCTGACTTTGGCCTGGCCAGAGGAGTCCACCAGATTGACTACTACAAAAAAACCACCAACGTGAGTGATAGTCTGTAGCAGCATATTTTCAGGAATCACGTCTTGCTCCAGTGACTTTCCAGTGGAGGATTTTGTTTTATTTAACGAGTGTTGTAGACTACAGCCAAATTACTGCTCTCTTTTTACTTTTCCACAGCTCAGAGCTAAGATGTTGTCATCTCATTGCACAATTCAGTGCTCTCCTTGTCCTTAATCCAGTACCTTTTTGTAAAAGATCATCTGCAAAGAAAAGTTACTAGAATATCGTACTTACAGTAGTAGACTTAAATGTTGTTTAGATGTTGAAACCAGACTCTTGTTCTGTAGCTGAATCTGAGATCTGACCTTCAGGGATAAAAATGGTATCATGCTAATATCATGAAGATGGATTGTTAAAATGTTAGATTGGAAGCTGATTGTTTGCATATAAGAAAATCTCCCCAGCCCTGCTTGTAAATATGTCTGTAACTCAGTCAGGTTCCCCCTGCTTGGCTCCTTTCACAGCTTTAATATTCGTCAAGACAGATGTCTGATGTTTCCCTCTGATTGGCAGCAGGCTTAATGGGACTTAATTAGAAAAGAGGGGAGCCAAGGAAGGAGGAGGGGGAGAATTGTGAAGGAGAAATGAGAGGGAATGGAGAGACATTGCGTGAGAATGTGGTTAAAAATGTTTACAGTGAGACAGAAAAGAAAAACAGGGCTCTAACGTCCATATCCACTCTGCAGGGACGGCTGCCAGTGAAGTGGATGGCACCAGAAGCCTTGTTTGACAGAGTCTATACCCACCAGAGTGATGTGTAAGTCCAACTCTTCAAACTTAACTTTCTGAAGTTGCTGCATAGGGCTAATGTAAATTACATGCAACAAATTACAGTAAAATTAAAAATGTTTCTGATGTATACTGTGGTAATTGTATCCTAGGCCAAGTAAATATGTGTCCTGCTCATGAATGCTGTATATCTCCTCAGGTGGTCATTTGGTGTTCTCATGTGGGAGATCTTCACACTGGGTGGCTCACCATATCCAGGCATCCCTGTTGAAGAACTCTTCAAGCTGCTGAAAGAAGGACATAGAATGGACAAACCCTCCAATTGTACACATGAACTGTAAGCAGGAGTCCTTCGCTTTTGTTTTCTACCTTTAGGAGCAATACGTGAAATATGTGCTGTGCTGAGCATGGTGCCTCCTTGTATATTAAATCAATTATTTGAAGTTAATTTGATTAGAAAATATGTTTCTTTTAAGGGCAATTGTCAACTAACCACTAAGTCACAATAAAAAGTAAATCTTTTTTATGGTTATGTTTTTTCCCCCTGCAGCTACATGATGATGCGTGAGTGCTGGCATGCTGTTCCCACCCAGAGGCCAACATTCAAACAGTTGGTGGAGGAGCTGGACAGAGTTCTGCTTTCCATCTCTGACGAGGTGAGCTTCAAACACACACAAACATGCACACATACTAATGTATGCTCTCTTGAAGATGTACTACACATATTCCTCTTCTTTTCATCCACCATCTGCTGTACAGATGTCTTCATTACACAGGGGTGAATGTGTAGAGACTGGGCTTTAAAACTCTAAGCAACAAAAACAAAACCAAGAAATATGTGTGACCGCATTGTCTAGATGTCTTTTAGTCTTGGGGGTTTTCTTGGACAAACCATTTCCCAGAGATCCGTCAACTGTTTGTGTGATTTTTCATGTTAGTACTTGCACTTAAATCACAGAAAACTTTTAACTTAACCAATACAAAAATTGTTGGTCTAAAAATGCTGGTCAATGCTGATGTGGTGGTCCAAGTTGCAATGCCAGCAATTCTCAACATCTGCATCTTCTCTAACGTGGAGTTGATCGATAAATGAATGTTCAACAGCAGCCCGACAGCCCTTGAGAATAGGCCAATTTCAATTTCCACTGTTGTTTACTGCCAATTTTACAAATCTTTCACTGTGGATTTGTTTATTTTCCTGCTTCTGCAGAGGAACCAACAGGTCTCCAATTTTTTAAACACTGTCTCTCCTTCTTAGTACTTGGACCTGTCGACACCCTTCGAGCAGTACTCCCCTTCGTGTGAGGACACATCTAGCTCCTGCTCCTCCGACAACGACTCCGTTTTTACCCATGATGCCTTGTCCACCGACCCCTGTCTCCTGGGCTACCAGGATGTGCACTCCAGGATAGACATGAAAACAGCGCTCCGATAGGCACCCAAACATAATAGTATACACACATGATCACAACAACATTTTGGGGAAATATGACATCTGGGCTTTCAAATAAAGCAGCAAATTCAATGGCTACCACACTGGAGGTCCACAGCAGCATTTCTCAAGTTAAGATAAAGTTTTTATTCTTGGTAAGTTTTACAATGGACCTCCATTATGGCACCAGAGAGAGCCCTTAGAAACACTCACATAAACACACAGACACTCGTGTGCACGTGGAGCACTGAGGCCAGTGGGCTTCATTACTTGGTGGAATTTTGTAGGAAAACATTTCGTTTTGGGCAGAAGAATCAGCAGAAGAAAGGGCGACAAACAAAACATGGTACTTTGAACTATCCACTCTGGCACTCTGCACAAGAACAGATGTAACGTTGGAAAACTGTGGCACTAAACACAACAGAAGAGACCCTGGTACTCAAAACGGCCTGAAATGCTTTCTTTGATCAACTCTCCTTCAGAGAGGTGATGGACAATGATCTCACACTCCACCCAAAACCAGGGCTTGAATACCTTGGTGAAAAAGACAAAAAGACATTTAACAGAAAAAAGATTTATTTTGCTATGATAAAGAAGAAGAAACTGATCGTTAAATATAAATCTCTCTATATAAGATTATTTTACTTTTGTGTTGCTTATTTAAAAAGAAAACTGTCTTAAATCTCAGGATCTCTCATGCGAAGAAGTTGCTGTTGCAGCAGCAAAGTGCATGAATTTATGATTTCCTGTGAATATATTAGAAAGTTAAAGTATTGTATGTACATATCAACAACAGAAAGACAATTGCTTTTAATAAATTATTCTGAATGACAAAAAATGAAGGTTGTTTGAGGCAAAAGGAGAGAGAAATTTAATTAAGTGTTTCAAGTGCCAAACCTGTCACTGCTGTCACACTGTCTCCATGTTCACTTTTCATTACAAAATACCATCATTGTCCATTTAGCAGAAACATTTGGAACTAAAGGCCTCTATTAAATACACTTTCCCAGAAATTGGAAGCTTAAGTCACAGTGCAACTCAACAATGGAGTCTCTCCCAGATGCTGTTAAAATATGGTTTGCATCAGCAACTTTTGTAAACATTGTCTAAAATCTAGCCTGTATTTTGAGTTAGGGCTGACTGAGAAACAGAAATTCTCATTTCCATTGTCAACTCAATGTTTGTGGTGCAAAAAAATGGATTGGGCCATAAATGATGGCTTCAACTTGGGAAATTTTGGCATGAAACCCTCCATTTTGTAATTTTGTAGTAAACTGCTACAGTGTCCAGCCCAAGAAAAAAATTACTGTAGGCAAATACCAGAAGGGGCCCAGTTATTGTTGCAGTTGTTGGATGAAAACCACAAATTTGTGAAACTTGATGCATGTGTAGAGAAAAAAAGTTCCTCAAAAGCTATGGTGTGGTAAAACAAGCTTCGGGCAGGTCTCCATACCCCAAAAGGTCATGAGACAGACCAATTTACAAGTAAAAAAAAACAACCATGTGAACTTTGAGACAACATCTTGTGGTCTTCCTCTAACAACAGCTTCACTCATTCAGCCTTTGCCTACATCGCTGCTTTGTCAGAGACAGTGAGTCCACAGAGGAACTCACCCTGAAAGGAGGTCTGACGATTCAGCATTAGGACTCTGTGGGGAGCTGGCCCAGACCCGCTATCACTGCCAACAAGGAGAGAAGGGTGGGGTGGGGTAGGGTGGGGGGGCACTGAATGTGAAAGCCAGTGTGATTGATTTCAAATAGAGGAGAAGAGGGAGGGACCATCCTTTGTCTGGCCTGTAACCCTTCACCCAACCCAATCTGTTGGCGAGGGGATCCTCAGGTCCGCAGCCTGGCTGGACAATGAAGGCTTTGCAGGCTTAATGGGTGTGACTGCGGACCAGAGGGAGTTTTGGGTGGTGGTAGTATGGGGATAGCTTGGGCTTGTGTGCAAATGAAGAGGCTCTTATTATGGAAATGACACCTCTTCTCTCTCAAACACTCCTATCTTAATCCATAGCCACCATCTTTTTAAATTACAAATCTTAATTCACATTCACTACCCCACCTCTGTCAGGACCAGGACCAGCTGCAGAAAATTCCCCTGTGGGATAAAATGCAAACTGTGTCTCAGCCTTCTGAATATGAGCACAGACAAAACAATTGCGACATAATCAAAATAACCATTGATAATTGTGTGGAAAGAGATTTCCCAAAAAAGGAACATCTTCTACAGATCTTTGACCCTCAATGGTCAACACTTGGCAATTTGTCACATTGTCAGAATTCACCAAACTAAATATGAAATACAGTGATGTCATTCAAATGAATTGATTTCAGTCCTAATTGTGTTATAAATGCTGGTAAAACACATGGTCTCCCTCAGTCTCTGCAAGAAATAGAAAAGAAGCAATATTATTGGTCCATTTTTTTCTTACAGACGTTGGAAAGTTTAAAGAAAATTTAAGGGTTTCATTCCAAAATGCCTTAAATTCATCATCCATTCATTTTACTGTTTATAAAACCAGTCAACCATTCATTTGGTGAGGGATTAACATATCTGCTCTACTCATTTGTTTTGCATTTTATGCTGCCAATCATCCTGTGACAGCTGGTGTCACTGATGGAGATCTCATTTTGGAATGGAGTCTGTCACATTTGCATGAAGTGTCCGCACACCATTTGCATCTTTAACATTCCAGTTATCCCAGATTCAAACTGTCAACAATCACAAGCTTTCGTAAACATTTCCTCAAGAGAATTATTTTAGAAATATCTAATTTATTTGTTTATTGTTTTGTTTTTATATGAAATAAAGTATAATTTAAAATAAAGACACTCTGTGTCCTGTCCTGTGTCCTGTTTGCATTTTTGAAAAAAATGCCAATTCACTCTGTCAGCTGAGACAATAACCAGACTCAAAAGTGGAAGCCAAAAACTTTCTGGGACCGGGCAAGTTGTTATCCTTCCCATCAGCTAGTGTTGGCTACAGTGATGCATCCATTTAAAACCTACAAAAGCAGAAATGTTCTTAGTGTGTTGTCATTACCACTGTACATACAGTGCTGTCCATATGCCTGTCTTCTCTCTTTGTTACCTTAGATTTAACCAATCATATTTTTTAAATCCCTTCTTGCTACATCTTTCAAGTCAGTTTGTGACTAATGGGATGTCATTTGTTTGTCCGAGTGGGATCATCCCAATGAGCTTTTGTGACTAAAATATTTAAGTGCTTCATGCCCTAAAGGGCTTCTTTTCACTGATGTCCAATGGAAATTAACAGGGTGCCTAAAATTTTTATCATTTATGATAAATAATGTGCTCTACGTCTCAGGAAAATAAAATTTCTAACAGAAACTACACTTAAATTTGTTCAATTTGAACTCTTTGTGCTGCTCCAGAAAGATGAAAAATGGTATTGCTTCTACTTTGGGGGGATTTTTTTTTCAATAAATCAATTTAAATCATTGAAAAATGGATAGAGACCGTAAAAACAGCAAAAAAAGCAAATATCAAACAGAGAGAGAGACAAATGTGAGAAAGATGAAAGACAGAGACAGGCACAGAGAGAGATGGCGAGACAGAAGAATGAAGAGAACAAGGTTAAAAGTCAAGAGAAGGGAGTGGAGGGCAGCGTGATCCCATCCAGCCCTGGCTTTTGAAGTGTGTGCGTTACATTTCCGTGTGTGTGTGTGTGTGTGTGTGTGTGTGTGTATGATTATGTTGCAGTGTGTATTTTATCTCCTGTGTAGATGGTGTGTGGTCTGTGTGTGTGTGTGTTTGCGTCTTATCTCCTATGTATAATAAATCTTGAACACCCAGCGAGTCTCCATTCTTGCTTGAACTGATAAAGGTCTGGCATTTGTGTCTGGAGGTGAGTGTGTGTGTGTCTGTTTGCATTTTCTCAAAATGCAGAGAACAATGTACTCATTACTAGAAGGTCTTGACAGCGTCAGAGAATATATGCTGTCACTTTTAGGTGCTGATAGACAGATGTTGTTATCTTTGGTCAGACTGGGGCGTTCTGTTTTGCCATTCCTGGAATTGGTTTGTTAATCACAGTTTCTTGTGATACAAATATGAGTGGTATCAGCCATTTCTCTGAAACATGAAATGTATATCACCAAAATTATTGCTTTAAAGCAGTATGTATCTTAAAATTATGTATGTTTGTAGCGTCTACATTTTTTTAAACTTCTGACAAAACACAAATGTGTCCTACTGTCTCTAACCATGTGTTAGAGACAGTAGGACACAGGAGAAAAAAGGGACACGAGAATGATTTTGTTGTCCCAGCTGTCATGCTAAACTCCCCACTGGACAGACACTTGGGATTCGTTTTGGTTTATTCCTCTGGATGTCTGCTCCAGCTATGTTTGTGATTTTTTTGTTGTGTGTGTCAGTGTATTTGTGAGCACAGCATTAGACTCAGCGGGCAGTATATCTGCTGACTTGTTTCCTTCCCCACTCCCCTGATTAGTCAGCGAGTGTCCGGCCTATATTGTGTTGCGCATGGGATTCCATCTGTCAACTAATCCAGCTCCTATTTAGTTAAACAAACTGTTACCCCTGCTGGAACCCCCATCCCACCTACAGTCTTTAATGATTTTTTTGGGTGCTGCTGAGTAAGTTTAATGACAGCAGAATCCAAAACACCACCTTCTCTTTAAAAGAAATAAACAGAAAAGACTAAGCTTCAGATCGAATTGTTGTGTTATTTCCTTGTGACAAAGTAAAACTAACAGTTATTTCAGTGAACTTGAGAGAACAACTTCAATAAATTTAAGATATTATGTTGAATGTACTGTTCACTCATGCTGAAAGAACATTACAGTCAGATACTCGTTTCCATTTCTATTTTCTCAATTTGCAGACACTTTTTTAAGTCACAAGGTAACATGCAAGGATTTTCCTACTAATATTGTTAAATAATATGTGTACATGAAACTGAATTTAGCCTTTTCATCGTTACGATGGAAAGAAACCTCCCTTACTTATAGTATCTTGACATATGTAAATGGCACAGCCAGAAGAACTCAAATTTGGAAAATGGATGTGAAAATAAACACTGAAACCTTCCGGTATGCGTTACAGTCTGCCTTATGAACTAGCACGTTGTTTATTGGACCTGCCTTCCCACAGTGTTTGAGTATCTGAGAGTCAACACAAATCGGATTCAAGTCTGTAACTTAAACTCAGCAGGAAGTACTTTCCTGAGCTTTTCCTCTGCGGTATCCATCAAAACACTGAGAAAGAACAGCTGAAGCGGACATCCTTTTGTTCTCATATGTTTTTAGATGGTTTTCATTTTAACATGGCATCATCTTCATCTGTGAAAATATTCCATAACAAGGAGGGAAAAGTCCAGCGTTTGAATGAACTGCAGGTCGTGTGTGGACTTTTTGAGGGTTTAAAGCCACATCCTCAGATGCTTATGAAACTGTTAGGGTCGGTTTTGAATGGAGACCAAGACATATTCCAGATAAACCTTCAATAAATTCCAGCCTGTATTTGTTATATATACAGCAGTTATCATCACTTGACAAATTTCAATAATCAGAGGATCATATTTGTCATGAAAACACAAGACGAGAGGCTTTGATCCTTAAAAAGGCAAGAAAAATGTCTCTGAGAGGCTAAAAAAAGGTTGACAATATCTATCTCATCTTTCCCAGCCTGTTGTCCTTATAATGTCATAGAAATTCCAAAAGACTGTTATATCTAGCAGCCTAATATATTTAAGAGCTTAACGTGACAAAAATGGCATCATACCATAGCACATACATACAGTCTAGTTACCTGAGAGATATAAACTCACAAGGGGATGAAGAGTTAGTTTGGATAAAACTGTGATGGGCAGATTTATTTTTCTTTTCTGCTTCTTCTTTTGTCATTTAAAAATTGGATCAGGCAGTAAGCAGAATGTTAAGTTCGAGTAAAGAGAGATGGGGCAATTCCTCTGTTTATCACAGTTTAAAGTTTAACTGCTTCGCCTCAGCACACTGAACCCTGGACCACACACACACACACACAACTGTAACATCTCT
Source organism: Psettodes erumei (assembly GCA_016785225.1). Lineage (NCBI taxonomy): Eukaryota > Metazoa > Chordata > Actinopteri > Pleuronectiformes > Psettodidae > Psettodes > Psettodes erumei. Next base: position 1,195,035 of record JAFBJZ010000411.1, read on the forward strand.
GCACTGTGTGTGTGTGTGTGTGTGTGTGTGTGTGTGTGTGTGTGTGCGTGTGTGTGTCTGTCTTTGATTCAGCGCAGTGTTTATTGGTTGACATTATCTATTGACGTGCGGAAGTATTTGTGATTCTCTCTACACACACAGTGTGTGATAAGGCCAGGAAGAGAGTGTGGACACAGGATGTTGAGTCAACGCTGGGACAACATGAGAAGAGCTTATCACACAGAGAGGCAGCCATAACACAACAGGCAGCCACGTGGATCCATACCAACATATGCTCACAGGGCCCAGTGGAGAGAGGACACAAGCTCAGATTCTATTCACTGTTCTTAAAAAAGGGACCAGTGATTAATAAAATAAACACATAAAATGCCATAGTAACTGTGCAGAAGACTGTAAATGTTCACAGCTGAGTCAAAGGTCATTTGCGGCTGACTGATAGATCAAGACGGATACATAGATTGTTTGGGTAGGCAGCGAAACAGCGTTGAAAAGTTTGAATTACTGACCAGGCAGCAGCAGAAACCAGACCCTCAGAGGCCCCAGAGCTGTTTTTAATTGGCTGGTTTGTGGTAGTTTGACGAAATGCAAATATGCTTGAAATATGCACCACATAAGCCCAGTGCCCACAGTGGAGCCATGCAAGTACATGGAAAAGAGAGAGGGGATGTGACATCTCAGGGAGGTCATAGTGAATGAATTTTAGAGCATTTAAAATGATTTTCTGCTGTTGAGAAAAAAAACCAACAGAAATTTCACAAGCCTGTCAGTGGGTTTCCATAATGATTTGTCCCTTCAACAAAAATATCCGCTCTGTGTAGGTCTAATACTTGCAAACCATTCACATTCTGTCTCTTCACTTTACAGACTTGGTCATTTTTGACAGTCCATGCATAACCTCATTAAGCAGATAAATTCATAAGCAACTTTTCTAAAGCATGATCTGAATCCATTTCTGTTCCTTCAAAACATATTTCCTGTCACAAACTATATAATTATCTAAATGTAATTTATAGGAGACAAGGTTGCAAGTTCATATGTTTGACGAAGTGTGTGTGTCTGGTTATCAGACATAAAGAGATGATTTGACTGGGACCATCTGCAACAGGCCAGATCAGGTAACATCAGAGCAAAGACCAAGGTCACGGATGACACAGCACCCCAAAACTGTAGACACCCCCTGCCTAGTGTCTTTGGTTACCCTGCCAGAACAGACATGTATTGAGCTTGAAGTATTATCTATTAAATCATATTTTGAAGGTACTTTATTGTTTTAAATGCATACAGAGAAGAATATACATTTGATTGAAACCTCACACAAGTTTTTTGAGACGTCTTTCCTTTCCAGTGCACAGTGTGTAAATTCATATGCTTTCTATGAATGAAATAATGAAGTGCAAGTAAGTGCTAGCGTTAAACACATATGTTATTATTCTCTCTTCTTTCTCTCATTAAATCAAATACTTCAAACAGATCTAGTCATCCTTAAACATCACACACTGATGCACATAAAAAGCTCTTATTGTGATATTGTTAGAGGTCAGAGGCGCCAGCATCCTGAGCTGTACATGCAGACAAGAGGGGCCCCATAACTCTGGCTCACCCTCCGCCCGTCTCCGCTGTTGCTGACTGGCCCTTGTTATTTATTGCTCTGTAATTTCTGCAGACTAATTGATTTGGCTCGGCTTTCAGGCTGCCGGGAGACAGGAACTAAGGCAACCAAGAGGTTAAGAGGAAGGAAAGTGTGTGTGTGTGTGTGTGAGAGAGAGAGAGAGAAGAGAGTGAGTGTATGAGAGGACAACAGAAAAGGTGTGTAAGAACATATGTGGTGTGTCGCATATTCACTGCTGGTTTGCTTTGTGTTTGTCTGAATATGACAATGCAAATCAAATTGTTAAAATTATGATTATGAGTTAAACTTCTAAACTAAACTTGTAGCAACCTTAACTCCCTCAAAAATATGAAATATAACATCATTATCCATTAAGAATGTTCATTCAAACAAAAATGTAGTTAATTGTATTTTGAAACACAATATGTCACTATGTTATTTCTGACTACGAAAACAAGACCCCAGAACCAAAAACAACAGCAATTATCTTGTAACATCTGTTATGTAAAGATTACTTGAAATTAAGCATGTTTCTGTCTGCAAATTTATTTCCAATGTACTTGTGAGTGTTTATGTAATTGTAATGAATTTAAATGAAAACAGCAACTATGTAGATTGTAGGAAAACACATTCAAAAAACAGAACTGAACAGTACAGTTTGCTTTGGAAAATGGTCAGCAGGAATGAAAAATAAACACTAAGTATATGTAATTAGCAGTAAATGGGTTAAAACATACAAAGATGTGAGTATAGTCCTTTAAACCAAACTAAGCAACATTTTAGCTGTGACATTTGGTCAGCATTAGATTTCTGCAATTTATAGCTCCATGCTAAGTGCTTTCAACTCTGAAAATGAGGGTTCAATTAAATTATCCCCCTGACAACACTTAGCAAAGGTCAGTAGCTCGCTGAGATCAGCCTGCTCAATGTAAAACGCATCAATGAAGTGTTTGTCCAACACCAGATCCAGTCGATAGCGACTCCGCACAGTGTGTGAACTGAAATCAGCAGAAGGCTTTCACCGTCACACCCTGCGGTCTAAATCGTCCCCTCAGGCCTCATTATAAACAGACACTCCATGGCCAGCAGGAGGAAAAGAACTGGGGTAGATATAATGTTCACTTTCAGCATGAACAAAAAAAAACATTCACTGTCAAATTATTTGTTTACCGACAACATATACTCCACTTTACTAAAGCATAATTCATATTATATAAATAGGTATTTTGGGGCAATTCAAAGCATTTTGTTCAGGTTAAATCAATATCATGGTCCTTGTAAATAATGAAGTTAACACTGACTTGAAGCACCCAACAGAAAGCTTTGTCTTGTTTATATTGTTTCCTTAATGTCAAACCATTCCTTTAACAATGCCGCTTTTACGCCGCAGTTGCCGCAGTTTACGTTTGCATTACAAATGTGTGACAAAACATGTCATAGGCTTTAATTAGAAGCCAAATACTAAGTGTTTAAGAAGCTGAGACAGAATGCACGAAGAGAAAGTGATGAAGACAATAAGTCTGTTCAAGAAAATCAGTCTGAGAGAGAGCCTACAGTACAGCAGAAGGGAGAGAGTAAAAAAAACTCTGAAGGAGGCAAAAATATGTGAATATTCCAATCCAACCCCAAATCTAAATGGCTGCCTCTTGTTAATGGGGAAAGATTTCTGGCCCCAGACGCGCTGGTGCTGGCTACAGTGGTCTGCCTGTCAAGCCAACTCTTTAGGTGGAAAAATAAAGGATTTAATAACATAAGTGAAAAGTGCTTGACTAAGTGGGTCATTTTGTGAATGAAAGCCTTGACCATGGAACTTCGGAACAGCTAAAAGAGTTTGACTTGCAGTGCAGCGTTGATATCAAAATGTTTCTTTTTCATGGGAAATAACATGCTGTTTCTTTTCTAGATGAGACATGAACCCCTTTAAGCATAACCCACACCCCCACCCCCTTGTATGGTATGCTTCAATACCAACCAGCATGAGTTACTAGTGCAGGGACAAGGACATAATCCCTCAATGGCTTCCCACCCTCAACACATCCAGCTGTATATTAATTCAAAAACATGCCATAGGTTAAGAGGCCAGTATATTCTGCCAGAACTGCTTGTCGCATGGTTGAATAGTATTATCATAGGGGTGTCTGGTCCTAATTAATACACGTAACACATAATTGCAACTTCCCAAGTTCATTTCTGGCCAGTGACCTTTGTTGAATGTCACCCCCATCTCCCTCTTTCTCTCCCTCAACTTACTGTCTATATCACTACAATCACTATCAAATAAAAGCCAAAATATTTAAAATATGAACAAATTATCATGTCATATTTTATTATGTGAAAACCCTTTACCCCCAAATTTGCTCAGCGTTGTGCTCCAACATAAATTGCACAATCAGATTGTCTTCCATGGTTTGAAAAATGTCCACCTCCTCTTTAGCTTAAGAAAAGAAACAAGTATCAAAACTGGATTAAGCAAAACATTGTTTTTTAAAAAAGTTCGAGAGGCTTTCACCTAACAGCCATGGATAATGCTGTGGCACAGATAGAGAGAAAGAAAGCAACCATGCCATTTCTCAAAGGTGTGAAAGAAAAATAGACAGCAGATGTCCTCCAGGCAGGGGGTCCGTCTCATCCCTTCCCATCCAGATGACTTATTACCGCTCGCTGTGTCTGTCTTTCTCTTTTCTCATGCGAAATTTGTGAGCTCATGACTTTTTGACCAAGCCCACAAAAGACGTATGTTCAGGATCCCCATTTGCAGGAAAAATTACATGTATTACTGCTTTTGTTAAATTGTGGCTGGTAGACCGTCGTGCTGCCGCCGGTGCTGGTGTCTGCTCAGTTCAACTGCATTTTGGATCAGGTTTGATAATTCTCAATGGCCTTACGAAGTCTTGTCCCTTTTTTGTTGTTGTTGAAAATTAAGCCCTCACACAGTGGTTTTTAGGAACTCTGCTTCATGTCTGTTAGTGCTTCGGCGACCACATCACAGGTCGATCCACACATGGCCGAGAGGATTCAGAGCTGCCGACCATGTGTGAGCTGCAGCGATATGTGGTGGGTGGTAATTGCTCAGGCGTCAGCAAGCAAGTGTGTTTGTATGTACATAATGTGTGTGTATGTGTGTGTATGTGTCTGCTGTGTCTCCATGGTGTCTCGGGGTCTCTGGTCTCTCCAAGCTGCTGACAGTTCCCCATTAGACACTTCATTACTGTCAAAGCAGCAGAGGCAAACCATCCAGCATTTGCCTTGTTCTCTCCATACATTAAAATGATTAAAAGTGTGATTATAATGTGATGAAGATGAAGTCAGTGGGGGCAAGGCAAAGGACATGTGGACACTGCTGAATGTGGAGCATTC